>JBBGZY010000245.1:1365000-1965000 GCA_037952925.1 Lithobates clamitans | reverse complement strand
CACGTGTTGGACCATAAGCTAGAATGCAACATGCTAGATCCATTCCATATATGACCTCCCTCCTTACTTGGCCATAAACTCACTCAACTTTTCCCTTCCAAACCCCCGTAGGTAGGGAGCTTACCAGAGTGGCCGCAATGGATCATCACCTCACCACTACTTGAACAATGTGCTTATGGGACTCTTGAAACCAAATGCAAATGTAAAAACGCAATGTAAACCTGTATTTTATAACACTTAGTGTCCTCCATGGAAAATTAGGATTCTACGATATAATCGCAGGACCACGAAATACCCTAAGTTTCCTACTCCCAGTCTGGTAATGTATGTAACAAAAACCCGAACATAGTTGTTACCATTCATAAACATTCTATTTTTACGCTATTTCAGGTCTACCGAGTACTATACCACGATCTTTCACACATGCTCAGGGCCTTTCCCTCCCAACAGGTCGCAGGTCATTCTGATAAGAATGACATGTATCCTGAGCCCACCGATACGCCACTCGGGAGGGAAAAGGGAGAAAAGGAGACGCAACACACTCAATACAGATTCATGGCTAAGCATTTATGCTACATGGATACAGCGCACTCAACAGCCATCAAAATTCCTAGAGATCTAATTGAAGGAACCACACACTCCCAGGCTTGCCTTACACTGTTTCATCCTCGAACAACCCTCCGTGCTCTTTGACATGGATAAACCTATAACTTACACACGGACACTGAGTTATTAGACTATCAATGGGTAGTCTCTATAACCGCTGTGGCATAGAAGTCCCAAACCCACCCTAGTAAACTTCCCTGACTTTTTTTTTTTTTTTTTTTTTTTGGATCCCTTCACCCCCCCCCCCTCCCCCCCCTCACTGCTAATGTTCACATTAGCTAATCCTCCTCTTTACGATCATGCACGACCCAGAGGGGATTCGACTAAACATCTAACGACATGTCATAGTTCGTACTTCCCTTATGCCAAACACGCTAAGCAGTGAATACAGCAGGTTAAGAAGGCACGCCACAGCTCACTCCTAGGATTAAAGACCAGTTGTTCTAGAAAACGTTCATAGAGAGTTAATGACATTTGGGTTTTTCTTAATGAGTATCTCCATTCTTATGAGCATACTCCGTTTTTTCAAGGTTATGCATCCACACTGAGATCTGCCCGCGTTAGTTTAAACTCTCCAACGGATCTCTTCTTCACCCCTGCTCCTCACGCACATACACTAAGAGAGAACACAGAATACTCCTTCTTTTCACTATAAACATACTACCCATCCTGGAGATGCCCATACCCTCCCATTCTAATAACCTCCTGTACTATTAACCCTCACAATATGTCCATCTGTCCACTAGCCCTAAACATAGTCCGCAAAGCATTCAATATGCCCCTTAGACCTCCCCCTCCCACACTACCATACCTCTCTCTCTGTACAGCGGGTAGTAATTACCCATCCTACCGCTACACTCTCCGTCGTCTCTAGTTACTCCCCACTCAGTGGTTTTCTTCGCACATTGGTCCTCCTGACTGACACTTCCTCCTTCAGTAACCACCACTGACTTCTTTCGGATATTTCTGGATACAGACTCAAGGTATCCTTGGATTAGCAAGCAGGTTCTTGCTAATCTCCGAAATCGACCACCAATAGACAGAAACCCCTCCCTCTTTCATTGCTACGGATTCCTCTCCAGCACCACACTTGCAAGATCTCTTTCACAGCCATATCCCCTTATACCCCCCCCCTTTTTTTTTTTTTTTTTTCTTCTCCTATCAAGTCGCTAACGTACTCTCCAAAGACAACGCCAACTCGTCCTCCTCTTAACCCTACTCCTCTTCCCTCAAAGCCCCTATTCTTATTCACAACAAGTATCGCTACCGGCTCCTTTTCCTTCCTCTGATACATTACGATCGGAAACACCAACATACCATGTCACGAACAACAAACAAAACAAACAAATCTAAAACTAAAATTATTTCCCTAAACGCACGAGGACTTAATATCCCAGAAAAACGCTCTCAGGTTCTCCACTCACTACACAGGAACAAAGCCGATATTGTGTTCATCCAAGAGACACATTTCAAAACAAACTCCATTCCAAAACTCTCCAACCAGCGCTTTCCAACAGCACTTCATGCAACTAACCACACAGCAAAAACGAAAGGGGTTTCTATCCTCATTGCCAAACATTGCCAATTTCAAATTAACGATACTTACATAGATGGGGAAGCAAGGTTCATCTTTGTAAAAGGCATCCTATATGGCAAACGAGTTACCCTTGCCAATATATATGCCCCCAATACCGGCCAAGTATCATTCTTCAGAACCACTCTGCAAAAACTTTCCTCGTTCCAGGAAGGCCTTCTCATTCTTGGAGGAGATTTTAATGTCTCCCTTAATCCCCTACAGGATACCTCAACAGGCACCTCCTCCATGCCATATAAAGCACTACGAGCAATTAAATCAAAGATACAGGAATTATCGTTGCATGACTCGTGGCGTACACTTTATCCGGACGTGAAAGATTATACCTTCTATTCATCACCCCACAACCGACACTCGAGACTTGATTATCTTTTCCTCACACAAAAAGACCTACCATGTCTGACCGCGGCATCCATTGATCCCATGTATCTATCGGATCACCATCCCATCTCCATGACGTTAGAACTCACAGACGCTCCTCCCACAACCCCAATCTGGCGTCTAGATCCCTCTCTCCTTACAGATGCATCCATCGCTTCTAGAATAGGCGAACGATTGGCACTATATTTTCAAGAAAACAAATCCCCTGACATATCTCCAATGATACTATGGGAGGCACACAAAAGTACTATACGTGGTGAACTCATAGCTATCTCAGCCACACGCAGAAAAAAAAGAAATGCTTATATCACAAAACTGACAACCCGTATTCAAGAATTAGAACGAAAGCACAAAAACTCCCTAGCAGTAGAAATCCTCCCAGAACTGATTCAAACTAGGAATGAATTATTAGAGACACTTAACAAACGTATAAAAAGAAACTATATACTCTCCCAAAAAACTTTCTACGAATATGGCAACAAGTCCAGTAAACTTTTGGCAAGGGCTCTACAAGCTAAGAAAGCCTCCATGACTATCCACTCACTTACAGATGCTAAAGGACAAAAACTAGTTTCCAACGACCAAATAGCCGACCAGTTTATTAGCTACTATTCCCACCTGTACAACTTACATCCGGTTGACCCTCAGACCGATAATACCAATAGACTACTACTAATTAGAGACTTCCTCAGTAAATACTCTCCTGCTCCCCTATCGGCTGAATCGGCCAACGAACTGGAACAACCTATCTCGTCCACAGAAATGGATATGGTTCTTAAACAATTGAAACCCGGCAAAAGCCCCGGGCCTGATGGACTGACGACGGGTTATTACAAAACTTTCATAAGCACGCTGAAGCCTCACTTTCTATCCGCCTTTAACTCCCTCTCCTCCGACAATCCACCTCCACGAGACCTACTCACTGCACACATCACGGTAATCCCTAAGCCAAACAAAGACGCGTCCTTAGTGACTAACTACCGCCCGATCTCACTGCTAAATGTAGACCTCAAAATTTTCGCCAAAATCCTAGCCAATCGTCTCTTGCCTCTATTACCCAATCTCGTCTCATTAGATCAAGTAGGCTTTATACCAGGTAGAGAGGCAAGAGACAACACGATCAAAGCCATTAACATTCATAAGTGGATGACCTCCTCCCAGCAACAGGGATTCTTCCTATCCCTGGACGCGGAGAAGGCGTTCGACAGGGTGGCCTGGGACTATATGACTGAAGTGCTTAAAGTGTTGGGAATACGTAACCGTATGCTCCAACTCATTATGGCCCTGTACTCCTCCCCCACCGCAAGAGTCAGGGTCAATGGCCACCTGTCGGACGCCTTCTCCATATTCAATGGGACTCGTCAAGGCTGCCCGCTATCACCCTTAATATTCGTCCTTACCCTAGAACCTCTACTCCAACGTTTACGGTCCAACCCGGACATCAAAGGAGTGTCCGTATCAAATACTACACACAAGCTCTCTGCCTTCGCAGACGACATTCTCCTATTTCTGACAGACCCGCACATCACGTTACCTAACCTACTTAGAGATTTTGCCACGTTCAACACCCTGTCAAACCTACAAATCAACTTCACGAAGTCAGAAGCTCTAAACATTTCATTAAGTAGAGAGACTCTAAAGCTATGTCAAGCCAATTTTCCATTTAAATGGACCCAAAACACCATAACTTATCTAGGAATCAATTTACCATCCCAACTTTCCGACCTATATTCTAAAAACTACCTTCCTATCCTTCAAAAAATTCAGAAGGACCTAAAGGCGTGGTCGACAGGCGTATTCTCGTGGTTCGGAAGGGCAGCAATACTTAAAATGAATGTACTCCCGAGGATATTATACATTTTACAAACCATCCCTATAAAACTACCACAAGCCTTCTTCACATCGTATCGTAGAGCATGTAGTGACTTCCTATGGGGCAAAGACCGTCCCAGGCTGAGCTTTGAACGACTGACCCTACCTAAACTTAAAGGTGGCATTGGTCTACCAGATATTGCTAAATACCACGGGGCATGTCAATTGACTAGAATAGTGGACTGGTGTGTCCACTTTTCTACGAAAGCCTGGGTTGCAATTGAAAACTCATTCTCCCAGATCCCAGTACGACAGCTACCCTGGATCTCCCCAAACAATATCCCCCCAATTTGCAGGCAGCACCCCTTAATAGGATGCACTCTCCAAACCTTTCAGAGGGCATGCAGAAACCAACATATCTCCTCCACGCCGGGCCCGCTGACACCACTCCGAAACAACCCGGAATTCCCAACCGGCATGACCGATACATTCCTTAAAGATGTCTGGCCTCACACTGACGTACGCGCTGACCACTTCTTCTCGGGAGATACCTTTCTATCTCTCACGAATATACCTACACTAACAAATGACCGACCATTTCCGAGATGGACATACCTCCAAATTAGACATTTTCTTAACCACCCCCACAAACGTTCCGCACACGCCAGAAGACTCACACCTTTTGAACAATTGTGTACCAATACAGAACCACAGCGACACCTGATCTCAGATATATACTCTCTCTTATTCTCTGACCACACTCCTAAGTCTAATAAAGCAACCCGCAGCTGGGAAAGAGAACTGTCAATTGACTTATCGGAAGAAGATTGGGAAAATATTTACTCATATATTCATAAGGGTTCGATCAATGTGTCCGCACAAGAGAATAGCTTTAAAATCTTCTCCAAATGGTATAAAACCCCGGCGAACCTACATAAAATCTCCCCTGCTATACCTTCCAACTGTTGGAGATGCTCAGATGTAGAAGGCTCTCTACTTCACATCTGGTGGTCCTGCCCACTTATCCAAACATTCTGGAAGGAAGTGCATCGCATCACATCTAACATCACCACCTACCAGATAGAATTTACACCTGCACAAATGCTCTTACACCACTCCTCTATCCCAAAACGACACTACCAGCGCTCCCTAGCTCTACATTTACTGAACGCCGCAAAGATGTGCATACCGACCCTCTGGAAGTCCCCCAAGCCCCCTACCACCGCTGATTGGCTTAAACGTATAGAAAAAATAGCAGAAATGGAGGAATTAATACACCAATCCAAAGATACACCTATAAATTTCAGGAAAATCTGGTCCTGTTGGCAACACTACCAGACAACAGATGAATACACACATCTTCTCTCCAAAAAGTAGGCAATGCTCCAAGAAGATGATAACAAAGAAAAGAAGACACAATCCTCCTCTCAAAACCTTCACTTTATACTCTTGCACACCCCGACAAATCAGATTAACCAGCAACATACCACAGACTAGGTCATCACACAACCCCTGCATCCACAAAACCTCCACCCTCTCCGAACCCTCTTCTCTTCCACTCTTATCCATACCATCACTTGCTACAAGTCCCCGTCTCAATCATACTACCCGATAGCCAGTTTAACTTCTTGTAAAGTTGGCTAGTATCCCGTAGCCAGAACATCAGCTGACTCTTGAGACATCAGTTCAATAGAGACAGGTGACAGTCACCACCCTCGTGCAAACACACAACAACAACAACAACAACCCCAATTCACTATCTCACATTTCTTCACCCCTGACATTGAGTCCACACACTCCCGCTATGGCCGACTTATTTTCTACAGGCCCACATTCCCCGAATATGCGCTCTAGGCAAAAGCAACCCACAGGTTCAGATTTGCATAAACTGGTTAATATATCCTATTGAACGTATCCAGATATTTAGTCACAGATAACACACATACCTATTGAGGAATCCGTACGATGTTTTCTCCATTTAGTTTCATATAGGGCTAAATGCCCCTGTTGAGTTATTGTATATATATTTAGGATTTCTTATTTTCCTTAAACTTGACTCATACAAAGTTGCAATGCTGTTTGATCATATTTGAATACTGTACCCCTTACACTGTACTACTGTGATGATCTCAGCCTGTACCATCTTTCTTATGTATCGAGACTGTGTACTTCAACGTGTAATCCAACTTGTATGAACAATAAACAGTGTTAAAAAAAAAAAAAAGCTCAGGTGCAACCAATTACCTTCAGAAGTAACATAATTAGTGAAATGATGTCCAACTGTGTGCAATCTAAGTGTCACATGATCTGTCACTACATATACACACCTTTTTGAAAGGCCCCAGATGCTGCAACACCTAAGCAAGAGGCACCACTAACCAAACACTGCCATAAAGACCAAGGAACTCTCCAAACAAGTAAGGGACAATGTTGTTTAGAAGTACAAGTCAGGGTTAGGTTATAAAATAATATTCAAATCTTTGATAATCCCTGGGAGCACCATCAATCTGTCAAAACCAAATGGAAAGAACACGGCACAACAAAAAAAACCTGCCAAGAGACGGCCGCACACCAAAACTCATGGACCGGGCAAGGAGGACATTTATTTAAAGAGGCAGCACAGGTAAGGTAACCCTGGAGGAGCTGCAGAGTTCCACAGCAGAGACTGGAGTATCTGTACATAGGACGACAATAAGCTGTACGTTCCATAGAGTTGGGCTTTATGGCAGAGTGGCCAGAAGAAAGCCATTACTTTCAGTAAAAAACAAAATGGCACATTTTGAGTTTGTGAAAAGGTATGTGGGAGACTCCCAAAATGTATGGAGGAAGGTGCTCTGGTCTGATGAGACCAAAATTTAACTTTTTGGCCATCAAAGAAAACGCTATGTCTGGCGCAAACCCAACACATCACATCATCCAAAGAACACCATCCCACAATGAAACATGGGAAAGATGGATGGGGCTAAATACAGGGATAGTCTTGAGGAAAACCTGTACCACTCTGTGTGTGATTTGAGGCTAGGACGGAGGAGGACCCCAAGGACACTGCAAAAGCAACACTTTAGGGGAAACATGTAAATGTGTTGGAATGGCCTAGTCAAAGCCCAGACTTTAATCCAATAGAAAATCTGTGGTCTGACTTAAAGATTGCTGTTCACAAGCGCAAACCATCTAACTTGAAGGAGCTGGAGCAGGTTTGCAAGGAGGAATGGGCAAAAATCCCAGAGGTAAGATGTGGCAAGCTCATAGAAACTTATCCAAAGTGACTTGGAGCTGTGATAGCCACAAAAGGTGGCTCTTCACAGTATTGACTTTAGGGGGGTGAATAGTTATGCACATTGGCTTTTTCTGTTATTTTGAACTATTTGTAGTTTGCTTCACAATAAAAAAAAAACATCTTCAAAGTTGCAGGCATGTTCTGTAAATTAAATGATGCAAATCCTCAAACAATCCATGTTAATTCCAGGTTGTGAGGCAACAAAACACGAAAAATGCCAAGGGGGTGAATACTTTTGTAAGGCATTGTATGTCTTCTGCTTGCCTTTTTTGGGCACAACTTCCAGAGTTCTGATCCTTTTTAATTACTCCAAGATTTCTATCTGATTCCTTGGATTTTTATGTAAAGTAGTTGTTTTGACACCCCTTTAGAATAATGATGAATAGCTGCATTATTTCTTGAAGGATATTTGGAAGACAAGATTTGTTTCTCTTTTTCTCTGTTCTGTAAAACGGGGCTCAACTTTAAGCAATGAAAAACATGTTAAAGCAGAACCCCTCCTAAACGTATCAGTAAGCCACAGTTAGACATCATAGTGTTGTTTTGTGGAAAAAATATAGCAAAAGAAACAAAATATTATAGCATATAATATTGCAACACAAACCACATTGTAATCTATTTTAAAAAAATATCTTTCCCCTTGAATCTGCAGTGTTGTAATCTTCTGTGAAATTCATTGGAATATGGCAACCTGAAGACCTTCTGTACACAGGTGGTATATGGAATGCCCCCATAAATTATTATAAATCCAAAGAGTTAATATCTTCTGATACATAAGGAGGATGTTGACTATGTGGAAATATCAGAAACCTAGCTTGACAGCTTATATGACTGGCTTGAGACTGTCCAAGGGAGCTCCCTACAGTATATCAGAGGGACAGGTTAGATAGAAGAGGAGGAAGGGTTTGCCTGTATGTCAAGAGTGATTTAATATTGAATATGAAAATGACATTGCTAACAGGGCTAATGATGGTGTTGAGTCTTTTTGGCTGGAGCTTCAAAGGAATAAAACAATTAGTAAATTAATTGTGGATGTATTCTATAGGCCCTGATCTTGAGGAATGTATAATTCAGCTTTGCTTGCATAGGAGAACAGCATACATGTGTGAGGACAGCATTACTGGAGGGAGCAGAAGAAAAATTTCCTTCCCATGCAGAATATACAAGCATAAATAAACACACAGGCACTAGTATATCACTACAGCACCATCTACAGTTCAGGGTGCATAGTGCACTTCCAACACCCCTTCTCAACAGCATGTGCTTTGCTGTATGACGTTGATGTTCTCCTGAAGGTGACTATGACGTTCCTTTAATAATGGCTTGGTGAGTGCATCTTCAGTTATCTCTTCTGATGGGCAATATTGAATGTCGATAACATCTTGCTCTTGAGTGTCCTTAAGCAGATGAAAATTCACGTTTCTGTGTTTGGTCCTGGGATTGGCACTTTCTGATTGTGTCAGCCTTATACATCCCTGTTTGTCTTCAAAAATTGGAATGGGTTTTGACATGTCTACACCCATGTCCATAAAAAGTTGGTAAATGCATATTACTCCTTGACATGCATGTGCTACAATATACTCAGCTTCAGCGACAGTCACTTGCTTACAGCTAGACCAACTTATGGTTCTTTCCCTTGGAAGATGTAACCACTTGTAGATTTGCCGTCTCTGCTGTCTCCGGCCCAATCAGCAAGTCGTGGTTTACCTGGGACAATCGTCAATGAAAGTAGAATTCTATTCCCACCTGACGTGGGAGTTTTCATTGGTCCATAAATTGTGTATGTGCTCCATGGTGTGGGTGGTTTCCCTTTCAGTGGTCTGTGGAAGTGGAGTACCTGTGGCCTTTGCTTCCATATAATGGTTTCATTTCATGAGCATTTTACAAGGTATCATTGTCATACAGTGAGGGAAAAAAGTATTTGATCCCCTGCTGATTTTGTACATTTGCCCACTGACAAAGAAATGATCAGTCTATAATTTTAACCTCCTTAGCGTTATTCCTGAGTGTAGCTCGGGGTGAATTTTCAGTAACAAAAGCGGTAACCCCAGACCACACTCGGGATCGCATCGCAGGATCCAGGCAAAGTTACTTACCTTGTCCCCAAGATCATGTGCTGTCTCCCCGTTGTGTGTGCGAGCTGTGTTTCCGCTCGATTCATCACAGTGTCAGGCTCCGTTCCCTGCCAGTGTTGCGACACACGGGGAAGGAGCACGGCATCAAATTCAAAAAGTGAAAAACACATTACACATACAGTACACTGTAATCTTACAGATTACATTACTGTATCACATTATTTCACATCCCTTTTGTCCCTAGTGGTTTGTCCAGTGCCCTGCATGCAGTTTATATTATAAATACTGTTTTTTCTGCCTGGAAACTGGAGATTGTCCATAGCAACCAAAAAGTGTCCCTTTACATCAAAAGTGGTTTTAGACCAGCTAGAAAACAGCAATAATAAATTAGAATCACATGCAGAATTGAGCGACAGTGATTCGTGGGGAAATCCATCTTCAAACACTGAAAGTAATGACAGCGACAATTCTGCAACTGAGCAAATTTCAGTGTTTTTGATTACATTATTGAATATTTTTTATTATTATTATATTATTATTTGTTATAATTATTTATAGTTATTTATTATATTATAATTTATGATTTTGTGTTTCAAACTTTATCATACCCGGGATGTCTACTAGACTCTTGTTTGGACAGATTTAAGTGTGTTATTCCTAAGAATTACAGGCCTACAATATAAAACACCAAATTTCCATGCAAAACATTGTACTGCTTTGAGCATCAAAAATCTGATATAATCATACCGCCAGGGAGGTTAATGGTAGGTTTTAACAGGGAGAGACAGAATAACAACAACAATAACAAAATATCCAGAAAAAGTCACAATCCAAATGGTCTAGTTGGATAAAATGGTACGCTCAGAACCATAAAAGTTAAAGTTATTTTCGTTCTGATTACCTACAACCTATACTCATATGAAGTAGGCAAAGCTGCATATTTTCTGTTTATATTTTAATTTAATTATTATTTATGTTACCTTAACATTGTTATTACCAGTACAACAAAATTTTATATAGACGGAATACTAGTCCTTTTACTAGCTTATTTCCGAAATAGCTATTTAGTATGAATATTCATTGCCAAACATCTAACTGAAGATTATACTATCATATTAATGATAGTCAACAACCGCTGACATCTAATCAAAACACGTATACCATTACATATTACCTGATGTATTAGGCGAAACTGTGATGTCGCAGAATATCTATACACACTAAACTGTATGCGAATTGTACTGTTTACAATATATATTGTGTACATTCTGTATTGTCTACAATTTATACTGTTTGATACCTTCAAACCAATAAAAATTATTGGAATTAAAATATCCAGAAAAATGCATTTCAAAAAAGTTATAAATTGGTTTGCATTATAATTAGTGAAATAAGTACTTGATCCCCTATCAATCAGCAAGATTTCTGGCTCCCAGGTGTCTTCTATACAGGTAACGAGCTGTGATTAGGAGCACTCAAGGGAGTGCTCCTAATCTCAGCTTGTTACCTGTATAAAAGACACCTGTCCACAGAAGCAATCAGATTCCAATCTCTCCACCATGGCAAAGACCAAAGAGCTGTACAAGGATATCAGGGACAAGATTGTAGACCTACATAAGGCTGGAATGGGCTACAAGCCTATTGCCAAGCAGCTTGGTGAGAGGGTGACAACAGTTGGTGCAATTATTCGTAATTGGATCATTCGCAAACGGAAGAAACACAAAAAAACTGTAAGTCTCCCTTGGTCTGGGGCTCCAAGCAAGATCTCACCTTTCGGAGTTTCAATGATCATGAGAGCTGTGAGGAATCAGCCCAGAACTACACGGGAGAATCTTGTCAATGATCTCAAGGCAGCTGGGACCATAGTCACCAAGAAAACAATTGTTAACACACTACGCTGTGAAGGACTGAAATCCTGCAGTGCCCACAAGGTTCCCCTGCTCAAGAAAATACATGTACATGTCCATTTGAAGTTTGCTAATGGACATCTGAATGATTCAGAGGGGAACTGGATGAAAGCGTTGTGGTCAGATGAGACCAAAATGAAGCTCTTTGGCATCAACTCAACTCGGCGTGTTTGGAGGAGGAGGAAGAGGAATGCTGCCTATGACCCCAAGAACACCATCCCCACCATCAAACATGAAGGTGGAAACATCATGCTTTGGGGACATCATGCATCAAAGGGACAATGGATGGATGGAGGGCCATGTACTGTCAAATCTTGGGTGAGAACCTCCTTCCTTCAGCCAGGACATTGGAAATGGGTCATGGATGGGTATTCCAGTAAGACAATAACCCAAAACACACGGCCAAGGCAACAGAGGAGTGGCTCAAGAAGAAGCACATTAAGGTCCTGGAGTGGCCTAGCCAGTCTACAGACCTTAATCCTATAGAAAATATGTGGAGGGAGCTGAATGTTCAAGTTACCAAACATCAGCCTCGAAAACCTTAATGACTTAGAGAGGATCTGCAAAGAGTGGCACAAAATCCCTCCTGAGATGTGTGCAAACCTGGTGGCCAACTACAAGAAACATCTGACCTCTGTAATTGCCAACAAGGGTTTTGTCACCAAGTATTAAGTCATGTTTTAAGAAGGGGTTAAATACTTTTTTCACTCATTAAAATGCAAATCAATTTATAACTTTTTTGAAATGCATTTTTCTGGGTGTTTTTGCTGTTATTCTGTCTCTCACTGTTCAAATAAATCTACCATTAAAATTATAGACTGGTAATTTTTTTGTGAGTGAGCAAACGTACAAAATCAGCAGGGGATCAAATACTTTTTTTCCCTCACTGTATCTTCTGATAAACCTCTCTTTATAATCTCATTTATAGCTTCTTGATTTCAGTGCCCCAATCATCTGTGCCATAGGTGAATGCAATTATTGTGGGAATTCTGAGTGGCAGTCTTGGTTTTCTTATCTGCAGGGATCAGACTGTATAGGTGTTCATTGAAATCTTCCTTTTCTGAGGATTTGCTTGTTGTTTCTATTTGTGCATTCATCACCTTGGAATTTAACTGTGAGACCACTGTTAGCAGGGGTTCCATCTAGATCTAGGACATATAGTACATTTTTCACAAGGATACTTTGCTTGTCCCCTGATGGTGCAATGCAGTTCAAGAACCCTTGCCCATTACCTTCTGCAGTCATACTTTTCCCATTTGCTAAGAAGACTTTGTCTTTTGCACTGAAATCAATTTCTGTCTCATCGCTGGTCATGTGGCTTGTTGCACCTAGAGTCTATACACCAACCATGCGGTATACTATATTTCTGAGTCACTTTAAAGAGGAAGTAAACCATCATGCATATATTGTAGCTATGGGTAAGCCTATAATAAGGCTTACCTATAGGTACCGTAAATATCTCCTAAAAGTGCACCGTTTATGAGTTATTCACTGTATACTGTACCAATTACATCATCAGTGCATGCGCCCTGAAGGAACAGCTGCCTGTGCCAGTTCTACAGAAGCTTGTGCCGTGACCGACGGCTCCCGCGTGGGAGTGATGTCACGTGGCTCCGGCCAGTCACACAGCCGGAGTCCGCGGACCCGAAAGGAAGACAGGCGAAAATGGATGCGCCTCCAGCGGGGACGACAAGGGCTTCATTTGCAGGTAAGTTTAACATAATGTGCTAGTATGTGATACATACTAGCACATTATGCATTTACTTTGTAGGTATAATTTTTTTTAAATAAAAATAAAAACAGCGTTTACTTCCTCTTTAAAGGTGCCACACCATGATGTGACTGCAATTTCTTTTGTGACTGCTTTTTTTTGTGGATGAGACTTGCTTTAACTGCTCAGCTTTCCAGATTGAATGGTCTTTTTTCAGTTGATTGTTTTTTTTTACAGCAAAGACATGCTTTCTTAGCTTTGCTTTTACCCTCATACACTTTTCTTAGTCTTTTTTTGTGCATATTTTTCCTCCTTCTGTTATATTCATCTATTATTTTGACATATTCTAGTGTTAATTTCTACTCTGGTCTCGCCTCTAAAGTGTTAATAAGGGCATTATTTGACTCTGGAAGGCTGCATAGCAGTAGCACCAACACATAGTAGCGCTAATACTGTATATATATGTAGCGCAGGGGTTTGCTACCAAAGTTATCCTGCTAAGTAATGTATTGTTTCTTAAGCAAGGGTTTGGTTCCCTCTAGTGACCACTGAAGCTTTACCAGGATCTTTCTTTCTTTTAAGAAGAACACAACTACGCATTGTGGGGAATGTAGTTTTGATGAGGAAGTGACTCATGTTGTTAAATCAGTCTGGGAACTACGGGCCCACAATGCCAAGTCACAGAACAGCCTGCTGGGTAAACAGATAAAAGGACAGGCGTAGCCTGCTTTCGGCCTCTCGGGACGCCATTCAACAACTAGCAGGGAGGTCTGTGTGTGTGATCAAAAGGGCTGCGGCCTATACGGCGTGGAGCAGGATCGCCAGCCTTTGAGGGACTAGAGTACAGCCCACCAGCTCAGAAAGCAGATTGGTGCGCAGTGCCAGGACATCTGGAAGTCTCCTGCATTTCAACTATCCGGAGGAGCGGTACAGAAAAGCGGCGCCATCTTTCATCAGACTGACAAATCAGGAGGGGAATCTGGATGGAGCCTCACAGCCTCTGGGTCTATTGTGGTGAGAGGGCACCTGCCCATTTCAGTAAAGTACACTATTTGATGAGTGAGTTATATACAGACTGCTGGTGAGACTTGTAGTCCCACAGAAGTGCTTCCACTTCCACTTCAGCATACAGCTGAACTCTAGAATTTGTTATTTCCTGTGCTATAAAGTCAGTACTGTATTACACCCACTGATAAGGAGGAAGTGTTACAAGTGCCCCATATCTTCAGTTAACAGTTACCAGCGTAGCACTTTTTCTACAGTTTGCTTTCTCTCTGTTTCCCTGTTTGGGTTACAAATACTGCAGTTTAAAACTACAGGCTAGCTGAAGATATCTGGAGACAAGGAACTTTTATCATCTTTTACAAAGTGTCACAGTCCTACTTTGAAGTTGGGACATTGAATCACAACCTAGGGGGAGCCCTTGAGCACAGGTTAATTATTGCATTGTGTTATTATATGTGAGAAACATTCCCTTGCAATTTGGTGTGTGTGCTAAGGCTTCAGTGGGAAGGTGTTCAATACAGATCTTTGAGAATATTGAACATTTGTTCCACTGTACCCCTGTCTATATACTGTTTTAGACCGAACCAGAACCGTTCGGTACTTTTGTTTCTGTCCCCCTGGCCAAATTAACCTTCAATGTAAAAGTGTGCACACTTGAAGCAAATTACTGACACATACACGAGTTCAGTAGATTGATACTTCTGCTTTTATTACTTCCTGGACCCCGGCTAATATACCGTGAGCCGGATATTTTGTTATCAAATCAAATATCAAATAAGACAAGCGTATGCAGACCACAAGATATACATATTCATTATTGTGACAAAGTATAAGCTTTTAGCTGGGTTATATCTATATAAGGGAATAGCAGACTATCATAGCTAAATAGGGTGTCTTGTTTCCAGTTCTTGAAAACAGGCGCAATCTTCTTTTAACTTGTTCTTAACTCTTGCAATTCTGTTCCACATGAAGGGGGGGGGGGTAAGCTGGCAGACATCTAATTGAATATGGTTAAGGCTGATAGCTGAGAGAGAGAGATAAGCACTTATATCTATATGGTTATATTTGAAATAGGCATTTCACCATAACACGCATAATCACATCTATTACAGTTCCCCCCTTGAAATGCTTATTTCACAAAACTGTCCCTTACACTGAAAGGCCTACACTACCCAGCCCATCCCCCTCTGCATCTCTTTTAAGCTGTATGTAGAGAAAGGGCAGCGACTTGTTCACTACCCCCCTCGATACAGCTGGGGGAGTGCGGCCAAATGCTATCTGTCCCTATAGCCCTACGGTGTTGCATCTCGGGGGAGGGTGACTGCAATGGAGTATAACACATAATTATCATCATAGGTTTCATCAAGGCTTACATAGACATCGTCATCATCATCTGGTATCTCTTGGTTCATGAACGTAGGGGTAGTTTGATCGACAGCTTTTTCTACACACTTCCTAATACAGGGGAGAACACAGCGGATTATGGCAGCCATTACCAGGATAGCTATTCCTATCTGGGTCAACAATCCCTGCCATCCTCCCTTTATCCAGGTAAAGTACTGATCCCAGGAGTTGGTGAGCCCTGAATTCTGTTTTAATTCTTTGGACAGGTCCTCTAGTTTCTGGATGGCTAAAGTCACTTTACCATTTGGGCCGGTGTCACGTCAATACTCACCGAGGCCGAGATGCCGAGAGCAGCTCGCCCTTACGACCACGCGCACCCGAACCCCCGAGGGTGATACAGGGGATCGGAAGCACGCAGAGGCACGGGCTTCGGGTGGTTGCAGAAGGTAGACTTGGATTCGCTGTAGGTGTAGGAAGACACCTGGCGGGTACCGTGCAGGACCGGTGTGACTGAGAGCAGGAAGTCCGTAGGGCAAGCAGAGGTCAGAGGTATCAAGCAGGTAGGCAGAGTGGTTCTTTAACAAGCAGAGGTCAGGGGTATCAGGCAGGCAAATAGAATAGTCCTTTTAACAGGCAGAGATCAGGGGTATCAGGCAGGCAGGTAGAGTGGTCTTTAAACAAGTAGAGGTCAGGGGTATCAGGCAGGCAGGTAGAATAGTCCTTTAAACAAGCAGAGATCAGGGGTATCAGGCAGGCAGGTAGAGTGGTCTTTAAACAAGCAGAGGTCAGGGGTATCAAGTAAACAGGAACAGGGAACTTTCTCAGGGCAAGAAGGTACACAGGAGCAGCTGATGACAAACCAGCAACCCGACTGGGCGCTGGAGACGTCTGAAGTAGCCTCCCGGCGAGCGCGGCAGCGTGACGCGCTACCGGGCACCCGCACAGGCGACGGCGCGCACACGGGGACCGCCGTGTGCCCGCGCGCGCCGCAACTTCGGGCCGCGAACGGGTGCACGTCTCAACACTAGCCCGCTGCACATGCGCCCCGCGGACGGAGGCGACCTGCGTCTCCTGACTGTCGGTGTTGTCTGGGATGTAAGTGCAGCATGTAGTTGTCTCGGGGATCATCTTACATACACCCCCCTTTTCAGTTAGGAGCATGTCTAAGACCATACGGTTTTAGAAAGTCATGTGCGAAGTTGCTTCTAACTGTTCGGCTAAACCTTGCTTTGAACTCATCAGGGACCCCCCTTGGGACCCCTATGGCATCTATGTATACGTGGGGTCAAAACCCCCTGCTGGGGCACTCCTGCGTCTTCTGTTGGGTTTGGGTACATCGCTTGCTTCTGGCTCTGGGTTCTCTGAGAGAATATGCAGGGGCATTATGGTTTTAGCCATTGCACATTCTCCTGTTCACTGTCTATCATTCTGCTTCTAATTTTCATGTCTCCACAGATCCAGTACATGTCCCCTAAGGACTGAACTTGATTTTGCACTAAATCTGCAGACACCTCACTGTAAGACTCACAATAACCTTTGGTGAAGTATTGATCTGTGTGCTTGTTGATTGTCATTCTATCTAAGAGTGACTTCAATATGTGTCAGTGAGTGACACATACATACACAGTCATGGGACCTATTGCTCTTTCATTGGACCGGACACTGTAATCAGTACCTTAAAGTATCTTACTATAGGGGGATATGAAAGTGGCAACAAGTGTGCTGGATGAATTACACCAGAATTGGGTTATGCCATCTTTCTGTTTGATGGCTACTTCTTGTGCCTGAACAACAATCACAATAAAAAGGATAAACAGGATCATGGCTTGGTCTCCTCAGCCTCTTCAGGACTTGCGGTGAGAGGCGTGTATCCACGAGTTCCTTCCAGCCACTTTTACTGATGTGGTAGTTGTCAGAAGGACTTGGAAAGGACCATCATATCTGGGTTCAAGGGTGTCTTTCCTCACAAACTTCTTTACCATGACCCAGTCACCAGGAACCAGCTTGTGCGTTCCTGTATCCAGCTCAGGATCTGGAATGGAAGAAAACACTTCCGAATGGATACGGATTAATTCTCGAAATAAAACAGTCACATACACAGTTAATACATCAGCTTAGAGCTGCAACTGTTGTGGGAAATAACAATCTAGACTGAGGACTGAACCAAACAATATCCCATAGGATGACAAACCATGATTTCCCCTTGGCGCGTACCTAACACTGAACAAGGCAATGGCAAAGGCAATGGGTAGGCTGTCTGGCCAACTCATTCCCGTTTCCTGAGACATTTTCAGCATCTAGACTTTATTGTGCCATTCAGTCTTTCCACTTTCCCACTACTCGGAGGATGGTATGGGGTGTGGAAAGCTAGTGTGACCCCTACCTAGAGCTGTCCATATCTCCTTGGTTACTGAGGCCATGAAAGCCGGCCCCTGATCACTCTCTATGACCTTTGGGACACCATATGTGCACACTATTTCTGTTAAAAGTCTTTTAGCTGTGGTCTTCGCCGTCATGTTGGGATAGGCTTCCGGCCTACGTGGCAGACACAGTCTCTTGTTTAATTTCGTGATTCCGTCAACTTCTGTGGCTCCTTTTTTGATCCACACTTCTTTTTCTTCTTTGTCAGCTGTCTCTTGTTGCTCCTTGAGATGAGTCCTGTTTACAGGAAGGTTTTGTAGAATCATAGTGGTTTGTACAGTCTCTTCAGGGGTGTCTATTGGGTCGTCCAGGATAGGTGCATTCACTCTGCTGACCACTTCTTGCGTTCAATCTGCAGCTTGTTTCCCAGTGGAGTAGGGCATCCATTAAGTCCTTGATAGCTGCACTGTGTTTTACAGGTGTTCCTGCTGCTGTCAGAAACCCTCTGGTTTTCCGGATGATCCCAAAATTTCCTTCGGCCAATTTGCATGCTGTTTCACTGACTGTCGGTAAGTGTGTTGTGTCAATTTCCTCATCACTTCAAATCAGTCATGAGCGGTGAGATGAGAATCATTTTCCAAAGAGGTGCCCCCCCTCGAAAAGAGGAAGAAGAGTGGATGGGTTAAGGGTATCACATCGGAGGATGGTGATGTTATCGGGGAGAAGCAAGGCACACAGAAGTCTGAGGTGTCTTGCTGAGGACAGGTGTTTGGGCTGTACTTGGTTCAGTATGGCAGTTATGTCATGAGGGGCCTTGGGCTGCACAGAGAGCTTTAAGGCAGGAGGGTCCCCCCCCTGGCCACTGAGTCCAGTTGACAGGAGTGATACCCTGAGTCTGTTATCATGGGCCTGAGCCAAAACTCCTGTGGCATGTCCTTGCCTCTCTGAGACAAACAGTTTGAAAGTCTTTTAGTCCCAAAGCAGGGGCTATTGAGAGGATCTCCTTCAGAGTTTAAAAATTGTCCACAGCTTCTGGAGAAAGCAGGAAAGGGTCAGATTTCAGGGCATCATAAAGGGATTGCTTGACCTTGAGGCAAAGGGATGCCCTTGATTGCAGCAACTCTTTCTTCAGTGAGATGTCAGGTGCCTTGGGAGATGCAGAGGTCTGGGAAAATCACCTTCTTTCTGGAATTTTTGCTTTTTAAGGCCTTGCAAACTTGCTCAACCAGGTAGTGGAGGAGGCTATCAGAGTAGATTGAGGCAATCACAAGCAGGAGGTCATCTACATACTGAAGGAGTACAATGTCTGGGTGTAACTTCATCCAGGTGTCCAGAATGAGGGCCGTTGCCTTGGCGAATTGGGAGGGGGAGTTCTGGGCACCTTGTGGCATAACAGTCCAGGTGTAGCTGGCAGGTGAAACAGGCTTGCCTGAATCCTTGTGGAGAAGGTCCATGTGATCCGGAGAGGTAGGCGAGGTGACGTGTCATGTCCCTGGTACTGGGCGCTTTCATGTGGACCATGGTTGGGGCTTGGTTGACTGTGGGTGAATTTCCATGGGCTTCGGTATTCCCTTCTGGAGTGGCTGGGTCTTTCGCAGTTGTAGCAGACACATGGAGTTGGTACTGGTGGGCGCAGATAGGGTGTGTCCTAGGCCATCATGAGAGGAGCTACTCTCCACTGTTCTGTGAGGATTCTTGACCTAATAACTACTAATAACAACATCTCAAGCTCCAAGGTTGTGGGTTCTCTATTCTCAGACCCTTTCGGATTGACTCTTTAAGACCTGAAATAAATGCGGCAGCTAACATGTGTCTATGCACTCTGTTCAGCACGCTAAAACCCAAATCAGTAAACTTCTTGTACACATATTGACTTCAGGCGTTTTAGAGTGGAGATGTGAACCATCTCCATACAGAATAATTTTTTATAGGGAGCCTCGGTCCAGCCGATCTCCACAACATACATATTTATTTTTCTTTCTAAACATTCTAATTAGATACTGATACTTTTTTTTTTTTTAGAATAAAAAACGCTCAGATGTGAATGGGGCCTACCTAAATCTAGCACATAGATTTAAGCAAAGAAAGCACTTCCTCTTTTGCTCTTCTGGCTTAACGCCTAGAATACATAAACTTCCTCTTTATTTATAAGCCTGTTAAATATTGAAATTGAACATTTTAAACTCCCCAATTTTTGCTAATACAGCTTAAACACAATTAAAACCAAAAGAAACACCTTTTAGCTTCAATAATGCAAGGGTAAGCAATTACAACTAAATTCAGACTCTGACTGAAATATTCAGAAATATTCAATACATCCTATACATAAATTATTTATTTAATTAAAATGCTACATTGGTTGCTACTATGCTCCATCACTGGAAACATGTGGGTGGGTTTCGGTGTGGGTGGCATAGGGCGTGTTGCCACAGGGGGAGGTGTCACTTAGAAAAGAGGGGCGGTAGACGAAGAGCAGTGTCTACTTCCTGGGGACCAGACGCCATTATAGGGCGGTGGCTGACTACTTAGCTTCCTCTTTTCTAGTTTTCTTGTACACGTACACAATGCAACCATTTTGGTTTGTTTCCTGTTCCATCTACCCTCTTCTTCATGAATAGCGTTTGCAACTTTAAACCAAGCATCTGCTGCTCATAGCAACCCATAATCTGACAACAGACCTTATTTACGTTTCAAAAAACAGTACGCCATTCATCTACTTGTAATCTCCCACCCAAATGCATATCAATCCCACACACTTTTCCTAATTTCTTTCCCATTTCACAGCATCCTCTCCCTCCCGTTCTAATACCAAATCACAGGCAAAACTGCCGTCTGTGGGCCTAGTCAACTTGTTTCCCATTTTACACACTTCTTGGATTAAATAGAAGGAGAGAAAAGCAAGAAAGGTTGAGGCAAAACAGAAAGGAAACGAAGGTGAATGCCTCACTGAGCGTAGATATAGAGAGACAGGGTGATGTGGAGGATGAGGAAGTGAAGAGCTCTCTACTAAGACAGTTAATGAGGAGACATGAGAGAAAACACAGAATGAGAATCAACAGCTGATATTCAGTGAACCACTTCAAATGTCTTCTACACGTCCCAACACAAAACCCAAACTCCTCACTCTGGCTTTCTCTGCTTCCTCGTAGTCTTCTGGTTGCTGAGGTTGTAGGGGACAACTTTTACTTCCCTGTCCTCTTATCCTAGCCTCAGCCTCAATAACTTCCAATTTCTTACCAACTGAAAATTTCACTGGATAATGTACATTCAATCTGAATACCATTACTTGGGGGACCTCTGGCATTAGAGGTTTGTAACCGAGAATAGATCTCTTATGAGATAGGTCTCTTATGTGACCAGGCCCCAGGCCTCCTCATTAATGCCAAACAACAGTCCACAGACACATCTAGGACATGACATTACCAACAATAATTGATGTGACGACTGGAGTGAAGTCTGGACTTAATCAGATCCTCACGGGATCCCCACGCCACCGCTGGGCGTATTCCTGACACCCCCTCCTGATAATCTGTACTTTACCAGACAATTATTTACCCCAGGAGGAGTTTAACCATGTCCTGATGCCCTATCCCCATATCAATGCTCAGGAGAAGTTTAACTACGTCAGTTATTCCATCCATGACTATATAATCAATCCCTCATTCCCAACAGCCGTCACACAACACAAGATCGATCAACAAAACAAAACACAATATACTCCAAATACAGGCGGGTCAGAAACAATTGCAGGTTTGTACTATATAAATAGGCTCGAGACAAGATATATACCTGTCTTTGTGGACCGCGGGAAGCCGATGCGGAGACAGAAATTAACCAAATACGGATGCGGATCAAACAGCAGACAAATTATTAAGGAAAATGTCTTACCGTTTTCTCCAGAGTTGATCAGGCTCTGGTCCACCTGTATTTTGGTCCTCTTTCAGTGTCCTCTTAGTTCGGCTTCCTTTTGGGACAATCTCGAGCCCCACGTTGGGCGCCAAATGTTTTGGACCGAACCAGAACCGTTCGGTACTTTTGTTTCTGTCCCCCTGGCCAAATTAACCTTCAACGTAAAAGTGTGCACACTTGAAGCAAATTACTGACACATACACGAGTTCAGTAGATTGATACTTCTGCTTTTATTACTTCCTGGGCCCCGGCTAATATACCGTGAGCCGGATATTTTGTTATCAAATCAAATATCAAATAAGACAAGTGTATGCAGACCATAGATATACATATTATTGTGACAAGCTTTTAGGTGGGTTATATCTATATAAGGGAATAGCAGACTATCATAGCTAAATAGGGTGTCTTGTTTCCAGTTCTTGAAAACAGGCGCAATCTTCTTTTAACTTGTTCTTAACTCTAATTGAATATGGTTAAGGCTGATAGCTGAGAGAGAGAGATAAGCACTTATATCTATATTGTTATATTTGAAATAGGCATTTCACCATAACACTCATAATCACATCCATTAAAATACCAGGGTTGCCAACCTTCCGCTGCATTTTTTACTGACAAAACATGGAAAATGTACTGGCGGAGCACATTTTTTACTGTGCAACCTGAGAAATTACAGAACTCCTATTGAAAACTAACACAGTGAATATTTGAACAATATAAACATGATATGGAAACACTGACAATACCTAGAACAAAGTAATATGCTTGATTTACACTTAAAAAGTCAACACAGCATGAAATTATCAGCCCCTGATATTTACTAGCAATTCTAAAACAATCACTGATTTTTACGAACTGTCAGTAAATTCACTGGCGGTTGGCAACCCTGCTATATACATATATTCTCTACATTGATTATTATATCTACAGTTCTTTTAAAATCCGTACTGATTGTTATCAACTGGCATTTACTGTTTATATTTGATTTTTTTTGTTCTTTGTGTTTAATACTCACTTCAGTAAACTTTCTGAGTGGTTAATTGATATTCTCTATGTGTCTCTATTACTACTACAACTGGTAAAGGGACGGGATCCAGGGCAATGTGTGTATAATGTTCTTGTGACACAAATAATAATGGCATGTATTTTCATTTTGTGCTGTATTGAACTTGATTATTTGTTATTCATATTTTGAATCTCAAAAGAACCAACGTTACTAAATTGTGCTCTATACTACATGATACTGAGTATGAGATCAAATTCTTGCATCAAATAATAAAAAGAAAAAAAAAGAAAAATGGGAATACTTTAAAGTGTTTGTGAACCCATTTGTATAAGTCTATGCCAGACCCTCTGTTAGAGCCTGGCATAGCACACTATGTATGTCATTTTAAAAAACGAGCAGTGTAAATACTGGTTTTCAGCTGTTTCAGGCCGGTCACATGACTCGTGGCTGCTTTCCAGCTTCGATGGATTGCTTCTGCGGGAGGAGCCATGATTTCCCTCTGACGTCAAAAATAAGGGGGAGGGCAAGAGAGTGGGACTTTACATGAAGCACGTGGTTGCAATAGAATAAATTGGTGAACATATAGTTTCTTTATTTACTATTATTAATGCTGGTATCAATTGTAAATGATAAACATGATAATAACAATAAACATGGTAATGACATTGGTATCTCATGATATAACCACAATAATATTCCATAGTTCGCCAAAAGCATAATTGTATTAATCCATAAAATGCGAAGTAGTGCCTGCAGGACCTATGGCCTCACTGATCCTGTAGAAGTGGGTATTGCATAATGACTTAAAAGTCTAAGTAGATAATAGTAGAAACACGGCATCTGGCAGCTCTATGCGTTTCGTGGCTTTTGAGCCACTCGTCAGGAGCAAGCATGTGATGTATCTATAATAAAATTATATATGAATAGTCTTATAGTACAAACATGAACAGGGGTAAGGTAAAGAGGACCCCACATCAGGTGCATACTTACTTACTGTAGTTCCTGTATTTATGGTATGGAGCCGGGCCCCGCAAGCCATCCGTGGGCACCTCCAACCAGGAACTGTGGCGGATAACTCGGCGGGGACGACCCACACAGGCATCAACTAGGGCAGGCATGGAACCATGAGGCACTCCTGTGTAAGGAATGAAAATATAAAGTGAAACTAGGAAGAGTATAAGTTTTCCTATCATTTGAGCCCAGTCATGCCACAAAGAGTTAATCCAGCTCTGAGCAATCCTCTTTTATTGTTCAGTGAAATAAAACTTGACAAACAGAGAAAAACTTTGTCAAATCCTCCCCCTTGCTGTGAGTGACAGGTGATTTACATATCTCGTGCACTAGCCTAAGACATGCACTATTTTTTAATTCCCACCCCCACTCCTTTCTTTAGCAGCTCTGCAAGGATTGGCTGTTCCACACCTCAGCATGATTTGGCATGCTGAAGTCATGTGGTTACTTTCCTGTCTTTTCATTGGATGGTAGAGATCATAGCAGAAGTTCAGTGTAAGAAATACACAGGAGAAAATGCATATTGACAAGGGGAGTGTAGAGGTGGGCGGGGAGTCTACTGACATCACGACTCCACCCACCAAGCTCCAGACAACAGATACGCCCACAGAATCTGCAGTTTTTCGGGTCTCATATCAGACAGAGGGGAGACATTTGACAGGTAAAGATACATGCAGGAGGCATGTATATCCTTATAGATAACTCCTATGGCAGTAGTTTAGAAAGGATGACATTTGATTTACATCCACTTTAAGTAATGAGAGACACATTGCAATGTAGAGTAAAAAAATAAAAGTCCCCCAAATGTTTTCAAATATATTAATAGCAAAAAAAAAGAGGTCTGAACATATTGGTCCCATAAAAGATGATCAGGGTAGGAAGCAGGCAGATTTCTTCTGGAAAAAAATTATTTATTTGATTTTTATTTGAAATTTAAAACAGAAAAATGTGATTTCACAAGGTCCTTTTAAGCTTTTTTTTGGCGAGACTGCTATTTTTGAGGGAGAGAGCAGGCATATTTCAGCAATAGATATAAAATTAGACTGTATCTTTGCATAGGCATCTGGAAAAAATATTTGTTCTATTTTTATTTGAAATTTAAAACAGAAAAAATGTGATTCCAAGAGCACATTTTAAGCTTTTTTTTTGGAGAGACTGCTATTTCTGAGGAGGAGAGGAGGCAGATTTCAGCAATAGATATAAAATTAGACCTTATCTTTGCATAGACATATTTATAAATATTGTACAGATTTGCTACAGAGCATCTCATATTTATTAAAGTGGTTGTAATGGCTAACGTTTTTTTTTTTTGCTATAATGCATTCCCTGGAATAAGTTTAAATATCTTTCATGTTTTAACCCCCCCATCAATACTTACCTGAGCTCCATCTTGATCCCGTGCTGTGCCAGAGAGCAGCAGAGCTGATGTCTCTCTACTGGCTCAAAGACAGCAGCCGGAGCCATGGGCTCTGGCTGCTGTCAATCACAGCCTGGGAAGAGACAATGGGGGTGGGGCAGGGCTGAGCCTTGCTGTCTATGTCTATAGACACAGGGAGTGCAGCTTGGGATTAAGCCCCCATCTGTGCTACAAAAGGGGATGGGGATGCTGGCACAAGAAGAGGAGTCAGGAGCCCTGGTGGAGGACCCCAGAAGAGGAGGATCAGGACTGCTCTGGATGAAACCATTGCATAGAGAAGGTAAGTATAAACCTGTTTTTCTTAATGTAGCCTTTACAATCACTTTAATGGGAGAAAAATTTGAAGGCAGAGACTAAGCATATACTAAACTGCAGTGCTCAACTTTGTGGTGTCACAAACAAATTAAGCAGATAAATATAAGACCCTAAAATAACTTTAACACACAAAAAAAAACTTGCGCTGAAGAAAAAAAAAACTGAAAATAATGAAGAATAAATGAAACAGCAACCTTAAAACACTTAAAGCATTACAACCCACTCTTTAAAATAGAAAATACATGCTAAATACAATTGAAGAGATAAAAAATAAAGCCTCCCTCCAGAAAAAAAGGGGGAAAGCAGCAACACAGAAGAAGTTGTTACTGCTAACACACACACAGGCAACTCTCTTTTCCTGTAAATCTGTCAGCTGTCCCTTACTCTAAACTCCCACACATTGCTAATACAACAGCCTTTTATAGTGTGTGGGCTGCAATTTTTTACAAAGCCACTATTGGCCAAATACCTATATGTGACCATAGGTAAGGTGCAATACTTTAGCCTATGGCAGTAGTTTGCAATGCAATATGGGACATTTAGTGGAGTAATTTCCACTGTCAAGGCTAATCGGTTTGCCATTTTCCTAAACTGTGAACAAGCTGGGTTTGCCTCAGTTTCCTGGTCAACCCCAACCTACAACTCATCCCTATCTGTGACTAATTCCATCCCTATTTGTCTGGACCCCAGCTGTCTGTATCTTGTTCCATCTCTGTTCTTCTGTGCCCCTGCTTTCTGCACCTAGTTTCATGTCTGTTTTGGCTTTGCCACTACTGTCTTTATCTTTTCCAACCCATGCTTTGTCTGTAACCAAGCTGTCTTCACCTAGTTCCATCGCTGTTGTTTCTTTGAACCTGTTGTACGCATTTGGTTCTATCTCTGTTTTATCTGTGCCCCTACTATCTACACCTGGTGCTGTTTCTAATAGCATAATAGAAATAATATAACAAGCTAGTAGTTACAATGTAATTCTCCCTGTGCAATGTATTCTCTCTTTTATGGTTGACATTAACACATTATATAATAGCGGCTTCATCACTAGCTATATTTTTCCTTTATCATATCTATACTTAATACTGGTATCTCACTGATCTAAATTTTTCTTCCACTTGAATGGTTCATATTATTCTTTAACACATTCCTTAGCCATAAAAATGTATCTGTAGTTTCATGTTGATCTGTATTTTCTCCTGGGTAATTCAGTAACTTTTTTTTGCATCTTATATACCATTTGTTGTGTTCGTAAGAGCCAAGTGTGTTTTATTTTTTTCATTTTGTACATACTGCGACAAATAAATCTTTAATGCAGTCTTTTCAATTGCTCGGTTATCCTTTTGTAGTAACGCAGGCGGTAATTTTATTCTCATGTTGAAAGGACTGTGCTCATTCCTCTATGACTGTACTATTGAACCTCCAGATTCAACCTTATCATCTTAATGTGCTAGATCAATAGACTGCCTCACTGACCTGAAGTGTAATTTCCAATCATTTTGTAAATGATTGCTCTGTTACAGAAGGGAGGATAAATCTATTGGAACAAAATTTGTCAAAAATAAGAATTAATGATGATAAAGTCCAGCAGAAAATGATTCATTTTAGAAGAATATGAGTCTTTAAGGAATATTAAAATTCTGTATTTCATTCTGTTTGAGTGTAGAAAGTGTGTAACCTTTGCAAAATCTTCTTTGTTTTATCACACTTCATGAATGAGGACAGATTTGCAAGTAATATGATTTACTTTATATGATTAGTTTGATATAATTGCATGTATAGAACAATTGGATTTTGCATAATGAAAGCCAAAATTATATGACATAGTGCTTGTCTTAGACTGGCAGGTCTTGGAGATGACTGAGTTGACCTGCTTGTATTAGAGCATAGTGCAATGTGTCAGAAGTTACAACAAGACCCAATCCAAACTCATTATTGCCTGACTGGACGATACATTTAAATCAACTAAATAGATCACAGGTGCATCAACACAAAAGCTGTGCAAAATCCTAAAGATTTTCTTTAGAAATGCATAACTTCCTAGAATGAAGTCACCACCTGTTTAGAAAAGCCTCTCTACTTCCAGCATGCTTCAGAGAAGGACTCTTCTGCTCCAATATTTCACATCATTACCAATGATTTGATATCACCAGCAAGTATAACAATTAAGGTTATGATGAGAACAGACCAAAGGAATTAAATCCTCCAATCAAATCAGCGCATAGCACAGTAAAGCCTTCTTAGAGCTGAAGGTGCTCACATGTCTCATTCCATCCCATATACCAATGTTAGAGGTTTAATCCTCATTTTAGGACAGTGGACAGAGACATGCAAATCATATTTTTATGCATTATGCATTGACACCCCTCTATAGACCTAATCTGTCCAGACTTTATGGTCACCTGCTGACTTGGCACCATCCAAGGGCAGTTTACCTCTTCAACACACAGAAGGTTAATCCAAAGAAATTTTACTTCAGAGAAGTGCCATACTGAGGATGCTTTTCCAGTCTTTTGAAGTGGTGATAGGACTCTCTCTGAGAAGGCTACCACTGACTGGTGGAATGTGAAAGAATGTGGAATGAGGAGGAGCCATTACCCGTGACTTTACTATTCACTTTAGTATCGGCGTGGTGAGCTGAATACATGCTTGTTTTACACATATTTATGTGAGTGTTTTTAATCCCTTGATTTAATTTTCAATACATTTATAGCAGAGGGCACTATGGTTTCTCCATTTCAATTTTCCGGTATGTTATACGTTTGATTGAGACTCAAGAAGTGGAGTAGCGTGATTCAGGGACGCCAATACTCCTCACAACCAGACTACTCATCATTAGATGCTGGAAAACAACAAACATCCCAACTTTATTGGAAGTAACCACTCTAGTACATTCACACTGCACATACGAGTCCATAATTTTGAGGGGAAAACCATCACATTCCAACATTCAAAATATTTGAATGGAACCCTGGAAGCGTTGGTATGAACAAAAATTTGAGTAACAACCTTTTGATAACACTAATGTATATACGGCTTGTAATTTCGCTATAATTGCAGGAATGCTCTCTTCCTACCCTCACTCCCATCTCCTCTATTCCTACTTCTCTTACTTACCCACTCTATTTACTATACTACCCTCTACCACATGTATTTTATACTTACCTGTGTACCATTAGTAGTCACACATCGTGGTTAGTGCACTCCAATTGCACTTGTTCTATCCAAAGTAAAATTTGTATTAATGGATTCATTTGATTAATCTGAACTATATCACACCCTCGAATGTACGAATTACAGTTTTTGCCTTGGTTAAATTGAAAACTTTTAATAAAAATGTATATTGAAAAAAAAAAATCAATGAACCCCAAACTAGAATATTAAAAGAAAAAGAAAAAAGGAAAGGAAAATCTAGCAGCCAACTTCAAAGAGGAACTGATGGCAAAGAAAAACAATATATCCAACACCTACCAGCAATTTCAAAACTACATACATGTAGAAAACTCTGTAGCTACTCTGTAATAGCAATGAAATTTTATAAATGAAATTGTGCAAAACTGAAGCTTTCAAGCTACTTTTGTGTAGGAAGGGATCTCCTAATGCTAAAAGTGATAGGCCCCACAGTTAATAGTTATGAAATTGGGCAAAGTGCCTTACAACAGGACTTCAGAAATACTGTTAGAGATGTCTTAAGCATGATTATGTATCCTCTAAAATTATGTTCATTTAGCTTTTCTTACATAAAATGAATTAAAATTGCATTGGTGTAGATACATCACACATGGAGTTTAACAGTTGACTGTTGACTGCTTAGGAAACGATTTTGTAAAATTGCATGTGCACTATTGGTAAATTTGCAATATGAACATGTACCACATTCAAACTGCCCCAAAAGTCACTTTGTGCATGGGTTACCCTTTTCACTTTTTTAAAAGTGATTTGGAACCATGATGATGTGAATTTGCCCAGCTTTGATTCACAGGATGTTCATTTAATCCTACTGTAAATCCATCAACATTACCTTAGCAGGAAACTCCTTCAAAGTTAATCAAGGTGACTCTTGATATTAAATTCTAACCATTTTCAAGGCTATTAAGCAAGTTTGTTGACAAACAGTCTATGGGGAGATGGGCAATACCATGGGGGACATTTAATAATGCAAACATTTTTTTTACAGAGCCAAAAGGGTCATGTTAATGTGTGCAAGGGCTATATGAAAAAAACATAAATCCTTTAAATTGCATGCTTGGGAAATGCCTTGTGGTGAAATGTTTGTGATGTTAATGCACAGTACAATTTTCACAGACAGCCACCATATTCAACACCATATTCTGGCATCACATATATTAGATGTGTAATTTTTGTTTTGTTTTTTTGTTTTTTTTTACATTGTTGCTATGCTCAAATGCAGCTGCAGCAGCCCAATATAAAAAATTTTAATAAAAAAAGGCTTTTTTATTTACTTTTGAACGCGACACATGATGTTTTCTTGTTCAGCTGTAACTGACCTGAATTCCCCAGTGAAAGTAGCAGCCATATCATATGTGAACCTGTAGGAAAGTTTACTCTTAAAAAAATAAAACTAAAGCCCTTAAACTCCTATTAATTAGCCAGCGGTAAAATGATTTATTTGTGTAGTTTGGGAGCACAAAACAATTCAAAATAACAACCTCACGTTCTTAAACTTTCTCTCATCTCCATATACCCAATTATTCACAAGATGTTCAACGTATAGATTACAGGTACTGTATGTGTTTGGTAGAAACTGGGTAGCTTCAGTACAGTACATGAGCAATTCAATAGGCAGCAAATAGAAAGAGACGAGGCATGTTTTATCCTGAAATAACAGTGTATTATCTGAGTGAGAATAGCCAAAAATATTGTTCAGTGGCTGGATAGTATGTAAGCAGCTTGTTTGGGTCGCAATGTAAGAAGGACCGATGAGACAAGTTTTATCTTGAAATCAGAATAAGAGTTAGTGATGAGCGAATCTGCCCAAATGCAATTTGCCAAGGACTGAATGGGTCCATTGGGATGCAAATCTTGTAGTTAAATTCTGGCCATTTTTGAGTTTAGTAGGATAACTCCAGTATGAATTGCTTTTTTATAATTTTACATTTAGATATGCTTACATACAACAGCTGCATCCTGATATGACTCATTTCATTCTTAAAAAAAAACTCTTTTTTCAGGTAGCTTTAGCAGCTTTTTCATCAAACTGTAATAGACCTGCTTTAACCAGCAGATAGAAATTGGCCAGCAGTTCACCATAGCTGTCCTTGTTCTCAAACTGTCCCATTGCTGACCAATTTCTTTGAAGCTCTAATTAAGAATTAAGAAAGAGGAGGGAGATGGGCGGAGCCTAGCGGAGCAGACATGCATTGTTAGAGCTCTGCACCGCTGAGGAGAGAAGAGAAGGACAAAGCGGAGCCTGCAGGCTCAAAAGGTATCCATTTGAACCTTTTTGCCCCAGGGAACAAACTGTGAAAGTTTGGGCAGGAAATATGGTACTGGGAGGAAACCGTGGCAGAAATAAAAATCACCTCACAAAGAGCTCACAGGCACTCACTGCAACTAAAGCAGCTCCAGTCACCTCACAAGATACAGCATCAGGGCGCTCTCACAGACAGAAAATGTCACAGCAAGACTCTCCATTTGAGTCAGATACAGAACAAATCCTCTCACAAACTTCTCCACAAGCCTCCTCAGCATCCCCAGTAATATTATTACAATTTGAAAAGATGCTTCATAAGGCCCTCAGACCAAATAACAAAAAGCCTAACCAAAGAAATAAGAGAGCTGGGAAACCGCACCGCAGCCTTAGAAATAAAAATGGATGAAATTGAAATTACAACCCAAGTAAATATAACAGAATTGGAACAATTAAAAGAAGAGAATTTAATACTTCAAACTAAGCTCGAAGGTTACGAAAATAGAGCCAGACGTTCAAACTTGCGCATAAGGGGAATACCTGTGAAAACCTGCAATCTACTATTACTGCTCTATTACAAGAACTAAAGCCAGATATCCCTATTGAATGTTTAGAACTGGACAGAGTACACAGAGCCCTCACAGCCAAAAAGAAAGATGGACCCCCACGTGATATAATCACAAATTTCATTATTACAGAATGAAAGAACAAATACTAATTGCTGCAAGAGAAAAAAAGGAACTTAATTTTCAAGGACACAATTATCAAATTTTTGCTGACCTATCCCAACTTACTATTACTAAAAGACGATCCATGAAACCCCAACTAATGGAACTGCAATGCCACAACATTATGTATCAATGGGGCTTCCCCTTTTCAGTCAGATTTAACTACCAAGGTACAATTTACAGAAGCAGATCAGCAGATGAACTACAACAAACCCTTTTAAAATAAATCTGACAGAACCCACAAGCAGCAACTCTCCCACACGCAGAAGAATGGCATCATCTTCACCTTCAGGCAGCACTCAGAAAATTTCAGAACAAAATGGGAATCATCATTCTCACAAAAGAGGCCGTTATGCCACATTATCCATGGACCAAGAAGATTCAATGGACTGACATCCTAATTCCTGATATCTCTTCATTTATTATACTAAGAGATGGTTCTCTATAAAAAACTTGTATTTATAACTGAATGTAACTGCATTCTGATAGTCACACACTGTGTGGGATCATGTTACATTCCAGTTATATTTCTTATTACTTCTGATTCATATAGCCTTAGAATATATAAGTGAAATAAGGAAATTCTTGTTCAGTTATATATTATCAGGTGATAACAATAGATTTATTACTTTTTAGGACAAATATGTTCAATAATCCAGAAGTAATGGAAGCTTTTTCTTTCTTTTCTTAAAACAAATATATTATTACCTAACTAGTTCCTAGAATTATGTTTTTGTTTATTCTAATCTGAAGCAATACAACCTCAATTTTATGAGTTAACATATCTAAACAGTTACATATGAATAAAATATGTAATTGTTTACTCTAAAAGGGATAAAATCCCAAAATAATTCAAACTATCTTCATCAATACCAAAGTTATTAACAGTACCTTTCTAACTGAATTATTTAGCCTAGTGCAAGACTAACCATATACAACCACCCTGGAATAAATAATTTCAACAAAAACTATATTCTGCACTCCAATTAATGAAACATCATTTTGATGTCTTTTGACATAGCACTTCTCTCCTGTAAGCGGAAGATCCGTGTACCCCCATTAGCCCTCCTCATTCTCCCAACCATATTATGTGGGAGTGTGACGAAGGCACTTATTCCCCTGAGAAAGATATTTACTCTCTTTCACGGGTAAATTTTGATTACTTGCAAAAAATAATTTATACAATGTATCATCTAATCTCATATGTTTTTTGTTTACTCTTTACTCCAGAATTCACTGGTTTCTTTTCTATCTATTCATCTCTTCCGTCCACACAGGTTGATCTGCGCAGTCAGCTCTGCATAACAAAAAGTAAGTCAAAACTATTTGATCTATTGCCATGGCACCACTGAATATAATTTCCCTGAATGTTCAGGGAATAAATGTCCCTCAAAAAAGGACCAAAGCCTTCCGTACTTTTCATAACAAGAAGGCTCACATAGTATGCCTCCAAGAAACACACTTCACCAAAGATTCTACTCCAAAATATATTTCTCCTTTTTATCAACAAATTTACACGGCTTCTGCCTGTACCAAGCAAAGGGGAACTCTAATTGCATTTCACCGATCCACACCATTCACCTTATCATCAGAAATTAAAGACCCAGAAGGTAGATACCTGATACTCATGGGTTATATAATGGATACAGCAATCACGGTGATTTCCTACTACTCTCCTAACAAACAACCTACACCATTCCTCTCACATATATTACAAGTGATTAATACACACAAAATAGGAACAGTGATAATGTGTGGGGATTCGAACCAGGTCCTCCTCCCATTTCTAGATAAATCACCTTTTACACCATCCAAAATAACCTCTAGATTACCTTTCTCTCAACTTCTTTCCAAATACAATCTGGTAGATTCGTGGAGAGAAAGTAACCCAATGAAAAAGAAATTCACTTATTTCTCGCACCCTCATCAAACCTTCACCAGAATAGATCATATTTTTCTAACAATAGGAATGATACCAGAAATTATTGCATCAGATATAATTCCGATTCCGTGGTCTGACCATAATGCAGTATACACTACTATAGCCTCAGCCATACCAAAAGCGCATGACCCAACGTGGTACTTACCGGACATAATGCTCAAACACCCACTACATCAGATGGCCATTGAACAAGCTTTAAAGGAATACATATCAATTAATAATACAACAGACATCTCCCCAATAACACTGTGGGAAGCTCATAAGCCTGTCTTGCGTGGTACAATACAAAGACAAATGGCACTATTTAAACGGGAACGCAAAAATCTAGCAAAAAAACTAGAACTCAATTTTAATGCAGCCTACATATCATTTCAAGATAATCCATCTCAGAGTACAAAATCTCATCTGGAAAAATCTAGATTGGAATACGATCTTTTTCTCACTGAGTCAGTTGATAAATCCCTCAAACGCTCCAAACACAATTTCTACATGAATACAAACAAACCAGGTACATATTTGGCTCGGGCATTAAATTCAACTAACAAATCTTTCAAACCAATACGTTTGAAATTATCAAAAAATGTTTACACTTGTAATCCAGTTAAAATAGTCCATAAATTTCACTCACATCTCGCAACTTTATACAAGACAAACAATGAATTTAATCCTACAGAGGCTGAATCCTTCTTCTCAAAAATAACCTTACCTGAGTTATCTCAGAATCAAAAAAGCAGTTTGGATGAGCCTATAACTATAGATGAAGTTGCTAACGCCATAAAAGACCTAAAACTTAACAAAAGACCAGGCCCAGATGGCTACTCGGCTTTATACTATAAAACATTCTCAGAAATACTCTCTCCCATTCTCACTGAAACTTTTAACAAACTTCTAGATGGACATTCTTTTCGGCAAGAAACACTAATGGCAATTGTTTGTATGATCCCAAAACCGCTTTCTGATGATACTTCCTGTGTGAATTATCGGCCTATCTCTCTGTTAAACCTCGATATTAAATTATTAGCAAAAATAATAGCAAAACGCCTCAAAAGCATTATAGGAAAATTAATACATAGAGATCAAGTAGGCTTCATGCCAAATAGACAGGCAGGCGATAATATACGCAGGGCAGTGTTATTGGCACATATTGCTAAAAAACTGAAAATCCCTTTATGTTTTCTATCTCTCGATGTTAAGAGGGCATTTGACACAGTATCCTGGCAATATATGCAATATTCATTACAAAAATGGGGTTTTGGACCTCACTTTTTAACATGGATCAAAGCATTATATAATAAACCCAAAGCCTATATAAAATATGCTGGATACAAATCTGATGCCTTTAATATCGAAAGAGGTACCCGACAGGGTTGCCCATTATCTCCCTTATTATTTGCCCTTATACTCGAACCCATGGCCCAATACATCAGAACAAACCAAACTATAACTGGCATTGAAGTAGGAGGTATTACACACAAATTATGTATATTTGCAGACGATATATTACTTTTTCTATCATCACCACAGGTCTCTGGTCCTAACTTAATACCAGCTCTTGATGGATTTGCAGCCCTATCCGGCCTTATGATTAATCCTAAGAAATGCCTAGTGCTTAATATTTCACTAACAAACATGGAATTGATCCTGGCTAGGGCTGCACTCCCATTCACATGGGCAGAAAAATCAATCCCATATCTTGGAATTAATTTAACAGCATCTCATTCTGACTTATTCTCAACCAATTATCCTCCTGTATTAAGACAGATCACAAATCTAATAAAACAATGGTCGCAACTTCCTTTATCCTGGATAGGGAAGATTAATGCAATCAAAATGACTATTCTACCCAAATTGCTTTATCTATTCAGAGTCCTCCCTATTCCAATTCCTTCCTATTTTTTGAGAATAGTACAAAAAAGAGCAACTTTGTTTATATGGGGCTCTTCTAAACCACGTATACCTATACACACACTACATCTTCCCAAAAATAAAGGAGGCCTGGGATACCCTAATTTTACTAACTACTACAGAGCAGCACATTTGGCCAGTCTGTCCAAATACCATGCAAAACAGGAAATCCCATTATGGGTATTTATAGAGGCTTCAGAAAATGACCCTCTATTAATATCAAATTTATTATGGCTTGATCCTAAAGACCGCTTTAAAATTCATAATCCCATAACTAAACACTTCTTATCTCTCTGGGATAAACTAAAAACCAAATATCAGTTACAATCTCCACACAATCCTCTCCTTTCTTTTATCAGAAATCCGGCCTTTTATCCGGCATGGATCTACCCAAATTCTTTTAAAGCTTGGACAACATCAGGCATTCAGACACTAAATGACTTCATAGCATCTAAATCATTCCTTTCATTCCCATCGCTTAGAGAAAAATATGATCTACCAAACTCTGAGATATTTAGATATCTCCAAATCAAAAATTTCTATACACCATTCCTAAAGGGGGATACACCATTATCCCAATTATCCATTTTTGAATCAATCTGTACAAAAGATCCATTTGCTAAAGGTACAATTTCATCACTTTATAATCAATTATATGGAGTAGCAAATCTTAATAGACCCTCTTACGTTCAGAGGTGGGAGGAGGACCTGGGACGAACTTTAGAAGACACGGACTGGTCTAACATATGGCTCACATCTAAGTCATCTTCACCCAACATCTTAGCACTGGAGACAAATTATAAAGTCCTAACTTGCTGGTACCTTGTACCCGTTAGAGTGGCCAAATATTCACCTAATACCTCAGCTCTTTGTTTTCGAGGATGCCCAGAAATAGGCACATATTTACACATATGGTGGACGTGCCCAGTAATCCAAACCTTCTGGAAGGAAGTCTTCGTGATTGCATCTAAAATATTTAAAAAAATAATACAACCAGATCCATATTTAACTTTACTTAATCTAAAACCGGAATGGTTAACACTCTCTCAATTCAAACTTATGATCCAACTAATAACGGCTGCAAAACAAACAGTGGCCAAGGCATGGAAATCTCCTACATTGGTACTAGCAGAAACATATCACAGAATGAATAATACAATGTCCCATGCTAAGATGGTAGCCATCGATCAAAATCAAATTCCAAAATTTGAAAAACTTTGGCATCCTTGGATAAAACAACAGTTCCTGTCAAACTTCAATGACTCTGTCCTGTTGCCATGGTAACAGATTAAATGACTTACAGAGACACCCATTCTAAGGCTTCAAAGAGAACTAAAAAGAATAATAATCTGACGAGAGGGACAACCTTGTGAACCATACCTCTACCTTTCAACCCTTTTTCTTCTTTTTCTTTCCTTTTCTCCACCTTACGATTAAAGCTCATTATCAGAATTTATTTGACCTATATACACTCTACTTGTAAACAATATGTATAGTAGGTATAAATCATTTAAATACCTACAAAAGTAACTAAGGAAATGATATATATCTTTAATTTAGGTTTACGTGAACCCAATGTTTAATATTTTAAATTTCATGATATTTACCTATATAAACCCTACTGTAAAACAATGAGCTTACTTTATAGATCCTTGTAAACTTACTTTATGTATCTTTATAATATTGTATACTCAATAAACTTCTTTTGACAAGGAAGAATTAAGAAAGAGATGATGATACAGCAGTGTAAAATTAGACAGCAGCATGACATTTTCAATTAGGTGAATTGGCCAAAATGTACTAGAGAAATAGTGTAAAGGCAGATATTTTACTACATGAAATTAGAGATGGCAGGGGACACAGCAGCATACAATTGGCCAGCAGGACAATTCATAATAGTAAGGCTAGACTTGCATTTACAAGAGGCAAAGTGCACAGCAGTGAAAAATAAATAAATAGATAAATATTAAGCACCAAATGACAGAAGGGAAATAGTACGGCCAGAAATAAAGGCAGGCAACAGTAAGATTTTAGTGTAGACTCCTACAGATTTAAAGCGGAGTTCCACACAAAAATGGAACTTCCGCTTTTCGGAACCCTCCCCCCCTCCGGTGTCACATTTGGCACCTTTCAGGGGGGAGGGGGGTGCAGATACCTGTCTAAGACATGGTATCCATCTCCCATGGGAGTCTACGCCTCCTCCCGTCCCCACCGCGCTGTCTCCTGGGAACACACAGCTCCCAGGAGAGAGCGGGGACCACTTGGGACGCGCAGCGTGACTCGCGCATGCGCAGGAGGGAACCGGGAATTGAAGCCGCAACGCTTCACTTCCTGATTCCCTCACCTAGGATGGCGGCGGCAACTGCCGAGAACCAAGCGGGTTCTCGGCGTCGCCTGCCGACATCGCTGGACCCTGGGACAGGTAAGTGGCCATGTATTAAAAGTCAGCAGCTGCAGTATTTGTAGCTGCTGGCTTTTAATATTTTTTTTTTTTTTGGCGGTGTGGGTGAACCCCCGCTTTAAGATTCCTATCCTTCTCCACATTAATAACCACCAAAAAAAAGACAGGCAATCCTAAAAGTTCAGCTTTACATTTTAATTACAAATGTATATTTTTTATACTTTTTTATTGTTTCCTTATAAAGTTTGTCCCTGTGCTGGTCAAGCAAACATGGGCAGATACAGCAAGACTAACTATAATGTGCACAAGAGTTTCCACTGGACTCCTGGGTGTCAAGGATGGCTGGGCGATGGCCTAATATACACTTAAGGTACTAGTCTGCTCTTTTGTACATGTCATTTCTGAGAGGACCTTCCACACAGTGGGGGGATTTGTAACTGACCTGGATCTCAGTGGACTATCAAACACTTACTGCAGATGTCATTGATAAAAGCACTATATTTATTTTAACTGTAGGGATCTGCTGCTCTCTACTGAATGGATTTGTAAACGCCAGCGCTATTGCACTAAAAATAGCGCTTGCAAACCGACCCGTAACAGCCGCTGCTGTGTCTCCAGTGTGAGGGCTTTCACACTGGAGTGGTGCGCTAGAAGGACGGGAAAAAAAGTCCTGCTAGCAGCATCTTTGGAGCGGTGAAGGAGCAGCAAAGTGCCTCAGCAGAGGCGCTTTGCGGTGGTTTTTAACCCTTTCTCAACCACTAGCGGGCGAATACCGACACTAAAACGACGGTAAAGCGCCGCTAATAATAGCTGTGCTTTACCGCCCATGCACCTCCCGCCCCAGTGTGAAAGGGGCCTAAGGAGGAAGTGGGAGCATGGCTTTAAGGTGTTGTGTGTGTCTGTAGACCCAAGATTCTGTGCATTTAGCTGTTTGCTTGTAGTTTGGCTTTACTAAATATAGTGGTTTTCATATACCAGGTTTTTGGACTCTTATGAACAATGAACATTGCTCACATTTTCAAAAAAAAAATTGTATCAAATACAACATGACTTTTTTCTGGACATTTTTTCTCTCCTGCTAATACCGATGTATAGTAATAAAAAGATATTTATATCAATACACCTTTTTGGTGCAATCTTCTCCTTTCTTTCTTCTCAATCAGAAATTATTGTTTTCTGTCTTCAAGTACTGTCAGAACTTCTATGGCTCATTTCAAGATTATCACATATAATTCACTGGAAAACTAACACTATTATCAGAAATGTCATTACACCGTGAAGACAAAGATTACAGTATAGCTATTGAGAGATTATAGCATAGATTGCTCACATCCGTTGCAGAAAAAGTCATTTAGCCCTCATAGAGCTAGATCATCTTTGATAACTTTGACAAGTATAAAGGATCATCTTATAACACCTGTTAAAAGAGAAGGATGAAAGAGTTTCCTGTATTGTTTGTGAGATGAAATTTTACTTTATTTTATACCCAACTGAAAGAGATCGATAGTGTCTGTACCTAAATAGACTGAGTAGGAGTAAAAATGATTCCTCCTCAGTTAAACATGTCTATTAGGAGATTGTATGTCTTATTTCAGAAGTCTTTTTCAATAAAAATGTGCAGCTTGACTGCAGTGATGTGATTTCCTGAAAGGAAGTCTATCACTGCAATAAAAAATCTGACTTAGCATGCATGCATCTCTAAGGAAATAATTTTTTTTTTTTGGGGGGGGGGGGGGCGAACGCATGGCATCTGGTCATCTGCGACCTTTCAGTTTCTGCCAAGCGGTCATGGATTCCAGTCCGTTTAAGCTTTTTTCCAGACCTGGACGCACACAGATCTGGGCAAGTTTACATCCTCCTGTCAATTTGGCTCATGGACCTTTCAATCAGGTAAGCCTGAAAAACTAACAGGGGGACCTGATTGAAATGCCCATGTGAAAGGAGCCTTAATCTTCAGATAAAATGAAACAGAGTAGATACAAAAGTAACACTTTTGCTTTGTATCTCTCTATTTTGTGTCTGAATGGTGTTGATAAACATTCGGGTATATTTACTAAAGCTAGAGAGTGCAAAATGAGTCACACTTCTGCAGAGAAACCAATCAGCTTCTAACCTCAGCTTATTTATTTAAGCTTTGGCAATAAAACCTGGAAGCTGATTGGTTTCTCTGCAGAAATGTAAATGATGTTGCACTCTCTAGCTTTAGTAAATAAACTGCAATGAGCCAGATAGCCTTTTTCTTGATGGATGCAGCTGCTAGTGCTACTGAATGTACACATGAACTTTGAGTTTCATTTTAAGAACAGATAATTGCAAAGTGTAAGGGGCTTGGCAGGTGGGGTAATGGGTGCATAGCGTGGCCGTCAGGAGAATGTAAAATACATCATATCCTACAGAGTGCAATAATCCCAATCAGGAGTGTTTAGCATCGTCATGTACCTGGTCAAGGCCAGGTTGATGAGAGGGCTTCCCTTAAGCCTCTTGTCCTGTTTTCCATGGGGTTGATGACAGGATATAACAGTGCACAGAGGGGCATGGATGCAGACTGGGCAGCAGGCAAGCTGATAAGGTGCAGGATGTTAAATGCGTGATCAGCCAGGCAGAAGTCAGTGAAAACCGGGCAGCAGAGGTACAGAATCAGGAACCGGGGGCAGAGTCAGAGCCAAGCCAAGGACAGAATAGGGTGGGCAGAGAAGATACTGGAACATCAGGCAGAAGGCAAGTTTAAGTCACAAGCCAGAACGAGTAGTAACACAATTGCAGCAGCAAGTGGAGTCAGAAAAGCTGGATCAGAACACTGATGTAAGCACGGGATTAGGTGACAGGCAAAAGGAACTGATGATCACTCAGCAATCATCCTGAGTCTTGCAGTGCTTTAAATAGGCACATTGGGCACTATTCAAGTCCATTCAAACATGCATACTCATGCTCATGAGCACTCTAATGCATACGCACACTTACCTGATCCCATGCACAGTTCTGTGGATTGTTCTGATCGCATGTGCATTTCTGTGAGCAGCTTCATTTTTCTGAAAAAAACACAGTGCAATAGTGCAATATACAAAGTGCAACAGTCAGAAGAATGTGCTATACATAAAAGCAAATAGCGCGCCAGGGTCAGGAGTATGTAATGTATAGCAAAACTTACAGAATGCCATTGTTAGAAGTGTTTAATGTAAAGCACAAGGTACAGAGTACAGTAGTCAGGAGTTGGTATAGACTACTGCTCCTTACACTGGTAGTCAGGGGATAAAATATCCCTTTACATAAGTGATCAGTAGGAGGAAGAAAGACCTTTACATTGATGTCGGTGACAGGAATAATGTTTCCTTACATTGGTGTCATTGTCATTGGTGTCCTTACATTGGTGTCAGTGGTAGTAGGATGCCTTTTACATTGGTGTCAGTGGCAGTAGGATGCCTCTTACATTGGTGTCAGTGGTAGTAGGGTGCCCTTGCATCAATGTTAGTGGGAGTAAGAATACCGCAGCATTGGTTTCAGTGGGAGATGAATGTCCCTTACATTGGTGTCAGTGGGACATGAATGGTATTCAGTCATACTTGCCTGGGAAAGCAGAAGCTTTTTGTCCCACATTGCCAGCTCTGGTTCTGTCAAGTAACACCACACTGACACTAAATCAGCACTGAAACATTTCACTGCCTGACAGTGCCAGAACTGTATAGTCTCTGTTGGGTGGGGATCAATCTATTTGACAGTTTCTAGCAGAAAGGCATAGTGGTAGAGTAGGTTGCAGTTGATGAACCTATAAACCCAAACATTTTGCACCAAAACCAGGGACACATTTTAGTAGCGTGGGGAAGGGTTAGAACTCAATACAATGTTTTTATTGCGTCTGTGACTTTCTGTGACAGCTGCACCACCCATTTTTTGTATGGCTTATTACATTAGCAAAAAAAAGTCTTCCTAATGGGGTTACAGAAATAAATAAAAATCTGACAGACTTTTACTGTCACTAACTCTATAAAAAAAACTAAAATAAAACATTTTGACTGTGAATAGGCTGTAAACCCTTAGAAAAAAAGTACTGTTTGCAACATCAGGTTTTTAATTAATGTTAATTTATTTGTGATGCTTTATGTTTTTGAATCACAATACGGTGCACAATTAGATTAATATATGTTAATTACTGAAAATTGTTCCCTGATAATAATTACCAATACCCATTACTGTGCTGATGTTTAGTTACTAGAAACACCAGTATTTATTGTATGTACATATTCTCATAAAGTAGTTTATGTTTTTTAAAATGTTTTACATTCCAATTAGTTTAATGAGTGCACAGATTAAGTTGTATATCAGTATAGACCTCTATCATGTCAGTAAGTGTTATGAAGCTGGTATAACATTTAAAATGAACCTGTGGCCAGATAAATATATCTAACAAAACTGGGTATTCTTATTTGTAACCAGGAACCAACCAAATAAAACACATTATGTACGGTACACACGGTCGGACATTGATCGGACATTCCGACAACAAAATCCATGGATTTTTTCCGTCGGATGTTGGCTCAAACTTGTCTTGCATACACACGGTCACACAAAGTTGTTGAAAAATCCGATTGTTCTGAACGCGGTGATGTAAAACACGTACGTCAGGACTATAAACGGGGCAGTAGCCAATAGCTTTCCTCTCTTAATTTATTCTGAACATGCGTGGCACTTTGTGCGTCGGATTTGTGTACACACGATCGGAATTTCTGACAATGGATTTTGTTGTCGGAAAATTTTATAACAATCTCTCAAACTTTGTGTGTCAGAAATTCCTATGGAAAATGTGTGATGGAGCCTACATACGGTCGGAATTTCCGACAACAAGGTCCTATCACACATTTTCCATCGGAAAATCCTATTGGGCATTAGGATCTGCTTCTTCTAGCAAGACAATTTTTTTTCTGGTTACAGTTTTGTAACAAAAGAATATATTTTATTGTGGGGTGGAAACTCCAAGGTGGAGATTCTTGAATACAAATGTATTTAATGAAGTTGTATGCCAGCCCCAAAAAGTTATTTAGTATCTATGTTTTTAAGACAGTTGTAAATAAAATATGTATTTGTATGAATATATGCTTATAAATAGATGTCTGTACCTTCAAAGTCCCCAAAAACTTTTATTGATTATTTCCACAATCAATAACCACTATGCAGCAGACATTCCCAAAACACATGCCTAACAGAATCATTACTACAATATTACGTGAAAAAATATAAGGGCATTTTAAACCAGCTGAAACATGCGTTTTTTCTCTCATCCTAATTTTCTTTTCTTTTTTTACAGTGGTATTTAGGGATGAGCCGAACACGCCCCTTTTCGGTTTGCACCAGAACTTTGTTCGAACACCGTTCGTTAAAGTCTATGGGACACGAACATGAATAATTAAAAGTGCTAATTTTAATGGCTTATATGCAAGTTATTGTCATAAAAAGTGTTTGGGGACCTGGGTCCTGCCCCAGGGGACATGGATCAATGCAAAAAAAAGTTTTAAAAACTGATGTTTTTTTCGGGAGCAGTGATTTTAATAATGCTTAAAGTGAAACAATAAAAGTGTAATATTCCTTTAAATTTCGTACCTGGGGGGTGTCTATAGTATGCCTGTAAAGGGGTGCATGTTTCCCGTGTTTAGAACAGTCTGACAGCAAAATGACATTTCAAAGGAAAAAAGTCATTTAAAACTTCTCGCGGCTATTAATGAATTGTCGGTCTGACAATACACATAAAAGTTCATTGATAAACACGGCATGGGAATTCCCCACAGGGGGACCCCGAACCAAAATTAAAAAAAAAAATGACGTGGGGGTCCCCCTAAATTCCATACCAGGCCCTTCAGGTCTGGTATGGATATTAAGGGGAGCCCCAGCCAAATTTTTTTTAAAAAATGGCGTGGGGTCCCCCTCAAAATATATACCAGACCCTTCAGGATGGATTTTAAGGCGAACCCCGCGCCAAAATAAAAAAATGGCGTGGGGTCCCCCCAAAAATCTATCCAGACTATCCGAGCACGCAACCTGGCAGGCCGCAGGAAAAGAGAGGGGGACGAGAGAGCGCCCCCCCTCCTGAACCATACTAGGCCACATGCCCTCAACATTGGGAGGGTGCTTTGGGGTAGCCCCCAAAACACCTTGTCCCCATGTTGATGGGGACAAGGGCCTCATCCCCACAACCCTTGCCCGGTGGTTGTGGGGGTCTGCGGGCGGGGGGGCTTATTGGAATATGGAAGCCCCCTTTAACAAGGGGACCCCCAGATCCCGGCCCTCCCCCCTGTGTGAAATGGTAAGGGGGTACAAATGTACCCTTACCATTTCACAAAAAAACTGTCAAAAATGTTAAATATGACAAGAGACAGTTTTTGACAATTCCTTTATTTAAATGCTTCTTCTTTCTTCTATCTTCTATCTTCTATCTTCCTTTGGTTTCTTCCTCCATCTTCTTCTGGTTCTTCTGGATCTTCTGGTTCTTCCTCCAGTGTTCTCTTCCGGCATCTTCCTCCGCGGCGACGGCGTCTTCTTCCCCTCTTCTCCTCGGGCCGCTCCGCATCCATGATGGCATGGAGGGTGGCTCCCGCTGTGTGACGCTTCTCCTCTTCTGACAGTTCTTAAATAACGGGGGACGAAGCCACCCGGTGACTCCGCCCCCTCTGACGCACAGGGACTTCCCTGTGGCATTCCCCTTGACGTCAGAAGGAGGCGGGGTTACGTAACGGTGACCCCGCCCCTCTGATGTCACAGAGAATGCCATAGGGAAGTCCCCATCAAGTCCCCATGCGTCAGAGGGGGGCGGGGTCACCGGGTGGCCCCGTCCCTCCGTTATTTAAGAACCATCAGAAGAGGAGAAGCGTCACACAGCGGGAGCCTCCCTCCATGCCATCATGAATGCGGAGCGGCCCGAGGAGAAGAAGGGAAGAAGATTCTGCGGAGGAAGATGCCAGACGAGAACACCAGAGGAAGAACCAGAAGAACCAGAAGAAGAAGAAGATGGAGGAAGAAACCGAAGGAAGATAGAAGATAGAAGAAAGAAGAAGCATTTAAATAAAGGAATTGTCAAAAACTGTCTCTTGTCATTTTTAACATTTTTGAGTTTTTTTGTGGAATGGTAGGGGTACTTTTGTACCCCCTTACCATTTCACACAGGGGGGAGGGCCGGGATCTGGGGGTCCCCTTGTTAAAGGGGGCTTCCAGATTCCAATAAGCCCCCCGCTCGCAGACCCCCACAACCCTTGCCCGGTGGTTGTGGGGGTCTGCGGGTGGGGGGCTTATCAACATGTCCCCATCAACATGTAACATCCAAGGGTGTTTTGGGGGCTACCCCAAAGCACCCTCCCAATGTTAAGGGCATGTGGCCTGGTACGGTTCAGTAGGGGGGGTGCTCTCTCATCCCCCCCTCTTTTCCTGCAGCCTGCCAGGTTGTGTGCTCGGATAAGGGTCTGGTATGGATATTTGGGGGGACCCCACGCCATTTTTTTATTTTGGCGCGGGGTTCCCCTTAAAATCCATACTAGACCTGAAGGGTCTGGTATAGATTTTGAGGGGGACCCCACGCCATTTAAAAAAAAAAAATTTCCCGGGGTTCCCCTTAATATCCATACCAGACCTGAAGGGCCTGGTATGGAATTTAGGGGGAACCCCCACGTCATTTTTTTTTTAAAATTTTGGTTCGGGTTCCCCTGTGGGGAATTCCCATGCTGTTTTTATAAATGAACTTTTATGTGTATTGTCAGACCGGCAATTCATTATAGCCGCGAGTAGTTTTAAATGACTTTTTTTCCTTTGAAATGTCATTTTGCTGTCAGACTGTTCTAAACACGGGAAACATGCGCCCCTTTACAGCCATACTATAGACACCCCCCAGGTACGAAATTTAAACGACTATTACACTTTTATTGTTTCACTTTAAGCATTATTAAAATCACTGCTCTCGAAAAAACGTCCGTTTTTAAAACTTTTTTTGCATTGATCCTTGTCCCCTGGGGCAGGACCCAGGTCCCCAAACACTTTTTATGACAATACCATGCATATAAGCCTTTAAAATTAGCACTTTTGATTTCTCCCATAGACTTTTAAAGGGTGTTCCGCGGCTTTCGAATTTGCCGCAAACACCCCAAATTGTTCGCTGTTTGGCGAACTGGCGAACAGCCGATGTTCGAGTCTAACATGAGTTCGACTCTAACTCGAAGCTCATCCCTAGTGGTATTGTTATATGCAGGGTATTTAAAAAGCACCCAACCTATATACATTGTTATACACACTTAGTACTAAGCTATTATAAAAGTCAACACAAAATAACAGTAAAAAGAGAAAAGATCATTATGCCCAAATCAGGGTATGGAGACTACCAAAAAAAGGTGTTTATATTGGTCTATATAAAGTTACATATAGCAAAATGGGATATTGTGACGTAGGGCAGGGCTCAACATTTCTACTGAGCTACTAGCCAGGCCTTAAGGGTTACTTGCCACCAGTTGTCCCACCCAACCCTTTCCCTGCTGCCCCTAATTCCACCCCTGAACATGCCCTCATAAATTATCTAATGAAATGAAACTTAAATGTTTTATGCAGAATCGAGTTACAAAATAAATATTAATAACAACTTTATCAGTGCCCAGCAGTGCAGCCTCACCTGTGCCCAACAATGCAGCCTTACCTGTGCTCATCAGTGCAACCTACCTGTGCCCAACAATGCAACCTACCTGTGCCCAACAATGCAGCCTACCCGTGCCCATCAATGCAGCCTACCTGTGCCCATTAATGCAGCCTCACCTGTGCCCAACATTTCAGCCTCACCTGTGCCCAACAATGCAGCATCACCTGTAGCGTCACCTGTGCCCAACAATGCAGCCTCACCTGTGCCCAGCAATGCAGCCTAGCTGTGTCCATCAATGCAGCCTACCTGTGTCCAGCAATGCAGCCTACCTGTGTCCAACAATGCAGCCTACCTCTGCCTATCAATGCAGCCTACCTGTGTCCAACAATGTAGACTACCTGTGTCCAACAATGCAGCCTACCTGTGTCCAACAATGCAGCCTACCCGTGTCCAACAATACAGCCTACCTGTGCCCATCAATGCAGCCTACCTGTGCCCATCAATGCAGCCTACCTGTGTACAACAATGCAGCCTACCTGTTCAGGGGGAGAAAGGCGAGGTAGAGGATTGCTGGACGGATCATCAGTGCGTGGAACATCACTGTAACAGCTTTAATTTGAATTGCTGTATGTTCCCGCACCTGTAAGTCACTTCGCCATTTTAAGTGAACTCATTCTTGGTTACCAAAATAATTCTCAGTACCAGGCTTTCTATATATACAATTTGTATTGCATTTTTTTCATTAATTGTGGCCACATCCCAGTCATTTAAGCAATTGGCTGTGAGTTTATTTTGTTCCTCCCTATCTCAAAGAGCTTTGTCTTTGTGCCAGTACTTGGTTCTTTCAGCTTTTTCTAGAAAGCACTAACACAGATCTTTTTTCTCAGTACTCTGCCTGTCTTGCATTCAACATTAGCATTCTGAATCCATTACATAAATGTGTTTTGAAAAACTTCTGAATCCTTAAGTTGTGGTTGCAGTTCAGCTTGCACTATGTATATGCACATTTTAAATGTTTCTATGTCATGGTTTTATTGTATTTACAGTGTTTATTTAACTTAATTTTAATTTTATCTTTTGTTTTATCCTATTTACTTTCACAGTGGAGCAGTTTTCCATGGGCTCATGATCCTCTTTGCCCTCTGTTTAGCTTGTAAATTAATCAGGTGTTCATCAAGTCAACTGATGGCTTCCAGGCATTAACTTGCTGCCGCATTCCTTCCCCGTTGGCTGGTTGTCATATGGAAACTAAGAAGCATTATGGCGTTAGCAGACGCTGCCGTCTCTGCTCAAGACTAATGGAGATGATCGCCATTTGCTCCTAGTGCCTCTGGGACAACGTATGTGAACATTGAAGTATTACACTTGCAAGACAATCAGTGTTGAAGGAGATTGTAGAGAGCCATGAACCAGGTCCATTGATAAGATCCCAGATTATTGTCAGGTGCTGAAGTGACCAGATACCTGTGGAAGGCAGAGGTTTTGTAACAGGTAAATAAGTAATCACTTTATAAAACACCTATAAGTTTTTGTATTCTGCTTTTAAATTAGCAGAGTCAGCGGGAAAAGAGTTAAGAGCTTCCTAAAATCAATGTCAATTTTATGCTATTGACTGTTTTAAATAGGTTACTTACTATATTTTTATTCACAGTGTGGACATGAAGAGAAACACTATTTGTTTTTATAACAAAAAAAGGAAACCGTAACTGTACATTTTATGGCTTTATTATAAATACCTGTTTTGGCAAGAAGCTAGTCAACAGTAACATGTATTGGCTAAATAAACAGTTCAATCTTGTACAGTTTTCTTAGTCTCGCAAATCATTATGCAGAGAAGCTTGTGTTTTTCAACACAAACATTCATCAAACAATTCACACAATGTCTGAATTTTAAAGCTAAAAGCAATGATACAAGTCCACAAAACACTAGATATATGAAGAACATCTCAGTGGAGTGTTAAAATGCACTTATGAAATGAAGCAATATCAATTAAGAGGAATTTAGAAACATTTTAGTAAATGGTTAACCTTAATGTTAGCTGATCTGTAAATGGTCAGCAATCAAACTGCATCTTCTGGTGCTCTCTGAAACAATAGAAAGAATACAAATGGTGGTGCTTAATGAAATTACTTTTTAAGTGAAAAATACATTTAAAATACATTTCCATAACCAAAATAATGGCATTTTGCAGAACTAATGGGATACAATTCTACATAATTACAAGGAAAATATATCATGTACAAGGCATGTTTTATAATTGTGTTTTTTTTCAACTGTGTTTTACGACTAATTTAACTTAGGGAATCATTACTTGCATGCAGTGGTGGCTGGTGCTCAAAATTTTTGGGGGGGTGCAAACAAACTGAAAAATTCTGAAAAAAATACCCCATCAATCACAGCCACTGTGCCATCAAACGCAGCTACTGTGCCATCAAATGCAGCCACTGTGCCCATCAAACACAGCCACTGTGCCACATCAAATGCTCCCACTGTGCCATCAAATGCTGCGACTGTGCCATCAAATGCTGCCACTGTGCCTATCTTATGCAGCTACTGTGCCCATCAAATGCAGCCTCACTGTGCCCCATCAAATGCAGCCTTATTGTGCCCCATCAAATGCAGCTTCACTGTGTCCCGTCAAATGCAGCCTCACTGTGCCATCAAACGCAGCCTCACTGTGCCCCATCAAATGCAGCCTCACTATGTCCCATCAAATGCAGCCTCACTGTCCCATCAATGCAGCCTCACTGTGCCCCATCAAATGCAGCCTCACTGTGCCCCATCAAATGCAGCCTCACTGTCCCATCAAATGCAGCCTCACTGTCCCATCAAATGCAGCCTCACTGTGTCCCATCAAATGCAGCCTCACTGTGTCCCATCAAATGCAGCCTCACTGTGGCCCGTCAAATGCAGCCACTGTGCCATCAAACGCCGCCACTGTGCCAGATCAAACACTCCCACTGTGCCATCAAATGCTGCCACTGTGCCCCATTAAATACAGCTACTGTGCCCATCTTATTCAGCCACTGTGCCCATCTTATGCAGCCACTGTGCCCATCTTATGCAGCCACTGTGCCCATCAAATGCAGCCTCACTGTGTCCCATCAAATGCAGCCACTGTGCCATCAAACGCTGCCACTGTGCCAGATCAAACACTCCCACTGTGCCATCAAATGCTGCCACTGTGCCCCATTAAATACAGCTACTGTGCCCATCTTATTCAGCCACTGTGCCCATCTTATGCAGCCACTGTGCCCATCTTATGCAGCCACTGTGCCCATCAAATGCAGCCTCACTGTGCCCCATCAAATGCAGCCTCACTGTGCCCAATCAAATGCAGCCCCACTGTGCCCCATCAAATGCAGCCTCACTGTGTCCCATCAAATGCAGCCTCACTGACCCATCAAATGCAGCCTCACTGCCCCATCAAATTCAGCCTCACTGTCCCATCAAATGCGGACTCACTGTGTCCCATCAAATGCAGCCTCACTGTGTCCCATCAAATGCAGCCTCACTGTATCCCATCAAATGCAGCCTCACTGTCCCATCAAATGCAGCCTCACTGTGTCCCATCAAATGCAGCCTCAATGTCCCATCATATGTAGCCTCACTTTGCCCCATCAAATTCAGCCTCACTGTCCCATCAAACCCCCCATTCTCGACGGGAGATCCAGCACTTACCTTGCTTGGGTGTCCTCTCCTCCTGCTGTGTCTCCTTCAGTGGACAGTAGCAGCGGTGGAGGAGTCTGCTCCTCCTGCTTCCTCCGCTCGGGCGCACTGGAAAAGAGAAAACTGGAAGTGACATTGTAACTCGAATGTCAATCAAAGCACCCGGCCGTAGTAATACATACTATAGGTGCCAGGCGGAAGCTGTTAGGTGCAATGGAATGCGCCGCAAGGCGGGACAAAAGTCTGCAAATGAAGTGCCTCGTCTGCATTCTCATGATTACATAGACGTGGCACCCCCCATAGTGCACTGTGTCCGGCGCCCAAATTTTTTTTGTGACTGCCTGGAGGGGGGCCTATGGACAGGCCAACACAGCTTGCATGTAACAATGATTTTGTGCTTTCTGACTGGCTCTGCTAAATGACAAAAATATGTATAGATAAGTGGTGTAGCGCTAATCCGTACTATACAAACATGTGTCAAAAAAATGTGTCTAAAAGAAATCTCAGTGTCACATCGTATATTTTGAACAAAAACAAAGGTAAGGCCTTAATTTAAAACGTGATACGTGGCACTACAAAGCAAAAAATTAACTGATGCGATAAATAATAAATAAATATAACATGGCCGTGAGAATGAATGAGTATAGTAAAACCTCCTAGCAATTTAGTGAACCTAGCAATAAATAACGTTAATCATGTAGTGCAATCCATATAAATAAAGAGATAATAAAAACTGCATGCAAACAATGCTCAAACAAAGTGACAAAGTGCAATGAAGTATTCCAATCAAATGGGTCTATGCCCAATATTCTAAAAAAAAGTGCCAAATGTGCAAGAGCATCCAACAAAGTAAACCAAAAATGTCCCAAAGAGTAAAGTGCAAAAAACAGTGCTAACACGGACAGTCCTTGATAAAACTAGAATGTGTGACAACAACGGTTTAGCATGCGGCCGTTGCAGTTAAAGTGCTCAGCATGGGTAACATCCTAAGTGTCTTCGTGTGCATACACACAGGTGAGCAATGGCCCCTTACCTTAGGGTAATAGGGCAAGCGCATGTAATCATTTAAGCCTTTGGGGTGTCCACCTAGGGGCTCCAGCGCGTCCCTCACCGTCCTAGATCTGAGATGTGGTTCCCTCAGATAAGGTGCAGGGGGGGTTGGTATATGAAAAGCAGGAAGGATCCCAATAGTGTAATATCGTTTAATCAGATAAGTTTTATTTAAAAGTAACAGGTACTCACATTAAAAAATTAAAACAGCTATTTGCATCCGACGAGCGGCGAGCTCGTATGCCTCTATCAATATCTGCAGCCTGTCTCGTCCCTACGCGTGACGTCACACCTCACATGACTTCATCAGGGGATCCCCTGATGAAGTCATGTGAGGTGTGACGTCACGCGTAGGGACGAGACAGGCTGCAGATATTGATAGAGGCATACGAGCTCGCCGCTCGTCTGATGCAAATCGCTATTTTCATTTTTTAATGTGAGTACCTGTTACAATAAAAAAGTCCATAGATAAAGTCCATGGATCAACCATGATGACCCCACACCATAAAAATGTGATCTGCTTATATCTGAAGAGTGATCCTCATGTAAATCACCTACGACCACCAATGTGAGAAGTGCCCACTCACCGTAGCTCCAGTGACCTCTAAACTAATAAAGGTCAGTAAGCGCTTCGGGAAATTAATTTGACCCCTCATAATCTATCACAGTCTTCCATTAGGTCTCCAGATATTTCCTAGTCTCCCTCTCTCTCTTCAATGACATCACCACAATAAAGCAAAGAAATACTATAGTGTAGTATGTTTCACCAAACTAAAAGACATAAAATGTATTGCACTTACATAAGACTTGGCACTTATGTATACAGTCTTGTGTTTGAGTACAATCTTGCTTCTCCTTCTCGGGATCGGCATGCGTTCCACCACCATGTAGTCCGGGTCTGACATAACGTCAGATGTACCCGGAAATGACGGCCGCTGTAAGGCTTCCGATTAGTTTTTCAAATTGTGTCTTCAGGAAACCCACCTTTTACACTTACTAAATTGTTTTAACATTTGAAGGAGAATTATTTATAGCACTGATAATGTTCAATTCTGCTGCATATAGCGCTGTTAGTAGAGACACTGTGCATATACCCCAGTACCTACTCTTTAATCCTAGAGGTATTTTGTTTATTTTTTGATCAAAGATGGCATCCAGAACTCCACCTCTTGAATTTTCAACTCAAACAGAGCTTGATGACCATAACTGCCATCCAGTGACTATGATGATAATGATCGTGAGAAGAAAAGTATAGGTCTTTGGGTTTGAGCTACTAAAGGAGTAGAAACTGATCACTCCGCAAAGTGTTTACTCTCTAACGTGAGCGTTCACTTGGTTTAGTGAATAAGGTGAAGCTATGGTTTCTTCAGTCATCCAATCATACACAAGCACAAATCCATATTTTTTTATTTCTCTCACATATGATTGGAGATTCAAGGGGGTTATTTACTAAAGGAAAATTCGCTGTGCACTTCTAAGTCCACTGCAAGTGCACTTGGAAGTGCAGTCGCTGTAGATCTCAGAGGGGCATGGGGGGGCATAAAAAACAGCATGTTTGCTTGCACATGATTGGATGATAAAATCAGCAGAGATTCCCCTCATTTCAGATCTTCCCCTCAGATCTACAGCAACTGCACTTTCAGGTGCAATTGCAGTGCACTTGTGGTGCAGAATGGATTTGCCTTTAGTAAATCAACCCCAAAGTGAATACAGTTTCATTTTATTCACTAAATTAAGTGAATAATCACTTTGTTAAGTGAAAAACTCTACTCTACTTTAGAAAATCACGCCTTGCATTTTTTTTTAATTAGTAGGGAACGTTCGTTTAGCAAAAATCATGTGAACAGGATATAAAAAAATAGATTTTTGCTTACACATGATTATTGCTTTTCACCCAGCTTTAAAGAAATATTCATCTAAGTGAACATTCACTTTACAAAGTGGAAATTCTCTGTTCATCTAGTAATTAACTAAGAAGTAATATTACTGAGAACCTAGAGATTAAATTCACACTTTTTCAAAACTTCTTTTTTTACTAGATTGTACTTTAGTAATCACGTTTTACTCAGTTCTGATATTTAAACGGAGGTCCAAAATGTGTTATTTTGGGGAACCAAGTAATGCATGTTATCCAAATTGCAAGCGAAGACTAGACAATTGGGCTAATTTCTTTACCACATCGGTTAAAAATTGCTTCTTTTGTTTAGGAATCCACTTTGAAAAAATGAAACAGAGGTAATTGGCCTGAAAGTATATGTTTAAATACTGCATACAGCACTGTGGGATCTTTAAGAGCTTTACAAAATGTTATTTTGATGCATTTTGGGATACAGTAATAGACTTTGTTATATTTTTCTATTAAAGGCTACTACTACATTAGTAAAATTGTTTTTTTTTTGTTTTCTGTTGTTGTTTTTGTTTTATTGTTAAACCTATAAAAAACTAATGCATGGCTAAACTATAAGAAGTTTTTTGTTTAAAAAAGGCTAACTTTATATTAGTGTAGCATCCTCTAGTGTGCTACTAGAATAATGCAGGCAAATATATTGACTCATGGAAAAGTGGGTCTGAATCTGGGTCAGGGTTTACTGCAGGTCAGGCTGGATTAAGCACAGAGACAGGTCTCTGGTGCCTCCCCCTGGTTCTGGAAGTTTGGAGAAACTTCTAGAATTTAGTGGGCAGAGTCCAGGAGGGTTGATCTGCATACTTGAAGGAACTTGGCCAATCCCCAGGCACAGGGCCTGGCAGGGTAGCTGATTCAGCCCTTAAATATGGATAGGTCATGCTAGCAGGAGAGTCAGGTGCAAGATGGAGACCTAAGGAGGCTCTTGGTGGCCTAGGAGGGGTCCCTTAGGTCTAGGGGGCCTTTACCTCCAGACTGGGCTTTGGCTGGCTTAGGAAGATCCATTCAGCATCACGATTTGAACAGGATTCTTGCCTGAGAGCAGTGGGAGCAAGAAGGACAGAGTGAGTACATCAGCACACCCAGGGATTTACAAGGGGAGGACTGCCACATGTAGCAAGCTTTCAAAAGGAGAGCGCTGTGCTTAACCCTTTATCCCTTACCTGGGAGATCTTAAGAGCAGCAGTGGGGGGGGGGGGTGCTGGTAGTACCTGCAAGCAGTGGAGCTGGGAGCAATTCTACAGAGTAGAGGAAATACTCCTGCATGCAGTTACCAAAGGGGTCTAGGAGCTCCTAGTCTGTAATGGACTTTTACTACTCATCCTTAAAGGCTGAGTATGTCCAGGAAAGAGAACAGTCCAGGATCGTATCTCTGTACATAAGAAGGAAGTTGTCCCCCATCTGTTGTTTTTGTCAAGTTGGGCATTCCATAAATTCCTCTACCCCATCCAAGTTGTTTTCCCTAATAAAACAACAAAAACAAAGCCAAGGGACTGACTTCTTGTGTCTGCGTGCAAGTGTAAAATGTGCGTTGCTTTGATGTGCAGGAATAGGGGAACCATTCATCAGCAGCTCCTGCGGGGGTAGTGTTACATTAGTTCAGTGTCAGCAAGTTCACTGCAATGGTCCAGTTACTAGAAATGCAATTGTTTCATTCCTTTACCTAATACCTGCTTGTTAAGCTGGAGTAACAGATACACTCTTTAGTAAATCAAATGAATGATAACCACGGAAAAATCTAATACTTAAAACTCACACTCTGAATTATACAGATGAGATTCATCAGCTGTAGATCACAAACTATCTTCCCACCTGTTACCTACACCCAAGAAGCATCTAAACCTATATATTTATTACATTCTTTGTGGAGTTTTTTTTCAGAGGTGTGTATTTACCAGAGTAAGTCTTTTCTTTCCGTCATGCTTTGAAGAATGTTAAACCTCAAAAGGTTTAATCTAGACTGTTTAGATCTTTTCTGGTATAGAACTCACTTTATTTCATTTTCTGTTGGCATTAAATAGAAAAAAATCTAGCTTTTCATCATTGCTTTCTCATTTTAGAGGAGCAAGCTTGAATGGCTTTCATTCCATTCTCTGTTTTATGTGTGCTTTGGCTTTCTTATTCTCTGTTTGTCATCTTCAGTTGAAGCCTATTAAAGTGGTCTTGTGTTATAACCTCATGGTGTCCTTGGTTTTCTTTCTATAATGTTTTTGTAAGGTTTCACTATATTAACTATACATGTTATTTTCAAGCTCAGGGGCACTTTACAACTGGAAAAGCTCCTTTGTAATGTTGAAGAGGACAAAACATGTATTCTGCTGTTTTTTCAACATAAAACTATATAATGTGCCACAATGCAAATGTCAGCCAGTTTTATCAAAGTTTTGCTTTAGAAATTCAAATTATCAATAAACTTTTATTCCTTAAGAAGACCTTCATCTACATTAACTTCACATACAGTATCTCACAAAAGTGAGCACACCCCTCACATTTTTGTTATATCTTTTATATTTTCATGTGATATATTTTATTAAATCTTTTCATGTGACAACACTGAAGAAATGACACTTTGCTACAATGTAAAGTAGTGAGTGTACAGCTTGTATAACAGTGTAAATTTGCTGTCTCCTCAAAAAAACTCAACGCACAGCCATTAATGTCTAAAACGCTGGCAACAAAAGTGAGTACACCCCTAAGTGAAAATGTCCAAATTGGACCCAATTAGCCATTTTCCTTCCCAGTGTCATGTGACTCATTAGTGTTACAAGATCTCAGGTGTGAATGGGAGGCAGGTGTGTTAAATTTGGCATTATCACGCTCACTCTTTCATACTGGTCACTGGAAGTTCAACATGGCACCTCATGGCAAAGAACTCTCTGAGGATCTGAAAAAAAGAATTGTTGCTCTACATAACGATGGCCTAGGCTATAAGAAGATTGCTAAGACCCTGAACCTGAGCTGCAGCATGGTGGCCAAGACCATACAGTGGTTTAACAGGACAGGTTTCACTCAGAACAGGCCTCGCCATAGTTGACCAAAGAAGGTGAATGCGCTTTCTCAGCGTCATATCCAGAGGTTGTCTTTGGGAAATAGACATATAAGTGTTACCAGCATTGCTGCAGAGGTTGAAGGAGTGGTGGATCAGCCTGTCAGTGCTCAGACCATACACCTCACACTGCATCAAATTGGTCTGCATGGCTGTTGTCCCAGAAGGAAGCCTCTTCTAAAGATGATGCACAAGAAAGCCTGCAAACAATTTGCTGTAGACAAGCAGACTAAGGACATGGATTATTGGAACCATGTCCTGTGGTCTGATGAGACCAAGATAAACTTATTCGGTTCAGATGGTGTCAAGCATGTGTGGTGGCAACCAGGTGAGGAGTACAAAGACAAGTGTCTACAAGTGCCTGCAGTCAAGCATGGAGTTGCGAGTGTCATGGTCTGGGGCTGCATGAATGCTGCCGGAACTGGGGAGCTACAGTTCATTGAGGGAACCATGAATGCCAACATGTACTGTGACATACTAAAGCAGAGCATGATCCCCTCCCTTGGGAGACTGAGCCGCAGGGCAATATCCAACATGATAACCGCCCTAAACACACCTCCAAGATGACCACTGCCTTGCTAAAGAAGCTAAGGGTAAAAGTGATGGATCGGCCAAGCATGTCTCAAGACCTAAACCCTATTGAGCATCTGTGGGGCATCCTCAAATGGAAGGTGGAGTAGCGCTAGGTCTCCAACATCCACCAGCTCCATGATGTCATCATGGAGGAGTGGAAGAGGACTCCAGTGGCAACCTGTGAAGCTCTGGTGAACTCCATGCCCAAGAGGGTTAAGGCAGTGCTGGAAAATATTGGTGGCTGCTTACTCTTATTCTGAATGTAACCAATACATTTAAGTTATGTCCACAATCAATTTTAAAATGATTCTAAACACTGTTTAGATTACATTATCCCTTCACATTCTGAATGCGAATGATGGCACTGTAATTATTTTAATAAAAAATAACCATCTAATTACCCTATTTATACAGCTGTCACATGACCTAGCTCTTTCTCAGCCTGTCTATAGGGAAACATAAGCAGGAGGAGCTTCTAGTCCTCAGCTGCTGGTCACATGTTCAAAACAAAAAAAAAACAGCCTTTGGAATATAGAGTAAAATAAATAATTAATATCAACAAACTGTTTTAAATTGTCATGCAAATATATATTTAAAACAAAATCATCATTATTATTTTTTGGGAATAACATAGTGTGGGCAGATTTCTGCCAGACACAGGCTGCGTCACGTCCCTCCAGCCTGTGTCTTAGAAAAGCAGGGAGGAGAAGCCTGCCTAAATCAAGATGACATATGCCACCCCCATTGTGTTTAGCTGATTAGCGGGCATGTAGGAGGATGGAGAGAGTGGGCTGTCATTTACCGCTGTATATATGTCCACATGTGTGACTCTATAGTCACATGGGCTGCTCAGAAGTGATAGGGAGGAAATTCTCAGGTTAGAAAATACACTGAAAATACACTGCTCTACAAAGTCCCCAGCTGCAGTGGGGACACGAACAGAAGGGGGAGATAGAGAGCAGCAGGATCGATCGGGTTTTTTGCAGAATACGGAAAACAAATCCAATAGTGACTGAGTGAGTATTTACATCATGTAATACAGCATTTATTGATAGTTTTTAATGATCTAGGTTTAATCACACTTTAAGATGAGTTATGACCTAGCACCTTGCAATGCATTTAATCCTTAGATTTTTTTTTTCGTAACAATGGTGTCCTTTGTTCTTTGAGAATTAATTGCACTGTACAAAATAATAGTGAAGCCAATGACTTGCAACGGATTATTATTTATGATTTACTATAAAAATTGTAAATGACAAATAATTTGATTCTCTTGTCATTGTTTCACATTGGAACTGTATAAACTAGTGAGCATAGTTATTGAGCCAAGACAATGAAATGGAAACTTTTTCTATGCATAGGAAATAGGTTCTGTTTTACTTGGACTTCAGACTAAATTATTTCACCAGAGGCTGGTGTTATTTTGTTCTCTTCAACAGAAACATAATTCATTCAAAGTGTTATAGACTATTACATTTCCTAGTGAGTGAGAATATAATTATTCTTGTTGGGCAATGTAATACAAGATCACCCAAGAAATAAGACGTATTCAATTATTACAAGGATGAATGCCTAAACTTTCTTGAGATATACACTGGAAAGATATAAGATGACACTTACCGGACACACCACTAGCACAATATGCCTTTTATTGATCTTCATATCATGTTCTCTATTCTACAAGGATTCCCTTGAGAACTTTACTTCCCAGAAGGGGTGGAGAGGAATTGACATTTTCTTTTTGGATGACTTTAGGTCTATTAAGGTAGAGACAGTGTCATCTCCACTTCTTCCCATTGAAGTTGAGGTGTCTATAGCTTTCTAGCCACTAGTCCTAATGGATCCTTGTGTTACAGGTCAGGGGAAAACCGACCAAACCAAAATTGTTATATTTGAGAAATCAATAAAAATATTTCTCAACATTATTTGATTTTAGCAAAAATCTGCAAAAGCAGCTGGTTGCATGTTACAATATCTATACCTCCTGCGATCCACTAATCAATAGTGATAACTATACAGAATACATTCTTATTTAATTAAAACACAGTCATCATTTAAATGTTAACTGTTGCAGTAAAGTCTTTTTGCACACAAGTTGGGGAATTTGCAGTAATAACATTTAATTAGAGGTAAACATAAATCTAATTAGGAAATTCATGTGAGCATACAGTAAATAAATCTTTTTTGATACATTAGTGCAAAGTTCACTAACCTAAAGTAAACAGTCAGAAATCATTTCTCAAATGTAAGCCCAAAAAATAAAACCTCAAAAAAAGCAATAAAATATTCATGCAATTTTCAGTATTTTTAAATCTGCAGCATTCAATGAACTAATTCCTGGTTATCCTGCTTGTCCTTGTTCAGCCACTTTCTGTTATAGGGTGACAGCACTCTTTCCCTGTTTTGCAGTTGCACTATTGTGTGATAACAAATGGCCATTTCAACACACATAGCACATTCACAGTCCACTGAGAAATGCCATGCAGCCATGGCTGAGGTGCATGCATGTAAAAAGGAAGTAGCTTCTAAGGCTTTAAAAATATGCAGAACTGAGATAAAACAAATGATAAAGAAGGTAAATATTTTATTTTAGTGTAAAAAATGAAAATTGTTTAGGGTAAAAAGTGCTTTAGAAGACTGAATATAATTCAGTAAAGGCTTTTACCAGCTTGAAGTATTTTTACAGAAAAGTTAGAGAATATCATTTAATTGCAGGTAAACATAAAAACATAAAACTAATTTACACATTCAGGTGAAAAAAAGTTCACAATTTGTATCTATTCCATTTAAGTTGACTGTGTTTGGGGTAATAACAAATTCAACTTAATCACTTTGCCATTTCTGACACTTTACTGTAAAAATCCACTTTTTTTTGCTAGAAAATTACCTAGAACCCCAAACACCATATATTTTTTTAGCAGAGACCCTATAGAACAAAATGGTGAATGTTGCAATTTTTTGTGTCACACGGTATTTGCGCATCAGTTTTTCAAATGCAATTATTAAAAAAAAAAAAAAAGAATTTCATGAATTAGGAAAGACAAAACACTAAAGTTAACCCAGTTTGTTTTATACAATGTGAAAGATGATGTTATGCTGAGTAAATAGATACCTAACATGTCATGCTTTAAAATTGCATCTGCCCGTAAAATGGCGGCAAACTACGGTGCTTAAAATTCTCCAGAGGCCACACTTTAAACGCCTTTACAGATTACCAGTTTAGAGTTGCACAGGAGGTCTGGTGCTATAATTATTGCTCTCTCTGACGTTCACGACTACCTCATGTGTGGCGCGATCACCTTTTACATATGTGTGCAGGAGTAATGTATGCGTTTGCATTTGCACATAAGCATTGTGGGACGGGGCACTTTAAAAAAAATTATTATTTATTTATTTACTATACAATTTATTTATTTTTTACACTTTTTTTGTACTAAAATTATTGCTATCACAAGGGATGAACAAAATCCTTTGTGACAGCATGGGCCATGACAGGTCTTTTTTATGTAGAGATTTGAGGTTTATTAGACCCCAAATCTCTCCTCTGGCCTACCATGCAGCCAATCAGACACAGATCAGTCTGTTAAGCTGCTTTTCTGGCCGCTGGTGGGCAGATAAACAAAGGGGCGGGGCTGGAAATGACTGACTGCTCGTTGCTCCCGATTTCCAGGGTTACAGAGAGAGGGGAACATTGTCAGTTCCTCTCTCTCTGTACAGGGCAGCCATCGCCGCCGGCTGCATCACTCCTGGACACCGCGATGGGGCAGGAGAGCCTGGGAGAGGTGGAGGCAGGAGGGGGGTGAGACCCCCTTCTACCACCCAGAGAAGTGATCAAGTGGCTAATTAGCCACTCAGATTACTTCTGCAAGAAATAGAATTTCCGACTGAAAATAATGATACTGGGATGATGCCCGTAGGCGCAGGCATCATCCCGGTATAACCACTGAAACCCAAGGACATCCATGTACGTACTACGGGCAGTAAGTGGTTAAAGTAAAACTATAGGCAAAACTTTTTTTTTCGTTTTGGAATATCTGTCAGATTGTATTGCTATCTGTGCCCTGTGTTAGGGAGATGCAATCTCTCTATTTGTCATGTTTAATTTTATCATCAAAATTGAAATTAAAATAAAATCCCGAATTGTTGGTTGTCTCCAGAACAGTAATACAGGGGATATCTTTCTACGGGGGAACTAATTCTGGTGACAACCAGGGATTCCCTCATTTTTGACAGATTTCGCCTCATTTGCTGTTTTTGCTTTGGACAGGAAGTGAAGGAAACCCTCCCAATGGGACATACAGTGGGGAAAATAATTTTTTGATTCCCTGCAGATTTTGGAAGTTTGCCCACTAACAAAGAAATTAAGGATCTATAATTTTATTATAGGTGTATTTTAAATACTAGAGACAGAATATCAACCAAAAAAACCACATGAAACAAATGCTATAAATTAGGTTGCAGTTCAGTGAGTAAACATGACATAGTACTTGGTGGAGAAACCCTTGTTGGCAAGCACAGGTAAAACGTTTCTTGTAGTTGGCAACAAGGTCTGTCCACATCTCAGGAGGGATTTTGGCCCCCTCCTCGTTACAGATCTTCTCTAAATCATTAATGTTTCTTGGCTGTCTCTTGGCAACTCGAAGTTTCAGCTCCCTCCATAACTTTTTTATAGGATGAGGGTCTGGAGGCTGACTAGGTCACTCCATGACCTTTATATGCTTCTAATTGAGCAACTCCATTATTGCCTTGGCGGTATGTTTTAGGTCATTGTCATGCTGGAAGATCCATCCACGACCCATCTTCAGTGTTCTGGCTGAGGGAAGAAGGTTATCATCCCAGATTTTACCATACATGGCCCCGTCCATTCGCCCATCAATGTGGCAATGTCGGTCAGTACCTTTTTCAGAGAAACAGCCTCAAAGCATTCATGTTTCCATCTCTGTGCTTGACTGTAGGGATGGTGTTCTTGGGGTCATAGTCAGTATTTTTCTTCCTCCAAAAACAGCGAGTTGAGTTAATGTCAAAGAGCTTAATTTTGGTCTCATCATCAGCTCTTCTGCTGAGATAGGAAGCTCCAGTAACTATATTTTGAGGCAAAGGGCTGGGGGAGTACTGTTTCAGAAAGTCTCTGATGATCGTAGTTCTGGGAGTAAGAGGATCTATAGGCTGTTTTGAGTGGGTTAGGTTTTATAGTTTGGAGTAGTATTGTTCAAAACATGCGGCTATATCTTTGTTGCTTGTGGAATGTGTGCCATCAGGGTTCTGAATTTGTCGGATCACAATGTGTGCTTTTTTGGCTTGCAGGGCTCTGGCCAGTAGGGCACCGCTTTTATTGCTGTGTTCATAGAAAAGTTTACGGGAAAGGGTAAATTTGTGCTTTATTTGATTTAATTAGTCTAATAAGACAGATCTAACTGGTGTGAGTTCTTGTAGGGTTTGTAGGGGCTGAGTTTTTTTATGTGACGCTTCTAGATTTCTGATTTGGTTAGTCAGCTCTCTTATATGCTCTTATTTCTGACGTTTGCATTTGGCTGCGAGGGCTAGGAGTTCTCTTCTAATGGTTCATTTGTGTGCTTCCCATTGGCTTAAGGGATGAACATCAGGGGAGTTGTTTGTTTGAAAAAAGGAACTGAGGCAAGTGTGAGTGTGTTCTAGATTGACTTTGTTTGTCGGGAGTGAGGAGTCTAGACGCCATAATTTAGATTTTTCTCAGGGAAGGTTAGTAGAATAGACATAGGATGATGGTCCGACAGGAAAGAGGGCTCAATCGTGGCTTTGGTTAAGAGAGTCAGGTCTTGTTGGGTTAGGAAAAATTGCCAATTCTGGAGTATCTGTTATGCGAGGCTGAGAAGTATGAATATCTTTTTCTTTCGGGTGTAGGGCGCACCATGTGTCATGAATTAGTAGATGGTGGATCTGAGAATGTATCTGGCGAAAAGCTCGGAAGGTAAGGGAGGAGGTGCCTGTGGAAGAGTCTATAATGGGGCTGAGGTGGACATTGAAGTCACATCCTAAGATCAGGATCCCAGATTGAAATGAGGATAGAAGAGAAATGATCTTACAGAAGAAGGGTACTTGTTTCACATGTGGGGCATAAACGTTGACCAGAGTAACTGGCCTGTTCCCTAGACGTAGTGAAAATTGCCAAGTTTAGGTATACAATTGGTCCTAAAGTGAGTTCCTTGTAAGTATATTACTTCTGCTTTATGGTTTTTCATTGTAGCAAGTACCCGTTTTTCCGGGATGTTAAGTTCCTTGGCATTTAGGGAGAGAAGTTTAACCATGAGAGGAGCCTCTGATGTTTTGAAAGGCATTGTGTTGTGTGGGACTTAATGTGGATTAAGATTGCCTGGTGCAAGGAGGGTGATTTATGGCGTGGGTTCTGGCCCTGCAGGGCGATAATAGAGTTTATAAAGGAGCGGGGTAATAGGAAAGGGGTGAGAGGAGGGGGGGTGAGTGGAGGGACGTGGTGTGTATGTAGGTGAGGGAGTGTTGAGATGTTGCGGAGGGGATCAAACTGGAGATAGAGATAGGCCAGCTACCTTACCTGGAGATACAAAGGAAGTCCGGAAGTAGTCAGCGGAGACTCAATTAATCTGCTGAATGAGAGATTAGGAGGACTGGATGAGATTGGCATAGTCCTGTTGTGGAGGACCAAGAATCTTATGTTAGGGCATAAGGAAAATCTGTTGTAAGGAAGATGAGATGGTGAGCAAGTCATTGCCGAATGATACGGTTAAAGGAAAACAGCTCAAGACATTTAATGCATAGCAATTAAGAGATATAGCATGTGAAAGATTACTCGAGTGTTACTTTAACATATGTGCTGACAAGTCCTTCAGAAAATACCATTCTAAACCCATAAGTGTGAGAGGTGTGTTGGTGTGAGAGATTTGATACATGAGACTATTAGATATTTGAAAGTGTCAGGATGGTGGATAGGGGAACTAATGGAGAGGAGGGTTGGGGTTTGGGCTAGGGGTGATGAGTTTAAGCTATATGAGCTGCTGAGCTTACACATTATTGGTGAGTAATGTTTCTGGGGATTAGTAACCCTGTGCATGGAGGGTGATCCTATGGTTCTGATGTGCTGGCTTAGAGAATCTCAGTACTGTAAATTATAAACACATTTATACTGCGCTGTCTATAAAAGAAATCAAACAAAAATTGAAAAAACTAAAGCAGCCAGCACAGCAGTGGATAAAGTTGCAAAAATGACAAATTGGGTGAAATGTGTAGTGCTTATGTGATCATATAAACCATAACAAATAATATGAGTACAACAAACGTGAATAATAAATGATGTGCTCAAAAATACTCCAAGCAGTCCTCCATTATGACATGTGATGTCTATAAATAGAGGAACTTGGACGTGTGATGTCCAAAAAAAGTCAGTGACAAACTTCAATCATGTGTGATGATAATCCTCAACCACATGTGGATACGATATAGTGACAGTCTTTAATTTCAAATATGTATGATGTAATAACAGTTGATAGTAGATCCACCACCAAAGACACCAGAAGCTGCTTACCAGAGGGATTGAACTCAAATAGGTGTACACCTAGTGAGTCAATCAAGCTTTGTGGTATAATATACCAAGGGGATCAGATGCTCTATCCAGATATGACCTCCGGATGGACCTCTGTACAGGACTGAACAGAACTGAGTCCATCCATACCTTACACCAGTTTGGAGGTCCATCATTTAAAAGTGCTAGCGCTAGTGCTGGCTATTAATGAATTGTCGGTCCCGACAATACACATAACAGTCATTGAAAGTCATTGAAATTTTTTTTTTTTTTAAATGCGTGGGGGTCCCCCAAAATTCCATTACCAGGCCCTTCAGGTCTGGTATGGATATTTAGGGGAACTCCGTGCCAAAATTTATAAAAAAATGGTGTGGGGTACCCCACAAAAATCCATACCAGACCCTTAAGGTCTGGTATAGATTTTACGGGGAACTCCGTGCCAAAATTTAAAAAAAAATGGCGTGGGGTTCCCAAAAAATCCACACCAGACCCTTATCAGACCTTAACCTGGCAGGCCGCAGGAAAAGAGGGGGGGGAGCGTGCCCCCCTCCTCCTGAACCGTACCAGGCCACATGCCCTCAACATGGGGAGGATGTCCCCATGTTGATGGAGACAAGGGTCTCATCCCCACAACCCTTGCCCGGTGGTTGTGGGGGTCTGCGGGCGGGGAGCTTATCCAAACCTGGAAGCCCCCTTTAATAAAGGGGACACCCAGATCCCGCCCCCCTATGTGAACAAAAAGAAGGTGTCAAAATGTTAAAAAACCACAGGAGATGGCTTGGGACAACTACCCCAGCGATGTAATCCAATTCTCGATCTCCAGCGATGGATGATCTCCAGCGACTCCAGCGAGAAACACGCACAGGATCCTGCCTCCACCGGAGGCACTCAGCCAATGATGCGGTGCTAGCTTGACAGCTCTTATGTGGCTGAGGGCGAGGCCATCCGTCCCATGACCCCGCCCCCTTCTGACAAGGGGAAACGCCAGGGTTTCCCAGTGATGTGTATGGGTGACCCTGCCCCCCCTCTGATGCAATGCAGGATTCCCTTGTCCACATCAACATGGGGACATCCTCCCCATGTTGAGGGCATGTGGCCTGATACGGTTCAGGAGGGGGGCTGCTCTCTTGTCCCCCCCTCTTTTCCTGCAGCCTGCCAGGTTGCGTGCTCAGACAAGGGTCTGGTGTGGATTTTTGGGGGAACCCCATGCCATTTTTTTCTTAATTGTGGCGCAGAGTTCCCCTTAAAATCCATACCAGACCCTTCAGGTCTGGTATGGATTTTTGGGGGGAATCCCACACCATTTTTTTTAAATTTTGGCACGGAGTTCCCCTTAATATCCATACCAGGCCTGAATGGAATTTTGGGGGACCCCCGCGCATTTTTTTTTTATTTTTCAATGACTTTTATGTATATTGTCGGGACTGACAATTCATTAATTTTCCTTTACAAATGTAATTTTGCTCTCAGACTGTTATAAACACGGGAAACATGCGCTACTTTACAGGCATACTATAGACACCCCCCCCCAAGTACGAATTTTAAAGGAATACTTCACTTTTATTGTTTCACTTTAAGCATTATTAAAATCACTGCTCCCGAAAAAACGGCCGTTTTTAAAACTTTTTTTTGCATTGATACATGTCCCCTGGGGCAGGACCCAGGTCCCCAAACACTTTTTATGACATTAACTTGCATATTAACCTTTAAAATTAGCACTTTAGATTTCTCCCATAGAATTCTAAAGGGTGTTCTGTGGCTTTTCGAATTTGCTGCAAACACCCCAAATTGTTCTCTGTTCGGCGAACGGGCGTACAGCCAATGTTCGAGTCGAACTAATGTTCGACTCAAATAGATAGCCCATCCCTAGTGGATACAGCATGATTGGGGAGTCACGGTGTGGGCTGAATGGGTTCAGGGGTCAAAGGTGTGTCCGGCGTCAAATCTGTGTGTTTCCCAAGTGGAAGGTGGGAGTGTGTTGATGCTCCTTATTTGGCTGCATAGATGGAAATTGTGTTATTGTAGGATATTGGGTTATCAGATTCGGGAATACGTCGTGATATGTTATCTGCAGCCTGAATGGGGTTGAGCATATTGTCAGAAAATCGGTTCTTTAGGCCATAGGTTGTGTAAGATTGTTCACAGCCGGGTTAGTAGAGGGGTGTAAATTAGGGTGCCTATTGGGGGTAGAGTAGGTGTTGTTGTGGTCTCTCAGCTAGGCAGTTTGGGTTAGCGGACGGGGATAAAGTCAGGCAAGAACTTGCTTCTGCAGCCCCAAAGTGGGGTTGTATTCCAAGTGGGGATATTTTCCTTATGGGTGGCTCCCCTTGGTCATTAGAAGACCCAGATCAGTAAGCCAGGTTAATAAGCGAATGAGGGGGCAGGAATTAATTGCGAGAGAATTTTGTTCGTCCTGGTTAGAGTGGTTAAGATGGCTGGTATGGGACTAGGCTCATACACACCAGCGGGCCATATAGGAATGGCAAGTGGTATACAGCTATGTAACTCAGTCAGGGTTTGTAGTAACAGTATATACACCACCCTAAGCAGGAAGAGGTAGTGACACAGAGGTGATAAATTTAGGGTTCCACAGAGAGTGTTGACCAGGGTGTCTCTGAAGTATGAATCATCAAATCCATGAGTTTTACTCAGTTAGGTTTTAAGAACAGGTTTGGACAAGAACAAAAACGAAAGTGGAACTGTGCAAGGCAAACAAAGAACTTAGAACTTACAGGACCTCAAAGTGTGTTGGGAGAGGAGGAATTCTGTGGAGTGGAGGATGAGTGCAGCTTATAACGATCACGGATCAGGCCTCTTGGCGGAATCCCCTGTGTGCCGGTGAGACTGAGGTGCTCCCGCCTGCTGAGTGGTGGTGCGCCGGAGGCAGAGGTGTTGCTGGAGGAGATCTTTGTCTTTGTGGCCTCTGGACAGTCCAATCCATAGGGTCTGCTCGGTGATATGTGTTCCTTGGTGCTGTAATACGATGGTTGCTGCACCAGTCAGGTAGAGCTGGTATTGGGATATCCAGGGCTGCACAGAATTGTAGTAGGTCTTCCAGGACATGGAGCAAGGCAGAGCAACCTATTGTAGAGGCAGAGAGGCAGAAGGGGAATTTCCACCTGTATGCTATGTTCATTGAACGGAGGAGGGCTAGGAGAGGGCAAAGATCTTTCCTGTGCTGTAGAGTGATGGGTAAGAGGTCCTGAAAGAGTTTGACTTTTGTACCTTCTTGTAGGACCTGGTGTCTCTCCCTGGCATGTTTGAGAATTTCTTCTTTCAAGGGAAAGTTCACCACACAACAGATCACGTTGCAGGGGGGGCAAAATCCCTGCCCCTGGGACGTAGAGCCCTGTGCATGCGTTCCACTTCAATTGGGGAGTTGTGTGATCTGTCTAGTAAGCCATTAAATATAGCCTGAACACATTGGGGAAAGGTTGCCAGGTTCTATATTTTCAGTGAGACCTCTCACTCTTATATTGGGTCTGCGGCCCCTGTTATCAAGATCCTCCAGGTGCCTATGCATCTCTCGTAGCTGAAAAGAATGAGCATCAGACACCTGCTGGATATGGGTAATAGCGACCTCCTGTCTGTTTGTGATGGCTTCTACTCCCTCCAAATGACTGTATGTCAAATCAGAAATCAGCTATAGCAGCAGACCACATGTTTTTTATGTCTGAAGCTATGGTTTTCATGTCTCCCAGACATAAAGGCTGTGTGCGGTTAGCTGAGGGAGTGCAGGCTGGTAGGTTATGCCTGTCGCGGTCCAGGCTGTACCTAGCAGACCTCGTGGTTGAGGAGGAGGCCTGTGATGAGAGCTGAGTGTCCCGCTGATGTGTCTTGTAGATCGCGGGAATGTTGCGGCTTGGTTAACTTCGGTTCCTCTTTTCGTCACTGGAACAGTCCTCGGTCAGCGGGAGCCAGGGGTTCAGGCAGCCATTCTCGTCTGGCGCAAAGCTACGCCCCCTGCATTTTATATTTTATTTTCTTTGTTCACATCATTTATTGCACATAGTAAATATTTAATTTGTAATATTGAGCACAACAGTGCTTTGTAAATATCACTAGTCTTTGTAACACATCTATGGGATTGTGAATAGTGTCAGCAGCTTTTCTATCTATTATACATTTTTTTTACCACAATTTTATTAGTAGCGCGCAGGTTTATTTGTTATATACTGCTGTGATGTGGCCAGGAGTTCAGGAGGCAGTGTGCAGGTACGGATCAGCAGCCTACAGGCTGGCAGCCTTTGCTAACATGCACCAGTGCTGGCATGTGGATGGTGCATCGGGGGTTGTTGCAGTTTGTTTTAGTATTAATTAATTCAATATATTCAGAGTTAGTCTGATTCCTCTGGGTTTTTCCACTAATATTTTGAATCCCGCTTAGTGGCCTGTCAACTGGGTTTTAAATATAAACAAGAGTAAATTTACATTTACCTGTTTATTTTATTTAGTCACTCTGATACAGTACTATAACATTCATTTTGGAAAACTATTGCTTTGCATTTTTTATAATTTCCTAAGGCTGGAAACGGTGTTAATAAATCTGAAAATAAAACTTTGCTCCTACAGGCTAAAAATTATAAAACTAAATTATAAAACTAAATATCCCTGTTTCTCTGCCTGTACTCAAAACTTTTATTCCTTCTAACAATTTAGAATGGGGGGATTTACTAAAGACTAATAATACTGAATGTTTAGTTTAAACGAACAGTCAGTTTTGCTGAATGTAAAAATGGATGAGTGTGCTGTCTCTTTAAATAAAATCACAACTTCAAATAAGCATAGATTATACAATACAATGTGAGTTCACAGTGATTACTGTGCCAAGCCAAAACATGCAAGAAGTCCACTTCAGCAACAAATGTTAGGATAAAGAATCTTGTAATGTGTGGACTACAAGTCCTACCAGCTTTTATAGTGCCTGTACTCCTTCATCAACATAAACTCTATTCACTCACCAGAACATTAGACCCCCAAATATTAAAGAGGTCTAAAGTGCGTAAAGTGCGTAAACTTGGCCCAACGGTCACCTCATCAAACCACCGCAAAAACATAGACTTTTTTGTACCTCTGTCTCCAGGAGTGTGATAGTTAACTGCTGCAGGTTGGAACAATCCAATGTCCAGTCATATCCTCAAAACAAGGCCCAAAATACCAAAAAGAAAGAGGATCCATAGTGCATTATCATTAAACAAACTGTTTATTAATCACCTTCCGCCCGCGCTATAGCTGAATGACGGCTACAGCAAGGGCCTTAATTGCCGGAAGGCCATCATATTACGTCCTCCCATTCATGAGCTGCCTGCGCGCCCCCCCCCCCAGTGTCCACCAGTGCCACCTGCCACTGCCACCTATTAGTACTCACCAATGCCACCTACCAGTGCCCACAGGGCCACCTAGCAGTGCCCAAAGTGCCCCCTCCCTTTGCCCAACAGTGCCACCTATCAATGCCCACCAGTGCTGCCAATCAATGCCCATCAGTACCTCATCATCAGTGCCACAGATCAGTGTTGCCTATCAGTGTCACCTACCAGTGCCTACCCATGCCCATCAGTGCCACCCATCAGTAATCATAAGTGCCCAATAGTGCCACCTATCAGGGTCACCTATCAGTGCCCTTCAGTGCCACCTATCAATGCCCTTCAGTGCCACCCATTAGTGCCAACCAGAAGCTCTCATCAGTGCCACCTCTCAGTGCCCATCATTGCCACCTATCAGTGTCCATCAGTGCCACCTTATCAGTGCCCATCAGTGCAGCCTATCAGTGCCCATCAGTGCAGCCTATCAGTGCCTATCAGTGCCCATCAGTGCAGCCTCATCATCGCACATCAATGAAGGAGAAAAATTACCTGTTTTCCAAATTTTCTTAACAAACTAAGAAACTGTTTATTTTTTTTCAAAGTTTTTAGTCTTTTATCTTTTTTTTTTGCAAAAAATAAAAAAAAAACAGTGATTAATTGCCACCAAAAGAAAGTTCTATTTGTGTGAAAAAAATTATAAAAAATGTAATGACTGCGCAACTGTCATTTAAAGTGTGAGAGCGATGAAAGCTGAAAATTGGTCTGGGTAAGAAGGGGATTTAAGTACCCAGTAAGCAAGTGGCGAGTAAGCGAGTGGTTAAATAAATTTATACTCACAAAGGAAGATATTACAATCGCATAGAACAATCTGGCATGATGCCCATCCCCATGTGCATGCGTGATGGCATCAGTGCCAAAGTCCCACTCCTATGCATTTTGTCTACGTAGACATCCTCAGGGCAATGGGAAATTTGGGGCATTTTTTCGGAATGGTGCCAGTCTAATAAGCTACACTAAAGGTTGCCACACACATTTTTTATGCCATTGAGGTGTGATTCCATCAAAAGGATCAAATCCGTAAACAATGAAATAGCCATAACTTCCCTTCTGATCAATATTGACTCCATTTTGATTGGATTAGATCAAACTGAGTTGTTCTGCCAGTGCAGAATATTATTGATCATTTTGCATCAGTTGGCAGCACCCTGTTCATTACTATGCCCATATTTCAATCTATCAGGTTGCTTAGTTTTACTGATAAATTAGAACTCTAATGCCGCGTACACAGGATCAGAATTTTGGTCGGAAAAAGGTATGATGGCTTTTCTGACGGGATTCCGTTCAAGCTTGTTTTACATACACACAGTCACACCAAATTTTGACCGTCAAGAACGCGGTGACGTACAACACATATGACGGCACTAGAAAAAGGAAGTTCAATAGCCAGTGTGCCACCCTTTGGGCTCCTTCTGGTAATCTCATGTTAGTAGAAGTTTTGTGAGAGACGATTTGCACTTTTCAGCTTTTGTGCTTTTCAGTCCGTTACTGCTGTTCATTTTGTGCTTGTGGGTTTTATCTGGTTTTCAGTGCGTGTAGTCATTTCGCATCTGCGTTCTTGTCCACTTGTTTCTGATTTTCAGCTCGCTCTTCACAGGCCTTGCTGTTCTTCAGTGCGTTCTGTTAGTTCGTTCTGGCCAGCCGACCGTTTTGAAGCCATGTCACGGGTACGTGCTCGTCGTAGAGTTTGTGCTGTGTGGGGGCTTGGTGTTGGGGTTCTTGCTTTGACCCAAGCCCAGTCCATGAACAGGGTGGGGAGGAGTTCATGGACCAAGAATTAGTTACTCCAGCGTGACCAATTCTCTCATATGCCTTTGCTGCGTGAGATCCAGGAGAATAATCCTGATGATTACAAGAATTTTCTCAGGATGACGGACCCCATTTTTCACCATCTGTTGGCTTTGCTGTCCCCTTATATTATGAAGTAAGCCATCACTCCGGAGCAGAGACTCGTTGCCACGTTGCGGTACTTGGCGACGGGGAGAAGTCTACAGGACTTCAAGTTCTCTACAGGCATCTCCCCCCAGGCTCTGGGGATCATTATCCCAGAGACCTGTTCTGCCATCATTCAGGTCCTGCAGAAGGACTATATTATGGTAAGTTTTCTCCTTTAACATCACATTCTATGTATTTAATGTATGGTAATGTATTGTATTTCTTTCATCATTCCTTAATTACCAAGATTGTAATATGCTGTGAATATCCCCTTTGTGCCCATGCATGCTGCAAGCTTTTAATGCTCCTTTTTTGTCCTTCATGCATATTTTCCTTCACTAACCTCCCCAGCATGCTATCCTGGGCCCATATACACCTAGCATAGTCACTTAACAATGTATTTTGTCAGCTCCATAGTAGTGCTTTACCCTAAACACCCCCTAAAATGTGTACAAATGTTATTGTTGTCCTTAAATTCAGGCAGAGTGCAAGAGGCTTTTTTTTGGCTCCCAAACTCATTTAGAACCCCCTAAACTTTTTCCAATGGGCCATTAGAGAGGGTGAGGAATCTGTTAAGTGGACCTTATCTTTTTTTCTTTAAATGCTCCTTAAAATAAATGTTATTCTGATGTTGGCCAAGAATGTTTGTGTCTAATCTGCTTGCAATGTTATGTGCAAAAGTATTAATTAGTTTTTTTCTGGTTTGACTCCACAGTTTCCTTCAACGCCACAGGAATGTGTCATCCCAGTTTGCTGAGCGTTGGGACTTTCCCAACTGTGGAGGGGCAATCGATGGGAAACATGTCCACATTGTCCCACGACCCCATTCGGGGTCATACTACTTTAATTATAAGGGTTTCAATAGTATCGCGTTGATGGCGGTGGTCTCTGCGACATATGAGTTTTTATATATGGACTTGGGGAAGAATGGCCGGATGTCAGATGGTGGAGTTCTACTGACATCTCCAGAGTGGTGGCTTGGAATTGCCACCTGTGGAAGAGAACGTCGAAGGACTTCCATTTGTTTTTATCACTGATGAAGCATTTGGTCTGGGTGATCACATGATGAGGCCATTCCCCCAGAGGACCCTCACCCCGGAGAAGAGGTTTTTTAATTTCCGACTGGCCAGAGCCAGAAGAGTCATAGAGAATACCTTTGGGATAATGGCCAGCCAGTTCCACCTATAAATGCTCCTAATTATGTTGCCTCAGTTGGACCTGAGGCCAGACTTCATGAACCAGCACTGACGGCCCTGGAAACTGGCCGTTCTGGCTTGTCCCCCCAAAGCGCCCATGAAGTGCGTCAAAATATGTTGATTATTTTATGGGTAGGGGGGCCATTGCTATGCCAGCAAATTTTTAAAGATTTTCAAAATAAAAAAAAATTTGATATGATAAAATCTTGAATTTGATTTACTGCTTGTGTTTCTTTTATCTGTCTTCTAGGCTCTCCTAGTGCACTTATAGTGGTTTTTCCATTATTTAAATTACACGCATTGTCACTGTAAACACCAACTTAATACAAAAACTGGTATTGAGCATTGAAAGAAGAAGGCACACATTGTTGAGTATAAAACCTTTTACTCCGTGCACATGCACATGTGCGTTGTAAAACCTTTTTTGGTAAAAAAATAGCATCTTGGCTTTATAAAGTTTTACCTTGAAAATTTTTTTGTTTTACATGGCATGTTTTACATGTTTTACATTTTGAAATAGGCATGTTTCAAAACATCACATACACAACTCAGGAACTTACAAAGTTCAACATGGAAAAAATTAAGCCAATATCAGACATTATAGTGTTAAAAATGTGTTGATATTGTCTTCATCAGATGGGGTGATGTCACCCTGTAAAAGACAAATTTAGAAGATGCACACAAATTGGGGGTCAAAATGGGGATTTCCCTCCTGATCCCATGCCTAATGTCAACATGCGCTATCTCGCATCATGGGGGATCAATGGACATGTTTTGGGGGTGCAACCTCTTCCTCTCACCTACTAGATTTGCGAGGAAGGGGTTGCACCCACAAAACGCATACATTGATATCCCCTGATAGCAGATAGCACATGTTGACACACTGTGTGCATCTTCCAAATTTGGCTTTTAAACTGTATTAAAACTTTAGTTAAATTTTCTTTAAAAAAAAAGGGTGTAATTTTTTTGGATTTAGATTCTTCCTAGTACATCAATCAAGTTCTTCATTCTTTGTTCAATCTCCTTGTTTTTTTTTCTTTATGAAGTCTAAATCCTGACTACAAAACATTATCTCCAGGATTAGCCTTTGTGCACTGTCAGTGGTGAAATGAGTAGATTGTTCTTCCACAACATGCACATCACCTAAAAGAAAAATACACACCATGTATTATAAATATGCAGGCATACATCTATTACCTGAATTTGTGGTGTCAGACACTCACCTGTTGTGGTCACTATTTCAACCACCTCTCCTTCCTCCACTTCCTGAGGTTGTGTGCCGAGTTCCCCTTCTTTAGTAGGTGGGGGGTCCCTGGTGTCTTCAGATGTCCCAAGTCTTTTCTCCCCTATGAGAGTGAAACAAAAGGTATACTTAGCACACAGATATTTGAGACCAGAAATAGGAATATGAAACACTGCTTGGATGTGGGGTACAATTGTCTGTTTGGGCAGAGTTCCAAGCTGAAGACATGATTTATTCCCTTAACAAGGCTGGAATATTTACCTTTTTGAGCAGGTTTTCACACATGGAGACACCCCAAGTATCTACTGGAGCACCTGTGTGAGACACCCTAAAAAGTTTATTCTTGTGTCCCAGCTGCTGAGTGTCCTCTCCTTACATTACACTGAATCAAGTTTGCATTTAATTCTAGTTACAAACACATCTAGACAACAATGTCCTAAACTTCTTTGAATACAAATTAGCATGACCAAATGTAGTTAACCCTGTATCTGCCAAAAACATTGTATTTAGTTGGCGAACAAACCGTGTTTACTGCGAACGATTACGGTGCCCACAAGCCTGAAAGTTGCCATTTTAAACTGTACAACAGTAAGGAAAAGCACATGGAGCAGCATGCAAGTAATAATAATAATCGGAACACACGACAACTACTTACTTTTTAGAAGCACTTTCTTGATTCTTCTGTACTGATCCTGCTCTCTCAATTTCAAGTCTGACCAGCGTTTCCTCAATTGCTTCTTGGATCTCCGTACCCCAAAATTCCTTCGCAGACTCTTCACAACTTTAGTCATGATCTTGGCCCTTCTCACATTTGGGTTTAGGTATGGTCCATACTTCCCGTCATAGTCAGCCCTCTTCAAGATGCCCACCATCTCCACCATCTCTACAAAGGCCATATTTGAGGCCTTAAATCTTCTCCTCCGGGATCGGGACGTTTCGGGCTCAAGGCTTTCCTCCTCCATTTTACTGCTATTATGCACCTGCTGTGTCTCCGCCATGTTCATCTCCCACTGCGCCGAAAGAGTAGGGGCGGGGAATATTCTAGAAAGAAGGTCAGGGGCGGGTGACACATGCGGAGTTTCACGAATGCGCAGTGTATATAAAGCTAACACGCATGCATCGTACCTACGTTTTGTGTGCGGAGGAAGGAGGACCTGAAGCGCTGAACATTATAAGGAAGGTAACATTTTAACTTGGGATATCAGTGGCCTATACTGATTCTAGAATGAGGCCTATATTGGGCTAAGATTAGGAGAGTTTAGGCTGATATTATTGTTTTGGTCTTGTGTTGTGTCTTTCAGCAAATATGAAACAATTCAAAGAATCTGAATTTATGGGCCAGTTCATAGACAAACACAGGGATATGAGAAATTTGTGGGAGGTTAAAAACCCCTTTTATCGCAATAAACCAGCTAGGAAGGCATCGCTGGAGAAACTACTGCAATTTGTGAAGACGCAGGTCCCCAACGCAGACATCCTGTTTGTGGAGAAGAAAATTGGTAGCTTGAGAAGCATGTATAGGAAGGAGCTTAATAAGGTCCAGGCTTCCATAAGATCAAGAGCAGCAGCAGAGGATGTGTATGTACCCAGTCTGTGGTACTACAACAGGATGCGGTTTCTGGAAGACCAGATGGAAGCCAGGGAATCACTTTCTACACTTTCATCCAGCCTTCCCTCAACCATTCCCTCAACCCCAGCTGAGGCTTCCGAGGACCAACCTGGGCCTTCCATCCTGGAAGAAATGGAGGAGCCCAGCTGGAGCCAGGTATAGTATTTTTTGACATATTTATTGTTCGAAAACTATTGTTGTTAACTAGATGTGATTATTGATAACAAATGAATGATTGAATGAACAAAAAGTGTTTTACATATCAATAGATTGTAGGGGCCAAAAATGATTGGGGAAAGATTGAAAAATGCTGGGCTCAGAATGATAGTCTTTTCTATTTGTTAACATTCAATTTTCAACAGTCGTGAGCTGAAAATTGTGTGTAATTGATGAACCAAAAACTAAAACTATGTCCCTTTTTCATACACAGGAAGACCTCAGCCAGGACAAGGCTCTGGAATGTGGCACACAGGAGGAGGCGGGGGTAAGTGTCAGTCAGGAGATGGCGGGCCCTGTAGCCTCACCCAATCCCAGGTTCCACCCCTCCGTCTTACAACCAAAAGGGCCAGGAAGGGGAGTAACGTGGAGGAGGCAGCACTGGGCCTCATTAAGGATACAGGATGCGGCCCTGAAAACACCCCCCAACACTGAAGAGGCCTATGGCTGCTATGTAGCTGCCAAATTGCAGAAAATGTAGGAGGGCCAATGCTTCATGTGTGGGAATCTAATTTTTCACGCCCTTCGGAAGGGGTTGAGGGGCAAAATTAGTGAGAACATGCACTTATGTGCGCTCGCTCATCCTCCTCCTCCTCCTGCTACAAGTCCACCTCCAGAGCCACAGCCTCCAAAGAAGGATGCAGGGAAGGCTGCAGGGAAGCATGGAGGGAAGGCTGCAGGGAAGACAAGAAAGTGATGGCCTGGCTTCAGTCTGGTCTGACAGAAGGCACAGCCTGTTGCAGTACCACAGCCTGGGGACATATATGTCATCTGCTGCTGTTCCTGATCTCTGGGAGTCCTGGACCAGATTGTGCTAACTTAAATATGGACTTCTCAAGCTACCAATTTTAATTTACAAAGAGTTGATATGTGCCCTGGGGGCAAAGGCTTCGCAAATTCAAGCAGTTTCTCCAGCGTTGCCTTCCTCTTTATTTTGTTATTATGAGCCAGAATAAATGGAGATTTGTTTTATATGAAAATACTTGTAGGCAGGTACATTTCAAAAATGCAATATCAAATTAACAAGGGACACCAACACAAACCAACCTCCTTGAGCTTTATAAAAGCTTTATAAAAATACAAGATAATAATGTTGTTGTGGAAACTTGACACACCAAAAAAAATGTATGGAGATCACTAGAAACTAATTTAAAAATAATCCAAAAAACAGGAGATCTTGATTAAAAATAAAAAAAGATGACTATAAAAAATAATTCTAAACATTATTATGGAGATCTGGCTTTAAAAACAAAAAAGATTATTCATGAGATCACAAGAAATAATAAAGAAATAAGTTTATCATAACTCTGTGTGAATATCAGCAGCAAAACAACTTCATTATTCTAGCATTATAAAGAACAAAAGAATGCGCTGCATTAAAAGATCCAATAATTTGCAGCGTGACGAATGTACTCTCCATCCCAAACGCTAGTTTTACCAGATTGATTGATTCTGAGCATGCGTGATTTTTTGCGCGTCAGATAGGACATTTTTCCAACTGAAAAATAGAGAACCTGCTCTCAATCTTTTTCTGGCTGGAATTCTGCCATCTGTCCAATGGAGCATACACAGGGTCGCAATTTCCAACCAAAACCTCTCATCTGAGTTTTGCTGGCAGGACTTCCGATCGTGTGTGCGGGGCATTAGTTGTGATTGTATCTTGACTGTCAATTAAAATCCACTTCCCTGTGTGTGGCATTTTGATTTAATGGGTTGTAATTAATGACTGATTATTGCTATTGGAAGGGATTAATTGGAAAATAAATCAATCACTTATCAAAGGGTACATGACCACTATATGAGACATATTTAGAAATGTGACATTCACCAAACATCAACTCCAGGAAGGAAGATTTATCTACAGTGAACATTTGGTTAATGTTTGTTCATATATATATATATATATATATATATATATATATATATATATATATATATATATATATATATATATATATATATAAAAGGAAATATTCTGTTTAAAGCGGGAGTCCAGCGACCAATCTTTTTTTTTTTTTTTTTTAGGTCATTGAGATACTTTGCTAACCCCAAAATAATACTCACAGTTTGGGTGTAATATTTCCGCCTCTGTCTGTTTTCGTACTGAAGAATAACTTTAAAAATGTGATGCTGGCTGTTTCCATCTTGCTTGTGGCCATGTGAAGCCCACAAGCATTGATTTCCTGGATGCGGTGAATGCTGTTCATTCACAGCTTGTTCACACACATGATCATTGTTTCCGCACTTAATCTTGGGAAGCCTGACACTAAGCTCCCAGGAGACAGTGCGGCACCGGGGAAAGGCAATAAACATGCCTACTGCCATGGGAGGAGAGACAGGAAGTGCCACAATAGAGTACAATATAAAGGTAATTACAGCGATTAAAAAAAAATTGTGCGGCATTTGAACATCTATGCAATTAACTGAAGGGGGTAAGATTAAGTAAAAAATTTGAGTGGAACCCCGCTTTAAAGATCCACTAATAAGCTTGCTTAGAATAAAACCACTTACCTAGTCATGTATGAAATCTTACATGTAGTCATAGGACTGTAATATACAGTGTAATATATTTTACATATGTTTTGGTTCACTGCCATAGTTTAATACTGTGAAGTTTAGATAAAACAAATATTTATTTATATCCTGCAAGGGAATTATTATTTAATGAAAATTGCAGTTGAAATTTGCATATTTTTTCGTTTGCGTTCACAGTGTCAGTTATTACTTACTTTTACAGTTGCATTTATTTTATGTTTATTATATCTTCTGCTGTACATTATGAATTAAAACTGGAAAATAACACTAAAAAGTATGTTAAATCAAAAACACTATATAAAAACTCAGAACATGTGTTAATTAAAAAAGCTATTCAGAGTTACAGATTAATAATAGGGAAGATTGTGTTAAAACAATAACCAACATCCATTATCTGTATACACAAAATATGACTGGATTAATGATGTTAGCAGAAGCGGTTATCTCCATTTGCACAAGCAGAAAAGCATGACCTCCAAATACTTCTTTGAATGTACCTACTACTCTCCAATGGCTCAGGAAAACAACCTTCAAAAAAGCATTAGACACTCTTCGAAAAAAAAAAAACCTATATGAAAGGTTTACTTTGCTGTTTTTATATTTCCACAATTGTGTATACTCTTACTGCATACTTTTCCAGTGCTTACTGAAAAACAACGCACAACATTGCATTACTTTTTTATGTCCTAATTTGTGAATGAGCAGTGAGTTTTCCTAATCAATATAGAATAATGTATTACAGCACAAAGAGATAATAAAAGCATAAAATACATATACATGTTAAGTAAAAGCCTCTATGAAATGCAAAGTAACCTAAAGACAGTACAGGAAGAATATGCATTTATAGCATTTAAACATGTTGGGAAAAATAACAAAGGCAATGTAATTCTGAATGGTACCATAGACTTACACAATTCTGAATGAATATTCAAAAGAACAATACATTTAAAGTGTAGGAATGTGCAAAGTAAAAATAATATGTAAAATGCAGGTTGTCGCTACCGTTAACACAGCTGTTTTGTCCGCCCCCCCCCCCTTCCCCCCGTAACATTGTAATTTTACCTGTTGATCCTGCCAGGAGATCTGTTATTCTCCTTTAACAGTGTGACAGCACATTTCATTTTTCTGTGGACTCACATATGAGCATTGTCACCATGTGAACAGGTCTTAGACAGATATGTAGTTTTAAATATACCGTAAATAACAAACAATGGATTAATAAGTATTGGCAAAATGCATCATGTATGTCATTGTCTTGTTATACCTGTAGTTACACTTTAACCTAGAAGCCTATGTTAAAAAAAAGGTACAAGACTAACCATATACTATGCAATAATCATTTTGGTGGTTGGCTAATGATGACTGCACAGTGTCTATACAGTGAATCTGGGTTGCCTATTACATAAAAACTAGGTTTAATTTTTGTTTTCACAAATTTGAGAAAATCAGAGGAGATACACACTCAAAAAAAATTCTTAACATGTTATGTAATCTTAACATAACATAAAGTGCGGTTGATTTATCAAAACTGGAGAGTGCAAAATCTGGTGCAGCTCTGCAGAGAAATCAAACAGCTTCCAGGTTTTTTTTTTTCAAAGCTTAACTGAACAAGCTGAAGTTAGAAACTGGCTATCATGCACAGCTGCACCAGATTTTGCACTCTCCAGTTTTAGTAAATCAACCCCAGTAAATTTACAAAATGGGTTTTGTAGCATTGATTTATGTTACATAATATTTTTAGCAAAAGTTGACATTTCCCTTTTTTTGTACAAATTGTACTATCTGTGCAGAAAAATAATCATTTGCAGAAAAAGCATTGCATTTTGTGTTTAGCAAAATGTAGTCCCTTTGTGTTTAGTTTAGGCCCTTGTGTTTAGTACTATCATATAAGTGTTAATGTTCTCCAGGATTTTTTGTGGGTTTTTACCACTTTCCTCCCACAATCTAATACCATCCAGGTAAGTTAATTAGCTTGTACCCAAAAGGAGACCTAGCACCTGCTTATGTGATTGCTGTAGAGCTATTACTTCTCTCAGGGGCAGAGATTTATGTAACTGATTGTTTGCATGCTGTAAAGCCATTCAGAATTTTCAACATATGTAAAGTATTCTGGCACCAGTTCCTAACTTGATTTCCTATTACCATTACCTTATCTGTGATGCACCATCTCTCCAATACCCGCAGGTCCAGTTTTCTCATTTATGTATTTCAGCATTTTTTTCTTATTACTGAGCTTTTGGATTTAAGCATTGGGGGATATCTTTCCATTTTTCTTTTTTTACATCTGCATCACATTTCATTATTTTTGCAGTTCAATTCAAGGCACATTATGATTTTTTTTTATCTGAGTTGAAATTATTTATTAGGGACTGCCTGGTGTAGTGGCTTCCAGGGTTTTAGGGTGTTTGTAAATTGTAGGTTTCAAAAGATGTTTTAATGTTTATCTGTAATAAACTTTTTTTTCAATGAATTTATTTCAAATGCAGACATTTGTTTAGAGGGATTTTTTGTGTGTTGGCTGTAAAATGAAAAAAAGTAAAATTCAATTGCAGTAGTTTATATAATGAGCCATTGGTTTTGGGCACCCTAAGTTGTCTGTGCGCTCCAAAAATACTTGCATGACAAACAAAAAGAAAATAAGGTTAAGTATCTGTACACTTCAACACTTACTAAGGGGCTAGACACAAGCAAAAGGAAGGGAAATCCAATTCTTTCTGCAGCTGTCTTACTATCTACAGCCCAATCAAAATGCATAAAGCTCAAAATAACAACAAAAAACAATTTTAACCCAGTTAATTGCAGGTGGACTAAAAAGTAATGATCTGATAATTGAAACTGTAATTTTTGTCTGACACCAGCAAATGTAATTGTATGTTGCTATTCAATAATATCATTATTAAAATGTACATGTAGCTAATAAAAGCAATTGTAAAAATAGTAAAAAAGCAATATGGAAAAGGGAATTATTTACCTAAGATATAACATAAAATAATATGTGTACTTTGGCGTACTTTTTCTGCATGTAACACTGGTTTAAAAACAAAATTATTTTCAGTACACAAGAAATTTTAGATGTGGGAGAGGGTTTCCACTACTTCACAATCCCAGAATTATGTATCTTGTAAATAAGCCAATAACTTCTCTATAGTCAAGAAATTGTTTGCATCAAAGCATTCAAAATAGCAGAAACAGACAAATTGATTTATTAAAGGACTATTTTCATTTCATTTCATTTTCATTTCATTTCATCCATTTTGCTGGGCTGTGCCTAGCCCTTTGCAAGGGAACTTTCACTTAGATTAGTGAATGAGGTGAAGTTCTGCTGACTTAAATCATCTAATCAAGTAAAAAGCCTGTCTTAATTTTCTTTGCATTTAATTGAGTTTGTTTTGCTAAGTGGATTTTCACTGCATTTGCAAACTTAGGTGAAACATCCCCTACAAAGTGAACACACTCTACTCCCTTAGTAAATCAAGCCTGGTGCTATCGTTATTTTACACAATATAATGTACACTGCAACACTGAGTTTTATTTACTAAAGGAGATCATGTTTCACCGATATCTGTAAAGCTGGATTCACTTCATTGCTTCAAATATCTGCAAAAAAAAATCCCTTTTTTTATTATTCTGTACATGATCTGGCATTTATATTGAACATAGGACCACTTAACTAAGCTTCTTTATAATTTAAATAATGCCCATTGCAGTTAATTTATTAAATACCTTTACATATGAACGTCTGTATTTAGTACATGTTTTTGGCGAACTGATTAGATTTTCTGTGGAAAAAATGCATTACTCTAGTCTGCTTTTATTTTTAATAAAGAAGGGTTTTTAAAAAATTCAAATGCATGTTTAAAATAATGTACCACCTGAAGTCTATGAAATATTACTTAATTCCCCAATGCCTGGATGAAAAATTAGCGTACTAGGGTAGACTGTGCTTTCTATATGTATCTCAAAGCTACTTTTTTTGCCTGTTGTGTACCATTAGAATGAGTACAATTTCCCATGACCTAACTTATCTCACTATTCCCCTCCACAGATGTATTCTTACCTTGATCCAACAGCTGATGCTTCTTGTATTTGTTTAAATGGGTCTGCGTCCCAAGGCAAGGGAGGCAGCTCCATAGAAGTCTATAGGACTGTAATGTGTAGGCAAGGCCCGGGCAATGAAACGTGCAGCACTAGATGTAAACAAACACCGTAAACAAACACCGGAGGAGTATGCATTACTGAAGGCACTGTTCGTGTGTTCTAATACAGTGAGCTTGTCATGTTTCTCTTAATTATAACACTGGAACCGAGAATGGGGGCTTTCCCACTTAGCACTTAGCTTCAGAAAGTCGCTGCAATGGGTTGTCTCAGTAGCTAGAGAAGAGCAACAGGTATGATAGAGTAAACAGATCAAAGTTCAGTTAAGTGGATGTTTGCTGAACCCTGTGGCAAATCCACAAACCCCAAACATAGTGCCCGATTCCCTTAAAAGTCTATGGGAACCAAGTCTTGTTATTCTTTTCTAGTCTTTTTCAAGGCCAATTTGCAATCTTTGTTAAAATTTTTAACAAACATTTGGTATGAATTTTGTTTGGGACCCCAGGTAAGAAACCTAAAAAACAAAAAAACAAAAAGAGAGTCTCATCCCCACATTCCTGATCTAATGGGGATGGGGGGGCATATTGGAATCTAAAAGCTTTCTTAAAAAGGGGAAAGGGGTCCCCAGATACTTGGCCACCTTTAAGGGAATAAGTAAGTGGTAAAATATACCTCTATACCTCTTGTTACTAATTTAAAAAAAGGTAAATACCAATAAAAAAGGACACCATTGAAAATGTCCTGTCATATAATGCCATGCCTCCTCTCCTGCTGTTACTTCCATTGCAATTGACAAAAGACAACAAACTGGCCAGGGATCCTGGGAAGGTCATTGTTCATTGTGACCTGTGTTGGATATACATTGCTGGACAACATGATTGATATTGTAGTGTGATACACTGCTTATTTTTAGTAAATAAAGAATCTTTTTCTGTAGTGTTTTTCATTATTACTATTTCAATTTTTTTGTAAATACAGTAGGTAACAAGGCTTATGCACCCCATACTCATTTACATAAAGAAGGACGTATATCTGGGAGACCCCTTATTTTGAAGACTCTCTTCACAGACCTCCACATGCACTGGGATGTGGAGATGAGTCCTGTGTGCCTTTTTAAAGGGTCTGGTAAGGATTTTGAGTAGGATGCCATGCCAATCTGAAACCATTCTTCTTAAATGATTCTTCAGATTTACTAAATGAAAAAAGGCTGTTCACATTAAAAAGTATATGTTCACTTTCTTAAATAAAGTATAGTAAATAAGGAAAAGTTGTGTTCTCTTGTAACACCCAATCATGTGTTAGAAAATGCTTTTTACCAGGACATAATTGGATGATTAAGTAAACACAACTCCATCCAATTTACTAAGCTCAGCAAAGATTAATTTTGCTAAGTGAACAGATTCCATAAGTCTCTGTTAATAGTATCTATTATTTAGTAAATAAACTCCAAAATAACTATTAAAATATGGGAAAATGTTGAGAAATCTAAAAGCATTTTGAGTCTCTATATTTTCAGAAATATAGTTTTTGCATATAATTAAATTACATTTTAGTACACAACTTCCACTTTGATTTTTAACTAGATGTTTCTTCTTTCACATATTACCAGGTAAAACCAACTCGTATTTAAAGATCAGGGAGACAAATTTATTGTTTCTATAATAGCAATAAAATTTAAATATTCATTTTCGTTTTACACCATTATTTCTCTGCCACCCTTCTTTGGAAAGTGACGAGAGCATGAGATTTTGTGTGTGTGTGCGTGGAGAAAGGTAAAAGAAAAGAGCACTTTTTTCAAACCTCTTACCTTCTAAATATTTTATCATATGTACTAAATTGCCATTCTGGGAAGATATTTTCTGCATTGTCCCCCCCCCCCCCCACACACATGCTCAGCTCCAACTCTACTAATTTCAGTGGAAGGTCGCCAGCACATGGACAGGTTCTGGAGGGTTCTTCTGTTAAATCAGCGGAGCTTAAGACTTGTATGCATGGGGTAATCAAAAAGGATGTGTGGCACTGGTCATAGCAGCATTTTTTGCAGTAACAATTATAAGATATTATGTCTAATAAAAAGAATAACATAAAAGCACATCTACACAAAACATACCTAAAACTATATTTTATTTATATATATATTTACCAATCAATTACCAATTTTAAAATACAGTATCTACTGTATATTTGTGCTGATTTAAATATATTTACAGTATTAAAATTAAGCATCGCAATAAGTTACCATTCCATTTAAGCACCATGGTGGTAAGCTTATTCCAGTTTGATCGCTTTACTATTTTCTTATTATAATATATCATATTATATTATATTTACTGTATTTACAGTTTGTTCTCTGTCAATACCCTTTTAAGAGATGCTACATATTTGATATTCATAGTTAAGTAAATGTAGAAGAAATGTCAACAATATGCATTTATAGTTATAAGGTATTGAGTATATTATTCATGCAATGATTATATTGTTTGTATTAGTATCTATAATAAGTCATGTAGGTTCTCTGAATTTGCACGTTATTTGTTACAACTTAAAAAAAATACCTTAAATCCAGTAATCATTAATATTACTTTTTTACTATTACATCTTCTGTGGACGTTTCTGTAATTTATATAAATGTATTATAACAAAGTGGCAAAAAAAATGGGAATACAATCCATGACTTTTATGAATTTAAACATATTTTTGAATATAAATATCTATTTTACAAGTAAAATATTTGACTATGAAGTTTAAATAAACCTGTGCACAAAGGCACATTTTAAATGCATAATTTTATGTGAAACTGCAGAAAAATGCCAGGATAAAGCTTTTATTTCCCCATCCCACTGATTCTTCTATAGCTTCAGCATTTTTAGCATTCTACCATTTGGCCTGGTATGTGTTATATTTTTTGTGCTCTCGCAAGCATTGCTCGTCCCAGCTCACCTCTTTCGTGACAACAGCATGGAATCTGGGCTGATGCTAATCTAGACAGACAGTCGAAGCTCATAAAAGAATTATCACTGCTAATCAAATCAGAGCGGAAACCTACCACACTGCATCGTTGGAGACATTTCACGTCCTGAATATTTCATGGGATGAGGGCTGCGGACAAAGACAGAACATTATCTACAGCTCCATGTTGCGTGCAAATATTTACTTAAACATTCTGGTGCGGTCAAGCTGATATGTAGCAACACTATTAAGCTTTGAGTGATCCTTATAAATAATGGTAATTACATTTGGCACCACTTTTACTGGGTCAAAATGGCTTAAAGTCAACCCCATTGAATTGTCAATGCTCTCCTTCTCTGCATGATTAAGTGGGCAATGTGCCACAGGAAATTTGATGCATACTAGATGACAAATGTCTGTTTTGGCTGCTGAGAATTGAACTGAATCGTAGATCTGCAGAAACATCAAAACACAATCAAGAGTTGACATCAAACCCATGAGCCAAGAGAATTCCTCAGGCTAGAGGGGCTGAACTTGGAGCTCCGTAAACAGGTGCTCATTCTCTCTGCATGCTGCTTCACCGACTCCTTTCCACTGACTTAGAAAATAAATTGCCTCTGCCTTTTTACTGTTAATTTTGAACACTTTCTTTTTACAGTTCCTCCTTGACTTTTAATGGCTGTAAAAAAAGGCAATAATATCCAAAGAGACATGCATTGGCTTCAGGGAATTCAGCAGAACTGCAAAGTCAAATTGTGGTTTTAGCTGTTATGAAAAGATGTATGTAAACAATTTCTATTCTAAGATTGCTACTCCTATATCAAAAAGAGATATGTTATTTAATTGTTTTGTTAATTTGTATAACACTAAGGTGACTTAGCATTTTTTTGTGCGTTTTTTTGAGAGGGCACTGGAGCACATCGTTACCGAGACTAGGGCACATCACTACCAGCTGTGCAGGAATTTTGAAATATGTGGATTCTGGTCAACCAGGGTAAGAGCTGATACTTGGAACTGGGCTTTGTAGGAACTTTTTTTCATTGAGTTTGACCAAACAGCCCAACAAGGAGCTGGTATCCCTCATCAGACTCCAGCTTCACAAATATTTTGCAACGACAGGCCCAGTGCTGCCAAAAATATAACGTGTTAGCACAATGTATTACAGCCTAAACTAGAGAGGGGTGCCAACTGTTCAGCACAGCCAATAATATTTACTATCAAACTCTAGCAAAAACAATATGGATTGATAGGGATTGCTACTGAAGTTAGAAATTTACATGTTGCCCCGTTAACACTTTCCTGGATGTTCTTCTATTCATCTTTTCTATTCTCTGCTCTGAACATCTACTTTGTTGGTATGTAATGTAATTACCCTGCTGGCATCTTTGATTTTTTTTAGAGCTGGAATCTGTAGGTGAGAAGAATTTTAAACCCACACTGCATAATATTTTTGAAGAGTACATTTATTTAAATAGGCCAATGTTCAACAAAGAATGCCAGATGTTCCAGTGGTGGGTCCTATCTTTACTGTGGGTGGTACATTACAAACTGGTTTCACAAAGCTGTGTAACTAACTTACAGGGAAATACAGTGTTTCTCATGATAGTTTTCTGTGGTAGGTGCTGGAGACAGCATATTAGGTTAATCCTTAGGCCTGAACTATCTACATATATGGAGAGGACAATGCCCTAACTAGATGCAGGCTGTAGATGGGTGGATGAGTGGTAATTGGACATGAAGAAATAGATTCATAAAGATTGAAACTCGCAGTAGCTCTCTCCAGATTTGCTGCATGCTGGAGTTTCATAAGCAGAGATTTGCTTCGCTGGTGGTCCCAGTTCATTGCAGGGAGATGGTAAAATGGTCCAAAGAACCAATTAGCATTTTTTTTCCTAGTGAGGTAGAATGGAGGAGAGCTGTTCATCAAAAGTGGTAATGACTGATTTAAGAACTAACTACAATACCAAACAGCTGTACTTTTAATTGTCACCTTTTATTCAAATGATTTAAATCATTCTTAAAGTGTTATTAAATTCAAAACAAAAAAAATATATTGCAACTTACCAATCAATATATGTGGTGACTGCACTGGTTTTCTTTTTTCGTTCTGTTTTCATCTGGTAATCTGACCAGTAACACACTTTCTGTATTAGCATGCCCCCACTCCGGATGAAGGAGCACAGGGGCACCTTTGGACATCAACATTGTTAATCTGGAGGGAGGGGAGAGTTAGATGCACTAGCAGATTTATATTTAGCCTAACAAATTGAATCTGAATTCTAGCTAACATTTTTTAAACAATTACAGAAAACATATTTTTCCTCTTTGGGTTAAAGGTTTTACAAAGATAAATAAACACTGATTCTTGTAAGCACCCCTGTCAGTGGCAAATTGATTGTCCCTGTAACTGCTACATCTGTAAAACAGCTTGTTCTGTTGAAAATCAGCAGACTTACTGGCAAAATTTCCAAGTAAAAATAAAGGAAAAGAAAGCCCAAAAAGAAAATTAATGCAGCCATCACAGAACTGGTAAGCTGAAATGTAATAAATGTTTGCTTTTGGGTTTAATACCACTTTAAAGCTAGTCTTTACTTTGCTCATACAGTGTACAGTAAAGGTCAATTTTCTAGGCTAATAGGTAAATGGCCAGGGGGTTTTGGGCATTGCCCTGGGGGACATGTACCAAAGTAAAGGAAAAGGTGTTGTACAGTTCTGATTAACAAAGGGCAAGGTTTTTAGTAATACCTATAGTGAACTATATTAAAACTGCAAGATTCTTTTAAATAACTTGCCCTGAACTTTAATTTGAAGTGGTGCATCTGTACAATTTATAGAGCCTACTGCAGCTAAACTGACATTTACAAAAAAAAATGCCATTTAAATTGCTGGTAATTTGCATCTTTGGCCACTTTACTTCTATTTGTAAACAAATAGCTAGGGATTCCCTTTATCTATATCAGACCCTTATCCTAGATGAGGATGTCAAAGCTGGAAGCAGCCTGGGACACACTGGGAACACAAGGCTGGAAGTTGGCTGGGACACACTGGAAACACACTAGAAAAAGCTGGGGAATACTGGAGGTTAGGGATGAGCCGAACACCCCCCTGTTCGGTTCGCACCAGAACTTACGAACAGGCAAAGAATTTGTTTGAACACGCGAACACCATTAAAGTCTATGGGACACGAACATGAATAATCAAAAGTGCTAATTTTAAAGGCTTATATGCAAGTTATTGTCATAAAAAGTGTTTGGGGACCCGGGTCCTGCCCCAGGGGACAAGGATCAATGCAAAATACCTGAAGGGCCTGGTATGGAATTTAGGGGGACCCCCCACGTCATTTTTTTTTTTTTTTTTTTGGGTTCGGGGTTCCCCTTTATAAATGAACTTTTATGTGTATTGTCGGACCGGCAATTTATTATTAGCCGCGAGTAGTTTTAAATGACTTTTTTTCCTTTGAAATTTCATTTTGCTGTCAGACTGTTCTAAACACGGGAAACATGCGCCCCTTTACAGGCATACTATAGACACCCCCCAGGTACGAAATTTAAAGGAATATTACACTTTTATTGTTTCACTTTAAGCATTAATAAAATCACTGCTCCTGAAAAAACATCCGTTTTTAAAACTTTTTTTTGCATTGATCCATGTCCCCTGGGGCAGGACCTGGGTCCCCAAACACTTTTTATGACAATACCATACATATAAGCCTTTAAAATTAGCACTTTTGATTTCCCCCATAGACTTTTAAAGGGTGTTCCGCGGCTTTCAAATTTGCCGTGAACACCCCAAATTGTTCGCTGTTCGTGAACTGGCGAACAGCCGATGTTCGTGTCCAACATGAGTTTGACTCAAACTCGAAGCTCATCCCTACTGGAGGTGAAAACACTAGAAGAGAACACAGGGGTCTGGCCGTTAGCATATGGATGAGTTGCTTGAACACTGAGCAATCCATATCCTAGCCTTTTAAGACAGCACATAAAGGGAAAGACCCAGCGCTGAAATGTGGAAGAGGTAAGTATGATAATGAGAACGGTTGTTGCACCTCCTATGATTATATAAACAGTATACAAAAAGGGATTTAACTGACTTTTTACTGTGTCCTGCTTGGGCAAAGGAAAGATTTTTTTACAAAATCCACCCAGCCCCCCTTTAACCTCCCCTGTAAGTAAACAATGTCACCCCACCCCCTTTCCTTGCAGATTCCTACTTACCCGAACCCCTGAGCGCATATTAACATCCTATAGATGTCATTGTACTTTTACCAGATGGGGCGCAGACAGTGCAGGAGGCTGCAGCCATTGGGGAGGTAAATAGGAATGTGCATGGTTGACACAGTTTACTGTAATAAAGTAGTCAAGAAGGGGGGCTAGGTGTATTTTGCTGGACATATTGAAAATTCCCCCAATGGAATATTGGGGTCCATTCATTTAAGGGGCAGATTTTACATTACTGCCTCATTCCTATTGGTAGGTGGTATTTAGCCGCTTAAAGGTTGTGAGGGTGTCATGTAACTAAATTCAGGGACTACTAAATTCGGCTGATGGCTTGTTTGGAATTTCATGGTGTTGTTTTCAAATTGGGCCTAAAAAGCAGCTTGGCTATACAAAACCATTACATATTTGCGCCAACTGCTACTCTTAACAATATATTCTAACTTCCGGATGTATACAGGAAGCAGAGATTTTGACTAATTAACTATCTGGCTCAAAGTCTGCCTGCTAGCTGTGGTGCAGTGATTTTACTTATGGTAAATAAGATTAAGTTAACATGGATCTTGTTTGTGGTTCAGGAGTCAAGGAATGGCTTCTTGAAAAGGTATTTTGCTTTATGAAATTTTCTCGTGGGCTATGGATTCAGTAACTTCATCAGAATAGGCTATCTATTGGGTTTTAAGGTGTATATCTTTTATTTGTATTTAGTATTTAATTTTGATATATACCCACATAGTTTCTAGTCTCTAACAATGCAGTCAATCCCAAGCAATGAACGCCATTGGCCTGGTACATCTAAAACATAAAATAAAAAGTAAAATCTTCTTTCAAAATTGTTTGTCTTGGTGAGAGCCACTTAAATATTGCACAAATAATGTACATTTATTTTTAGAAAGGTGTGTAAACATAACAGGTAAGCCTTGAGTAAAAAATAACTAATCATTAAGAGACTAATTTTTGAAAGCTTGAAATCACCGTCTTTGTTCAAACAATATTTTTACTAAATTGCTAATATTTTAATGGAAATACTATAGCAGAAGTGTAAAAGCAGTATGCCAACACCTGGTGGGAAATTAATTTGATTTTCTAATGTTTCTGTGATGCGTATTAGTCATTTGAGCGTTCTGTTGTTCCTGTTACTGAAAATTACCTCGTTTTTTTTCCAGTTAATGATTTAGTAAAATAAATTGCTTGAACAAATCAAAACGCATAAAACAATGCGTACTGAAATTGTTACACTAGATAGACAAATATAAAAATGATTTCATAGGAACAAAAACAATAGATGTATTTCAATAAGATGTACACTCATGGGTGCTGCTTTAAAAATGGAATACAATGGTAGAGACTTGTATATGCTTTTTGGTGGCAACATTGGATGTTTCCTCATCCAAAAAAAAAAAGAAAAACATTAAGTAGAACTCCTTTGTTACTGGCAAAGTACCTAGAGTTGGATAATGGATGCAGGACTAGATTATTTTTCTGGGCTCCCTCCCCAATTTTCCCAGGCCAACTGTCATCCTTCCTATCCCTGTCAACTGGCTTACTTTAGTATCACCCTAACAAGAGAAATATACTGTACTTAGCCACACAAGGCATGTTAGGATTACAGAACAAAGGCTCTGCCTGACCCAAGATGACAGCCAGAGTCACATGGGGTAGCAGTATCCAATGGGTTGGCTCCCCCCCGTGACCCAGGAAACCATAGAGGAGCCCTGTTCCTCTTGACTTCCTCTTAAACTGAAGTGCCGCTGCGGAAGATCACCACTTGCAGTGGAGAAAGTAGACTGCACCTGCCTACAAGCATAGAGTAGGGAACATTTCTGTTGGCAGTTTGGTTCTACTGTATAGACTCAAGGTGAGCGTTATGAACTATAAGCATGTAGTACAGTATTCCACCAAAAGTAAAAACAAATGCATGAACAGTAACACTTAGGAGCAGATAGATTCAATTGCCAGGCATGGTAGCAGTCTTGAACTTTTAGTAATATAGGGGAATGCTACTGACCGTCAGCAACAATATGTGTGGGAGGTTGTGTGCCAACCCTAGCAGCCTTGTTGTCTTGGCCATGGCTGTGTCGGCTCTACATAAATTTGTCAACTACTGTAATCCTACTGAAGCTCAGAAATATCTATGAAGCCTCCCATTGTATTAGATGTGATAATATCAGTACAACCTTTCCCCTTATTGCAATCTTAATTTTGGCTCAAAGAGTATATACTGTTGTCTTTAAATGGAGAATTATGGCAGAGTCTGTATTTTAGTTAGATAGGTTAGATAGGTAATGTGTTTCAAATTCAAATGTTTATATTTTTATGTTTGTATGCCTGTATTAACTGTATCACATAAAAATGGTCAGTAATAAACCTAATAGCGAAACAATGGGATTTGCAGTACAGCCAGGTAACAAGCATCCAATAAAAAACTTTGGAAAGTTACTGATCATATTCCTACTATGACAGGCCCCCTGATAGTAGCTTGTGGGTTTTATGATTTTGCAGGTGAGTGTTTTGTTTCACCATATCCAACTGCCTAAATGACTGGAACAACAGGTATTTTGGTTTTTATACGTCTCCCTAATGCTAATTTTTTAAGCATTTATATAGGACTAATATATTGCATTTGTAGAACAATTATGACAGTATTTGGTATTAGAATTTTGTATTTCACATGCCTTTATATTTATCTTCATATGTACATGCCAAGATGTCTAGAATAATTATCACTGGCTGGAGAAAGAGATATAAAACTGGCAGGGGTTTTAGAACAGTTACAGGAACAGTTTTTTTTTAATTTTAAAATAAGGCATAAACCACAGGAATAAAAGTTGACAGCTTTAAACACCGTTGGCAGTGTCATAGTTTGTCCCAACACCGCTCACTGGCACTTTTACTGGATAGCTTGGGCAGCCTTTAGTATGGAGAGAATATAAATAAAGACAATTGAAAGAAAAAACATATTAATAGTGAATGCAATCACACATGCATTAACCTCTGCAATATTGTTTACCATATTGCTCCTTTAATAAGCAATTTAAAGTGACTGTCTGCCCATCTATGACGTGTTGGTGGGATAATTGGCTTCTGTCTAAACTGCCCCTTGTATGTGTTTATGTATGCATGTGAAGTAGGGTAGATTGTAAGCTCCTTGATGGCAGGGACATGAATATTCAGTATGTAAAACACTGTATAAATTGAGGCACTATATAAATACATGTAATAAAATAAATAAATAAATAAATAAATAAATAAAGAACATAGCAGTGTCCGGTCACTATATGAATCCTGATGTCTACAATGCCAAGGAATGCCCCGTACACACGGTCGGATATTGATCGGACATTCCGACAACAAAATCCATGGATTTTTTCCGACGGATGTTGGCTCAAACTTGTCTTGCATACACACGGTCACACAAAGTTGTCAGAAAATCCGATCGTTCTGAACGCGGTGACGTAATACATGTAAACGGGGCAGTAGCCAATAGCTTTCGTCTCTTAATTTATTCTGAGCATGCGTGGCACTTTGTGCATCGGATTTGTATACACACGATCGGAATTTCCGACAACGGATTTTGTTGTCGGAAAATTTTATAGCAAGCTCTCAAACTTTGTGTGTCGGAAATTCCGATGGAAAATGTGTGGAGCCCACACACGGTCGGAATTTCCGACAGCAAGGTCCTATCACACATTTTCCGTTGGAAAATCCAGCCGTGTGTACAGGGCATTATAGTCATTGGAATTGTAGACCAGTGCTTAGAGAGGTGTTTCGTGTAGTGTTAGGCAGGTGCACTGTCATGCATCAACATTCCTTTTCATTTGACACACATTTTTAATTGATTTAGAATTTATATCGGATAGGGTTAACAGCCATTGACCAAGGCATGTAATACCTCTTGCCAACACATCAAAATGCATATCAAATGTGTTTTGATGCTCTGCCATTGATTTCTGTGGTCTTCCCTACTCAATAAAATACAGAAAAAAAAACAGACTGTCATATTTTCATGCCCTGCAGTGTAAACAGACACTCTTTTTATTCTGTGCAGGTTGGACACATGCATTTTAGCATGTTGCAACACAAGACATCACCAGTAGGCCACCTTACTTTTCCATGTTCTTTGAACCAGCCATCTAATGGTGCACAGCGACACATGTATAGTGCAACAGAGATTTTATAGTGCATGCGCAGTGTGATGGAGATTTTTCTGAGGTATGCACAATGACGCTGAAATAGCCTAAAGCCTCCTGTATGTGTTATGTCAGGAGGCTTTAGGCAGGGTGATGTCTTTCTTGCTTAGGTAAGAAAATAGCAAGTATGGATCCAGATCCCACAGAAAAGGCACTTATTCTTCCTAAAACATTTTTTAAATGTTTAATTTAATTGTGTAATGGGAAAGGAGGAGGAAAACAAAGCCAAGTGATAGGAGACGGCGAAGATCCACTTTAACCACTTCAGCCCTGGAAGGATTTACCCACTTCCTGACAAGGCCATTTTTTGTGATACGGCACTGAGTCACTTTAGCTGAAAATTTACGTGGCCTTGCGACGTTGTACCCAAACGAAATTGATATCCTTTTTTTACCACAAATAGAGCTTTCTTTTGGTGGTATTTGATCACCTCTGCGGTTTTTATTTTTTGCGCTATAAAAAAAAAGTGAGGCAATTTTGAAAAAAAAAAACAAGATTTTTTGCAATAATAAAAATCCAAAAAAACGAATTTCTTCATCAGTTTAGGCCAATATTTATTCTTCTACATATTTTTGGTTAAAAAAATCGTAATAAGCGTATATTAAATGGTTTGCGCAAAAGTTATAGCGTCTACAAAATAGGGCATATATTTATGTCATTTTAAGTATTCATTTTTTTTCTACTAGTAATGGCGGTGGATCAGCGATTTTTAGCGGGACTGCGACATTGCAGTGGACAGATTGGACACTTTTGACACTTTTTTAAAACCATTGATATTTATACAGCGATCAGTGCTAAAAATAGCCACTGATTACTGTATAAATGTCACTGGCAGGGAAAGGGTTAACACCAGGGGCGATCAAGGGGTTAAGTGTTCCCTAGGGAGGTGTTTCTAACTGTGGGGGGAGTGAACTGACTGGGAGTAGCGAGAGATCACTGTTCCTGATAACTAGGAACAGCAGATCTCTCCACTCCTTCCTGACAGAACGGGGATCTGTTTGTTTACATAGTTACATAGTTACATAGTTACATAGTTAGTCAGGTTGAAAAAAGACACAAGTCCATCCAGTCCAACCATAAAAAAACAAAAAAAAAAAAAAACGTACAATCCAATATACCCAATACTATACCCACAGTTGATCCAGAGGAAGGCAAAAAACCCCAGCAGAGCATGCTCCAATTTGCTACAGCAGGGGAAAAAATTCCTTCCTGATCCCAGAGAGGCAATCGGATTTTCCCTGGATCAACTTTACCTATAAATGTCAGTACCCAGTTATATTATGTACATTTAGGAAAGTATCCAGGCCTTTCTTAAAGCAATCTACTGAGCTGGCCAGAACCACCTCTGGAGGGAGTCTATTCCACATTTTCACAGCTCTTACTGTGAAGAAACCTTTCCGTATTTGGAGATGAAATCTCTTTTCCTCCAGTCGTAAAGAGTGCCCCCTTGTCCTCTGTGTTGACCGTAAAGTGAATAACTCAACACCAAGTTCACTATATGGACCCCTTATATATTTAAACATGTTGATCATATCCCCCCTTATTCTCCTCTTCTCAAGAGTGAACAAATTCAGTTCCTCCAATCTTTCCTCATAGCTGAGCTCCCCCATGCCTCTTATCAGTTTGGTTGCCCTTCTCTGCACTTTCTCCAGTTCCCCGATATCCTTTTTGAGAACTGGTGTCCAAAACTGAACTGCATATTCCAGATGAGGTCTTACTAATGATTTGAACAGGGGCAAAATGATATCTCTCTCTCTGGAGTCCATACCTCTCTTAATACAAGAAAGAACTTTGCTCGCTTTGGAAACCGCAGCTTGGCATTGCATGCTATTATTGAGCTTATGATCTACCAAAACCCCCAGATCCTTCTCCACTACAGATTCCCCCAGTTGTACTCCCCCTAGCATGTATGATGCATGCATATTCTTAGCCCCCAAGTGCATAACTTTACATTTCTCAACATTAAACCTCATCTGCCACATAGTCGCCCAATTAGACAGAGCATTGAGGTCAGCTTGTAAATTGGAGACATTCTGTAAGGACGTTATTCCACTGCATAGCTTGGTGTCATCTGCAAAGACAGAAATGTTACTTTTGATCCCAGACCCAATATCATTTATAAAGATATTAAAGAGTAAGGGTCCCAGCACTGAACCTTGGGGTACACCACTGATAACCTTAGACCATTCAGAGTAAGAATCATTAACCACTACTCTCTGAATTCTGTCTTTTAGCCAGTTTTCTATCCATTTACAAACTGATATTTCCAAGCCTGTAGACTTTAACTTACACATGAGCCGTGTGTGCGGAACTGTATCAAACGCTTTTGCAAAATCCAAATAAACCACGTCCACAGCCACCCCTCTGTCCAAGGTTTTACTTACCTCTTCATAAAAAGAAATCAGGTTTGTCTGACAACTTCTGTCTTTCATGAACCCATGCTGTCTGTTGCTTAAAATGTTTTTTTCCAGCAAGAACTCGTCTATGTGGTCTTTTATTAAACGCTCCAGTATCTTCCCGACTATAGAAGTTAAACTAACAGGTCTATAGTTACTTGGTAAAGACTTTGATCCCTTTTTAAATATAGGCACCACGTTCGCCCTGCGCCAATCCAGCGGTACTATTCCCGTCATTAATGAGTCCCTAAAAATTAGATACAATGGCTTTGAAATTACAAAGCTCAATTCTTTTAGGATCCGTGGGTGGATGCCATCAGGTCCAGGTGCTTTATCCACCTTTATTCTGTCTAAATATTTCTGGACCATATCCCTTTTGAGCCATTGTGGATCATTGGGGGCTGTGTCAATACCACCCCCATTATGGACATGAACTTCCCCATGCTCTTTTGTATACACAGAGCTGAAGAAAGTATTTAATAAATTAGCCTTCTCCTTGTCCCCAGTCACCCACTCTAGATTATTTTGTAAAGGGCCTACATGCTCAGACCTGACCTTTTTACTATTAATATATTTGAAGAATTTTTTGGGGTTTGTCCTACTATTTTTGCGATCTCTCGTTCATTTTGAATTTTTGCACCCTTGATTTCCTTTTTACATATTCTGTTAAATTCTTTGTAGCATTTAAATGACACTAGTGTTCCTTCATTTTTATATTTTTTAAAAGCTCTTTTCTTATTGTTTATAGCTTTTCTAACTTTGACCGTGAGCCACATAGGTTTTCTTTTTAGCCTTTTAAACTTATTGCCCATGGGAATATACTTTGCAGTGAGGTCCCAAACAGTCTTTTTGAAGAATTCCCATTTCTGTTCTGTGTTTATCGCTGCCAATATTCCCTCCCAGTCTAAGTCCTCGAGAGCAGCCCTCATCCTTGGAAAATTTGCTCTCTTGAAGTTAAGTGTTTTTATCTTTCCCTTATGTATTTCTTGTTAACAGCTAACATCAAATGAAATCATGTTATGGTCACTGCTACCCAGGTGTTCCTTTATCTGCACATTAGTAATAAGCTCTGCATGGTTTGAGATTACCAGGTCCAACAGAGCTTCATTCCTAGTTGGGGCCTCAATAAACTGGACCATAAAATTGTCCTGTACTAGGTTTATAAATTTTTGCCCTTTAACTGTCCCAGCAGTGCCATTACTCCAGTCAATTTCTGGGTAGTTAAAATCTCCCATTATTATCACTGTCCCAGCCCTTGCAGCCCTTTCCATCTGTGCAAGGAGCTGAGTCTCCACCTCCTCGTTAACATTGGGTGGTCTATAACAAACTCCAATGATTAACTTTGAACTACGCCCATCTATATGTAGTTCCACCCATAATGCTTCAGACTCATCACACTCTCCATCAATCAGGTCCTCTTTCACACTTGCTTTGAGATCACTTCTCACATAGAGACAGACCCCGCCACCTTTCCTTTTTACCCTGTCTCTCCGAAAGAGTGCATAGCCAGGAATATTAATAGCCCAGTCATGTGAGGATTGAAGCCAAGTTTCAGCAATACCGATTACATCATAGTTCACTTCATGCACCAGAGCTTCCAACTCACCTATTTTGCTTGGCAGACTGAACAAACACTTTAATGCATTATTACATTTTGGTCTGGTGTTTTTCATATATTTTTTAGTAGTACAAATGGCACTACAGTATCCCCATTCTGGACCTCTGAGGAGCGATCGCAGGTCGCTGGTGAACATCGCGGCCGCCGGCCACGCACATTGGCTCCGGCTTTGTGCCGCGGGTGCCCTTAAAGCGGCCAATGTACAGCTACGGCGATTTGCGGAGCAGTGCCAACCTGCTACAGTATAATGATGGCAGCTGGTCAGCAAGCAGTTAGTGTAGAACTATAGGCAAAACTTTTTTAATCATTTTGGATAGAACAAGCGAAGGGTTATACCCCTGTCAGATTTCTTTTTGGCCATCTGTGTCCCATTGCAGAGTGGGAGGAAATCCCTGCAAATTAAAGGAATTCCTTGGGGACCCCCCCAGGTCACTAGAACTAGAGTCCTTATTGGAAGATTTCCCCTCTATTACTTTTCTGGGGACAACCCACAATTTGGGTTTTTCTTTTACTTTCACTTTCAATGATAGTGGTAAACAGGACAAATCGAGAGGCTGAATCTCCCTAATGGGGACATAGACAGCAAAAAAAAAAACTGACAAGCATTCTAATCTCTTTTCAATCTCTCCAAAACTAAAATAAAAATGTTGCCTTTAGTTATACTTTAATATAACAATGGTACAGTTGTTACTGTTTGCAAAGCCTTTCACTATCTTTGTCACTAAAAGGTTACATTTAGCTTTGATTTTCAAACTGAAATCATTGGCTTTTTAGCATGATATTAAAACAACACATATTAGCATTACATTTTCTTTACAGGCAATCCAACTTTACTTATTAGATCACTTTTCAGGAAGTATTAAAATCAATTTGTCCTTCATTGATCCTCACATTTACTTATGGCGTCAAAATTGCAACAAAGGGAAATCTCAGATTTACAATGCTATGCAAAACAGCCAAATGAATTTAGAGGCAGCAGTGCTTTTTTTTTCTTTCACTTAGAAATTATGTTCTGTTTCCATGTTGAGTTGTTGCTTCGTATAAATAACTGTACATCCAATAAATCTGCAAAAGTGCTCGCATTTAAATATACACATTAAGATAAAAAAAAAAAAAAAGAAAGATGCATTCTATGCACTTGATTTGGTGATTAATGTAAGCAAGGGTTTTTTTATATATATATATATATATATATATTGTAACATTGGGGGTTGTTTAGCTTAGTGTAGAGCAGTGTTTCTCAACTCCAGTCCTCAAGGCACACCAACAGGTCATGTTTTCGGGATTTCCACTATTTTGCACAGGTGATTTGATCAGTTTCACTGCCTTAGTAATTACCACAGCTGTTTCATCTGAGGGAAATCCTGAAAACATGACCTGTTGGTGCGCCTTGAGGACTGGAGTTGAGAAACACTGGTGTAGAGCCTACCAGTGAGCTGAGTCCACCCCAGATATGCCGTCAAAGGGCTTTTTGGCACACGTTTATTAAAGGAAAAAAAAGAAAACAGGTCCGATAACAGAAGAGTTGCCCACACAGGATATCAGCTTTCCACAGCAACAATGTAAGATAAATAGAAAATACCAAGCCACCTGGCTCTCTTTAGCAGCACTGCTGCTCAGACATATGCCCTGTACACACGATAGGATTTTCCGATGGAAAATGTGTGATAAGACCTTGTTGTTGGAAATTCCGACCGTGTGTAGGCTCCATCACACATTTTCCATAGGAATTTCCGACACACAAAGTTTGAGAGCTTGCTATAAAATTTTCCGACAACAAAATCCATTGTCGAAAATTCCGATCGTGTGTACACAAATCCGACGCACAAAGTGCCACGCATGCTCAGAATAAATTAAGAGACGAATGCTATTGGCTAGTTCCCTGTTTATAGTCCCGACATACGTGTTTTACGTCACCGCGTTCAGAACAATCGGATTTTCCGACAACTTTGTGTGACCGTGTGTATGCAAGACAAGTTTGAGCCAACATCCGTGGGAAAAGTCCATGGATTTTGTTGTCGGAATGTCTGATCAATGTCCTACCGTGTGTACAGGGCATTATGCTTCAGCCCTCTCGGCTCTATAACAGAGTTCCTGTACACTCTATACCTCAGAACTCTTTTCCAGCTTTCTTGCTGTTCCAGCCCACAGGCTTGGACCCTCGGTCTGCTCTGACAGACAGAACTGTGCAGACATGCACACTTCTCCCTTGCTTGCCTGGACTCCTCAGGAGGGTGGAGCCCAGAACCATCGCAGGTGTCTACAAATAGCCCAACACACACCTGACCAGTCAGTATGCTGGTGGATCTCAAAACCTGAATCCAGGACTGGGGATTTTATCCCTCCCGGATCGCTAGGAAATCCCCGGGCTCCAGATCCCAAAACTGATTTTAGTAAATGATGAGGAAACTGAAAGGCCAGTTTCCTCCCAAATAGGCAAATCCCCTAGAGCCCCTCAACCTGCGTGGTTGGGAACCTTGCATCCTTCTGCTGGTGGGGTATCACACTACCACTATATATATATATATATATATATATATATATATATATATATATATATATATAATTTTTTTTACATATAGTATACAATTTTCTTGAGACTGATGAAAGTGAATTTCTCCCAGAAAAGCTCCTTTCTGTACCCACATTTCAGTATCCTTGATGTGTGTCGTCATCTGGGATGCCTGTCTGCACTGATAGTGGTCAGCTTCTCTCCTCTATTAACAAAGTCAAATGTGCCTTCCAAGAGCTAAAGCAGTGTTTCAATCCAGCCCGGTCGAGCTTCTTCCATCACCCCCAAGCCTCTGAGTGGACTTTAGACATAGTGCTGCACAATTCATGTCCACCCCTTTACTTTGTCTGTTAGTGCATTTACACATTTTTTTTATTAATGAATGTTGAATTACTGCACCATGACCTCTTTGTGCTGGATTCTCTTGTCTTTTTTTGTTTATCTGGATTTTGCTAAAACATTTAACACTGTACCCCACAAACAATTTTCAAATAAGGTCTACTGGCATTGGAGATATTGAATTATATTGGATAGAAAACTGGTTACAGGAAGGGGTCCAGAGGATAGTGGCTAATGGCTCATTTTCTAAATGGTCAAAGGTTGTGAGTGGGGAGTCCCATGGTTCTGTTCTGGGACCAGTTCTGCTTATCTTGTTTATAAATTATATAGCTGTTTGAATAAATAACTCAATTTCAGTGTTCTGATTATATCAAGCTATATGGGGCGATGGTAAAAGTTCTGGGGGTCCTTATAGACCACAGGCTCACCAATAGCATGCAATGGCAAGCTAAAGCTAACAAAGCCAGCAGACTATTTCCATGCATTAAAAAGGTATTTATTCAAGAGAACTGTACTTCTACCACTCTACAAAACAGTTTCAGCTTTATCTTGAGTATATGGTTCAGTTTTGGTCACCAGTGCTCAGGAAAGATATCCTTGCTACAAAAAAAGTTCAGAGAAGAGCAAAAAAAAATGGCTTAAGCAAGGATCTAAGTTACTGGGTACAGATACAAAAACAGAACTTATATTCCTTAAAGGAGAGGTGCTTATGAGTAGAAATAGTCACAATATACAAATGTACCAACTGTGAAAAATGTATTTTTGCTAGCACATAACTCATGATTGAAGAGAACACAGCTCCACTATATTAACTAGACTTATTCCCCGTACACACGGTCGGATTTTCCGATGGAAAATGTCCAATCGGAGCGTGTTGTCGGAAATTCCGACCGTGTGTGGGCTCCATCGGACATTTTCCATCAGATTTTCCGACACACAAAGTTTGAGAGCAGGAGATAAAATTTTCCGACAACAAAATCCGTTGTCGGAAATTCCGATCGTGTGTACACAAATCTGACGGACAAAGTGCCACGCATGCTTAGAATAAATAAAGAGATGAAAGCTATTGGCCTCTGCCCCGTTTATAGTCCTGACGTACGTGTTTTACATCACCGCGTTTAGAACGATCGGATTTTCCGACAACTTTGTGCGACCGTGTGTAGACAAAACAAGTTTGAGCCAACATCCGTCGAAAAAAATCCTAGGATTTTGTTGTCGGAATGTCCGAACAAAGTCCGACCGTGTGTACGCCCTATTAGACTGGTCCTAGGAAGAAAATCTTGGAATTAGAAATATTGATGGGTTTTGAATGATCAGTAAATATGTGTGCAAGTGGCAGTTATTACTAAAGTTATATAACAACATATGTTTGCACTGAAAGTGTTTTTTTTAAAGAAATATAGAGAAGGGCATTTTTTCTGCATGGCAATCACCAGCCTGTGGATGGAACCTTCAGCTTTAGCAAATCAGGCCCATATAATAATTATCTGTTAGAACACCTTTCTTGGAAAGCAGCATAGAGAATATTCCTTATTTTAGTGTAACAGTAAAGATGTTACATAAGGCTTTATGAATGTCAGTGAATTGAAGGCAGCTGTGTCTTTTTTTATGATGAGAACAAAAGGTTCTCCAAGAGGGAGCAAATGCCAACCTAGCAAGAACCAAATAATTACCTAACCAAATGTTCCATAAACTCAGAGAGCTGCAAAGTTCTGCCGAAAAGTCAAATCATTCAATACACAATGTGTATGCGTGCTTCTTGAGTTGAAAACTTTTAAATAAAAATCTCAGAAACCTGACAGCCAATTAAAAATCATCAATTATTCAGACACAAATGGCATGCAAAATGTAGATATGACATTTTATTCTGATCACTGAAGTTTTGTTTATTGCTTCTGTTCTCTGGGAAAGTTCCAATGTATTTTTTTCTCCTTTTTTGTTATAAATAAGATATATGAAAAAATGCAGAACCTTGGGCTAAAATTGTGTTAGCAGCATGCTCTTTAGAAAAGCATGGCAGTTTATAGGATTTTTGCAGCCAAATAAATCAGAAAGAATGATTTCACGTAAATACTGCAGAACATCTTGCCAAACTCAGTAGATATGCATGAGGCTTTATGGCTAGGGCAATACATCCTATGGGACTAACTTAACCAATGCAAAGAACACAAACATAGGGTTTATATTATTTATAACAAATAAAACTGTAGTCTGATTAGTTGCTTTGGGTTAGTGGACTTGAGCTGCATTACTCAAAACAGATGATTTAAAACAGAGGCGGAGGTAGAGATGCGAAAAACCTAGCTAGTTACCAATCAGAAAGATTTATTATTTCATGAGATTTCAAAAAGAGAAAGCTAAATTGCTTGTTTTAGTTATGTTTGCATAGCCTTACTAAATACACCTGAACTTGCATAAAAACTAAGGTGAATAATAAGATAGGCAGCAGAAGGGTAAGTATAAAAACATGCAACTACAGCCATAGCTGTATGGTTTGCGAGAAGGAGGGGGTTGCTGGAGGACTTAACACACATGTGTCAAAGACAAGGCCCGTGGGCCGAATCTGGCCCACCAGGCCATTTCATGTGGCCCTCACATCTCTCCTGCAGCTGCGGAACCCCCCCCCCCTTGTCCCTGCCCCCATGTTGTCTCAGCAGTCAACAGCAGAGAGAAGTACAGAACTCCTCCTACAGATCCTGTGCAGCTGTGGAGAGCTTGTCTCTCCCCCCCCATCTCAACAGTTGGCAGCATTCAGCAGACTGTAGCAGCTGACTCCAGCCCCCCTCTGGTCCTCCTCCAGACCTAGCACTTTCTGCCTCCCAGCTCTGCCCCCAGCCTCTTTCTGGAAACAGCACAAGGTAAGGGGAGTGCACTGTGATGTAAGGGAGGGTGGACTCTTGACTTCTGATGGTGGAGGGGGGGGACTCTTGACATCTGATGTAAGGGGGGTGTGGTGCCCTGGACATCTGGGTCTTACAGATACAACATGCCCCTTGATGGCAAACATAATGCTGATGCGGCCTGCAATGAGTTTGACACCCCTGACCTAACCTGTTCAGTGATGGTCAAGTATGATGTTACTGACTTGTGGAGCTGTGAAGTGAAGCATTCTGTTTCCGTAACACTTGCATCCGTCTTCTGAAAGTAAAATCACAGGTCAAATAATGAGGTCTGAAGTTATGCTAGACAAAAAGAAGATGCTTGTTTCTCTAGAGCAGTCTTTTTAAAGCTGAACTGGAGGCAGACATAAAAGGCAAACATGAAAATAGATCTGTGATCATAAAAGTATAAGTTCACCTTTAAGGGAAAAATAATAAATGCATATATTTTTGCAGGGCCAAATGTGCATTTATTATTTTTTCCACCCATGAGCCTGCAAAGCGTTGCACCCACGAACAGTGTCAGGCCCCTGCAGACACATCCTCCAGCGTTCTGCCTATACTTCCAAACGAACTTTCATTTAGAAAGCTGGAGGAAGTGTCAAAGGACCCCGACGAGTATCCTAATTAGCACACTCGCAGTCCGTTGAGAACAAAAGCCATCTGCCGCAATGGTAGTTTATGCATTCAGCTATCCCTGCTAATGAATGAGCCCTGCATAGCTGCACCAATTTTACCAAAATTTAAAATACCAATTTTAAATTTGACAGCAGCTACAGGGGAAAAGAACCTCCACACGCTGTCTCGGGGGAAGAGGTAGGCTCAGGGTGTAGGGAAGGTTGCTGGAACATGCTACATATTACACCATAAATACAAGTGTAACATGTTCTAAAGGTGAGCTTTATCATAGAAGGATTTTTTTCAATGCAAGTACCTGAATTTGATTTAGTATCATCCTCTTGCAGTCTACTGTACATTAAAACTCAGAGAGGGGTGGAAGAAGCAGCACAGGGTGTCCATCAGCTATGCAATCATCTAAAGATCATAATTACAAGAGGGGAAAGCAAAGTGATTGAAAAAATGAGCTCATCAGTCTGCTGCTTCTCCTTTGACTTATCCATTCATAGAGTAAGGGTAGTAAGGATACCTATACCTCATAACTTTTTGAGATGGGAATGAGAGACACTTATCAGCAAAAGTATGCAGGCATAGGATGCACCCCTGGCCACACCCCCTTAAAGGAGAACTGTACAAAAAAACAAGATTGGTTAAACCCACAAGTGCTTTTTTTACCACTACTATTCCACTACTATTCCTTTATATTGGCTTTTGGAATTTACAAATACAGCAATTTAGAAATCAGATGAAAGGTTTAGCGCTGGAAAACACTTTGTTTGATAGATAAAAAGTGCATTTTATATACATCTATATAAATCAGACCAAAATGAGGGACAAATGAGGAGGAATAAGGGACATAGGGACATTGCTCCAAATCCGGGACAGTCCCTCGAAATCAGGGACAGTTGGGAGCTATGGATACAGTACCTGTAAGTGAAAGTGGAGCTGCACTAGAAAATGACTTGTTCCCCATACATTCAAGATAGGGCTGTGCTGTGTGAAAGGTTTTGGTAAATTTTAAGTGTAGTTCATTTGTTTGCCTGAAATTCAGCTTTAAATCTTCCCATAGCAGTCTTTCTCTCCATGTGATGTGGATTCTCCCCCTTTCACCTTGTAGGTTCCATAGCAGGGGCATACCTAGGAGATTTGGCACCGAGAGCCCATGATTGTTTTACACCCCCCAAAAAATTATTATAGCTGTGCACCATGACAAATTGTGGGCATGGACAATGCCTGGGTGCATTCAGGGTCAAGTACCTGCACAGATGTTACATCTGAAGCAGTGTGTCGATGCAGCCACTGCATCCCAATTGTTTTTAATGGGACTGCTCACAAAGGGATGCACGGAACACCTGTGCGGGTAAACACACCCATTACGTGGGGCATGTATGCATGTTTAAACAAGGCCTAATTGTCACGTGGGTTTGATAGCAGAAAAAAGGAGATAAGGTCAGGTATTTAATATATCTTTCACACAAATCCAGCTCCTAGTCTGGGGCCTCCAGGCACCCCCACTCCTATATTAAAGGACTCCAGGTGTCTTCTCTCTTACTACCGGGCCACCGGGTACCCCCTCACCTATTCTGGGACCTCCAGGCACCCCCTCTCCTAGTCTGGGACCTCCAGGCTTCCCCTCACCTAAATATTTATGTTTTATACCCATGCCCAGATTGAATATGTGCAAACCAAATAAATAAATGTGAAAAAATTGTTTAAAATGTGTTGATGTGCTCAAAGACTGGCTTCAGCGCTACTAAGGTTCTAGACCCTCAAGAACTAGATGTAACAATTTAGGCGCTGCCTAGTCTATTGTACAAACATATGTGAAAACATCACCAAATCAGTAAATAAAATATATAAACACATATATAATAAAACAAATATAATACATAAATAAATACATTTTAAATTATGTCTTTTATAAAATTCTATTATTTTTTGTCTTATTTTATTTGTGCTTATATATTTTATTTACTGATTTGTTGATGTATTCACATACGAAGGTTTGTACAATAGACTAGGCAGCGCCTAAATTGTTACATCTAGTTCTATCCCCTCACCAACTCCAGAGACTCCAGGCACCCCTTCACCTAGTCCAGGGCCTTCAGGCATCCTCTTTCCTAGTCCAGGGCCTCCATGCTTCCCCTCTCCTAGTCTGGATCCTCCAGGCACCCCCTCTCCAAGTCCAGGGCTTCTAGGAATCCCCTCTCCTAGCCCAGAATCTCCACTCTTCACCACCTCTCTTAGTCCAAGAACTTTCCTCCACACCCTGATAGGTTACTATTTCCTGACTTACGACAAGTTAATAGTACCTTTCTATCATTAAAGGGGTTGTAAAGGTTCGTGTTTTTTCACCTTAATTCATCCTATGCATTAAGGTGAAAAAACACCTGGCAATGACGGCCCCCCCAAGCCCCCCCATTTACTTACCTGAGCCCGTGCTGTGCGCGTCCCCTGGCGTCCTCTTCTCCATGGAGTCTGGCCATGATTGGATAGATAGGATAGATTGATAGTAGCGCAGCCATTGGCTCGCGCTGCTGTCAATCACATCCAATGACACGGCTGCCGGGGGCGGGACAGAGTCATACACTCTGTGTCTATGGATGCAGCGTGTATGACAGGGAGCACGCCCGCAAGCTAACCCCCTCTGGATAGAGCTTCCCAGAGGGGGTTAACTGTTGCGGGGAGGAGCCGAGACAGCCGCCGGGGGACCCCAGAACAGGAGAGAACAGGAGGATCGGGGCCACTCTGTGCAAAACGAACTGCACCGTGGAGGTAAGTATAACATGTTTGTTATTAAAAAAAAAAAACGAACCCATACAACCCCTTTAAGGATGTCGTCCCTATATATTACTCCTATACTAACCTATGCTGGCACTCTCTGTTCCACACTCTCAGACACACACACACAGCTCTTCAGGGAGCAATGGAGACCAAAGTCAACACACAGACACAGAATAATGCATCACTCTTTTATTGCCTGGTTCAGTATATTAAATACAATAGATTGTCAAGATATAAATAAATGATATTTACAACATTACACCTATAGAAACCAATAGAAAAATGTCCACTCATTGCTTGTTATCATTAAAAACAAAGCCACTTTTCATAGAATTGTTAATATACATATGCTTGTTACCCTTAATAACACCTGTTAGTAGTTAATACACATATTCTTAAAGGATATATGTGCGTGTATTATTGTACAATCTTAAAGTGCTACTAAACCCACAGCAGTAAAATCAGTCTGTATATGCAGAATAGCATGCTTGTTATACTCACTGTGGAACTTAAGGTGTTAGTCCTCTGCATTGTGTAAAAAGGCTCTTTTATCCTGTATGCACAGATCCTTACCTCCTGCACTGTCTATCTGGGGAAGGCCAGCTAACACACAGGCAGGGTAGCCAACCTGCACATGCTCAGTTGTGTCTTTTATGCTGGATAGAACATTTCCTTGTTCTCAGAGCTAGCCAGGTCACATGATATTGACATCACACATGTGGGCATGTATACAGGCTACAGTGGAAATCTCCCCCTACCTGAACACACAGCTCTGGACAAACTCTGTAGGTTATCATGTGACCATGGTATACAGATCAGCCAAAAAGGTATATAGTGGCAGCATTTTAATGTAACAAGAAGATTACTGGGCTTAGTAACACTTTAACTTTAGTTCCTATTATGTCCAAGACATGTTTATCAGTATTTATGATTAAATTTATAAACAAAGTCTGGGCGTTTCATCAAACCTTCTACAATTATCTTTCTAGTTCTCATTTTGTATCATCTATTCTATGATAACAATGTTGCCACATATGATACTGGTCAGCTAAAAAGCCAATGTTAAAGAAGCACTCAAAATTAGGTTATAGCAAAGCACAAAGTAAGTACATAATTTACAGGGGGGGTCTTTACAAGACCCTTAGACACCCTGCTCTCCTATTTTAGGAACTCTGCTCCACATCCCCCTTCCCTAGTTCAGGGATTCCGCTTCTCACCCCCATCTCCAAGTGGAAGCCCTCTCAGTACACCCCCTCTTCCTAGTCAAGGGCCTCTCCACACATCCCCCTTCCTAGTCCAGGGCCTCTCTGCACCAACCTACACTTCCTAGTCTAGGGCCTCTCTGCACCAACCCCTCATTCCCCCAGTTCAGGGGCCTTCACCACACAAACCCCTTTGATGCTATGTGGGTGGGACTTTTACAGGAGGAGGGTGGCCCCACAGTGCACCAGCACCAGCACCAAATCACTCTGCTCCTCCTGCCTGCCACATAGAAAAACATTGCTGAGCAATGCTGCAGCTCCTGTTGCTAGGCATTTAGACATCTAGAACTTTTTTTTTTACCATCCATTAGTGTTATAGGAGGGGCAAAGCATTTCAACAATAGCAACTTCCAAATAGGCTGAAGATCCATGTTAAATGGAAGTGCACCAATAAATTGCTACTACTACTTTAATATTTAAATATGCTATAGAAATCAGACAAAATGCAGCCTGTTAAATGAAATGCCATATGCCAATTAGCTCAGCCATACAACATATGTAATAAATATTCCGTTTTTTTCTATAGTGGTTGTTCTTTAACCAATTGCTGACCAGCCACCATCATTACACTGCGGCAGGTCGGCTTGTTCCCGCAAATCGCCATAGGTGTACCTCATCTCTTTTAAAAAGCTATATCAGGCGCACACGGCGGGGGAGCTGATGCGTGTGGCTGGCGGCCGCAAAGTCTGCAGGCCACCTGCGATCGCTCCACAGAGAACCAGAATGGGGATCTGTCAATGTAAACAAACAGATCCCCGTTCTGACAGGGGAGTAGAGAGTGATCTTCTGTTCCTAGTGATCAGGAACAGCGATCTCTCTCCTCCTCCAGTCAGTACACTCCCCCCACAGTTAGAAACACATCCCAGGGAAGACATTTAACCCCTTGATCACCACTAGTGTTAACCCCTTCCCTGCCAGTGTCATTTATACAGTAATCAGTGCATTTTTTTTAGCACTGATCGCAGTATAAATGTCACTGGTTCCAAAAAAGTGTCAAAAGTGTCCGATCTGTCCACTGCAATGTCACAGTCCTGCTAAAAATCGCTGATCGCCATTACTAGTAAAAAAAAAAAAATAATAATAAAAATGTCATAAATCTATCCCCTGTTTTGTAGACGCTGTAACTTTTGCGCAAACCAATCAATATATGCTTATTGTGGGTTTTTTTTTTACCAAAAAAATATACAAGAATACATATTGGCCTAAACTTATGAAAACATTTTTTTTTATTTGTTTTTTTTGTTATATTTATTATTGCAAAAAGTAAAAAATATTTTTTTTTTCAAAATTGTCATTTTTTATAGCGCAAAAAATAAAAACCGCAGAAATAAAAACCGCAGAGGTGATCAAATAGCACCAAAAGAAAGCTCTATTTTGGAAAAAAAGGACGTCAATTTTGTTTGGGTACAAGGGGCATGACCACGCAATTATCAGTTAAAGCTACACAGTGCCGTATTGCAAAAAATGGCCTGGTCACTAAAGGGGAAAATCTTCCTGTCCTTAAGTGGTTAAAGAAATGTAAAATTCCAAATGCATAAGAAAACATTTGTTATTTACAGTCAAACCAGACAACCGTGATGTAATGTGCACTAAATAATGATATCTTCTGGAAAATGATGAGCTCCTGCTGGTTCATGCTGAAATCATATCGCAGCTTGTTGACTCAGATCATTTTCATAGTGACAACACACCTGTTAGAACAACCTAGTCATTGTATAGTGCATGGCCATACTCCAAATACTGCAAGAGACTGTCAGATACAAAGTTAGTTGTCGTTGCAATAGATAAAACTCAGCTTTCCAATTTCATTAACAATAGAGTAATAGGATGCCTGGAAAATTGATTCTTTATAATTGACTGTCAGACAAGGATAGAGAGATAGAGAGAGGGATAGGGATAGATAGATAGATAGATAGATAGATAGATAGATAGATAGATAGATAGATAGATAGATAGATAGATAGATAGATAGATAGATAGATAGATAGATAGATAGATAGATAGATAGATAGAAATGTCAAACAATTTAGGGTCAGCAAACTCAAAGCTGATCTATACGTTTTTGATAGATGCAAGAAAGGTAAATCGGCTGACAGCTTCCTATATGCCCAGGAAACTCTATTGGTGATAAGATCCATATAAGTTGAAGGGCCCAATATCTGGAAGCCTTCTTATTCTAATAAAGAATTCCAAATTCTGATACGTCCCCTTCACAGACCCCCATATACCCCTAACAATGTTGGGGACATGTGACCTAGTTTAGAAGGGATGAGGCACACACTCATTGCCCTCTTCCTTTCTTGGCCAGGCAGACTGAAAGCTTGGATAAGGATGTGGTATATGATGTGTGGGGACCCCACAGATTATTTTGCATGCATGCATCTAGAATAAAGGTCTGGTGAAGGGGGACCAACATCGTTTTTGTAAATCTTTTTAGGTGGATTCCCTCTTAAAAATCCATACCATACCCCTATCTAGGGTAAGGGTCTAAAATGGTTATTTAGGGGAACTCCATGCCATTTTTTTGTATGTTCTTTTTGCATGAGGTCCCTCTTAAAAATCCATACCAAATCTCTATCTAGGATACACATTTTGATGGAATTTAGGTGGAATCCAACATGCTTTTTTGTGTTTTTTTTCTCTAGCAGGACATGTGGCCTGGTAAGTTTAAAAGCAGAGGCGGGTGCCTCATGATTGCTGCTCCTCCTTTTATGGCCACCTAAGATGCATGCTTGGATAAGGGTCTGCTATGGATTTTTAAGGTAATACTACTAATGCAAAAAACAAAACAAAAAAAATGACATATCAGTTCCACTTCCAGAAATGCAGACTCTCTGTCCAGGAAAAGTAGAGACTACAAGCAAGCCACTACACCCCCCCCCCCCACTCCCTCCTGGACTACTACACAGTCTACATGCCTTCAACATGCTTTTGCTGGAATATACATACAGACACCACTCTGGATGAAGGAGCACAGGTGCTAATTTGGACAGCAACATTATCAGTCTGGGAGGAGGGGAATGTTAGAAGTACTAGCAGATATAAATACACTAACAAATTGAAGCCAAACTCCATCCAATACTTTCTAAACAGTTACAACCAACAATTTTTTTCCTTTTAGGATAATGGTTTTACATAAATAAATAAAAGCTGATCATTTTAAGCAGCCCTGTCCCTGTAATTTGAAGGTGAGAGAGAATTATTGCGCTAACCCCAAAAAAGAAGAAGGAATAAGCAGCTACATAAAATGAGATGAACATATATAGAATAAAATGGTGAAAAATGTAGCGCTAACTGCTATACACAAATATCGTGATATATGTGCCAAGTAACAATAAGTAATGGAAAAGACTCCAAAGTCCATCTGCAGAAAAATGTCCATCTATAAAAAATAAACCAGGGAAGAAATCTCTAGCATTCAATAATGTAAAAAGGCTGGAAACTAAATGTCCAACTGTGTTAACAAAATGATCCAACACCAGATGGTAAAAATCCAAGAGTGGTGGAAATGGGAATACAACTCCGTCAGTAGAGGCAACATCAAATGGAAAATCGTCAACAACTGAATGACATATGATTGCTCTTACCGGAACGGGTGAACTCTAATGTCAGCGACATAGAGTCATATAAGCAGTGTGCCGCACAGGGCAGATGTATGGATATCCAGATGGTTTGAACCTCTAGGGTGGGATCCAGGAGAACCGAGGGTGACCTCCAAATTGACCTCTAATCCTAGGACCGTCGGGGTTGGATCTTGATGGTAAGTTCACCAAAACAGCGTATCCACTCACATCAGGATGGTAAGTGGAGAAAAAAATTGCATTTGTTATAATCACACTTGTCTCTGGAAGAACCTTAAACTCTTCTGCTGCAAACTTTAAAACGGCAGTAAATGTTGTACATTCAGGAACACTTAGGACTTTGTAAGGAAGCCGCGGGTCTACAGTTTGTATAATTTGTATAATTTTAAACGTTACTTTTGACCTGATGTCCCTCTCTGTCCAGCGATGTCCACGCAAATGTAAACAGTGTTCAAACCACACATGTGGGATATCGTCGCAATCGTTAGAGTGAGAGCAATAATTCTAGCACAAGACCTCCTCTGTATCTCTAAACTGGTAATCTGTAGAAATCTATAAAGCATCACCTATTGAGATTTTTATGTACCGTACTTTGTCGCTATTCCAGGAGTGTGCACAATTTTAAAGCATGACATGGGGGGGCTGTGTAATATGCAGTGGGGCTGGGTAGGGGGGCTGTGTGGTGTGCAGGGGATCTGTGTAATGTAAAGGGGTCAGAGATGCAGGGTTGTGTAATGTAAAGTGGTCCAGAGATATGGAGCTATGTAATGTAAAGGGGTCCAGAGGTGCAGGGCTGTGTAATCTAAAGGAGTCCAGTGGTGCAGGGCTGTGTAATGTAAAGGGGTCCGGGGGCGTGGCCAAGACCGGCATGTGAGAAGAAGTGTGTCTCACAGCTCCTCTCCAGCACAGCTCACCGATCCTCTCCCAGCAGCGATCCAGAGCTAAAAAACGGCTATCCAGCTGGCTACCGACCCACTTACCCTCCTGGATCAACCACCGGCTTTGTGCACCCGGGGGAAAGCAAAAAAAAAGGAGGAAGAAATGACCTCCGAAATCCAAGATGGCGCCGCCGCGGCCCTGGCACAGCGCACACTGCGAGGTACTGAGAAGTCCAGAGAGGCAGCTAATAAGAAGACTCAGAAGTTACAGGGTAAGGAGTACCCAAGGGACATGCTATACTATACTCAAAAGCTGGGGGGGCCCCAGGATCATAGCGCAGGGGGTTCTGCTGAACTGCCTCATGCTGAGGATCGCAGGCCAGGAGAGCTGAGTTCACTGCACACTGACATGCAGGGAGAAACAGACGCTGCTGCTGAGAGGCCCTCCTCACTCCACATAGACACTGATACAGAAGAGTCTGAACAACCAACTCTAGCTGATATACTCAGAGCTGTGCATGTCTGCACAGCGTCTGTGAACACTCTTAAAGAGCAATTTGGTGGGTTGAGAGAGGATGTATCCCTGTTGAGACAGGATTTGCAAAAGATCAGAGAGCGTACAACTGCAGTGGAAAGCAGAGTGAGTGACATAGAAGATCAACTCCCGCCAGTTGCTCGGGAGGCACATGCGGCCTATCAACTTGCTAAAGACACTAACAATAGAGCAGATGATATCGAAAATCGCTTGAGACGCAATAACATACGCATTATAGGTCTGCCAGAGAAAACGGAAGGAAGAGATGTTACAACATTTGTAGAAAACTGGCTAGTCGAAATATTTGGAAGAGAAATCTTTTCCCCATTCTTTACGGTGGAGAGGGCGCACCGCACGCCAGGCCGCCCACTACAACCGGGAGCCCCCCCCAGACCCATCCTTGCCCGGCTTATGCATCACCGAGACAGAGAAGCAGTTCTAAGGCATGCACGGGAGAAAGCTAATGTCCAGGTGAATGGGGTCAGAGTGTCGTTTTACCCCGACTTCTCAGCTGAGGTCCAAAAACGCAGAGCTAAATTCTCGGATGTGAAAAGGCGCCTAAGAGCTCTGCAGCTTCCCTATGCCATGCTGTACCCGGCCAAGCTTAGAGTGACCACCGACAGACAGGCCCATTTCTTTGAATCAGCACAAGATGCAGCCATGTGGTTGGACCGCAACGAACAGGCCCTAAGACGCCGAGCCAGAGAAGAAGGAGACGATCCCGCCTGAGGTATACCGAGGTAGATGACTTCTGGAGAACTATACTGCTGAATCACAGTAAGATTGTTTGCAGCTCACTTATTGTCCTTTGAAGAATGTGGACATTCCCCTCTCGATCCTGCAGTGTACACTACCCATATTCCTTTGCCTGGGGGAATGTTTCTGCCTTATGCTGCTGGGAGCCTTGATATTGCTACGCGTTCAGTGAGCTATCTTGTGAAGTAGGCAAGAGAAAATGCGTTCTTTCCAAGTGAGAGATGAATCGAGAAGGCCACGTTGGCCTAGGTTTCATTACCATTTACATGGGCTTGTCCGGTTGACAGCCTGGCTTTTGGTTTTTGTTGCTTTTTTTTTTTACCACAGTTTTTTTACTCATACCGAGATATTTGCTACCGAGGAGATCCTTACTGGAAGTACCGCACCTTACTAACTTTCATCACCGTGGTCATTGAAGTTACAATCAAGCTTGAATTTCCTGGCTGGACACAACGGGAAAAGACAAAGACCCCAGCATTTTTTTTTGGGAGAAGCTCCCCCAACCACTTTTGCCCCTGATGATTCATGTATATCGGGGGGAAATCTGAACGAGACTCTTAAGTGGTCCCAACCCCTGAAGTCATGCTTAGGTTTGCCCAATGGTTGAACTGCCAATAATTTCCTGGAATGTAAGAGGTTTGAGCTCCCCCCTTAAACGTATGATGATTTCCACATGTTTGAAAAAATACCACCCTATGATTTTATGCATGCAGGAGACCCATTTAACGGCCGAAACCAGGTGCTGTCTCAGGTATGCATGGGTGGGGAAAGCTTATCATTCCACTCACACCTCGTACTCAAGGGGGGTGAGTGTAGTGATCCATAACTCTGTAGATTTTCAGGAATTTGATGTATGCGTAGATGATGAGGGACGATATGTATTTTTACATTGCAGAATTGGAAAGCTGAACTGTATATTGGCTTGTGTATACGTGCCCCCGCCGTTCACGGCGGCTGTTCTCCGGCTATTGCTCACTTATTTAGAGGGCCGACCAGATTTGCCGTTGCTGATAGTGGGGGGCTTCAATTGCTGGTTGAGTCCCTCTGTGGACAGGCACCCCTGTTTGGGGGCCCCTGTGACGCAGAGAGACTCTCCATTGCTTAGATTGCTTAATGAGGTTGGGTGGGTAGATATATGGAGACTGAGGAATCCGAATGAAAGGCAGTTCTCTTGTTTCTCCAAGACCCACGGGACGTTGTCTAGAATTGATTTGGCTGTGGGTAACCTCGCCATGCTCCCGTCCGTCTCAGAAGTGCAGTATAAACCCCGTAGTGTCTCAGACCACTCACACTTAGTGATTAGCCTGATTATATCCCCGAAATTTGGGCTCCCTAGAGTCCCATGGAAATTCAACGCCTTCTGGCTGAAACTATTTCTAACTCACGGGGAGACGGAGCGGAGCATGGGGGAATTTTTGAACGCCCGGGAATTTTTACAGTCCCCGATGGAACAGTGGGACGCTTTTAAGGCCTATATGAGAGGGTTGCTCATTTTAGAAATAGGCAAGGTAAAGAAGAACTCATCAGAGCATAAGGAGGAACTTGAAAGACAGGTAGGGGCCCTGGAGGAGTCCTATGTGCGTACCCCGACCGACTCCGCCAGAGAGGCATGGCAGTCAGCTCAATCTGCTTATGAGCGGCTGCTGTCCTCAACGGCGGAGAAAAAGCTATTCTTCTCCAGGCTGGCGTTCTATGAGGAAGGTGAGAGTACTGGACGTCTCCTGGCGAGGATAGCCAACTCCCAACAGCGTTCACCGACAATAGGAGCCATTAAAACATCTGAGGGTAGATTGGTGAGCTCCCCTGACCTTATACTGGTAGAATTGGCTAAATTCTATGAGGGTCTATACCTTCCAACGGGGCAATATACCCCGGAGGAACTTGTGGACTATCTACAGGACATTGACTTCCCACACCTCACCAATAGCCAAAGGGAGGCTCTAGATGCCCCCCTCACTATAGAAGAACTACAGACGGCTTTGGCGGCATTCCCAAATTGTAAGGCCCCCGGAGCGGACGGGATACCTATAGAGATCTATAAACAATACGCGGAAATACTTTTGCCTAAATTGCTAATGGTTTTCAATGCGGCTCGGGAGAAACGGAGGCTGCCCCCCTCTATGACCACGGCGAATATAGTACTCATATTGAAACCGGGAAAGGACCCGACAGACCCTGGCTCCTATAGGCCCATATCCTTACTACAGAGTGATATTAAACTTCTAGCCAAGGTCCTTGCGCTGAGATTAAACGGCGCCATCACAAGTATTATTCACCCAGATCAGGCAGGGTTCATGCCTAATAAGTCTACAGCGGTTAACCTGAGAAGGCTCTATCTTAATATGCAATCTGCGGCCGACAATGTGGGACAAAGGGCTTTGCTATCACTGGACGCTATGAAGGCCTTTGATAGCGTTGAGTGGGAATACTTGTGGGGAGTCCTTGAGCGTTTCGGGTTCGGAGAAGTATTTATATCATGGGTGCGCTTGTTGTACCACAACCCGCAAGCGGCTATTCGGGCGTCGGGAGCTATGTCATACACCTTTAAGTTAGGGAGAGGCACGAGGCAGGGGTGTCCTTTGTCACCCCTGCTTTTTGCACTAGCCATAGAACCCCTCGCGATTAAAGTAAGGGCTAACCCTGACATTGTCGGATTTCGATACGGAGACAAGCAGGAAAAACTGATGTTATATGCGGACGATACCATGATCCTGCTTGGAGACGTAGACAAATCTCTCACAGAAGCCATGACCACCATAGTGGAGTTCGGTAGATACTCGGGACTATAGATTAACTGGACCAAATCCTCTCTAATGCTTATTGATGAAGGGGGGGTCCCTCCGGACAATAACATGGTACCCCTGACTACTTCGTTCAGATACCTGGGGATCCAGGTGACACCTAGGATCAGAGATTACGCTAGATTAAATATTTCCCCACTGCTACAAAAATTTAGAGAACGGATTAAAACATGGAATTCGCTCTGTCTGTCGGTTGCAGGCAGGGTGAATCTGATAAAAATGATTTTAATGCCCCAACTTTTATACGTACTTCATAACACACCCATGGTAGTGACCTTAAAGACGTTCAGAATTATCAATTCCCTCTTTAGATTACTTATATGGAAAGGCCGGGCATCCAGGATTAAACTTGAACATCTCCAGCGTCCTAAGGATGAGGGTGGGCTTGCCCTTCCCAATCCCTGGCTCTACTATGTAGCTGCGCAGCTGCAGCAATTAATAGGTTTAATGCACACAAACACAGAGAAAGAGAGAATTACGTGTAGTTCCTCTGAAATGGTGATGCTACACACAGTAAAAAGAGACTCTGTTCCGATGGCTTTGGAGGCGCTGGATTTTGCTAAGTCAAATAAGCAATACCCGACCTATGATCTAATTCATAAAATCTGGTCCAAGACCAAATATATACAGGGAGTGACAGGGTATACAGATTACAGCCCAATATGGTTTAATGCTACGTACCCAGAAATAGCCAAGATTCAACATGGGGTGCAGTGGAGGAAATATGGAGTGCTATATATCAGACAGATCTTTCAAAATGGGAAAATGCACACATTTGAGGCTCTGCGGGAGATCTTTGGGTTACCACAGTCCATGCAGTTTTACTACATGCAATTGAAACATGCTGTGGTGGCTCAGAGTAAGTCCTCAGAGTGGATCACCTCACCCACACCTCTGTTTAATTTGATTGCAGGGGTTACCAACACTAAGGGATTTATTTCTCAATGTTACAGTATGCTACTACAGAGCTTTCTAAGTAAACATCCTTTGGGTATGCGGACAAAATGGGAGAAAGATGTTGGTCCTCTTGACGGAGATCAATGGGAGGAGGTGTTGCAGGCGGTACCTATTTGCTCTCTAAACGTCACGCAGAGACTGACACAACTTTATATCATTCTTAGAGTTTACTATACCCCCCATAGATTGCATGTTATGGGCCTTCGGCCCACTCCACTCTGTACCAGATGTAAAAGGGAACATGGGGACCTGATCCACCTACTGTGGAGGTGCCCAAAGCTCCATCTCTATTGGAGGGGGGTGGTGGACACCGTTAACAGGGTATTTCAGGTTACGATGCCCACTGATCCAAAACACTGCTTGCTTAATGTAATAGATGAGCTGGGATGGGAGGAAAGTACTAGAGTGGCAATTACTAGAGTTATGTTTATGGCACGGAAACTAATAATGACACATTGGATATCAGAAGAGCCTCCTGCTCATAAAGAGTGGATTAATGCTATAGGGGAACTCCTGCGAAAGGAAAAAATAATTTACCAACACAGAGGTTGCCCACAGAAATTTGAGAAAATTTGGGGATCCTGGCTAAATGTCCCTGGGCTTGCCCCGGTGGATTTGGTTGTGGGCAGACTGTTGGGTATGGGTATGTGAGATATCATATGTCATACTGTCGAAATCATTTTTTTCCAGATGTATATACCAGTGTATAATTTGCCTTCTTATCATATCCACTGTGAGATACTGGGGGATGTTAACTAATGATTTAATAAAAGTAATAATAAACAATAAAAAAAAACAAAAAAAAAAAAAAAAAAAACGTATAATAAAAGGGGGTATTAAGATGTCTACAAGCCAAGTAGATAAATTGTTCAATGTCTCAGGAAATGCTAGATTATATATACAAATCGCGGTACAGACATTTAGGATGTCATTCAAGGTAAATTGTTATATTGAATACAAATGTAATGTCGGTATGTTTTTCTATATGTTTTCTTCTCAATAAAAACGTGCTTTTGGATAAAAAAAATGTAAAGGGGTCCAGTGGTGCAGGGCTATGTAATGTAAAGGGGTCCAGAAGTGCAGAGGCTGTGTAATGTTAAGGGGTCCAGATTGTTATTTTAATTTATTAGCAGGTGAATGCGGCCCTCCATGCATTCACATACATTGAATCCGGCCCTTAAGTGGTAAAAGGTTGCTGACCCCTGCTTTAAGACATCCCCCTAACAGACAATTTAAAGGAATTGTGTATTTTTTAGTGTTGCCCTTTAATAAACCGAAATACCCACTCTCCGCTTTTTATTTTTATTTTTGCATTGCTGCTGTATTCATTAGGAGTTAAGTTTGAAATCTGTGCTGAGAACAAATGATAAAATACATGAAAATACATTAAAAATAGTTTGTTCGGAGCCTGTCAGTCTGAGATGAAGAATTTAACATGTAACAGCATGAAGCTTCTTTTTTGGACAATCAGGAACAGTTGGCATGGAAGTGATTCACTCTGCATGCTGTTCCTGTAGCCTGTCATTTATGCTCTTCTCTTTACGAAATTAAACTCCTAATTAAAACCAATCATACTGACCTGTCACGCTTGTTGACTTTTCCCAACCTACGTGGTCAGAAAGTTGGTATGTGGGTGGTAATGATGATTAGGGATGTATAGACAGCTTGTTATCATCACATCCTTAGGGTGAATATTGCAAAAAAAAAGTTTAATTTCAGATTAGCACTAATGAATTCAGCCAAGTACAGCTCATTCTTTGAGTTTAAAACATTAGAATAGTTTCAAGATAAATTATTTTCTTTACCTGTTTCTTTCTGCTTTGTCCAACATAATTTACTAAAAAAAAGGTATACCACATTGCTTTGGTTACCTGTTGTTTGTCTAATGACCTCTTCTCAGGGGGGTCAGATTCACTTTTGCATTCATCTTGTTATTAATAGTCATTTTCAATCTGTGATAATGCTTGATTAAAGTGTTACTAAACCCAAGACCCTGCATTCACTATGTCTGGTCTCCCACAGTACACAGAACATGGAAATACAATTATTTTAGTAAATATAAACTGCTAAACACCTTTTCCCATCAGCAGTATATAGCAGTCTTGTGACTTCTATCAGTGTTTGGTTAAAGGGTTAAAGCTTGTAGGAGGAGTTTTCATTCTCCCATGATTGTCCTATGAGAATGCAGGACCCCTGACGCTCTGTCTGGACAGTGCTAAATGGCCCTGTGCTGATCACGTGCACTCTTCCAGGAAAAAACTCTCTAGCAATACACACCAAACTGAGCATGTGCAGCCTGTCCCCTGGCTCTGTAAATATCAGGAAATATATTGGAGTCAGTGGAAGAAGGGGGGGGGGATCTGTGCATACAGGGTAAAAGAGCCTTTTTACGCAATGCAGAGGATTAACCCCTTAGGTTTCATAGTGAGTATAACAAGAATGCTTTACTGCATACACAGACTGATTTTACTGTTGTGGATTTAGTAACACTTTAATGACTTCAGCCCCGGAAGATTTGGCTGCTCAATGACCAGGCCATTTTTTGTGATACGGCATTGCGCCGCTTTAACTGACAATTGCGCGGTCGTGCGACGTTGCACCCAAACAAAATTGACGTCCTTTTTTTTACCACAAATAGAGCTTTTTTTGGTGGTATTTGATCATCTCTCAGTTTTTATTTTTTGCGCTATAAACAAAAAAAGAGCGACAATTTTGTAAAAAAACACAATATTTTGTACTTTTTGCTATAATAAATATCCCCATTTTTTAAAAAAAAAAATCAAATTTTTTCCTCAGTTTAGGCCGATATGTATTCTCCTACATATTTTTGGTAATAAAAATCATAATAAGCGTATATTGATTGGTTTGCGCAAAAGTTATAGCGTCTACAAAATAGATCTATGATTTTTGGGACTGCGACATTATGGCGGACACATTGGACACTTTTGACACATTTTTGGGACCACTGACAATTATACAGCGATCAGTGCTATAAAAATGCACTGATTACTGTGTAAATGTCACTGGCAGGGAAGAGGTTAACACTAGGGAGCAAACAAGGGGTTAACTGTGTTCCCTAGTGTGTGTTCTAACTGTAGGGGGAGGGGACTGACTATTAGAGATGACAGATCATTGTTCCTAGCTAGTAGGAACTCACGCTCTGCCTTTCCTCTCCTCACAGAACAGGGATTTCTGTGTTTACACACACACGTCCCTGTTCTGGCTCTCCTGCCTGCAATCGCACGTGGCCGGCACGTGCATCGGCACCCCCACAGTGCAGCAGCATGCGTTTGCCTGTTATCCTGCTCAAAGGAGACGGCGTACAGCTATAACGGTTCGCGGGATCATGCGACCTGCCGGAGTATGATGGTAGCTGGTCGGCAAGTGGTTAAGTAAGTTCATTTTTACATTATTTTGGAATAATCAAAACTTTTAGGTGGACTGCCTATGATCTCCAGTTCCTACAATTTTTTTGTACACTCATGCAGAGTATCATATACATCATATGCTAAGTTTGATCTCTTTCCTTGCATGACATGATTTTGTTGTGTAACAGAGCTGTGTACTGTATATTTCAGAACTGAATGGAGAGAAATACAAATCATTTGGCAGGTAAAACAGCTCCCTTATACAGTATGTCTTTTATTTATGTATGTATCCTTTTGCCTACATTTCAGCTTTATTCTATATTTATCAACACATGTATGAAGCATAGGCATGCGCAGGGGGTGTGCCAGGTGTGGCTGGGCACACCCTAATCACTGCGTGCGGTGCAGATTCCCTCTATTCCCTCTATTGCCTGGGCTTCCTCCCATGTTTCAGAATGGAGAGTGGGGGAAGGGGCTGGTAAATATGTCATTTTCCAAATGAACACCTTAAACACACTCACTCACTGTGTTCATTCATAACCGAAGCATAGGAAACTTAGCAGTATGAGCATTATGTGTCAGCGAAAAAAACAAATCGAGCACTAATCTGTATGCTCGCCCCCTAACCATTAAGACCCCTTTCACACTGAAGGCGCCTGTATAGCACCTCAAAATTGCCTCTAAACCTCCCCAGTATGAAAGCCCAAGTGCTTTCACACTGGGGCGGTGCGCTTGCAGGACCGAAAAAAAAAGTCCTGCAAGCAGCCTCTTTGGGGCGGTGGGGGAGTGGTGCCGAAGCGCCTGCAAAGCGCTTCGGAAGCGGCACTTTGTGTGTGCTTTTAGCCCTTTCCTTGGCTGCTAGCGGGGTTAAAAGCACCCCGCTAGCAGCCGAAAAGCACCGCTAAAAATACGGTAAAGCGCCACAAAAACTAACGCTCCACCCAGTACAAATTTACCCCCTGCTGAAATCCCCTCTCCCAGCACAAATCCCCCCCCCCTCTATTTCCCACAGTTGAAATCCTCTCTCTCCCCACCATATGTCCCTAGAACAAACTCCCCCTAAAAAATAATAAAAATAAACCCTCAGCACAATATACCCCTTAAATTTCATCTCCAAGCACAATCCTCCCCCTCACTCGAAACACCCCCCCCTTCCAGCACAAATTGCCCATCCCCAATCCCCCAACCTCGCACAAATTCCCCCAAAAATGTCCCCCTCCTAACACAAATACCCCCCAGTCATCCCAATTAGCACGAACCCCGCCCCCTACTATTTTACTTTTTTTTAGCACAAACCCCCCAAATCTCCCTCCTAGCACAAATCCTCTTCCCCCATCCTCCCTCCCGACACAAATCATCCCCAAATCACCACTCCTATACACCCCGTCCCCACCCCATAGAACACTACACCCCTCACTATTCACCCTGCCCCCAGCCTTTACTATTCACCCTGACTTACTGTACTCTATAAAATTCTGCTACGCTCACTATTCACCCAGCCCTGACAATGTATAACACTGTACCACTCACTATTCACCTGCTCCCACCACATACTTCCCCAGATTGTATAACACTGCACCCAAACTATTTACCCTTCTCCAACCCCATACTGATTCATTTCATTTAATACTGAACCCTAAATATACAATAGAGCACCCTTCATTCCCCTCATCACTCTTCCTCCCACCCTATGCAGCCGCTTTCCAGTACTGGGAAGGCCCAACACTGCACTTCTTTAGTATGTACCCTACTGTCTTTTTTTACTAGGGGATCCCACTCTTTTAAATACTGCATCTCTTTACTGTGTACACTGCCCCACCATACTACTAGGTAGCCCCATTCTGCATTAACCTGCAATCCCTTACTGTGTACACAGCCACATGCCCCTATTAGTACTGGGATACCCTACTCAACTGTACCTCCTTACATACTCACCCTGATTTCATTCTGCTCACTATTAGTACTAAGAAGTCCCACTCTCTAGAACCCTGCCCCCACTTCATACTAACTTCTCTTGGTACTGGAGAGTCCAATCTCTATAAATACTGCACCCTGCTGCAGTATACCTAGTCCTCACCACAACACTATTTCCTGATCGGCAGGTATGGTGGCCCCAAGCTTCAAAATACTGCACTTTGTAATATTTCTATATCTCCCCTTCTCTAATACTTTGTTGGGGTGGAGACAAAATTGCATTTGTAGGGAGGGCCCAAAAAAATGCTTGCGTATGCATCTAACAAGAATTTATTCCAGGGTATGCAGGTAAAGCAAGAAGTGAATTGAATCACCAGCTTAAAGTGGTTGTAAACCCATACATATGCAAACTGACCTTCAACTACAATCAGAAGACATAAATTGGACCCAAATCTGGCAAGTTACTAAATCTGCCTCACCGAATATAGTGGCTCTTGAAACCAACTACAAGCTACTTTTCACAGATGGTACTTGGTCCCTGCCAGAACATCTAAATTCTCTCCACAATACCCCTCCCACTGCTTCCGAGGCTGCTCTGCTCTGGGAACATATGTAAATATCTGGTGGAAATCCAATATAGTCAGATCCTTTTGGTCAGAAGTGTTTAAAATTCTTTCCACTATGTTCAAAGTTAAATTGCCACCTGATCCAATCACAGCGCTCCTGAACAACAAACCAGATGCCTTATCCCATCGCCAGTTCAAACTCATGCTCTTCGTAACTACAGCAGCAAAACAGACCATTGCAAAAGCTAGGAAATCTGACTAACTTTGTATATTGTCAGTCAAACACAGAGTTATGCCCCGTACACAGGAGCGGATTTCCATCTGAAAAAACTTGAATGGTTTTTCCGACAGAATTCCGATCAAGCTTGCCTTGCATACACACGGTCACACAAAAGTTCTCTAAACTTTCGACCGCCAAGAACGCGGTGACATACAACACTACGACAACCTGAGAAAATGAAGTTCAATGCTTCCGAGCATGCGTCGAATTGTTTCCGAGCATGCGTAGGAATTTTGTACAGACGATCGCATTTTCGGATAGGAACTTTTCCCGACTGAAAAATAGAGAACAGGCTCCCAATCTTTTGCTGGCTGGAATTTCGCCAGCAAAAGACCGACACACGGTCGCATTTTGTGACAAAAAGCTCTCATCTGAGTTTTGCTGGTGGAATTTCCAATCGTGTGTACGTGGCATTACTCAGTCCATGGTTCAGGCAAAAACAGAAGCTATCTTTCTCGATAATGTATCCAAATTTGAAGCCCTATGGATCCCATGGATTGAACATTTCCTACCTCCAGGCTTTGATAACTCATTATTACTTCCCTGAGGACATATGACTTGTAACTCATCATATTGCTCAATTCAGATTTCACTATCTAGATTAGTGATCCCTTCTAGAAACATTCCTCACTCCCCACCCCCTCATCCTCTTACCTCTATACTCGTTTAATTTACTCCCCCTTTATAAACAAGTTTATCCTGTTAAAGTAAGGGTCATTCGGGATAGTCGGGAATATTGCTTTATCTCCAGATAATGCCAAGAAGTTCCTGCAATTATCTCCAGATAATTGTAGGAACTTGGCCCTGGAAAAGTTCTATTTACTTCTCCTAATTATCCCGTACCATTTTCGACCCACCATTTCATACATATCTTAATCTCCTTCAAACTCTAACACTTTTTTACACTACCTTATCTTTTAATCTTTACTATATATGTTTGCTGTTACTGATAGCTGAAATCACAGCCTTAGATCCATATGTCAACTGAAGTATTGAATACTCCTTACTTTATCTCTTGTTTCATACTCTTCACCAGAGAAGCTTTACTATTACTTTATTTTATGACCTTTGTTAAACCTTGAAAAACATAATAAAAATATTTAAAATAAAATCAGAGTTAATCCCTTACCCCCTTAACCTGGACAGCCACACTAGACTAGCTAATATGAGCACAGTAGGCATCCTGCCTACATACTGGCTGTATTCTTATGCCAGGATTAAAGTGACTTAAAAAAAACCTTCACTCTCTTGCAGAGCTTCATGGATCAGCAAGAGACATGGCAGCTGGCAGGTGGAACCACAGCTTGTAGTGGGGGACTCAGCACCCTACACACATGGAGGTGTCAGATACCATAGATCCTACCTGCATATGTGGCTCTGCAGGAGAGGGAAGATCAGAGTGATGAGCAGCAAGGCTGGTAAATAATATTAGCATTCTATGGCAAGTCTTTTTATTTAAAGTGGGGGTCCACCTATCTATCGTTTTTTTTTTTTTAGTTCATTCACAAACTTTTCTTCTCAGCATTACATACTCACATATTGTGTGTAATATGTCCGCCGTTGTCAGATTTCGTCGGAAAGAATAACTTATATTATTCACTGCAGGCGGTTTCCATCTTCATTGTGGGCATTTGAAGCCCACAAGCATTTATTTCCTGGATGTGGTGAATGCTGTGCTCCCAGCATTCACCGCTCGTTAGCGCACATGCTCAGTGGCATCCTGGGAAGCCTGAGACTAGCTCCCAGGAGTCTGGGAGAGGCTAGAAACACGCCTACTCCCACGGGAGGAGAACCAGGAAGTGCAAAGAAGAATAGAAAAATAAAAGGTAATTACGGCAATTTAAATTTTTTTAAACGGCATGTCAGCATCTAGGCAAGGAAGAGAATACATACAGATATTGTTCAAAATTTGGGTGGAACCCCGCTTTAACTTAAAAAGTTGATTTAAAGTGGAACTTTACCCATAACAACTTGATAAAAAATAATGTTCTTTAGCAAGGAACATACATTCCACATTAATAATTATGCTACCAAAATTAGTGTGTGCTGTAAATTGCCTCCAGCATCGCTCCTGTTTCTTCTTGCCGGAGGCTGCCATTTTGCTGAAGCCCAGAGCCCCTGAACAGCAGTAAATCATAAAGGAGCACTAAACCCATTGATTTAACGGTTTTAAAAAGTTACATTCCTAGAATGCCAGGATTGCTAACTGTCACATGTGCTTGTGTCCTTAACCAAACTGTCAAACCATCAAATGGCTGGTGTGATAACTGGTCACATGTGAAGCACCATGGCAGTTGCAGATCAAACAGAAGCAGATTCCTTGGCTGTACAGGATAGAAGGGTTTAATTCCACTTTAAGAGCTGGTTCACACCACAAAAATGCACTCCAGATCCAATCCTGATGTGTTTTTGCACGTGCATTTTTAATGCATTTTTGATGTGTTTCCAGATGCATTCCAGATGCTTTTTTTTTTAAATTGTACCGGGGCCTGGTGCATTTTGTTTTATGCGTTTTTGATGTGTTACAGTGTATTCCAGTGCGTTTTTGATGCATTTTGCCACGTTCCAGCACAGCCCAGTGCAGCAAAAATGCAGCATGTTCTACTTGTTTTTTCTGGAACTGGAACGCCCTGGAACTGAGCGCACTGGTGTGAACTATGCAATTGGAAACCATATAGCCTACTTTTCATGCATTTTTGATGCAGAAAAAAACACACTGGACTGCATGTGGTGTGAACTGGCCATAAGGCTGTCAGCAGATCAGCCTCTACAAATTTGTCAGTGCCTAAAAATTTCTAAAAATGGATAGCAACTGAGCATGTGCAGAGCAGGGTAAGACAATGTATTGCTGGATTTTAAACAGTATAAGCACTTATTTTTAATGTTTTACATAACTATACCTACAAAAGGGGCCAGCCTGAAGTGATCTAGCAGAACCTAATTTTCTGACTAAAGTTCCACTTAAAGTGGTTGTAAACCCTGTATAACCACTTTTACCTACAGGTAAGCCTATAATAAGGCTTACCTGTAGGTACCGTGAATTTCTCCTAAACTTGCACAATTTATGCTGCGTACACACGAGCGGACTTTCCGGCAGACTTGGTCCGGCGGACCGGACTCCGTCAGACAATTCGATCGCGTGTGGGCTCCAGCGGACTTTTTTTCCCCAAAAGTCCGACAGGCCTAGAAATAAAATGTTTCAAACCTTTCCGACGGACTCGAGTCCGGTCGAAAAATCCGCTCGACTGTATGCTAGTCTGATGGACTAAAACCGACTCTAGGACAGCTATTGGCTACTGGCTATCAACTTCCTTATTTTAGTCCGGTCGTATGTCATCATGTACGAATCCGTCGGACTTTGGTGTGATCGTGTGTAGGCAAGTCCGTTCATTGGGAAAGTCCGTTGGATAGACCATTGGACCAGTCCGGTCGAAAAGTCTGCTCGTGTGTACGCGGCATTAGGAGATATTCACTGCATTTGCATGTGCTGACGTCATCGGCACATGCGCACTGAAGAAACAGCTTGCTCGTGCCTTTTCTTCAGCTGCTGTGCCATTACCGGCAGCTCCCGCGTACACACGGGTGAGACATCATCGTAGCTCCGGTCAATCACAGCGCCAGAGCCCGCAAACCCGGAAATAATTCCAGGATGACATGTCGCTGGTCACAGCGGTGTGCCAGGTCCACTGCAACAGCATCATTCTAAGGTAAGTATCAGCAGAGTATTTAGGTTTTGTGTTGCCCTAGGCCTGACTAAACTCGTGCACCCCCTAATTTAAATATGACACACCCCTTCCTGTCAAGGCCAGACCCCTTGCTGTTTAAGACCCGCCCGGAAATTTTCGAGTGGGGACACTCTGAGGGCCTGGGGGGGGGGGCAATGGATTCTCTTAATTTGCATAGATTTCCTCTCACTTCCTGTTTGTCTATGGGGCAGGAAGTGAAGGGAAATCTCTATAATGGGACAGGGATGGTAAAAAATAAACAGCGCAAACTGGCGGGGACTCTTTTCGTGCTGCCCCCCTGAAAAGTGTTACCTTAGGCCTGGGCTTTGTCGGCCTAGACCAGGATACAGCGTTGGTAAGTATTTCATAATGAGCTAGTATGCGATGCATACTAGCTCATTATGCCTTGGTCTTGCAGTTTTCTTTTTTTTTTTTTTCATCTGGGTTTACAACCACTTTAAAGGCTGAATGCAGCAACTTTAATTTTCAGAAAGAGGTTATCAGTGTATGTCCATAATGCTCTCTGTTCGGGTTTCTGTTAAGATCACTTGAATGCAATTTCTTTAAAAAGACTGATAGAATTTCTGAGGATATGTGTCAGATTTTTTTGGATCTTAACATCGATATAATACACATTGTATATTTCCATTAGAATAAACTGTCAGATGTAGAATGGATAAAAATAAAGCATAAATATGGTACAGTCAACCAAGCTGTACTCATTTATTGCTATATATTGCACAAAGGACAAACATGGGGTGACCTGTTTTTTCAGCAGTTAATGACACTATCAATAAAGTGGAGTTTTGTCCTTGTACTCTTCTACAAGTTAAGTAAGCAGAAAGAGGAGAAAGTTCAGTAGGGCTGCTTGTATGGCCAGTAGAACAGTAAATTATATAAATGTCTTTGGGTAGGGCAAAGCTAGAACATGCTCTGAAAGATATGACATGTACATTAATAAAGCTGCACCAGGTCACAAAGCACATAGTGGAATGAGAAAGGTTTTTTTCAATGATAGATGCAATGTTAGAACCACTATGTAGGGATGATATTATAAATCTGTTTTTTTCAATGTGTCGGCTACAGCATTAACTGATGTTACTGCGGACCTCTAAAACACAAAGAAATCTAATTTTATCTACATTTTGCACACTGTGGAATCATTAAGTTAGACAAATCATAACATAAAAGTATCTTTTTTATTTTCCAAGCATAAAACTGGATTTGGTCTTGTTCTTTTATAAAACAGGTAGGTACAATATATATTTGAATTCTTTATGACCAAAAATATAATTAGTTCCATTTTCAATCAATATTATTTTGACACTAGTATTAATGTTTCCAAGTACTCTGCAGTGTAATATAAAGCTAATTTTTTGGCAATATTGTTTTGCAAAAATTTTATTTGATACGGAAACTATCGACAAAAATACATTAAAAAGGACAAAAAAGCATTTATTTCTGTTTTGACCCGTGTTGTTTTTCTTTTACTGTAAATAAATGGGATACATTTTATTCTATACGTTGTGACATTTAAAATTACACACAAAAATTATGTTTCTTATGCAAAACATGGTAACCTAATGCAAATGTACAAAAAAAAAAAAAAAGATTTTTTTTTTTTGCAATTTTGCTCATTTTCTTTTTGCGCAAAACTGAGAAAATAACTAAGAAATGATAAAAAAATAGAAATAAATAACACCAACAGAAAAATAATAGCTAAGGCAGAGTGAGAGGAAAGTGTTAATTAGAAATTATTACAGTTAACTAAGGATAATAAGGGTTTAAATTTATAAATATATATATATATATATATATTGTAATAGTGAGAGTCCCTGTCACTGTGAAAAGGGATGGAAAATGGACACAGAGTTTGCATGTCACGTGACTGCAGTGCTACAAAGTATAGCTTTGAAAGGGAGAAAACTGTGTTGGCAGCTTTCTCCAGGTTTTGGTATTCGGTCATGGGGCTCTGTAGTTTGGAGATTCCATAGTGTCTTGGGTGGGACGGGATCTCCAACCCTGTGTCCAGACTTTGTAGATTACCAGCAGGGTGTGTGCTCAGGTGAGCACAGCACTTATAATGAGGGTATGGGAAGACCTCATGGCTCCCAGTTGGAGACTGCTCCACACCCAGAGAGACAGGAGGTCTTCAGGAGTCAGAAGGGCTGCAGGAGGCAGCCAGAACGTGTAACTGCAAGAGGCAGTGGATCAGCCTGAGGACTAAGGCCAAAGCGGAGCTGTGGGCGCTAAAGTGAAGCCATCCACATTGAGGAATCCTGTGGTCTGTGTGACCAGGATAAAGAGCAGAGGTACTGCTAAAGAGAGCCAGATGGGCTAGCATTTTCTATTGTGTTTATTTGCTGGAGATGAACCCCTGCGTGGGAACCCTTTATGTTACGGACTTTTATTTGCCTTTTTAAAAAAATGGGCTACCATGCCCTTAAATATAGTTCCTTACTGGCTTGAATCACTGACAAACGCATCTGCCACGAGAGCTAATGGTCCCCCATATTACAATATATATATTATATCTATACAGTATCTCACATTTTTTAAAAATATTTTATTATATCTTTTCATGTGACAACACTGAAGAAATGACACTTTGCTACAATGTAAAATAGTGAGTGTACAGCTTATATAACAGTGTAAATTTGCTGTCCCTTCAAAATAACTCAACACTCAGTCATTATTGTCTAAACCGCTGGCAACAAAAGTGAGTACACCCCTAAGTAAAAATGTCCAAATTGGGCCCAATTAGCCATTTTCCCTCCCCAGTGTCATGTGAATCATTAGTGTTACAAGGTCTCAGGTGTGAATGGGGAGCAGGTGTTTTAAATTTGGTGTTATCGCTCTCATTCTCTCATACTGGTCACTGGAAGTTCAACATGGCACCTCATGGCAAAGAACTCTCTGAGGATCGGAAAAAAATAATTTTTGCTCTACATAAAGATGGCCTAGGCTATACGATTGCCAAGACCCTGAAACTGAGCTGCAGCACGGTGGCCAAGACCATACAGCGGTTTAACAGGACAGGTTCCACTCAGAACAGGCCACACTGAGCAGCAGAAGCCATTGGCTCCCGCTGCTGTCAGTCCTGTGATGAGGGAGCAGTGGGCAGGGCCAAGCCTCACTGTCCGCATCTATAGGTGCAGGCAACTTGGCTTGGGATTGTGTCCACAGGTGGGCCACAATAGAAATCAGTTTCCTATGGTCTCATTAAGAGAAAAGGAGGAGCCAGGAGCACTGGGGGGCTCCAGGATAGGTGGATCAGGGCTGCTGTGTACAATTCGAGAGTACAGAGCATGTAGGTATAAACCTTTTTGTTATTTTAAAAGAAAAAAAAAATACTTTACAAATGCTTTAAGTGATGTCAAGGAAGGCAGAAAAAAATGTGCCAGACTAACTAATTAAAGTGGTTGTAAACCCACAAAAAAAAAAAACCCTGCAAGACAAAGGCATAATGCGCTAGTATGCATAGCCTACACAGGGCTAATCACGTGTCTTCCTCAGGGGGATCTGTCCCCCTAAGCACCTAAAATGTGTGAGTACCCTGGTGCTATGTTTTCTAAATACATTTTTTAACTAGCGATAATGCACTATCTAGCCTCTTTCTTGTTTTAAAACTGAGGACAACTTCTCTGGATTTTCCTGTGGCATCCTGCTGAGCCAGTTTCACTTAGAGACCAGGAGTGGTTCAACTGCTTATGTGGACCAAACTTAAGTGTGCGGTCACACTGTTGGGGGTGAGCACATTTACACGGTGGGGGGGGGGGGTACAATGTGTGTGAAGTCACCCTCTTCTGATCAGGATTATCATCACTAGAGTCACTTTTTGGACAGTAATACGTATAATACCCCAATTTGCACTTTTGTCTCTGTGGATTGATGAAAATTGGGAGAAAGAACCCCTTTTTTTTGGACACTTGATATTAAGGAATAATACTAACTTTCTTTCACCGTGAGCTTGCTTGTTAAACACAAAAAAAAAAATTATGTTCATAGTTACATTTTTTAGCAATATTGATTGGCATTATCTATGCATTTGTAAGGTTCGATATCACACAGCGCTGCATTTTCTTGTTTTTTGGTATTTGTTAGTGCAACATATGCATGTTTTAAATGTGAGTTCATTTTATTGTCTGAATTTTATGTAATTTAATCAAGCTGTATTATGCTATGCAGTCTCTACTTTATTTGATATCTAAAGCTATATGGGACACAAGTATGTGAGAGGAGTGATACAGTATCTATCTGCTGGACCCCGGTTTGCATTTTGGAGAATATATGTTATAAAAGTGTTATATGACGTACTGTACTTTGGTGTTTTTTTCTATAGGTCACACTGGTGGTGTGAGGATATACAATGATATCTAGTTTCATCATTTATTTTGGGATTCTTTTATGTGTTAAGATGTGGTTCATGGACATTTTATGAACTTTATTTTATGAGTCATCAAAGTCATTAAATGTTCTGAGAATTTTTGTACAAATGATCGTTCAAAAATCTAGTGTATGGCCAGCTTTACATAATTCCCTGGCTCACAATGTAGATGACCCATCACGTGACTGCTGATCAGACAGCTCTCGGTCACTTTTTTCAGCAATGTTTAGACTGAGAATTCCCCCTCACCTCTCTGTTGCCCCAGTACTGATTGGAGCAATAGACGGGGAGGGGGTGGGCACAGACTAAAAGGCATAGTTAGCTGTCATTTAAACAGCCTGGGTGGATCCCGACAATATTGTCAGGATCTGTCTTGACTGTGGCTCTGGTCTGCCCCATCATTCCTTAGTGAGTATTTGCCCAATATCAACTGACTTTAGGTCACAGGGGTACAGTAATAAATGTTCTCATGTGACTAGAGAGGTACATAACCAAAAATTTTTTGACTTTACCTATATTTAAAGTGGTGTTCCGGCCGAAATTATACTTTTTAAATAAAAATACTTCTAAAATACACAAGCTTAATGTATTCTAGTAAAATTAGTCTGTAAACTAAGGTCTGTTTTGTTAGTTTATAGCAGTAGTTTGTTTTTTGTTATAAACTTACAGCAGGCCGTGGTCATCTTAAGTGTGGGCATCTGAATCCAGACTGTATTTCTTCCTGGATCTCATCCTTGCAGATCTCGCACATGCTCAGTGCAGCACAAGCAGTGTAATAGGTTTCAGGTCAGATTTCCATAGCAATGGCAGTGTCAGAGGAAGTTGCCTCCCCTTCCCAGGAGGCATTGCAAACAGGAAATGATGCGATGGGCCACGGCCAGGGAGGAGGAAGTGAAAAATTAATACAGCAGATATACAGTAGGTGCTGAGAAAAAAAATAAAAAATATATTCAATTTGTTTACAGTGTAGTTTAGTGAGGGATGCTGAAGATTTGTAAAAGTGGATGGAACTCCACTTTAAGTGTTTTTCTTTAGGGAGGAGGGAAGGCAGTTCAGGTAACTGGTGAAGTAAATGATTGCTGGCACTGCAGACAATATGTGATGTGCTGAGACACTGCATGCAGTTTTCTGTATTGAACCATCCATTCTTTTTTGGGAGGAGAGGGTCAGAAAACACATGGATCTTTTACCCATTTTTTTCCACCCATGTGGTCAAAAAAATTATACATATTTAAATTATGTAAAATTTGGCAAGTTTGCTTTTGAGCCTGATCAGTAACTAGAGCTTGCAGCACAAGTGAGATATCACAAGCCGATGTTTATTTTGTTTGGAAGCTTGTTTGTACAGAGCCCATTGATTTTTTATTTTTTTTTGTAGATTGCGCAAAGAGACCCGCAGGCATTATTTGGCACTGCTCATACCTTTTTTATATAAAGATCAGACCATTTTTAACATTAACACAGCTACAACAGATACCTTTCATGCAGAAAAAAATCAAGCTGAAAATTGATGACCCCACAAATCTTATTTTTATTTTTCACTATAGAGAATAGCAGATCACAGTGAATTTCAGTCTATATACAAACCAGAATTTTATTTGCAAAAACAAACTATAGTAGGGTTCACTTTGTATCAATATACATTTATTAAATGTTAGGGAAGCCAAAAGTGAAAACATGATTTCAACAACTGATGTTTAATACTGAAGTGGAATGAATTTTACAACCCGTCTTTCACATAGCCTTATAGGTAGACTTTTGATATGGTAGTGCAAAGGAGATCGAGGATGATCTTTGCCTTAAATAAGTTTGAATTTTTTTTTAACCACTTCAATACAGGGCACTTATACACCTTCCTGCCCAGACCAATTTTTTAGCTTTCAGCGCTATTACATTTTGAGTGACAATTGCGTGGTCATGCGAAGCTGTATCCAAACAACATTTTTACCATTTTTTTCCCACAAATAGAGCTTTCTTTTGGTGGTATTTTATCACCTCTGGATTTTATTTTTGCGCTACAAATAAAAAACACTGAAAATTTAGAAAAAAATAAAATGTTTTTCTTTGTTTGTAACAAAACTTTGTAAATAAGTACGTTTTCTCCTTTCCTGATGGGCACCGAAGAGGCTGCACTGATGGGCACTGATGAGGCAGTACTGATTGGCACTGATGAGGTGGCATTGATATACAGCACTGATGGACACTCATAGGCAGCACTGATAGGCACTGATTGGTGGCACTGATGGGCACTTATAGGTGGCAATGATAGGTGGCACTGGAGGGCACTAACAGGCAGCACTGATCATAGGCGCTGGCAGGTATCACTGATGGGCACAGAGTGCCATCCCTGGTGGGCTCTAGTGGGCTTACCTGGTGGCCATGGGTGGGCATCCCTGCTGGCAGTGCAGACCCACCTGTCATGTTTTATGGATTTTCCTCAGATGAAATGGCTGTGGTAATTACTAACTGATCAAATCACCTGCGCTAAATAATGAAAAACCTGAAAACATGACCTGTTGGGGGTACTTGAGGACTGGAGTTGAGAAACATTGCTCTAAGGCACCATTCACACTAGTTTTTAGCCATACTGCAAATCCCAGCAGCAAGAATCTACTGATTCCTGTGGCCGGAATTGGTAGCTGCAGTGGATACCTGCAGCTGCTGAGTCTGTAAACTGCAATAACAGGCTTTCAGTGTCCACAGCTATTCATGACTGTTAACACTGCTAGCAATTACCTACGGTAAAAATACAGAAAAACTGTGCTTGTGTACAAAAAAATAAAAAATAAATAGAAAAACATGAAATATAAGAAGCTGCAACTCCACTAGGAGATATTCATCATAGTACATATACGAATTTTAGACATTGAGCTGCACTAAAAAAAAACTTTCCCAAACACATGTGTTAGAATGATCACTCATAAATAAGCGCATATAAAAGACCACATAAATCCTAAAAAGTCCACATGACAAAAAATGCAGTCTTCTGTTATGTGCTCATATATGATTTGTAGGCAATAGAACACTTATCCGCCACCAATGCGTATTGGAATTCATGCTTCAAAACCACCACCTCAATGGTACAAATGCAAGCTTCCAACTGTAAATGACCCGCTTAGTTAAAGGGAAGTCATACAAAGCTCATGGGTTAAAGAATGTATCAGAGCCACAGCACTTCCACTGGTACGCTTCTAGGACAACAGGACAATAGAGATCCCCCTCCCTTCACTATCCGAGCAGCACTCATGACGGGATATAGAAGCAAACACTCCAATCCTCACAGCAATATTTAATGAGCTAAAATAAAAATAAAATAAAAACCTAATCTAGCCGGCAAATACAACAAAGCCGGGCATAGCTACATGCTGACCTCATCGCGTTCTCGCGTTTCCAGAAGTGAGGGTAAATTTGTTGTAATTACTTGCGGTAACAAATTGTGTCCCGCTGTAATCACTGCAAGTAATCTAATTTAGCCTTGCCTCACCTTGCCAGCGCTCCTCCATCTCTAGTTCCTCCATCACAACTAAACAATAATTACTAGAGCTTTTGATTATAGGGGAGCATGTACATTCCTTTCCTTTCCTTTCCTATAAGCCAATCGCTTGACCCAAGCACTGTCATATGATGGAGGGGATGACTTTACCAATCCCCCTAACGTCCAACACCAACCGAAACAGGGGATTTTAGTACCTGCTCTAATGTAGTAAGGAGCAGCAGGGGAACACTGGCAAAGTATCAGTGGGTGGAGGGCCTTTGCAAGGAGACAGTAGGGTTGATTTATTGTACTTAAGTCAAAAAGGCTGTTCACTTTGAAAGAGATGTTGCACTTTGCAAGGCAATTGGCCCTAGAGCTTAGTTGATGTAGTGAAGTTTCACCCAATCATATGCAAGGAAAAAAAAGCATTTTTTCTTGCACATGATGATCTCTGTCTCCCATTCGTGCTGCTGCATTGCCACATCATACGGGCTTCAACAAGTGGTTATTTCAATACACATTACACAGAAATGCCTTGTAGTATTACTTAAGTACAAACATGTAAATAAGAAATGACTGCAAAAAAGCTGCAGGAAATCTACATCACTGAGATGTGACAAAGAATAAACAAAGGTGAAAACAAGCATTTGATTTTTTTACATATTGCATTTGTTTAGTAAACAGTGCCTTGAAAATGTATTTATACCCCTTGAAATTTTTTACAATTTGTCATGTTACAACCAAAAACGTAAATGTATTTTATTGTGATTTTATGTAAAAATCAACATGAAGTGGCACGTAATTGTGAAGTAAAAGAAAAATAATAAATGGTTTTCAACATTTTTTTACAAATAAATATGTGAAAAGTGTGGCATGCATTTGCATTCAGCCCCCTTTACTCTGATACCCCTAACTAAAATCTAGTGGAACCAATGGCCTTCAGAAGTCACCTAATTAGTAAATAGAGTTCACCTGTGTGTAATTTAATCTCTGTATAAATACAGCTGTTCTGTGAAGCTCTCATAGGTTTGTTAGGGAATCTTAGTAAACAAACAGCATCATGAAGGCTAGGAACGTACAGGTCAGGGATAAAGTTGTGGAGAAGTGTAAAGCAGGGTTAGGTTATAAAAAAGTATCCCAAGCTTTGAATATCTCACAGAGCACTGTTCAATCCATTATCCGAAAATGGAAAGAGTATGGCACAACTGCAAACCTACCAAGACATGGCCGTCCACCTGATGGGCTGGGCAAGGAGAGCATTAATCAGAGAATATAGCACAAAAGAGTAAATGGTCGGACTTTAAATACCCCTGCAGTGAACACGCAGATACATTCATATATAAAAACATTTTCTGACAATAAAATGTCTAAAAACTCATATCAAATGTCATAATAATACCAACAAACATTGTTCACTGCAAATATGCATGGCTATTGGTCAAAATAGAGAGCTTATGTCGATGCGTTTTGTGGAAAACACCGCTTCCTCAGGACCTCTTGTCTCTCACATATGTGCACATGACCAAAGAAATATCTTCTAAAGACAAAGAAATCATATGTATAAGTTGCAAATCATCAAGAAACATAATTGAGTTTGTTTATAATAATCATTAAGTTGGAAAGGTACCTGATATCTATCCCCAAGAGAAACTTGTAGTGGAGAGGAAAGGAGAACAATCTATATAAATATTCTACCGTTTTCCAGGAATGATTTCATACATGTACAATATATACTTTTCAGCTGCCAAACTGTATACAAAGATATAATATTATTATATGTCCGTACATAATTTGGCAGCTGAAAAATATATATTATACATATAAACTATTTTTATTATTATTATTATAATTCTTAATATTACTATTATTTTATTATATTTGCCCTTTATAGGTCACCAAACTTCCAGGTTCGTACGACATTATAAGTTTTACAGCTTTCTTCTCCAAGGTATTAGTTCATGCGGCAATATAGAAGATACAGTCAGGTCCATAAATATTGGGATATCAACACAATTCTAATCTTTTTGGCTCTATACACCACCACAATGGATTTGAAATGAAACAAACAAGATGTGCTTTAACTGCAGACTTTCAGCTTTAATTTGAGGGTATTTACATCCAAATCAGGTGAACGGTGTAGGAATTACAACAGTTTGTATATGTGCCTCCCACTTTTTAAGGGACCAAAAGTAATGGGACAATTGGCTGCTCAGCTGTTCCATGGCTAGGTGTGTGTTATACCCTCATTATCCCATTTACAAGGAGAAGATAAAAGGTCCAGAGTTAATTTCAAGTGTGCTATTTGCATTTGGAATCTGTTGCTGTCAACTCTCAATATGAGATCCATAGAGCTGTCACTATCAGTGAAGCAAGCCATCATTAGGCTGAAAAAACAAAACAAGCCCATCAGAGAGATAGCAAAAACATTAGGTGTGGCCAAATCAACTGTTTGGAACATCCATAAAAAGAAAGAATGCACCGGTGAGCTCAGCAACACCAAAAGACCCGGAAGACCATGGAAAACAACTGTGGTGGATGACCAAAGAATTCTTTCCCTGATGAAGAAAACACCCTTCACAACAGTTGGCCAAATCAAGAACACTCTCCAGGAAGGTAGGTGTATGTGTGTCAAAGTCAACAATCAAGAGAAGACTTCTCCAGAGTGAATACAGAGATTTCATCACAAGATGTAAACCATTGGTGAGCCTCAAAAACAGGAAGGTCAGATTACAGTTTGCCAAACAACATCTAAAAAAAGCCTTCACAGTTCTGGAACAACATCCTATGGACAGATGAGACCAAGATCAACTTGTACCAGAGTGATGGGAAGAGAAGAGTATGGAGAAGGAAAGGAACTGCTCATTATCCAAAGCATACCACCACATCAGTGAAGCATGGTGGTGGTAGTGTCATGGCGTGGGCATGTATGGCTGCCAATGGAACTGGTTCTCTTGTATTTCTTGATGATGTGACTGCTGACAAAAGCAGCAGAATGAATTCTGAAATGTTTCAGGCAATATTATCTGTTAATATTAAGCAAAATGCTTCAGAACTCATTGGACGGCGCTTCACAGTGCAGATGGACAATGACCCGAAGCATACCGCAAAAGCAGCCAAAGAGTTTTTTAAGGGAAAGAAGTGGAATGTTATGCAATGGCCAAGTCAATCACCTGACCTGAATCCGATTGAGCATGCATTTCACTTGTTGAAGATAAAACTGAAGGGAAAATGCCCCAAGAACAAGCAGGAACTGAAGACAATTGCAGAAGAGGCCTGGCAGAGCATTACCAGGGATGAAACCCAGCGTCTAGTGATGTCTATTGCGTTCCAGACTTCAAGCTGTAATTGACTGCAAGGGATTTGCAACCATTAGAAAGTGAAAGTTTGGTGGATGATTGTTAATCTGTCCCATTACTTTTGGTTCCTTAAAAAGTGGGAGGCACATATACAAACTGTTGTAATTCCTACACCGTTCACCTGATTTGGATGTAAATGCCCTCAAATTAAATCTGAAACTCTGCAGTTAAAGCACATCTTGTTTGTTTAATTTCAAATCCATTGTGGTGGTGTATAGAGCCAAAAAGATTAGAATGGTGTTGATGTCCCAATATTTATGGACCTGACTGTATTCCGGCTTTTAAGCTGGGGTGCACTCTATACTGCCAACATGCAAAAAGGTATTACCTTTTTTCATGTTTCTAAAGAATACATACACAAAATTAGATTTTTAGATTGTACACCCCCTAGTTGAGGTGGTTGAGGAGAAAAGAACGATATCTAGCAAATGGATACACATAATTATTGAATCTAGTAATATTAAATTATTATTGTTTTTTCAGTCCAACTATTTTTATTTTCCTTTCATTTACATTTCTATTATCCATCTGGTGGGGTTCTATAGCCAGCCCATGTTCCTTCACCCCTGCAGGGCTGGGGATGTTTTCCATCATTTCCCAACTACCATCGTTTATGGAGTCTGGACTTGTTGCACCTGAGATTTGGATCATCGCTTCCGGTTTGCGTTCCACTTTGGAAGTGACGTTCCTCGAGTTGTAACTTCCGGCAAATGCTGAGATGATGCGGTTTTACCTAGCACACACGGGGACGCATGTCCTCATCAGCCCTTTTTCCAGGGCATACCTTACCCCATTTCCATCATGGCTTAATGGATTGTGGTGGGAAAGGAGTAATCGAGCCTGGGACCACTGTATCACTGTACTGTGATCACCTCCCTAGGTGGGGTATATATACAGATAGGTTTGGACAATCAAACCAGGCTTGTTCCTCTTACTATCACACTGAGCGGTTACTCCAGTGCTCTTCCACACACATGTAAGCATTCACATTGCAGCATTTACCATGCTATCATTTATGGAAAGGAGTAATTCCTAGATTATATTACATTTAGCTGGTTTTACCACCATGCTATTCCTTTTTTCTATGACACTTGCTCACCCTTCACTTATTGATGTATCTGTTATTGAGTTAATTTCACAGTTTTGGTTTTGTTTTTGGTTTTGTTTTTGCTTTTCCCTCATATATAACCTTACAAACAGGCGTTCACAAACCTATTTGTTTTTCTCCTATCAGGCAACGTTTCAGATTTTACATTATTCACAGGTCTTACTTATATTTCAAGCCTACCTACCCACACTTATGCCATCATTATGTTGCATTGTGTCATTATACACCCTCATTCACAAACCTCTCACACCCTTTAACACAATTTCTCACTTTCAACCAGTCAATCAGCCAGCTATCATCATATGCTCTTTTATTAATCTTCTGTAGAGCTCTACTCTTGGGACGGTCACTCTCCCATGGGCTGGCGAGACCTTTAATAACACCACATGGTTTCCCATTATTAGATCTCCATATACAATTATTGCAGCTGAAAAATATATATTACACATGTATGAAAGCATTCCGGAAAAAGGTTCTTTTGTGCTATATACTTTTAATAAGGATGACACCCTCCACTGGCACATATTTTGTCGAAAACCCCTATACACACCAAAAAATAAACTTCTGTCGTTAATCAGAGAAGCAGCCAAGAGGCCCATGGTAACTGGAGGAGATGCAGAGATCCACAGATCAGGTGAGAGAATCTGTCCACAGGACAACTATTAGTTGTGCACTCCACAAATCTGGCCTTTATGGAAGAGTAGCAAGAAGAAAGCCATTAGAAGTCCCGTTTGCAGTTTGCGAGAAGCCATGTGGGGGACACAGCAAACGCGGAAGAAGGTGCTCTGGTCAGATAAGACCAAAATTGAACTTTTTGGCTGAAAAACAAAACGCTAAGTCTAGCGAAAAACTAACACTGCACATCACCCTGAACACACCATACCCACTGTGAAACATGGTGGTGGCAGCATCATGTTGTGGGGTAAAAAAACAAAAACAAACAAAGGCGCCTCTAAGTGCAGAAGATAAACAATTTTAATACCCCAACTGGGTTAAAAACACTTACAAAATAGGAGTTGTAAACAGGCACATCGGGGTGAGGCTGCATTGGAAGGGGTCACGACCAGAGGAAGCCTTCAGGAGGATAGATGTAGTCACTGTCAGCAGCGGTGTAAAGCACAGAGAGCCGCTGTGAAGCCGGCGTCGTCAGCGTGTGAGGGCTGCGAACCCGGAAGTGATGTCATCCGCTGAGCGGCTCTGTGACCAGCCTGAACCGCAAACGAAGAGCAAGAGAGGGGATGTGATGTCATCAATGAGGGACGCGTTTCGGAACCGTTAATCGTTCCTTTCTCAACCTCGGACTACACTGATGGCTGGGGAGGATATATACAAGCACACTGGCAGTGGATTGGCCAGGGGGCGGGGGCAGCAAGACATAATAGCAATGAGTCTAGTAAATGCATATAAATGTCAGCAAAATACCTGCAACAGCATACTAAATACCTGCTGTTGCAGGTATTTTGCTGACATTTATATGCATTTACTAGACTCATTGCTATTATGTCTTGCTGCCCCCGCCCCCCGGCCAATCCACTGCCAGTGTGCTTGTATATATCCTCCCCAGCCATCAGTGTAGTCCGAGGTTGAGAAAGGAACGATTGACGGTTCCGAAACGCGTCCCTCATTGATGACATCACATCCCCTCTCTGGCTCTTCGTTTGCAGTTCAGGCTGGTCACAGAGCCGCTCAGCGGATGACATCACTTCCGGGTTCGCAGCCCTCACACGCTGACGACGCCGGCTTCACAGTGGCTCTCTGTGCTTTACACCGCTGCTGACAGTGACTACATCTATCCTCCTGAAGGCTTCCTCTGGTCGTGACCCCTTCCAATGCAGCCTCACCCACGATGTGCCTGTTTACAACTCCTATTTTGTAAGTGTTTTTAACCCAGTTGGGGTATTAAAATTGTTTATCTTCTGCACTTAGAGGCGCCTTTGTTTGTTTTTATGTCATTTTAGACCCTGCTTCAGTCTTTTAAAGTTGCAGCCCTTTTGCCGAAGATTACCATCCTTTTATCCTCATCATCCTTACCAACCAACATTTTCCTGGTCATTTTGGACTGCCGATCCCCAATAGAGACATTACTTGGACTACGTTAATCCTGTGCGCCCTATACAACTCTTTATTTTCATGTTGTGGGGTGCTTTTCTTCAGCAGGGACAGGGAATTTGGTCAGAGTTGATGGGGACATGGATGGAGCCAAATACAGAGCAATCTTACAATAAAACCTGTTAGAGTCTGCAAAAGACTTGAGAATGGGGTGAAGGTTCACCTTCCAGCAGGACAATGACCCCAAACATACAGCCATTGCTGCAATGGAATGATTTAGATCAAAGCATATCCATGTATTAGAATGGCCCAGTCAAAGTTCAGACCTAAATCCAACTAAGAATATGTGGCAAAGACTTGAACAGATGCTCTCCACCTAATCTGACAGAGCTTGAGCTATTTTGCAAAGAAGAATGGGCAAAAATTTTACTCTCTAGATTGCAAAGCTGGTAGAGACATACCCAAAAAGACTTGCAGTTGTAATTGCAGCGAAAGGTGGTTCTACACAGTATTAACTCAGGGGGGCCAAATACAAATGCACGCCACACTTTTCACATATTTATTTGTAAAAAATTTTGAAAACCATTTATAATTTTCTTCCACTTTACAATTATGTGCCACTTGTGTTGGTCTATCACATAAAATCCCAATAAAATATATTTATGTTTTTGGTTGTAACATGACAAAATGTGGAACATTTCAAGGGGTATAAATATTTTTTCAAGGCACTGTACATAGTACTAAATGGATAATTTAATTAGGGTTTAAATTTACTTTAAATGTATGTTAAATTGTATCACGTGTGCAGAAACAAAGCAGCTAAATATTTAGTAGTCACAAATTTCTATTTCCATTTATGGAAACCATTGAAATCAACTAAGTTTCTATTACTATCATGGCCTTTTTTTAAACATTGATTTTTTTCCTCTTCTGAATAATGAGTGAACAATGGCAAGTGAAAGAGCTGACTGCCTTGCTTGTATTAGCAGTTGGCTTGAGAAATGATGTGACACCCCAGGAGAGAGATGCCTTTGGAAAGACTTATGATATTCACATATCATGGCAAGGTTTAAATTGCAGTTCTATCACCATGTTTCTCTAGCTTTGAATGTCAGCAAATGCCGCCACTAAATTGCCATAAATCTACAGTATCGTGCTGGGGGGACCTCTGTCAACCTTATTAAACTTGGTAATCACTTCATCTAGACAGTTAAATATAGAAATGGTTAATCAATTTCACATACTGGGCCATTAAAGCAGAATGCCTGTTACATGGGTAGTTATTTATTGTGCAGTGACTATTGGCGTGCCATTATTAACATTCCTTATTTTAAAAAATACATGGATTTATAGGACATATAATTTACAGTTCAGAATACAGCTAAATATTTATATGAGCATGTACATAAATTTTATACGTGATCTCTGTGGAGACCTTTCTCACTATTTAGAAAAAAAGTCAGATGGACTCCTGGAGGTAGTGGTTGACTTTAAAATGAAAAACTCATAAACTTGGCTTTGAAATAGATAATGTTATTAGCTCAATGTGGGGGTTAAGGAAAGAAAAACATATGTTAGCAGGGCCCTGGATCGTTGTCAGCAATGACCATGCTGGTCATTATATGGTCAAAATAGGGTATGCACACACGTGTAACATGGAGAAAGTCTGTCATCTTTGATCATTCTCTAGGCCCAAGGACCACCTCCACAAATAAGGAATGTCCACACGTTTAACATTTTAATGATTATACTGTAGGAGAAGCAATTAAACAGTTCTTTACCATCACTAACGTCATCTCCACTTTCTCAATGCCAACATCCATAATTCTGCACAGTACAAGTCTAATATTGGTATCAGATAGCTGTTAAACTGTCTGTTGTCCTCTCTGCAAGTTCCCCCATATGTGGGATTTCCAGACAATCCTGTTATGGGCCCATCCTGAAGGGTCCACTCCCTAAGACTATAAATTCACGTCAGTGTACTAGGGGTATCTTTCTCCAATCACTCTCTGCCCCTGGCTCTTCCAGATTTAACTTTTTATAGGACAGACTAGCCCCAGGGAGGGCTTCCCTAAGAGGTGTACTAACCACTGCTTACACGCGAACTGCAGAGGACTCTTGTGCTTTGCACCACATACAGTGCCTAAATTTTCCACATTTTGTCATGTTACAACCAAAAACATAAATGTATTCCATTGGGATTTTATGTGACAGACCAACACAAAGTGAAACATAATTGTGAAGTGGAAGGAAAATGATAAATGGTCTACAAATGTTTTTACAAATAATATCTGAAAAGTGTGGTGTGCATTTGTAGTCAGCCCCCTTTACTCTGATACCCCTAACTAAAATCTAGTGGAACCAATTGCCTTCAGAAGTCATCTTATTAGTAAATAGAGTCCACCTGTGTGCAATTTAATCTCAGTATAAATACAGCTGTTCTGTGAAGCGATCAGAGGTTTGTTAGAGAACCTTAGTGAACAAACAGTATCATGAAGGTGAAGAGACACACCAGACAGGTCAGGGATAAAGTTGTGGAGAAGTTTAAAGCAAAGAAATATCTCAAGCTTTGAACATCTCACAGGCCGGGCAAGGAGAGCATTCATCAGAGAAGCAGCCAAGAGGCCCATGGTAACTCTAGAGGAGCTACAGAGATCTCCGGCTCAGGTGAGAGAGTCTGTCCACAGGACAACTACTGGTCGTGCACTCCTCAAATCTGGCCTTTATGGAAGAGTGGCATGAACAAAGCCATTGTTGAAAGAAAGCCATAAGAAGTCCCATTTTGCAGCTTGTGAGAAGCCATGTGGGGGACACAGCAAACATGTGGAAGAAGGTGGTTTAGTCAGATGAGACTAAAATTAATTTTGGCCTAAAAGCAAAACACTATGTGTGGTGGAAAACTAATACTGCACCTCACCCTGAACACACCATTCCCAACGTGAAACATGGTGGTGGCGGCATCTTGTTGTGAGAATGCTTTTCTTCAGCAGGGGCAGAGAAGCTGGTCATAGTTGATGGGAAGATGGATTGAGCCAAATACACAGCAATATTAGAAGGAAACCTGTTAGAGTCTGCAAAAGACTTAAGCCTAGGGCGGAGGTTCACCTTCCAGCAGGACAATGACCCGAAACATACAGCCAGAGCTACAAGGAAACGGTTTTGATCAAAGCATATTCATGTGTTAGAATGGCTCAGTCAAAGTCCAGACCTAAATCCAATTGAGTATGTGTGGCAAGACTTGAAAATTGCTTTTCACAGACGCTCTCCATCTAATCTGACAGAGCTTGAGCTATTTTGCAAAGAAAAATGGGCAAAAATGTCACTCTCTAGATGTGCAGAGCTGGTAGAGACATAGCCAAAAAGATTTGCAGCTGTAATTGCAGTGAAAGGTGGTTCTACAAAGTATTGACTCAAGGGTGCTGAATACAAATGCATGCCACACTTTTCAGATATTTGTTTGTAAAAAATATTGAAAACCATTTATCATTTTTCTTCAACTTCACAATTATGTGCCACTTTGTGTTGGTCTATCACATACAATCCCAATAAAATACATTTTTGGTTGTAACATGACAAAATGTGGAAACATTTCAAGGGGTATGCATACTTTTTCAAGGCACTGTACATGCATATTCTTTGCCACAATACAACCCAAAGTCTGCAGTAAGTGTTGATAGCATGTTTTGTGAATTAAGCTTCTCTTTTTGTTTCTATTCCATGCATGATCCAATAATTCACTACAATGTTGGAGATCTCATTTTGAGACAGCACTGTAGCCAAGCTTGTGCATTTTAGTGTACTTTTTTGTCTTCTATAAATTTTTATTCTATTTCCCTTCTATGGACAGATGTGGGTAAATGCATCAACACAATGGAAGGGAAGATGGGATTTGGGTACAGAGGCTTTTAAGATAAATTGGAATCTCTCCTTGTAATATTTTAGTGTTAAAGGAGTTTTACATATAAAACAAACAGAAAGCTTAAAACTAAGAGGCTTCCAGTTCCAGTGCCCAAAGAAGGAAAGCCGCAGAGCAAGTGAGATCCATCCTGCAAACCTCACCCTCACAGTCTAAACCATCATTGGGTATTTTACTGCCTGCCGTTATGCTGAAAACACATTGCCAACTATTAATCGAAAAATATTTGACAAAATTGGTACACCTAAAGCGGTCACAGTCGAGGTCCACAAGAGTTCACCACCTAAGATCACTGATGCTGACTATGAAGCTTCCAGTGACTGTGCAGAGCCCACTCAATTGCCAACATCGCTGACCCTGGATGATAAACAGCTAGCCAATGAGCTTAACTGTTGAATCCAGGATCCACTGACTATATAGAAGAAGTGATCACTCTTTGCCTGCAAGAACTTCATGACAGCGGTACTGAAGGCCAAGTCTGTCTCCCCTACAGTGTGAAGCACATTTATCCATGTGTACTTCACATGACAGCAGCTGATTACTGATGGCTACATTGGAAAGTTGCTCCTGCACTATGACAAAGCTGCTATACTGGCTATTGCACATAAGCCCACTTTCTGCAGTGTTATTTTATCACTTTGCAAGGGTCCAGAGAAAAGATCAGTATACACTCTTCTCTCCTTATGTATCCTGACCTGCCTTTTCTCCAATACTTGGTTGCACTGGATAAAGCCCCCCTCCCTGTATGATAGAAAGGCACATTGCCATACGATACTCAAGCAGTTGCTAGTCCAATGCAGGCTTTTTTTTCCCACATTTTAAGTAAACCTGATTTTGTTGGCTTCATTAGGTAAAAGTAAGTCTTAACAGGTCATATTGTTTTCCCCAGTTCTGTTTCCCTCAATGCTGTTGTCCTACTTTGCATCTCATTTTACCAAGATAGCTATGTGACTCTAAATTGAGCATCTCTTGATGGGAGGTGACTCATAGGGGGCTTCTCCATTCCATATGAATGTTATTCAATCCAACCAATTATACAGTATACCATATGTATGTGGCCCAAACACTGCTAGTTTCTCATTGTTCAAGAATATAGCCAAGAGACTCACTCAGTGCGACCTTATTATTCACTTGATTGTTCGGGAAGACTACAATACAGTTCAGCATCCCCTAATGGACAGACCATAACCTAGCTTCCACAACTTTCAGACAGCTAAAGACCCTACAAATGCCTGGAGATATCAAACTTAACCTGGCTGTGGTTGGTTCTGATCCACATGTAAAATAGATAAAAAATACCGGGCCAATCAGAAGAAATGAACAGCAGCCAACACTACAACAAGACCAAATTGTGCAAAATATATCAATGTGAACAGTGTAGCGCTAAAATACAAACCTCTATATGAAGAGTTAAAGAGAGAGAAAGCTATTCCACAGTGAAGTAAAGAATAACCATATCTAGTCTCAAAACCACATAAATTAAAAAATAAATTCCCAAAGTGTAGTCTAATGGCATATAAAATGCTCATTAATCAGTAATAAGACATAAACAGTCTCGAAAATATATAAAAATATAAATAGTGAAAAAGTATATATGATAGTGACAAATATAGATAGTGACGAAACGCGTCGGGTCTCCTTGCTGTACCCAGCCACCCACACCACGCTTGTTTTCTCTTTTATTATTGGAATCGATTCTATTTAAAAAAAAAAATTTTATATACTTTTATGGAGTGTTTGATGATCATGACGGATCTAATAAATGACAATTGAATTTTTGGATTTACACCATGTGGAGGCTCCTTGTTTCTTTCTTTATACATGGTTTACCAACGTTGACAAGAACGGTGATCGCTTAGACCATCCGGGCAGGATCCAGGCCCCCCCCCTTTTTGGAGGAAGAGGCTTACTAGCACATGGTCTACTCCTATACTGTCATCCATCTTAAGACAGTGCAAGCCCTTTTGACTCACCGCCAACGGCCTGTGAGTCCACCAAAGTCGGTAAGAGTACCTTATCCCTTTTGCTGATTCGGATTATTACGGAGGAGTTATTAATGTAGTTTCTGCATTGTATTGGATCCACTTTACCCGCATGATACATCATCGGGACTAATATATTTTCAGACTTCATTTGGTGGCCATACCTCCTACTTAAATCTTGCACATTTTTTATTACCACCAAAACTTGCTATATATATCCTATTTTCACCAGGAATGCGGACATATTAAAATTTCACTATATTTGTCACTATCATATATACTTTTTCACTATTTATATTTTTATATATTTTTGAGACTGTTTATGTCTTATCACTGATTAATGAGCGTTTTATATGCCATTAGACTACACTTTAGGAATTTATTTTTTAATTTATGTGGTTTTGAGACTAGATATGGTTATTCTTTACTTCACTGTGGAATAGCTTTCTCTCTCTTTAACTCTTCATATAGAGGTTTGCATTTTAGCGCTACACTGTTCAAATTTATATATTCTGATCCACATGGACTACGATGACCCTTTTCTAGATTTTCTAAACTCAATTAACTCATCTCCCATGGTCAGGATTTGCTTTTCAGGTACACTTTCCTCCTCAATCTCAACAAATGACTACCTGTCAGAAGTACCCACTTTCACCTCTTTGCTGATGACATTCTTTCCTTCATGTCAGACCCCAAAACTCACTTACCTGGTGTAGGATCCAGAATGCACCACTTTGACACTTTTCGGGTCCCAAAATTAATAATTCCTAAAGCTAGCCATTCTTCCTAAAGGCAGCAACTCCTACAGGGACTGTTCATGGCTGAAGCCATTTACCATCTAACAAACCGAACACACTCTTGTTTATTTGGGTATATCAATTAGAAGGAACACTCCTGAACTTTATGCTCCTAATTAAAAAAAAAAAAAAACTTCAAACTATTGGGTGAACTGAACTCCATACCTGGCTTGACAACCCACTTTCCTTCATGAGAAGATCCTGCTTGATAAACATTATGAGCTTCCTCAAGCTCTTATATCCAATTCAAATGTGTCCACTTTTTCTGAAACATGGCAATATAATTGAATTAAACTCTGCCATCACTAAATTCCACTTGAAACACAAATCTGTGTTACTGTCAGTATTTTATGCACATACATGTGAATACATGCAAATATACTCATAGATTGCACCTCCCCTGTTTTTAGCAATGTGGGAGCTAGAAGACTTTTTATGCATGTACCGATAAGTGCAAATGTGTGTAAACACACACACTATATGGACCATTCTTATGTGTTTTGGGCAGGAACAGTCGGACAGAAAGATCTTTATCGCCCGAAAGGACCATAAACAGCTTGTCTCTGTTTTCAAGAACACTGTATATAACATGGAAAAACTTTCAGAGATCCTTTAGATCTAGATGATGACTTGGGTCACCACTAATGGAGAGTTGAATGTTCTGCAAAGAAAAAGTATACAAAAAAAAACAGAAAAGAAAAAGTTTAAGGTGGAACCATGGCAAGAGGACATAGAGTATATTATATGTGCATCCAAAGAAGATGTGACTATTTCTTTAAACAGGCGCTTTTTGCAGTCTATATTACAACAAATGAAACCCCAAATTAATTGTGGAAACTATAACATAAATCTGATAATATTTAATAACTTAAAGATACGTTAAGAGATGCATATTTGTAATCTGAATAATGAAAATACTGTTAATGTACTGTTTTTGGATTTTAAAAAGGCATTTCATTCTGTTCGATATAATAACCTTGTACAACTTTGAGGAGACTAGGAGGAACATAAGTACATGAATAATGAACTGGTTATCAGTTAGAAAACAAAGAGTACTTGGTGGAGTAACATTTGCCAAATACATTTGCCAAAGTTTTCATTGGTGATCCACAGGGATCAGTTTTGGGCCAGTTATTTACAGATTGTTTGTTAATGACCTGGAGGATGGAATAGTGAGTCATTTTGAAATATGTGTTGATCCAGTCTGAGTCTACTCCCTCAGCAGCTGCAGCTGATAGTACTGAGTTCTTACAGTCTGACTGATTTAATGCCAGTATAGGAAGACCCAGGTGCTGTGCTGAGAAGCCTGCAGTTGAGGAGGACAGAATAGAACTGTGTGGATGACCTGGAGGGTTTAAAGTTGAGGCTTGCACAGCCACAACAGGACATAAAGAAAGGATTGGAGTCCCTATGTGAAAGGAAGGATATTGTGATCCACCCTGCGGACAAGGGGGGAGCAATAGTAATCCTGGATAAGGAAAACTATATGCAGGAAATGACTAGAATCTTATCAGATACAAACGCATACTCCCCCCTGCTTACTGACCCCACCAATAGGTTCAAAATAGAACTAAGAGAGCTTATTGAAAAGGGTTTCGATATGGGGATCTTGAATAGAAAGGAGAAGGAGCATTTGGTGCCCTTGGCCCCTCGGATACTGATTATCTACTCACTCCCCGAGATTCACAAAACCCTTACCAACCCCCCCCCCCCCGGGTCGGCCCATCATCAGTGGCATAGATTTCATAACCTCGCGTGTAGGGAAATATAAAGATTTTTATCTACAGCCACTGGTGATGGGCACCCCCTCGTTCATAAAGGACACCAAACATGTCATCAATATTCCTAATGATATTGATAGGCAATCCACTTACCTAGTGGTGACGGTAGACATTGCATCATTGTATACGTCAATTCCGCACCATTTAGGATATGAGGCTGTACAGCATTTCTTGCGACAGGACCTACAACTTACTACAACCACACAGGGTAACTTTGTTTTGGAGTTGTTGAATTTCACAACGACTCATAATTATTTTTGGCATAATGGTACCTTTTTTCTTCAAACGAAGGGGGTGGCCATGGGAGCCAAATTTGCTCCTAGCATGGCCAATCTCTTCATGGCACAGTGGGAAGAGGATGTGATTCTACATAATAGACGCTCAGAACTGGTTATCTGGAAAAGATTTATAGATGACATTTTGTTTATCTGGAATGGGGATGTAGAATCAGTGCAGGCTTTCCTATCCAATTTAAATAATAACAGGGGAATTGCCCTCACTCATGAGATTAGCCCCACAGAGATCCATTTTTTGGATCTCAGGATTTCCATATCAGGGGGAGGATAATCACTTCCACTTTTTTTTAAAAGACTGACCGTAATGGTTTTATCCCACTAGATTCCGGCCACCACCAGTCGTGGTTGATGGCAGTACCTAACGATCAGTTTTTATGCCTAAAAAGGAATTGCACCAACTCAGAAGATTTCCTTAGGGAGGCCTTGGTTCTAAAAAGTAGATTTCTGACTTCTGCCTTGTGGCAAATGTCAGGCCTGTAAAATCAACACATATCGGGGCAGGAGGCTGACAGAATTCACCTCAACAGGTACAGGGGTTACATACCCTATTAAAACGTTTATTACGTGTACCACTGAGTGTGTGGTCTATCTCCTTCCGTGCCCTTGCGGCCTGGAATATGTTGGCCGTACTATACGTATGCTGCATATCAGGCTAGATGAAAACATAGCCAACATTAAAAAAGGCTTTGACAAGCATAGTGTTTCTAAGCATTATGACTTGAAACAAGGACGAGACCCCAGGGGAACTACCTTTGTGGCCCTAGAGAAATATGTACCCCACTGGCGAGGCAGTAAAGGGAAGCGTAACATCTCAAGGGAAGAGACCAATTGGATTTTCCGATTAGGTTCTCATATACCTGGAGGCTTGAATGTAGAGTGGGATATCAACTGTTTTATTAATAACAGTTGATGTCCCCCTACAGAATTTGTGGGGATAGAGATGCCCCCCCTTTTTTGCCAAACGATAGATTATGCTATATTTTATCCACCAAAGGGTTCTATATATAGATAGAAAAACGACTAAAAAACCTTTTTAACTCTTATTTAATTTCGTGGATTTGGGGAATATTGTATGCTGTCTATGTTTTTCTAGATTTTACAATGCTACTGACTGTATATTGTAAGGCATGGAAGCAAGCTTCTTTTTTTCACAAAATTCCCAAACATGACTTTAATATAGCGTTATGGCAATATTGTAGTTGTCCTTTTTGGCCACAAGATGGCGGTGTGAATAGTTTTCAGAACAGACCATGCTTTAAACAATGTGTCTATGTCTCTGTAAACGTGATTGCATTAAGTATAACGCTATCAGCTGTGATGGATTGAGATCTGACTTTGTCTGCATCTAATTATCACTCTTTGCTCATTCCCTGGTTGAACCCATAGCAGCGCTTCTCTGCTCTGCCAGCAGCCTATTTAGAGCATCAGCGCAGGCGTACCCCTGATGACGTCAGTTGTTGACGAAACGATCGTCGGGTAGTCACGCCCACACGCTCTGTGCATGAGCGATCGCTTTTTAAATGTCTGTATACAGGACTTTTTTACTTGCTAGCAACTCTTTGTTTTAAACCTGTTTTTAAGCTAATTGGAGACTCGTGGAAGCTCCCAAACAGCATTGTAACATTTACTCCAATAAATCTTTTTGATGAAACAATATCACACTATTTGGAGTATCATATCTTTTTTGCAAGATTTGCACAATCTTTTGAACACTTTGGATAATTACCGTGATTGAGAGACCATCCAGGATACTGACAAGAGACACCCAAGAGATCAAGGAGGCCCAGGAGATCTGGAGTTCAATTCTGGGGATCTGCGATCCAATTTGCACTCTTTGACCTCCCTGAGTAAGGGGGGTCGCTGCCGGTCTGGTAAGCCTTTCTTTTACTAAAGGTGACGGGTATCACAAGGTCAAGCAATCACATCAAGTCACATATCCATATGAAGATTTTTTTAGTCACTTTTATGGACTTTTTTTTAGATATTCACTATTTTTTTTTTTACCATATTTTTTGCACTTTTATTGTAGCACTTTCCATATATATATGATCTTTTGGCCTTGAATATATTTTTCAGTTTTGCTTGATTTATGCAAATTTTTATTTATTTATCTTTTTTCTTGTTTCATATGCGATTTTATATGTGATTTATGCAAGTTTTTGGCAGTATTTAGCATTTTCTTGTTTATATGTGATTTATGGTAACACTGTTCACATTATATGGTCACTAATTTGCACTTTTTTGCAAGTTGTGCTCAACAACTTTCTTCATATATTTTAGCGCTGCACTTTTTTCTACATATATAAAAAATATTAAATATAAAAAATATATGAGCCACAGTGCTTACGATTATTGAATTATGTTGCCTAGCAGTGCAAATCCTCATCAAGCACAATAATTCGTCAGGTGATGTAATTGACCAGATATGGCCATTACCAAATTTGGGCAATGTCATTGTCTGGGGTTAGGCTTAGAGACCAGTAGCTATAGCAGTAGAGAGTTTCACACTGACCCGCATGATACGTACATGAGCAGGTCACCCTGGTGGATGACATGGGCTCACTTGAGGCGTGGGGTCTAAGCACCAACTGGCCTTCACCAGAACTCCTGGTGGTAGAGATGGGTTTCGCTGCATACTAATGCCAGGTCATGGTCTTCAGGGTTGCCCCACAAGGAGGTGGGCAAGCCAGGGTCCGGGTACAGATGTAGTAGGTAGGGATAAAACAGAAGCATAATTGAGGAGCAAGCCAAAGTTGGTAACAAATGGTAGTGAAGATAAGGATAGCTGTAGGTATACAAGGAGCAAGATATTGGCTGGAGAGGACACAATTATCTGACAAACAGGAAGTGCAGAAACATGGCATAAATCAGGAACTTCATGGGAGGAGCAAATAGTTCAAGGTTCACCAGAAACAAGATACAAGGCAAAATGGTATAAGGGATCAGACAGGGAGAAGTCCAGCATCTCAGGTGGTACAGAAAAAGAGCTACAGCCAAACACTGCAGAGGTCCCAGGTTAAGATCTGGACCCTGACAGGCAATATCACAGACCACATATGGCCATGTGGCGATACTTGTTCAGTGATGTCAGTGCTAGCCTTGGCCCTCTGTTTACATGGTCAGGGATTCCAGGCCAGAAAATGATAGGGGCCGGTTGATGCCATTGGTTGCTAAGATCCTGGAAGGTGTTGGCACCCACTGCTTCCTTAAAACCATTCACAGAAAATAGTACTGGTAGAAATACTACTACTATAGATGATAATCACCTCCCACTCATTGAGCAAAACGTCTGACATTTGGACTAACAAACAGCTGTCAAAGTGTAGCTCATCCTTAGTAACAAGTACCCTATGGTATTATGATGCATCTGGCAACAAGTTCCTTCTGACTCTGTTGCACATCTGATAACATGGCACAACTAACTAAAATTGCAACTTTTGGTAATTTTATAAAGATTGTAACTTGCAGCATTATGCTTTTGGTCACCTAACTCTGATTCTGCTTGTGTGTGTATATAGGCTGCAACCTGTTGGTAGGAGGAACCCAAGCAACCTACAGGTGATCTGCAAAAATCAGTCGTAAATCAAATTAATTTCAAAATGTGATTTTTAAAAGATCAGTAAATAGGATCTGGTCACCATCATCTGTTGTCTCAGCCTTAAATATAATTCCATTTAAGAAACAACACAAAGAAAAGCACACACAAGTAATGTCATAGCACAAGCTTTTATAAAACGAATTTAATTCCATTTATCCACACACTGTCAGCGTTTCTGCATCACTGACCTCAGAGAAAAGTACTTTTGTAAAACATTAACAATTAGAATCTTTAAGACAACAACAAGAGGAAACTAGTCGAAAACATGACATGGATAACAGAATGTGCCACCAAGTATGAAATTTAAAATTACATTGAAAGATCTGCTGTCATAAAGCACAGTGATCTTATACAAAGCAGGAATTGTCTTGGCACTTTGAATTTAGCACCATGAATATTGAATTACCCTAATTTAAAACACATGAAGTGTTTCAGGTCAAAGCATACACCTCAGTATTCAATATCACTCTGCACTGATATGGTTATCAGGATATGGAAAATCGTATTAGATTTAAAGCAGAGTTCCACCCAGATTTTTTTTTAGGTCATTCGTTCTGCTGCACTGCATTAAATACTTTAATGCGTGTGATTAATAAAATCACATTTCAATTACCTTTTTTTTAATTCACTCACATTTGTTTTCTTTATTCCAGAGCACTTCCATCTCCACTAGGAGTCTGTTCCGGGATAAGGTGCTGCTGGTCCCCCAGCTTGCACCTCCCGATCTCGTGTGTACACAGGGTGTAGCACAGAAGGATTATCTTGTTGCCATAACAATGGGCTGCGACGGAGGAAGTGCCCACCCCGTTGTTATGGCAACAAAGATAAGCTATCTACACCACGCAATGCCCACTGACTCCTGGGAACGATAACAAACATCTCCCAGGAGCCAAGGCATGGCAGAATATGACATACGGTGCCGAGGCTGGGAAGAGTCAGATTACAAGGGACACCCTAGCAACAAGGCAATGGCACACGCAATAAGTAAAAAAAAAAAGCCACATGTTGTTAGAACTCATTCAGATCAAGTTCAAAATATGGACGGAACTCCGCTTTAAGTAGAACTTCAACCCAAACATTTCTTCTAGTGTTTGGTTGAGAAGGGTTAAAGGGTTTATTTTGCTCTTAGTAGCCCAGCTGAGGAGATTTTTCCCCCCTTTCTGTTATGGTGACCACACAAGAAGTGAGAGGAAAATTCTCCTATCTAAAAAATCAAACTTTGACAGTAGTCATTGGAACAAGTGCCTCAACTGGAAGATTTCCCCAGTACACTAAAGGGGCCAAAGGCATCAATTAACCACTTGTGGACCGCCCTTACGCAATGATCTAGTAGTAATAGCAGCACACTTTACACATATTACACATAGTTAGGCACACATTTAACCCCTTGATTGCCCTAGATGTTAACCCTTTCCCAGCCAGTGTCATTAGTACAGTGACAGTGTATAATAATATTCCTGATCACTGTTTTATTGTCACGGGTGATGTCAGTGGCAGTTAGTCAGTTCCCTCCAGCACCAGTTAGTGTCAGATTGCTCACCACACTATCACAGTCCCATTATAAGACATGAAGGGGGAGGGGAAATTGGGACTTTAAATGAAATTACGGCCTGATAAAGTCGCATATTTCCATCCCTGTCATTATGACTATAAATTTATTTTAAAAACCCGGCAAGCGAGTCGCTAGCGAGTAAAAAAGGAGGAGTTGGGACTTTAAATGAAGCCAATGGTTTGCAAGCCAACACATAACTGGGGCGTGAATAAGCTGTTTAATGGTTTACATACAAACAATGGTATCGAACAATGTCTTATTAACACTTAGCAAGATATCTAAGATGAGTAATAGCACTGATAAACAGTGGTCAGCATACAGATTACTAACATCAATTGGCAAGACAGGTAAAACAGATAATAACACTGGTACAAACATCATTGCTGGGTAAAACCAAGGGACCACCAATGTCAGAATGGGTAAACAATTATTGCACGATAATGCCTGCCTGATTTCTGGCCTCAAAATTCCTGTTACAAGGAATAATCCATGTGTACATTGAAATTGGTGAATAGAAGTTGGCTGGTAGCTCAACGCGTTTTGTGGTTCAAGACCACTCATCAGGAGCAGACAATTTTAGAATGATATAATAGGTCAACATGGTTAACGTGGGTACAGGAGGGCAGATAGATCCCCCAGAAGGATCAAAGTACTCACTGGCATACGTTTGTTGGTGGTGAGTGGCCAGAGGCGGTAAACCGTCTGGGTACCCTGCAACCGGGAGCTGAGGCGTCAAACCCAGGCACCCACCGAGGAGACATAGGACCACGAGGCACTCTAGAGATAAAGGTGGCAGGTGAACCAAAAATGAGGGGATGTATGTGAATGCGAATGAATGGGGAAGGGGGGTGGGGGGAGGTGTTGTGGGAGAAAGTGCCGTGTGGAGAAAAAGGTCCCAACTCCTCCTCTTTTACTCGCTAGCGACTCGCTTGCAGGGTTTTTTTAAAAAAAAATTTATAGTCACAGTCCCATTATAAGTCGCTGATCACTGCCATTAGTAGTATGAAAACATAAATAAATAAAAATTCCAGTCCATATGCCATAGTTTGTAGGCGATAAAACTTTCACACAAACCAATCAACATACACTTATTGGGATTTTTTTTTTTTTTTTTTAATCAAAGACATGTAGCAGAATACATTTTGGCCGAAATTTATAAAGGAACTTTATTTTTTTTATTGGATACGTTTTGTAGTGAAAGTAATATATATATATATATATATCCCAAAATCTTTTCTTTCACTCATGGTTAGTGTTTGGCTGAAGCCATTTATTATCAATCAACTGTGTTTACTCTTTTTAAATCATAATCGCAACAGAAACTACCCAAATGACCCTGATCAAAAGTTTACATACCCCAGTTCTTAATACTGTGTATTGCCCCCTTTAAATTCTTGGGCTGTCTTGCATGAACTGCACGTTTGAGATCTCCCCAGAGTGGCTCAATGATATTGAGGTCAGGAGATGGCCACTCCAGAACCTTCACTTTATTCTGCTGTAGCCAATGACAGGTCGACTTGGCCTTGTGTTTTGAATCATTGTCATGTTGGATTGTCCAAGTACATCCCATGCACAGCTTTCTGGCTGATGAATGCAAATATGAATGCAGATGAATGCAGTATATATAAATATATACATACACACACACACACACACACACACACACAGTATCTCACAAAACTGAGTACACCCCTCACATTTTTGTAAATATTTTAATATACCTTTTAATGTGACAACACTAAAGAAATTACACTTTGCTACGATGTAAAGTAGTGAGTGTACAGCTTTTATAACAGTGTAAATTTGCTGTCCCCTCAAAATAACTCAACAGACAGCCATCAATGTCTAAACCACTGGCAACAAAAGTGAGTACACCCCTAAGTGAAAATGTCCAAATTGGGCCCAAAGTGTCAATATTTTGTGTGGCCACCATTACAGTAGGTGACTGTGATATTGTGTCAATCTCGCCGCTGTTATCGGCTAAATTTGACACCTGCGAGCCCCGTCGCAGGAGCCAGCGCCAAGCTAGCTCGCTCATCGGGAAAGGAAAACTTTTTTTTCCTTTCGCGATGAGCGACAGGCAGTGCTGACAGCTGTCTGGTATGAATCATGAGGGGGAACGCCATGCCAAATTTTAAATAAAAAATTGGCGTGGGTTCCCCCCCGGGGCAAATTATAGGCCCTTAGGTCTGGTATGGATTGTAAGGGGAACCGCCCTACGCCGAAAAATCGCATGGGGGTCCCCCCAAAATCTATACCAGACCCTTATCCAAGCACGCAGCCCGGCCGGTCAGGAAAGGGGGTGGGGACGAGTGATCGCCCCCACCCCAAAGCACCTTGTCCCCATGTTAATGAGGACAAGGGCCTCTTCCCGACAACCCTGGCCGTTGGTTGTTGGGGTCTGCGGGCGGAGGGCTTATCAGAATCCGGGAGCCCCCCTTTAATAAGGCGGCCCTCAGATCCCGGCCCCCCACCCTATTGAGAAAGTCACGTGTGTAGTGACGCAACGCGTCAGGGAGGAGCCAGGTGCCGCCGTTTTCGAGTAAGGCTGAACCCGGAAGCATTTGTCCGTGCTGCTGTTTTTTTCGATTTTTTTATGTAAGTTACTACTTGTCTTTTGGGAAAATAAAATGTTAATACTACACCATGGAGCCACCTTTTTTCTTTCACCATATATCCAATGGCATCTACTGAGTGTGGGAGAATGCAATCTTGGGCTGGATATCATGTGTGCTGGATATCGTGTGTCCCCGCGCACCATATTGTGACAATGCCTATTGGGGGCCGCTGCTAGAGGTGAGAGGCTGGGGGAAATAGCTGTCACACTCCAGAATATGATTGGATGAATCATCTACATCATAGACACTTTTACCGCCACATTGACTATTTATTGCACTTTCCTTTTATTCTTTGGAATACTATCAGAAGATCTCATCTTGTCTGTATTGTGAGTCGCAGTACACGGTCTATTGGATTGCACTTATCACTTTTTTATGATCATCTGCTTGCGTTTTTTGGACATTTTCTTCACACACATTGGTGTGTCACGTCATTTTATATATTTTGTTTATGCACATCGTTTTATTTCACTTTTTAGCATATTGTTTATATATTGCACAGTTATATATTTCACAGCTGTAGATTGTTTATTTGCTCTACTTTACATTGCACTTTATCTTCTTGCACTATTGCACTTTATTATTGATCTATATTGCATTATAAATATTTTATGATATGCATTATTTATTTTAATATTGCACTGTTATGTACTGTATTTTTCACCAGATATTTAACTCAGGTTAGTTAGCGCCACATACCTTGTTTTATATTAAGTTTTTTTGCGGAAACTTCCCTCTTAAACTGAAGGTGCGTGTTATACGCCGATAAAGACGGTATATCCAAATAACACGCCCAAGCTCATCCTTAGTCCTGAGCGGTGTTTGTGGATTTGTTGGGGGCCACAAAAGAGATTTATGTATATCCAAATAACACGCCCAAGCTCATCCTTAGTTCTGAGCGGTGTTTGGGGATTTGTTGGGGGCCACAAAAGAGATTTATGTATATACAAATAACACGCCCGAGCTCATCTCTTCACCACACTAAGCCACAAAGGCATAAGAATTCTTGTTGGGCAGTGTATTAGTGCTCGGGCGAACACACTTAGACCGAATTTTAATGGTTCAAAGAATGCCAGGCAAAATGGTCAGCCCTCACGCATGTTCACTTCATCAAATCTGGCCCTCTTTGAAAAAAGTTTGGACACCCCTGGTCTAGGAGAAAAAGAAATGAAGATTTACATACCCAGTCCTCTGCTCCTCTGTGCTGCTAGGTGGGTCCCTGTGGCATTTTCTTCCTCATGCTTCAGAGGTCTGAGGTTGTGACATCATCAAGACCAATGCAATGATTATAGCCCTGCAGTGGACGTGATGACACCGAGGGACAGTCCACCACCAGAATGTGGGGTAAGCTCCACCTGCCAGGAGAGCAAAGGATCAGTTACATAAAAGTGCATCTTCTCTCCCCTAGGCAAAACAAGCAGTTAGCCCTTGCAGTGCAGGCAAAGCCCCACTGCAATGGTTAATTTTAAAGTTTACCGGAGTTGGGCTTTAAGTCTAAAAGTGTTAACATTCCATTTAAAGACAGTTAAACACAAGAGTTATAATGTTTTACATCTGTTTAGTTTCACAACAATTACCTGGGAAATATTTATCTTCTTGACAAATATAAAAATTCATAAATGATTAAAAGAAGATTGAAGGCAACCTACATATACTGACAAGGAGCATGCTGACTGTACTCTTGTGACCTTACTTGCACGTCCGGTATATATAACAGACTTCTGATTGGCTTCCAGTAGTCACACAAATTTAGAACAATAGCTTTTTCCATGACATTTCATTAACAATAAGGAGCTGAATAGTTTTACAGCTGGCAATCCCCTTGAAAGAAGCATTGTGGCTGATTTACAATAGCTGTAAAGCATATTCACCTTGCAAGGGAATTTTCACTTGCTTAGTAAATAAATAAGGGGGAAATGTGCTGACTTCTATTATCCATTCACATGTAAGCAAAAATTGTTTTTTTTTACTAATTTTCTTGTGTGAGTATGGATTTTCATTTAAAAGTGATTTTTCACCACATTCAGCAAGCTGGCAATTAAAACTGTATCATTTATTTCCTTGTAAATGTCATTTTTGCTGTGGCACATCCTACAGAATGAAAAAAAAATCTGTAGAGCCCCCCCCCAAATGCATACTAGACCACTTGACCTCTGCAAGATTTACCCCCTCTTTTATGACCAGGCCATTTTTTGTATACGACACTGCGTTACTTTAACTGATGCTTTTGATGAAGGCCTGAGGCCGAAACGCGTCAGTGTTTGGATAATTTTACTGGCGTAATGTTTCAATAAATATTTTCTATGGAGAAGCTGTCGAGTTGCTGGCCTGTACTTTCTATTAACTGAAAATTGCATGGTCATGCAACGGTGTCCATCAATTAAATGTATGTCCTTTTTTCACACAAATAGAGCTTTCTTTTGGTGTTATTTGATCACCACTGCATTTTTTATTTTTTGCGCTATAAACAAAAAAAGACAGACAAACAATATTTTTAACTTTCTGCTATAAAACACATCTAATATTTTTTTTTTTAAACCTAATTTCTTCATCAATTTAGGTCAATATATATTCTGCTACATGTTTTTGGTAAAAAAATAATAATAATATTGTTTTGAGCAAAAGTTATAGCATCTACAAACTATGGTAGATATACTGGAATACATTTATTTATTTTTATCCTAGTAATGGTGGCAATTAGTGACTTATAGCGGGACTGCGATATTGCGGCAGACATTCTGACACTAACAGACACTTTTGACACTTTGTGGGAACCAGTGACACTAATACAGTGATCAGTGCTAAAATTATGCACTGTCACTGTACTAATGACACTGACTTGGAAGGGATTAAACATCTAGGGCAAGCAGGGGGATAACTGTGTGCCTAGCCAGTGTTTATGTGTACAGTATGTGGTGCTTTTACTAAGGGAAGTAATGGATTTTATTCCCTGCTTTGCAGGGGAGAATCTATTTCTTCCTCACTGACAGAACAAAGTTCTGCCTTGTTTACATAGGCAGAGCCCTGTCTTGTCTGTTTTCTGGACAATCGGTGGGTGTCGCTGATCTGCATCTTCTGTGCTTATTAATAGCATGGCTGGGATCGCTGGCAACGCACACCCCCTACCCAGAAGTGCCAGATCACTTATCTAGTACATGATCTGGCGCAGCAGGGCCACCTTGCCTCTGTATATCTAAGTTATATGGTCGGCAAGCGGGTATGTCAGATATGCATATAAAAATCCATACCAAACCCTTAATCTGAGCAGGCAGCTTGGCTGGCCAGGAAAGGGGGCCATGAGTGAGCAGCCCCCCCATCCTCCTGAACTATACCAGGCCACATGCCCTCAACATGTCGATGAGGACAAGGGCTTCCTCCCAATAACCCTTGCCTAGTGATTGTGGGGGTCTTTGGGTGAAGGGCTTATCGGAATGTGGAAGCCCCTTTAGTAATATGGTGCTCCCAGATACCAGGCTCCCCTTCCCCCCAAGTGAATGAGTATGAATAATTTTTGTGAATGAGTACCCATTCACAAAGAAAAAAAGTTGTTACCTAGAAATAAAGGTGCCCAAACATTTGATGGGTACTTTATTAAAAAAAAAAAATCCCCAAAAAATGGCACTTGTTGTAAATCCTCTGTCAATCATGACCCAGCACACGCAACCGATCCCAACAGTGACACTGGCCAAATGACAGCTCCCCAAGCTGTCCTCAGCTATATAAGGGAAGGGGTAGGGATAGTGGTGACATCATTGTTAACCACTTCAATGCAGGACATTTATACACCCTTCCTGCCCAGACCAATTTTTAGCTTTCAGTGCTCTCACACTTTGAATGCCAATTACTCAGTCATGCAACACTTTACCCAACAAAATTTTTATCTTTTTTTCATACAAATAGAGCTTTCTTATGGTGGTATTTAATCACCACTGGGTTTTTTATTTTTTGTGACATAAGTGAAAAAAGAGCGAAAATTTTGAAAAAAAAAAAAACACTTTATTTTTAGTTTCTATGATAACATTTTGCAAATAAGTCATTTTTGTTCATAAATTTGGGCCAAAATGTATACTGCTACATCTCTTTGGTAAAAATAACCCAAATTAGTGGATAATATTTGGTCTCTGTGAAAGTTATAGTGAAAAGTAGACAGTCAAAGGTATTTAGTAAGAGGCATAGTGAGTTTTTTGAAGTTGTAATTTTTTCCCACAATTCTTGGGAAAATTAAGAATTTTTTTTTGCACAAAATTGTCATAATAACAAGTTATTTCTCACACACAGCATATGCATACTTCAAATTACACCCCAAAATACATTCTGCTACTCCTCCCGAGTATGGCGATACCACATGTGTGTGACTTTTAACATAGCCTGGCCACACAGAGGTCCAACATGCAGGGAGCACTATCGGGGGTTCTAGGTGCATAAATTACACATCTAATTTCCGAACGACCTATTACATTTGTGAAGACCCTGGAACACCAGGACAATGGAATTACCCACAAAATGACCCCATTTTGAAAAGCAAACACCCCAACATCTATTCTATGAGGCATAATGAGTCATTTTTTTCCACAAGTCTTCGAAAAACGTGGAAAGAAAATTAAAATATAGAATTTTTTTTTTACACAAAGTGGTCAGTTTTTAAGATATTTCTAACTCAAAGCATGTATATAGCATGTATATAGCAAAAATGACACCCCAAAACACATTCTGCTACTCCTCCTGAGTATGACGATACCACATGTGTGAGACTTTTACAGAGCCTGACCACACAGAGAGGTCCAACATGCAGGGAGCACCGTCAGGCGTTCTTGGAGCATAAATTACACCTCTAATTTCCTAACATCCTATTACATTTTTGAAGGCCCTGGAGCACCAGGACAGTGGAATTACCCACAAAAAGACATCATTTTGGAAAACAAACACCCCAAGGTATATTCTCTGAGGTATTATGAGTCTTTAGAACGGTTTATTTTTTTTTTACACAAGTCTTCAGAAAACGTGGAAAGAAAATGAAAATATTTTGTTGTCAATTTATAAGATATTTCTAACACATAGCATGTATATAGCAAAAAATACACCCCAAGACACATTCTGCTACTCATCCTGAGTATGGCGATACCACATGTGTGAGACTTTTACACAGCCTGGCCGCATACAGAGGTCCAACATTGAGGTAGTACCTTCAGGTCTTCTAGGAGCATAAATTACACATCTCACTTCATTCCTACCTATCATACTTTTGAAGATCCTTGAGCACCAGGACATTACCCACAAAATGACCCTATTTTGGAAAGAAAACACCCCAACGTATATTCTATGAGGCATGGACTGCAGATAGTTATTCGGGTACTCTGATGGGCTGGAGACAGGTACTCGGTTACTCTGATGGGCTGGTGACAGGTATTCGGTTACTCTGATGGGCTGGCGACAGATACTCGGGTACTCTGATGGCCTGGTGTAATGGAAATTTGTAAGTTCTGTATATAATTGTATTCTATTTTGTATGTATTGCACACTGCCCTTACTGTGCACACTGCCCTCACTGTGCACACGGCACTAATAATGTTTTCAGTACATGTTTACATTCTTTCAGGTCCTGATTAGAATTAGTCTGCCTATGTAATGCCCCTTGTTACCATAAACGTACAATTGTAATATTAATGTGATACCTACGTAATCATGTGTATAAAAACCTTCAATTGCATCATAAAAAGGCAGAACAGTTATTTGGAAAGATGCTGAGCGGATCTTTTGTGTCTGTTTCATACTGCAACAGTTATTAATTTGGAACCACTAATCAATATGAGGATAGGAGTTGCCTATCATCAAAATGTCCAACTCATGTGGCGAGCCAGCCAGGAGGTACTCGGGTACTCTGATGGCCTGGTGACAGGTACTCGGGTACTCTGATGGGCTGGTGACAAGTACTCGGGTACTCTGATGGCCTGGTGACAGGTACTCTGATGGCCTGGTGACAGGTACTCGGGTACTCTGATGGGCTACAGATAGGTACTCGGGTACACTGATGGGTGGTGACAGGCACTTGGGTACTCTGATGGGTGGTGACAGGTACTCAGATGGGCTGTGACAGGTACTCAGGTACACAGATGGACTGTGATGGGTACTCGGGTACTCAGATGAACTGTGACAAGTACTCAGGTATTCAAATGGACTGTGACAGATACTTAGGTACTTAGATGAACTGTGAGGCCGCGTACACACGAGCTGACTTTTCGGCAACAAAAGTCAGACGGCCATTCCGGGCTGACTTTCATCAGACTTTTGACGGACTTCTGATGGACTTTTGAACGAACGTACTTGCCTACACACGATCACACCAAAGTCCGACGGATTCGTATGTGATGACGTATGACCAGACTAAAATAAGGAAGGTCATAGCCAGTAGCCAATAGCTGCCCTAGCGTGGGTTTTCGTCCGTCGGACTAGCATACAGACGAGCGGATTTTTTGACCGGACTCGAGTCCGTCGGAAAGATTTGAAGCAGGATTTTCGACTGGAAAAGTCTGCTGAAGGTCCGATGAGGCCCACACACGATCGGATTGTCCGCCGGACTCGGTCCGTCGGACCAGTCTGGTCGAAAAGTCCGCTTGTGTGTACGCTGCATGACAGGTACTCAGGTACTCGGGTACTCAGATGGGCTGTGACAGGTACTCGGGTACTCAGATGGGCTGTGACAGGTACTCAGATACTCAGATGGGCTGTGACAGATACTCATGTACTCGGGTACTCAGATGGGCTGTGTCAGGTACTCGGGTACTCAGATGTACTGTGACAGGTACTCAGGTACTCAGATATACTGTAACAGGTACTCAGGTACTCGGGTACTCAGATGGGCTGTGACAGGTACTTGGGTATTCAGATGGGCTGTGACAAGTACTCGGGTACTCAGATGGACTGTGACAGGTACTTAGATGAACTGTGACAGGTACTCAGGTACTCAGGTACTCAGATGGGCTGTGACTGGTACTCAGGTACTCGGGTACTCAAATGCGATGTGGCAGATACTCAGGTACTTGAGTACTCAGATGGGATGTGGCAGGTACTCAGGTACTCGAGTACTCAGATGGGCTGTGACAGGTATTTTAATGGGTGGTGACAGATACTTTGATGGGTGATGACAGGTACTTTGATGGGTGGTGACCGCGATTTGTTGACATTCTGTGACCGGCTGTGATTGGACACAGCCAGTCACGTGGTAAAGAGCCAATTTCATTGGCTTTTTACTGCGATTGGGCTTGGGGTGTGTCAGGGTGACAAGCCTCATCCCCAATCGCCACTCTGTGCGCGCCCAAGGGGCGTGCACAAGCGCTGTGCACGAGCGCCGTGCACGTGGGCAGTACATGTGACCGGCTGCGATTGGACACAGCCAGTCACGTGGTAAAGAGCCATTTTTTATTGTTTTTTTTACACGGATCTGGGAGGGTTTATGTCCGAGGGACACACCTCATCCCCGATCGCCACGCTGCGGGCCCCGCTGCGGGAAACCCAGGACGTCATTTGACGCCTGCCCAGGATGGGAGATCCCATCTGCGGACGTCATATGACTATAGCCCGGTATTAAAGTGCTTAAAGTCATTCCCCAAATACAGCTAATTGCCATATTTGGGCAATGATGTCACTGCTATCCGTGCCCATTTATCTTACATCTTTGGTTCCTTGGGATGTCGTGAGTGAAAGCACCTGCTGATTCCTTAGGAACCAGTGACAGCAGGAAGCTGTCATATACAGAAGTGGTAGAAATACTGCTTCTATTTATATTGCATAACTCCAGCCAAAAAGGATGCCTAATGGGCTAAACTTCAGGTGTTCCCTTGAACACCCGAATAGCCAAAGTTTTGTCCAAACCCAGGTAAAACCTTTTTTGATGATTTTGGATAGAATGCTGAATGGTTAGAATACCTGCAAGGCTTTTATTTCTGTCTGTGCCCCGGTAAGGGAGATTCACCTTCTCTTCTGTTTACCATTATCACCAATAGTGAAAGCAAAAGAAAATCCCAAATTTGTGGACTACAATTATAAAGTACAGTGTTCCTCCGGTATTTCTATGCATTGCATGTCCCTCTAGTGTTATCAACTGACATCATGTTTGTGAGCCAATCTAAAGGGATTGTGGGATGAGTAGTTCCTTAGACAGTTAATTGTTTAACATGACTCCGTACCTGGACTACATATCCCAGGGATCTTTGATGCCATTGGAGAGATTTCTGGGAGGAACTATGTAAGAAGTCAAAGTCCTGCCCTGCGCTCTCTTCCTCCTGGGCCTGACGCAAGAGGGATTTCTCCATGCAAGGAGAGAGAGGTCGCGGCCTACCATGCAATGTATCACATTCCAACTCAGGCGAGAGGGGCCTAGAGCTGCTTGCTGTTCATCTGACATCCATTCAGCACCAGCTCGGCCGCCCGCCAATCTGTGTTCAGAGCTTTGCATCAGGAGATCGATACAGTGGATCCGCCGCACGTGTGTTGCTACAGGAGTTGCTGTATGGAGGGTCCCAAATCGGCCTGGTCGTTGGTGACAGGGCAGTCGCCCACCTTTACAAATCCTTTTCTCACGGTTTCACTGGGACACTTTGCACAGACATCTTTACCTTGGGAATACTTTACTGAACTTATCCTGAACACTGTGCATAGACACCTTTAGCTACTACCATTTCAAGTAATCATATGGCTTGCTATTACACCTTATTTGATACAATTAAAGAGCTCCTAGGTGCCGGTGAAGACCATCAGATATGCAACAGGGACATTGCTGTCATTATTGCTACAAGGGTCCTTATACCATTGCCATTAAGTCTGACCTCTCATTAGGGTGAAATGTTTATAGGCTGGCCTAGGTTTCCCTCTTTAGAAGTTGTGTCAGTATAACCATCTAACTTGTTTATCCTTTCAGGTGCAAGCAGAATTCCACTGTACATGTGTATATACTAGACTGTTTGACCTGCAAATATTTGGTTTGTGTTATTTGGAGGAATTCCTTTCCAAAACTCAGCAGATCTATTACCTCCTCTTTGTGACAATATCTTCTTTGAACTGTTCTAGTAAACATTCCAGGTCATGGCAGTGTAAATGAGCAGGTAATTCCAAGCAGCCCATTAGGGGATCGTGCTACGCTTGGATGGTCACCAGAACAGGAAAAGAGGTGAAATCTTCCAGTGGGGACATTAGTTCTGGTGACAACCAAAGATTCACTCATTTTGGAGGGTTTTCCTCACACCTCCTGGGGCAGGAAGTGAAGGGAAATCTGCCAAATCAGATAGAGATGGCAAAACACTCTCTCACTCTGTCCAAAATAAAAGAAAAAGTTTGCCTGTAGTTCTACTTTAACAGAACAGTGACTCACAGGAAGGTCAAGGATGCTCCACTGGACAGGCGTACCATGTGATCCTGAACAACATATCACTTAGCTAGTAAAAGACAGTCTTCCAGACAACAGTTCCATGAAATGAAAGGGTGGAACATTGGAAGAATAGGGGTGGACAAAGGTCCATGTAGTCCATTTCTTATAAATGTGGATCAGAAGTTATGAGACCCCTCTTACTGTCACATGATGGGTGATGGTACCCCTTCCTGTCGACACACAGTACATATTTATACCGTCTAGTGTTTGAATGAAGGTAGAGAGGGTAATAGCTCCCATCCTGGGGCTCTATGATGACACCATTGACTGGACATAACTTAAAGTGGGTCATTCCTCTGCTTGCTCCTATAATAGTTCAAAACACTGAACCCGGTAGCCTGCATCTTTGTGTAGTATGTATTCTGAGAACCAGTGAGGTTTGCTATGTACCTTAATTAAAATAAGGTACCCTCTAAATCCTGCTATATTATCCTGATGATGAAAATAGATGAGCCCACACTAAAAGGGTTGCAATTAAATAGACATTTGGGTATCTTTTTATTTGATTTCCACCTCCTGTGGCCCTTATGATTACAACACTGCTATGTAAAGATAGCTGCTCCTCTGCCAGTTCCTGAATATAATATTTTTCAAAAAATGTACAGCTAGACTGCAAACTTACACTCATTATTCTATTTTTGTTTGTGAAATCGGATTTTATTAAAAACTGCAAATTACCATCAGGCTCATGCTGTAGCATCAGATATTTTTTTCAGCACACATAGATCTTGCTCATGTGCTCATGTATATTGCGTTACCAGTCAGTTAGTTTTATATATGTTGCCTGTGCTTCATTCCTTTAACAGGGCCTTATGTATAACATAAATTTTCTTGCTGTCCAGAAAGCGAAGCAATTGTGACATAGTAGCTTATGTCTGCAGGCTATAGTGTGTATTAAAATTTAGTGCCGAACAAAATGCCAAGTACAAGACAAAGAGATTATTTTGGTTAGTGCAGGGATACTACGCTGCTTACCAATATGAAATCCTCAATCTGTTGGTTGTAAATTGATGGATAAAGGCCACCTGTCAGCCCGTGCAGTCAGCAGTAACATAAGCTTCCATCCCAATATTTTTAGAGCTGTAGCTTATTATACCCCTAGGGTTATTAATTTAAATCCAGATTAGTAGCCTTCTGTTATTTGGCCCACAGAGGTTATCAGAAATAAAACCGGGATATTGCGGCAGTGTTTCCCACTCAGATACCTGTAATAGTGTTTTATCCTTTATTTCCTGCTCCATTTTTCTTCCTTTGGAAGAGAAGAGAAGTTATATGCTCATATAAGAAAAATCATAAGAATTGTGTTACTTCTGATTTTTCATGCCTCTTTCAGTGGGATATAAACTTGAAATATATGTGATAAAGGGCTTTCTAAGTTTTTTATAAGTTTTTTAGATTAGTAAATGTCACAGAATGGCAGAAATTACACTTTCTAAAAGGCTAAAGGCACCCAATTCTAGCAGCTCAGTTGTTTTCATCTTGGTGCTGTATAATTTTCTCGTAGGAAGATTTGTCGCAGATGATCCAAACACAGGATAAGGCAGATATACAGAAGAAGGGGTTAGTTTGGGGACTAGTTTAGGGTTTATTTTAGGTTACAGACGGGGTTAAACATTAGGTGGTTTAATTTAACTGTTAAGGTTATGGTTAGTGTAAAGCTGGTCATAGATGGATTTAAATTCTGCAGGTTCAGCAGGGATTGCCCAAATTTCATAAGTGGGTGCCCCTTTGCTACAGAAGTAAATCGTTAGATCAACTTTTTTCCAACAGGATTGTTGGAAAACTCTTTCCTGCTTTCCACTTGGAAGACTTTTGATGAACCTGAAAGAACTTTTTCTGCTTTTGGCACACTCCTCTGTCAGGAGGGTACGACTGTACTCTAATATGCATTCCAATTTCATATGCTGGCTTTAGAACTATCATGGCGCAACAAAGCCCTCCTCCATCCCTTGCGGCAGGGATTATCTGTACTCATGTAGGGCAAACTGGTTTGAAGATCCACTCCTACCACACAGGATGAATTAGTTGCTCTTTGCAATCAGCTTCATGCTCGTTTATAGGAGAGGGCCATCAAAAAGTCCTTCTGGCTGTCTAGCGCCATTTTCCAAAATAGTTTCAGATCTCCTCATATAATTTGTATAATGCACAGAGGTTTCATGGGCTTGAAGCTTTACCACTGGCTCTTACAAAATATAGGTCACTTCTCCCAACCAGATCTGTAACTGTGTGATGGGGCCCTACAGCAAAACCATTAAGTAGCCTATCAGTCTCTCAATTCCCCATCTCAAAGGCTATTCCAGAATAGTAATTACTTTCATACAATTATGTAGGAGTTCCCAAAAGATATACTGTATATCAATTCATTATATCTAAGTGGATTTAACAGATCCTATTGTCAGTTGCATAAATCATTTTGTAACCAGACATCTATGGGCCCCTGTGCTTTTCATCCCAATAGCAGACACATGGCTATCATTATCCAATTTGTTCCAAACATGCTTCCTAGACACCATGACATGCCTGTCTTGTGCTCGACCTCAAACACCAACTAATATATATATCCTAAAACAAAAGTTGAAAAAGTACAATGACTGGCCTATTTTTGAAATGTCTGTCTAACTGGCTTGACCACGAATATTTTAAACTAGAGCTAGGATGTCCCTCTTGGAACAGCAGTTGAATCTGCTGCAACCCAGTATTCCACAAAAAAATTGTATGATGGGATGTCTAGTGATTGAAGCAGACCTTGAACTAAATCCCTGTGCTGAAACATGTTCTTGTAATAGCGGTCTATTTTGCTTTACTGCAGTGATTTCTAAAGGAGTGGAAGAGGGGAAGAAAGGTAGTCTTGTGGACCTTGCTTGCTTTAATTCATATACAGTCAGGTCCATAAATATTGGACATTGACACAATTCTAATAATTTTGGCTCCATACACCACCACAATGGATTTGAAATGAAACAAACAAGATGTGCTTTAACTGCTGTATATGTGCCTCCCACTTTTTAAGGGACCAAAAGTAATGGGACAGATTAACAATCATCCATCAAACTTTCACTTTTTAATACTTGGTTGCAAATCCTTTGCAGTCAATTACAGCCTGAAGTCTGGAATGCATAGACATCACCAGACGCTGGGTTTCATCCCTGGTGATACTCTGCCAGGCCTCTACTGCAACTGTCTTCGGTTCCTGCTTGTTCTTGGGGCATTTTCACTTCAGTTTTGTCTTCAGCAAGTGAAATGCATGCTCAGATTCAGGTCAGGTGATTGACTTGGCCATTGCATAACATTCCACTTCTTTCCCTTAAAAAACTCTTTGGTTGCTTTCGCAGTATGCTTCGGGTCATTGTGCATCTGCACTGTGAAGCTCCGTCCAATGAGTTCTGAAGCATTTTGCTGAATATGAGCAGATAATATTGCCTGAAACACTTCAGAATTCATCCTGCTGCTTTTGTCAGCGATCACATCAGCAATAAATACAAGAGAACCAGTTCCATTGGCAGCCATACATGCCCACGCCATGACACTACCACCACCATGCTTCACTGATGAGGTGGTATGCTTTGAATCATGAGCAGTTCCTTTCCTTCTACATACTCTTCGCTTCCCATCACTCTGGTACAAGTTGATCTTGGTCTCATCTGTCCATAGGATGTTGTTCCAGAACTGTGAAGGCTTTTTTAGATGTTGTTTGGAAAACTCTAATCTGGCCTTCCTGTTTTTGAGGCTCACCAATGGTTTACATCTTGTGGTGAACCCTCTGTATTCACTTTGGTGAAGTCTTCTCTTGATTGTTGACTTTGACACACATACACCTACCTCCTGGAGAGTGTTCTTGATCTGGCCAACTGTAGTGAAAGGTGTTTTCTTTACCAGGTAAAGAATTCTTCGGTCGTCCACCACAGTTGTTTTCCGTGGTCTTCCGGGTCTTTTGGTGTTGCTGAGCTCACCGGTGCCTTCTTTCTTTTTAAGGATGTTCCAAACAGTTGATTTGGCCACACCTAATGTTTTTGCTATCTCTCTGATGGGTTTGTTTTGTTTTTTCAGCCTAATGATGGCTTGCTTCACTGATAGTGACAGCTCTTTGGATCTCATTCTGAGAGTTGACAGCATCAGATTCCAAATGCAAATAGCACACTTGAAATGAACTCTGGACCTTTTATCTGCTCCTTGTAAATGGGATAATGAGGGAATAACACACACCTGGCCATGGAACAGCTGAGCAGCCAATTGTCCCATTACTTTTGGTCCCTTAAAAAGTGGGAGGCACATATACAAACTGTTGTAATTCCTACACCGTTCACCTGATTTAGATGTAAATATCCTCAAATTAAAGATGAAAGTCTGCAGTTAAAGCACATCTTGTTCGTTTCATTTCAAATCCATTGTGGTGGTGCATAGAGCCAAAAAGATTAGAATTGTGTTGATGTCCCAATATTTATGGACCTGACTGTACTTCTAAAATTTCTATATATGTTAGACAGTTGACAATTAAAATGTATTTTACTTGATTTATTTTGTATTGTTGTGACATTGTTTGATTATTCTAAAATACTATGTACATAATTATTATTATACAGGATTTATACAGCGCCAACAGTTTACGCAGTGCTTTACAATATAAAAAGGGAGACAATATAGTTACAATACAATAAAATACAAGAGGATTAAGAGGGCCCTGCTCAGTATATTACACTATATTCCACATACATGTGTATGCCATGCCTTATTTGTACAGAAAATTGCAGTTTCTGGTTCAACAGATAATTGGCTAATGAATAAAATGTTTAAGTCTATATTTCTGGAGCCACTTTTGCTTGATGTCTCAGCCATTGTAATTATTACTTGTGTAATTGTATAAATCATGTAAATTAGTAGAGACAGGTTTATTTAAATATTCTGTTAGGACTTAAAAGGAGTGACAGTACTAATAAAGCAAAATAATCAGAATAGATCTATTTGACAGAGTCAGTAATTAGAAGCTTGAACACCAATTAATTCCGAGCAGATAGTCTATAAGTTTTCCATTGGTCTTTACTCTGGGGTGATTTGTGAATTAACCAAAATAGAAGAAAGCTATGAAAGGACTGAAGCAAGCAAAAAAAAGTGACAAGAAACAATTAAGATGACTGTAAAACAGCTAACTGTATTAAACTAAGAAAATAAATATGGCAGGTAGATGTTATGTTTCATATGTGTTTCTACTTTACAATTTAATTCACTGTAGACAGAAAAATGTTGGCATGGGTCAACTTCAGAAACGGTCTACAGAGATGCCTAGAGGAAAAATTACCATAGCGAGATAGAAATGGCATGCCACAAAAAGTGGGCATGGCTTATTCTGGATAGTAACAATATCAGACTACACCTGAACAACGCATATTGACACAGCTGTTTATAATCTCCAAAGGAAGTGCATGTGACAGCATGAGAAAGCAGAAGGGTGATCGTTGAGAGACAATGACAAAACTTTTTACCCTTTAACAGGAAGTGCCTGAACAAGGATCTTCATGACAATGATGGTTTACTTTGGTTTCTTTTACTCAAAGAAAGCATAAAAAGACTCCAATGATATGTGCAAAATGACACCCCATACAGTATGTATACTATTTAGTGCTAGTATTACTGAGAAGGTTCATTTTTGTTTCAAAAAGTCATGTTTTCTATAGACAGCTTTCTGGTATTTGGAGAGGTTCTGGAGTGCCAGAATATTAAGAACATCCACAAAATCACTCCATGCGTAAAAATAAAACCACTGTGGTAATAATCAAGGGTACAACAAGAAATGCATACCACTTGTTTATCACAAGAATGATTAGAAATTATTAAAAAAAAAAAAAAAAACATTTCTATTTTTTATTTTTTTGCCAAATGGTCTTTTTAGGGTCTAGGGTTGATTTATTTAAAGTGCTGTTCTTAGACCAGGTACATTAAACAATTTACATATTCTTAACAAGCAGTAAACAGTTAAAAACAAGCCACCACTGACCCCCCCTAACTGTTTTTAATATGAAATGTGTTCTCAAAGATCAATTGAAGATCACAACAAAAAAATTAAAGTCGGGTTTCAATGAAAAAAAAAACCACAAACACATTTAGAAAATGTAAATTTCTCCACAATGTTTATAGATACAGAGATGAATGATGATTTTCAAAAAGCTTTTACTGCTTGTTCAGAATATACATACACTTTTGTGTGCATGATCTTGGCACAGGCTCACTATAAATGTTTTATTTTATAAAGTGCATGTCTACTTAGCTTACTAAATAAAGTGATTCTTAAGTATCGTACACATGATTGGATTTTCCGCAGACAAAACCTTGAACTTTTGTCTGAAGGCGCGTGCCTTGAGTTTGTCTTGCATACAAACGGCAAGGAATTGTCAGCCAACATACATGAATGTAGTGACTTACTTTGTGGTTTTTCAGCTCTTTAGCACCACCCTTTGGGCTCCTTCTTCTAATTTTGTGTTAGTAGAAGTTTGGTGAGTGTTGATTCGTGCTTTTCATTTCATGCTTTTCAGTTAGTTTCTGAACGGCCGTTCGTCAACCAGACATGTTGCGGAATCGGAGGAGATAACGTGTTATTTATTATTGGTCTTGGAGTTATTGCTTTGACCCAAGTCCAGTCCAGGAACAGGAGGAGGAGGAGTTCTTGGACCAAAAATTGGTTGCTTTATTAATCGTGACCAATTATGTCATATGCCTTTGCTGTGGGAGCTCCAGGAGAATAATCAAGATGATTTTCAGAATTATCTCCGGATGATGGATCCCTGCTTTCCTCAACTCATGCCATTGTTGACCCCCTATATTAAGAAGCAGGACACATGCATTAGGCTTTTATTTTATTTTTTGGCTGAATAATAATGAATGATTTGATTTATTATATTTTCTATATTTGTGGATGCATAGAAGGCACTTTTTGGTTAAGTTCTATTGACAGATAGCACGTCTAATTTTATTTGTTTTCTTTTTTTAATGCACAATAAAAAAAATGTGAAGAATAATACTTGGCTATGTGTTTTACTTCAAATGACAGTTTGGGAGTAGGCAGTTACATTTAAAAAAATACAAAGTAAAATTGACAAGGGACACCAACATAGTTGTGTCTTTGATCTTAAAAACTACGGGATAATGGTGTTGTGGTAACTTTTGTCCAAAAAATAACAAGCATAATAATATTATTCTTAATATCACTAGAAAAAAAAAGCCTTTGAAAATTTGTTTTCAATAACTCCGTCAGTATCACCAGCAAAGCAGCTTCATTATTATCTCATTTAAGAAGAAGAGAATGTGAGCTGCATTTGGAGATTTCATAATTTGCCATGTCACGAATGTTAATTCTCCAGGAAAGAAATTTGCACCATGTACGCCCAGCCTTAGATCAATTTCTATTAAATATGAACGTCCATAGATGGATCAAAATCTGGCTGATCCCTGTTAAACCGGCAGCATTTGGATCCATCTCGGGGCAGCTTAACCACTTATGGACCGCCCGTCATTATATGGCGGTACTTTGAAGAGGAATATCATTGTTATGGCAGCAGTTAGCTGCCATAACCCCGGCATCCTCTTCTTCAGCGGGCGGTCCGCTTTCAGATAGGAGTGGTCTCTGCAGTAGATTTTTTTTTCATGAATTGACTTCGAACTAGGTGTATGCGGTATTCACTGAATGTTTCTTACTTTTGCAGTAAATATCGCATAAACATTTAGTGAATCAAGCTTTTCAATATCGCCTGAGATATTTGGGTCATGTATTTCCTTTAGTAAATTATGCCCAGTAAGCTTAATGAATACAGTTAATGAATTAATGAATCATACAGACATAAATTCATTGAACAGCCTGGAATGTCACCATGTTAGGCTTTGAAATAACATTTGAGAAACCTATTTTTAGTAGAGAAGGAAAATACAAAAAAAAAAAACTGCTCTTAAAATGAAGTGCTTTAATAAGAGTGCAATATGACAGTTGTGCAGGATAAACTGACACCTTTTCCTCTCATTTTACACACTCCTGGAAATCCCTGTAGAAATATGCCTATATTTAGCATAACAATATCTCCCGAGAATATATAATTGCAATGTACGGGATATGTTATCGCTAGCATAAATATTGTAAATTCATCAAACATTTGACAAAAATAACCAACATTTGCATAAAAGCATAAAAGATCTACTTTCACCATTCAGTAAATCTAGTCCAGCAGGTAATGGAGGCTGAGGTATAACAGCACGAACAGCAATGACTGTTAGGTCAATGACTTTTGAGCCAGTTAGGCTCTGCTACATGCACAAATGCTGGCAGAAAACAAATCTGACAGGAGGAGAGAACAGAATCAGCAGAAGTAAAGTCTGGGGTTGAGTTAAAGTGATTGTAAACCTTGTAAAACAACTCATTAAGTTTAAAATAGAAATTAAAGGCAAAACATTTGTGTATAAATATAAAAAAAATTATCAATACTTTTTTTGCCGATGATCACATTCCCTCTGTTCTCAGCTGCATAAGAGCTGGGGGAGGGAAAACAACAGTACACTGATCTTCACAGTGAAAGGCTGTGCAGGGGGAGGTGTGACAAGATGAGTCTGATCATTGGAGGAGAGCAGGCCGAGTTCCCAGCACAACATGAGAACTGACAATGGTGTGTTCTCCTACTTAGTGTGGTCAGTTTTTAATAGGAAATCAGAGGGACTGACACCAGGGATATCACACAAAGGAAGCAATACAATAAGAACACAATACTTTTTCTTACAAGTACATGGTACAGCAGGCACATATCAGGAATATGAAATATTGGGGCAACAAACACTTTAATGTATGTGGGTTAGGTTCGTCTAACTGTTTAAAATGCCTGAAAATTACAAAGTTGGTTCCAAACCCTAACTGAAGTCTATTGAGGAAAATCTTGAAAATCAATTCTGGTAATTTTTAGGGCTAAAAGGTGGGCGGATTGTCAAATGTAGGGCGCAGAGAGATGACAATCTCAGTGGCACTGACATGAGAGACATAAACCAATGCAAAAACTATTTTAAAAAGTACCATACAGTGGGGAAAGGGTCTTCCTTTTTATGAAACTTCAAGAGTGACTTTGGAAAGGAACCAATCTTTTTAATTGCTTGCCTTTAAGCTGCTTGTGGTATTATGGAACAATGTGAGCCTTACGGACAGCATTGGCAACACCATATTCCGGCATTACATATTCTGTATATGTAATTGTTTTTTTTTTTTTTACTTTTTTTGTTTTTTTTGCTTACAGCAGCAGAACCACAATCATTACAACTTGAAAACATTTTTTAGATCGTTTTGGCTGCAACACTTAATATTTGATCCAGTGGTCACACTTAATATTTTATCCAGTGGTAACAGGCCTGAAATACAGTAAATTGTGGAAGTAGCATATAGGTGTGGTGCGGTGGCAATAACACACACAGTCCCGGTGCGATGGAAGAACTTGTATTGAATTATGCAAAGACAGTTCACAATACAGCTGGTGGGAAAGCAGCCCAGCCGGGAACACTCACATTTCCAACATGTAGCGAACAGGATCCAGCCAAACTGACAGTGCCTGTTGAGAGGGGCAGAATGCAGCCAGGCTGTCTTGTGCCCAAGCAGGAAGGTGTAGAGTCCTAGAGCCCTAGAAAAGTTGTGAGACCTACACTTTCCCTTCTCGTTAGCAACCTTTCCCTGCCGCTAGCTCTGCCCCTACCAGGTGGGGTACCTGTCCCTATTCTATCAACTTGCAAAATGCTCGCCATGCCAGGGCCTAAAATGGCCTGACCCAAGACCCAAATGGTCATCAGAGTCACATGGGGTGGCAGCATCCAATTGCATCGCTTTCCCAGTGATCCAGAAAGCCATAGAGGAACCATGTTACTCTTGACTTCCACCCTCAAACTGCAGTGCTGCTGTGGAAGAGCATCACCTGTAGTGGAGAAAGAAGATTGCACCTATTTACACTGCTCCCCTCTTTAACAGATGCTGTCCCCGGCTTCACAACATGGAAACAACAATAACACTGTTGACAAATAAAGTGCAATAAAAGCAGAACAATAAACAATTTCAAACAACACAGTCAGAATATCTTGCAGGGAGCTGCCCACGGTTACACCACAAAGGGCGCCAGGTCTCTTGATTCTCTGTAGTGTCACTTGGTGAAGGTTCAACTGCAGACAGTGATTCAAGGGCTTCAGGTGACAGGGGATAAGGCATGTCTGTGTTATTGGATGGGGTGGACGGGCCTTCTGGGCTCCCGACTTCCACAACATCAGGCTTGGGACTGAGACAAGCTGGAGACTCGAGCATGAGGGGGCAGGAACTAGTCAGATGGCACTTCATGCACCGGGGGGGAAGATTCAAATGCCTCCCAGTTTTCGGCAGGTTTTCTGGAGCACTCTCTAACAAGCACACAAGGTCTCAGCATATTTTAATTGTAGTCGCTTCTTCACAGGGTCAGGCCCCTCTGGGATCAGATCATAGACAGGGGGTAGGTGGGAAAGACTGCCCGACCACCCTGTACAGAGTGAGCTCCCAGTTGGGCTCCAGCTTGCTTCCTCTGGTGTTCTTGGCATTCTTCACCAACAGCCGGTCGAGATGTTTGATGTGATCTTCAAATGTATTGGAAAAGATGATGATATCATAGAGATAAACTAATGCAGTCTTGAAATTGAGGTCTCCAAGACATCTCTCTATTAAGAGCTGGAAGGTGCTAGGAGCGTTACTGAGTCCAAAAGGCATGCGATTAAACTCAAATAGTCCCAATGCCATTAAGAAGGTAGTCTTCTTCTGATCTTGGTCGGGACCTGCCAATAACCTCTGCCCAGATCCAGGGTGAAGAAGAACGTGCCTTGTGCCAGGGCCATCAGAGATTCCTCAACCTGAGGAAGTGGGTAGGAATCCCGGTGGGTGCATGCATTGAGGTAGTCTACACAGAGCTGAAGACATCCAGCCTTCTTTTGCACCAGGATGACAGGAGACAGGACAGAGGGCCCATGGACTGCGGCTTTCCTTAATCACTTCACACTGGAACATGTTATGGTTTTTGGTTTACCAACGATTTTTATTGGAGAAAATGGTGCAGTTACGTTAAGTGTACTACAAACAAATAGCTGCCTTATCTCAGCAGATATAAATCAAGTATTATCACAGTTCTCCATTGATACAATGGTAAGTCAAGAAAGAAACAGAAAAAAATAAAGAAAAACTGAATGCCACATCCCCACAGTGACATAGCATTAGTAACTAGAAACCTAGTAACTAGGCCTACAATGCAGGTACAAAATAGCTAGTGAATAAAGTATGCATAAAAGAAAAATAACATTCAGTTGTCACAGGTATGTCACTGTCAACAAATATAAATACCAGTATATTAATAAGATGACCAAGATTCCCATTTTCGATCAAAGATATGCATGGTATCCATGATAGTATGTTGAATTAGTTCCATGAGTTTTATAGCCTCCATGAGTTGTAACACCAGAGTCCAGGGAACAGTGAGAGAAAACCAGTGCAAAGCAATAGCCCAGTTACATAGTTGGCAAGGTTGAAAAAGACATAAATGCATCAAGTCCAACCTATGTGTGTGATTTTATGTCAGTATTACATTGTATATCCCTGTATGTTGTTCAGGTGCCCATCTAATAGTTTTTTTAAATTATTGATGCTCCCCGCTGAATCCACTGCCTGTGGAAGAGAATTCCACATCCTAACCATTCTTATGCCATGTACACACGATCAGAAATTCGGCCAGCAAAAGACAGATGAGAGCAGGTTCTCAATTTTTCAGTCGGAAAAAGTTCCTATCCGAAAATGCGATCGTCCGTACAAATTCCGACGTGCAAAATTCCTACGCATGCTCGAAAACAATTCGATGCATGCTCGGAAGCATTGAACTTAATTTTCTCGGCTCATCGTAGTGTTGTACGTCATGACGTTCTTAACGGTCAAAAGTTCAGAGAACTTTTGTGTGACCGTGTGTATGCAAGGCAAGCTTGAGCGGAATTCTGTCGGAAAAACCATCCAAGTTTTTTCCGACGGAAAATCCGCTCGTGTGTACGCGGCATTACGGTAAAGAACCCTCTACACCATTTAAGGTTAAACCGTTTTTCTTCTAATTTTAGTGAATAGTGTCTTAATAAACTCCCTTTCGCGGAAAAGCTTAATCCCTATTGTGGGGTCACCAGTACGGTATTTGTAAATTGAAATCATATCCCCTCTCAAGCGTCTCTTCTCCAGAGAGAATAAGTTCAGTGCTCGCAACCTTTCCTTATAACTAAGGTCCTCCAGTCCACTTATAAGTTTTGTTGCTCTTTTCTGGACTCTCTAAAGTTCCAGCACATCCTTCCTGAGGACTGATGCCCAGAACTGGACAGCATACTCCAGGTGGTCTTGTAGAGTGGAAGAATTATCCTTTTATCTCTGGAGTTAATCACCTTTTTAATGCATGCCAATATTCTGTTTGCTTTGCTTGCAGCAGCTTGGCATTGCATGCCATTGGTGAGCCTATCTACTAGGACCCCCAGGTCCTTTTCCATCCTAGATTCCCCCAGAGGTTCTCCCCCTAGTGAGTAGATTGCATTCATATTTTTGCTACCCAAAATGCATTATTTTACATTTTTCTACATTAAACCTCATTTGCCATGTAGTTGCCCACCCCATTAATTTGTTCAGATCTTCTTGCAAAGTTTCCACATCCTGCGGAGACGTTATTGCCCTGCTTAGCTTAGTATCGTCTGCAAATACAGAGATTGGGCTGTTTATCCCATCCTTCAGGTCGTTTATGAATAAATTAAACAGTGACTAGCACTAAACAAGCTGTGAACCTTTGGCAAGGAGGCGATACCTCCAACAGATCCACAAAAAATAAGTACTTTGGGAATGTCATTGTCAATTGTACTCTGGTAATCTGAGCTACCTTAACCGCATGCCGACCAGCCCGCCGCAGTTGCACTGCGGCAACATGGCTCGGATGTGCGAATTGCCATCATGTTACGTCGGTAACATAGACGGCCAATAGGGGGCCCACCGCCGAAGGCACGCGCGTACGCCCCCTGCTCGCCCATGGAGCCAATGCGAGTGCCCAGCGGTCACAATCACCGCCAGGCTCCCGCGATCGCTCGGGGCACACCGAGAACTGGGATCTGTGTGTAAACACACAGTTTCCGGTTCTATGAGGGGAGAACAGACAGATTGACTGTTCATACAGAGTATGAACAGACGATCTGTCATCTCTACTGCACGGTCCCCTCCTCCCTTCAGTTAGAACACGTACTTGGACACACTTAACCCCTTCACGGCCCCCTAGTGTTTAACACCTTCACTGCCAGTGCCATTTTTACAGAGATCAAGGCAATTTTATAGCATTGATCGCTGTAAAAATGCCAATGGTCCCAAAAACGTATCAAAATTGTCCAACGTGTCCGCCATAATGTCGCAGTCCCGATAAAAATCGCAGATCGCCGCCATTACTAGTAAAAAAAAAAAAGAATAATAAAAAAGTCATTAAACTATCCCCTATTTTGTAGACGCTATAACTTTTGTGCAAACCAATCAATATACACTTTTTGCGATTTTTTTTTTTTGCCAAAAATATGTAGAAGAATACGTATCGGCCTAAACTGAGAAAAAAAAAGTTTTTTAATATATTTTTTGGGGATATCTATTATAGCAAAAAGTAGAAAATATTGCGTTTTTTCAAAATTGTCGCTCTTTTTTTGCTTATAGCGCAAAACATAAAAAACGCAGAGGCAATCAAGTACCACCAAAAGAAAGCTCTATTTGTGGGAAAAAAGGACATTAATTTTGTTTGGGTGCAACGTCGCACGACCGTGCAATTGTCAGTTAAAGCAACGCAATGCCAAATCGCAAAAAGTGCTCTGGTCAGGAAGGGGTAAAATCTTTCGGGGCTAAAGTAGTTAATAGACCCCCTTTGCTAAAGTGGTTTTATTTCCCTGTAACTCCACAAAATATGAAGATGCGTGCCCCTATCAGGACAGCCCCTAAAACAGGCTTCAGCACCAGAGGATAGAACCTATGTAGCTTAGCAGGGGTATTATACCATCTCGTATAGAGCTTAACAACTGTCTCTCTCACTGCCATGAGTCGAGTGCATTTGTGATGTTCAGAAAGCACATCTAACCAATCTTCTGAAGAAAACTCCTGACCCATCTCAGCCTCCCAACTAATCATCGCTGAGGATTTGGCAGGAAAATTCCCTCCATTAAGACAGCTATAGATTGTAGAGATGGTACCTTTATCTCTAGATCAGAGATATGCAATTAGCGAACCTCCAGCTGTTGCCAAACTACAAGTCCCATCATGCCTCTGCCTCTGGGTGTCATGCTTGTGGCTGTCAGAGTCCTGCTATGCCTCATGGGACTTGTAGTTCTGCAACAGCTGGAGGTCTGCTAATTGCATATTCCTGCTCTAGATGATCTATATAACTGTTGAAAGGCCAAACCTTAGCTCCCAGTACCTAAAGGTAATTTAATGGAGAAGAAGTGTCTGATCTGCTTGTAAATATCAGCTTTGCAATGCCTCATGGGACTTGTAATTCCAACAACTGGAGGGCCACAGGTTAAACACCCATGATCTAGAGAAATTAGATTTAGTGTTAAATGTAGGGGAGAACCTGGGGTCTCCTAAAAAGAACACTAACAAAAGAGAGGTTATATTTTTCCTTATATAAGGACTACAAATGCAATGATTGACTTACTACTGCATTCAAGAGGGCTAGGTCTTAATGACGAACTGAGCACAGAAGGCGCTGGAGATAATATGGTTTTATAGAGAAGCTCTCAAAATGGAGCCACGGTATGTGGGCTGGAGTGGCAGGCCACTGTACTAAATGTACCAGTCTAGCTGCATGGCAGTATAACCAAAAATTAGGAAATCTCAATCCTCCCTGAACTTGGGGTCTGTAAATTAAAAGTTTTCCCAATTGGGTTTTTTTGTCCTGTCAGATGAATTTATTCACTTCCGAATGTATCACCTCAATCATTTGGCGGGAGACGTAAAGGGGAAGAGACCGATTTAGAAACAATTTAGGAAGCAGACCATACCCTAAACACTGCTTGATGCGGGAGAACACATCCACATAGTTAGATTAGTACATCGTTCAGAGGGATAAGGTCAAACTAATTCCCAAATATGGAAGTGTTCCTCACTCAAGAAAAAGACAAAATTTATCCAATCATAGAATGCGGCAAGCTGATAGAGCTGCACATTTTGAAAGATTTACACCTAGGCCTGTAAGATCATGAAAAGTGTGTAAAGTAGATAGAAGATTCGGTGGAAAGAGCACTGAATCTGACAAGAACATTGAAACATTGTCTGCATACATGCTCAACTTAAACTCATGATCTCCCTTCACATATCCTCTAATGTTGGGTTTCGGGGCAATGGAACATGCCAGGGGCTCAATAGCCAAGGTGAATAAAAGTGGTGAGAGAGGACAACCCTGCCTTGTTCCACAATCATGTGCAAAAAAGGCTGAGATACAACCCGCCAACTTAATATATGTACAAGGAAGGTGATATAGGGCCTGAAAGCCATGCACAAAGTCACCCTGGAAACCAAATTTAGACAAGATAATATCCAAACATAATCATAAGACACTGTCAAAAGCTTTGTGAATTTGAAGGCTTAATAATAGAACTTTACAGGAAAAAAGATAAGCGCCTTGAATAATATTTCAGGCCAGTCGAATATTATGAGTGATCTGTCTGGACGGTAAAAAAAAAAAAAAAAAGTTTGGCCTGGGGAAATCAAAAAAATTTGAAAACCGAGGCCAACCTATAAGCTAGAAGACAAAATCTTTCAGGTCATTGTTGATGACTGAGATAGGGCGGTAGTTTTGTGTGAGGGTATTATCCTTATTTGGCTTGGGTATAAGAGACGTATTAGCTAAAAGCATATGGTTTGGGAAAGGTATGATCCTTAAGGCTATTCAGTGCCTGGAAAAAGTATTCATACCCCTTGAAATTTTCCACATTTTGTCATGTTACAGCCAAAAACCTAAATTAATTTTATTGGGATTTTATTTGATAGACCAACACAAAGTGGCACATCATTGAGAAGTGGAAGGAAAATGATAAATGGTTTTCAAATTCTTTTACAAATAAATATTGTTTGTATTTTGTATTCAGCCCCCTTTACTCTGATACCCCTAACTAAAATCTAGTAAAACCAACTGCCTTCAGAAGTCACCTAATTGGTAAATAGAGTCCACCTCTGTGTAATTTAATCTCAGTATAATTACAGCTGTTCTGTGAAGCCCTCAGAGGTTTGTTAGAGAACCTTAGTAATCAAACAGCATCATGAAGGCCAAGGAACACACCAGACAGGTCAGGGGTAAAGTTGTGGAGAAGTTTAAAGCAGGGTTAGGTTCTAAAAAAATATATCCCAAGCTTTGAACATCTTGCAGAGCACTGATCAATCCATCATCTGAAAATGGAAAGAGTATGGCATAAATGCAAACCTACCAAGACATGGCCATCCACCTAAACTGACAGGAAAGCATTAATCAGAGAAGCAGCCAAGAGGCCCATGGTAACTCTGGAGGAGCTGCAGAGATCCACAGCTCAGGTGGGAGAATCTGTCCACAGGACAACTATTAGTTGTTCACTCCATAAATCTGGCCTTTATAGAAGAGTGGCTAGAAGAAAGCCATTGTTGAAAGAAAGCCATAAGAGGTCCCATTTACAGTTTGCGAGAAGCCATGTGGGGGACACAGCAAACATGTGGAAGAAGGTGCTCTGGTCAGATGAGACCAAAAGTCAACTATTTGACCTAAAAGCAAAATGCTATGTGTGACGGAAAACTAACACTGCACCTCACCCTGAACACACCACCCCCACCATGAAACATGGTGGTGGCAGCATCATGTTGTGGGGGGGGGGCATTTTTCAGCAGGGACAGGGAAGCTGGTCAGAGCTGATGGTAAGATGAATGGAGCCAAATACAGGGCAATGTTAGAAGAAAACCTGTCAGAGTCTGCAAAAGACTTGAGACTGGGATAGAGGTGCACCTTCCAGCAGGACAATGACCCTAAAACATACAACCAGAACTATAATAGAATGGTTTGAATCAAAGCATACATGTGTTACAATGGCTCAGTCAAAGTATGGACCTAAATCCAATTGAGAATCTGTGGCAAGACTTGAAAATTGCTGTTCACAGACGGTCTTCATCCAATCTTGAGCTATTTTGCAAAGAAGAACGGGGAAAAATTTCATTTTCTAAATGTGCAAACTTGGTAGAGACATCCCAGAAAGACTTGCAGCTGTAATTGCAGCAAAATGTGGTTCTAAAAAGTATTGACTCAGGGGGGCTGAGTTCAAACGCATGCTACACTTTTCAGATATTTAATTGTAAACATTGTTGAAAACCATTTATCATTTCCCTTCCACTTCACAATTATGTGCCACTTTGTGTTGGTCTAACATAAAATCCCAATAAAATACATTTACGTTTTTGGTTGTAACATGACAGAATGTGGAACATTTCAAGGGGTATGAATACTTTTTTGAGGCACTGTAATTGTATGGCTTAGTCAACTTAGATGACTAGCAAATTTTTTAGTAGGTCACAGAGAAACCATCTGGGCCAGGGGCCTTAGAAGGTTTCAAATAGGCAATAATAGCAAAAATTTCCTCACCCCCCCCCCTTTACAGGCATACCAAGGACACCCCCAGGCAAGATATTTAAAGGAATATTTAATTTTTATTGTTTCACTTTAAGCATTATTAAAATCACTGCTCCTGAAAAATGGCAGTTTTTTAAACTTTTTTTTGCATTGATACATGTCCCCTGGGGCAGGACCCGGGTCCCCAAAAACTTTTTATGACAAAAACTTGCATATAAGCCTTTAAAATTAGCACTTTTGGTTTTTCATGTTAGGGTCCCATAGACTTTAACTGTGTTCCACGGCTTTCAAATTTGGCGCGAACACCGCATAATGATCGCCAAACAGACGAACCCCCGATGTTCGAGACAAACTTACGTAAACTTACGTTCAACTCGAACATCGGGCTCATCCCTATGGGCTGCCCATAAAGTAGTGCTAGGATAGCCTCAATATCATTAGTAGTAAAGTATTCTTCTTAATGATCAGACAATGGGCTACCAGCTCCGCGTCAGCGAGCAGGGAGTCATTTAAGTGCCACATTGCAGTGGAGCAAGGCCTACATGTGAGATAGCATAAGTAAAAATAACATGAATAGCTATCATAGGGGTGAGAATAGTACATATACTCTCCAGCACCCACGTTTAGAGCTCTCCAGGTATCTGTAAGCTAGTGAGATCTGTGCAAATAAGTCAAGGTCTTAGGAAAAGCATTAGGAGTACTTACAACTCAGTTTCTATCAAGTATAGAGTGCGCCACCAAGCAAAAATTTTCGCCAACCACCACATAAGGGGAATAATATTTGTCCAGAACCTGAAAAAAGACTTAAAAAATGTGACTTGGGAGTCAGTAGGAACATACACATTTGCAATCGTAATTGCTCTGCCTTGCAAAGAACCTTGGATAATTGCATATCTACTAGTAGGATCTTTGTAAAAATGCTGTAATCCAATAATACTGAATTTGAATGAACATCGCAGCCCTCCAAGATCTGGATTCAAAAGTGGTAAAATGTCATTGCTTGTATGAACAAGTAGGGGGGTTATTCAAAAGAAAAATGTGTCTGCTGATGGAGAAAAATACTGGCCCCTATGTACTTAGAAGACTGAAAGGCCTTCTTTCTTTTATGGGGAGAGTTAAACCCCCCTGGTGCTATGCAGAATTATTCTAAGACCCATGGTAAATAAAGATAATAGAAGTGGGACAAAAATCCAAATCTTGAGGGGATGCACAATCAGTAAATACATTTGAAATAGACTTGCCAACGGATAATTAGAGGTCTTAGAGACTATGAACCGTAACCCAAGAAAGATGTTCATGTGTACCAGCATAAAAAAAGCAAAAAACAACATTAATGACACAAAAAAGAGGAAAAGAAAAAAAACACATAGGACTGAAAATCCAGAACCTATTGGAGTTGGAGGATTGGTGTCCCACCAACCACAGAAAAACCAAACATGGACTGTCCAGTCCAGTGGAAGGGCCTGATCCAGGAGCTTTGGATCAGATGTGGTTCGGCCACAGGCCACAGCAATCAAACAGTAGGGGATCATCCAAGCGGGCACAACAAGACTTAGTTGCATTGATAATAATCAGTTTAACATGCCAGCAGGTATCATCCCAAATAAGGGTGGTGAATCTGAAGGGAATAAGGACAATTCAGATCTCAAGCAGCCAAGTCCTGGAGATCCTGGAGTTGTCTCCTACTGTTTCGCTGGGGGAAGGAGTCCCCAGATAGGAAACGGGCGTGGGGTAGAGGGAAAACAAGGTTAAAGTCTCTGGAACCAGGAGGCCCAACTTGACCAAAATCTCCTTTCCCTCTAGTATTGTGGTGACTGTATACATGTTACCATTATGGGGAACCTGCAATTTAAAAGGAGAACCCAAGTGGTAGCAGATTCTTGCAGCTTGTAGCACCTTGGTTACTTCCCTCATTTTGCGTTGCTTGTCCAGTGTGGCAGGAGAGATATCAGGAAACAGCTGTAGCATGGCATAGCATATTTAGTTGGATATTAGGGGTATTGCAGGAAACCTGAAGTATCCCTCGGGGGGTATAATGTCCTATGAATCCTGTTGCAGACAAAAGAGACAAGTAAGCCAGTTGTAGCTCATTATGTTTGGTTTCTAACATGCCAGTACTGCCTCCCAGAGCTGCCAACTCCTGTGTGAGTGTATTGGTGAATTTATGTAGTTCTATCTGGAACTTATGTGCCGATTTCTCATATATGGCTGAGAGGCTTTCATCTAGTCAGTTTTTGTGAGGTGCAAAGAATACTCAGTTTAACCCGTGGAGTGTGTCGTAGAGGCTGCAGCATTGCAAGTACTTGCCTGGGCTTGGGGCATCTTGCTCCTGTACCTGGAGGAGATATGTTGGAGATATGTTGTAAGGGATCACTGAGCGAGTTTCTTGCAGCCGTTCTTGGACACCAGTATGCACTGGATGTTCCACCAGGGGTGTGAGATAAAAAAAAAAAAAAAAGAAGGAGAAGCCAAGGCTGAATGGTCATGCTGAACCGATAAATGTCTCCACTACCCTCGGAGCACCGGCTACAGACTTCTGTTCAGCATCACGCTATGCATGCACCCTCACGGAGTAACTCTTTAACCTCTTGGCAGAATGCTGGGGGAATGTGACGTACCCCCCCTCAAACCCCATATGTATGGGGTGGTCAATAGCTTTGGTGAAAACACAGTCCTATGGACTGGTGACAAACACCAGCAGATGTTTTTCCAGCAGCTGATGAAGCAGTCTTTGTTGGGGTAGGGAAAAGTCTTTAAAGGGAATGTCCAGCTTCTCTAGTAGGGACCTGTATTGAGTTTAGTTTCAGGAGGCCATAGCTGCACAGATCACCACCCTCAGCTGGGGTAGGGAAAAGTCTTTAAAGGGAATGTCCCACTGCTCTACTAGGGACCTGTATTGAGTTTAGTTTCAGGAGGCAATAGCTGCCTGTAGAGGGGCACAAATCACCACTCTCAGCTGGGCCTTGGAGATGCAGTGGTGAGGCACCACGTAGGGATCAACCAAGATGGCATGTCTGGGCACTGATATTGGTGAGATTCCCAGTTTGACAGGTTGCACCAAGACCCTTTCACAATAAACCTTGGATAGGGTACTGCCCACTAGTCGCTCTCCTGACATCACTGGATCCTTGCGGGGTTCCACCATAACAGTGGACCCCTGTAATTTGTGGTCAGTCCCCATAGGGAGTGACCAGACCACTTGTAAGGGTGCCAAGAGTTCTGCTCGGGGGGGGGGGGTACACAGACCACTCCTACTTGCTCTGGTTGCTTCTTGGATGCCCTGCGCTGGGCTTTGTAGGCCTGGAGTACTCAGAGCCAAACAGCCCGTCAACCCGAATGTTCATACTTGGCCAAAAGGTGGGGTAAGTCCATTTATTTCTAGACATTCATGTCCAGCATGATAGGCACTGCTGGGTTGACTGGGTCGTGGGTCACTACTACCCCATGCATTCCACCACCTGGTCTTTGGTTTGAATCCTCACCTAGATGATGCCCTCAATCAGGATGGGGAGGGATAGCCAGCAGGAGTCTAACTGTTCTTGTGCTCCAAATCTCTGCACATAGAAATCATCAGGCATGGGACTTCTTGCCTGCTAACTAAAGCAGCTACCATTAGGCTCGGTGCCACCATGACCTCTGACTTGTAGGCACTATGGGCGGAACATGGGGCGGCAGCATCCAATTAGATCACGTCCCTAGTGACCCAGGAAACCATAGAGGAACCATGTCTGTCTTGACTTCCCCTCCAGCTGCAGTACCGCTGCGGAAGAGCGCTACCTGCAGTGGAGAAAGTAGACTTCACCAGCCTACAAGCAGTTACAGCAGATCTAAAAGTTATAGGAAAAACACTTTAAAACAAACAACCCCTCATTGCAGAGGCAAGGCAAATTGTATCTGGAAATAAAAATTAGAGTTTGTTATTACGGAGAGAAGTACAGTGTCTGGAGAGTGTGCAAGCAGCATGATTAGACTGCAATGTAGGAGGGGAGACAAGGCAGAGTTTATCATGAAACTAAAAAGCAGCGTGTAAAACTTTATTTCAGTATAATCCTGAAATAGGACAAAAACTTTGATGCACAACACAGGATTTATCCTGCAGCAGACATGATTTATCCTGCAGCTGAAGCTCATCTACAAAAGCACTATGTGTGGCCCCTTTACAGTGCTGGAGCACCAAGAAAAAGGCAGACAAAGCCCCAGAAGTTGGTAATGGGAATCAGTGAGTCGGTTTGAGTAGTTTAGCAAAAAAAAAAAAAAAATGTACTGGCAGCCTAAGACAGGACTTACACGTTTTAAATACTTACTTGCAGTGTTTTTTATTTTCATTATTTTGATTTCACTTGTAATGCCATGCTCTTCTTAATTTCCCTTTAATAAATCAAATCCACTGTATCAGTTATATTTCCGCAAAAATGTGTTCATAATTGCCAAAGCTACCAAGAAGCAGAGTTTTTATGATCAAATGCTTTGGCTAATGTGGCCAGAATTAGGGAGAGTCTGGAGCAGCATTTACCACAGGAATAATATGTATAAAGTGTATCTAAGCCTAAGAACAAAAATGTAATATTTGGCAGCTTATTTTCATCTTTACCGATGTGGCAGTTGCATACGTTTTCTTTTTTCAGACTAACCTAGGCAGTGCTGATAAGACCTTATTGGAAATTCAATGCATCAGAGTAGGTGTGTTGCCAGCTCACTACAAGACAGTATGTGCTTACTGGATTTCTAGCAAAATACAAATGCCTAAATAGTAGAGTAAAGCCCCATACACACGATAGGACTTTGTACAAACTTTCCCTTGGATTTTTGTACAAAGGGCGTTGGCCAGAAGTTTGTCTTGCATACAGACGACAGGACTTTTCCAGCCAACTTTCACCAAATCACGTGGTTTTTCAGCTCTTTACCACCACCCTTTGGTCAACTTCTGTATTGTTGTCTGATATTGTGTCAATCTCGCCACTTTTATTAGTGAGATTGACACCTTGCGAGCCGGGTTCACACTGGTGCGGGAACCTGACTTGGATCCCGCCAATGCTGGGCACTGTGTTTGGTATGAATCTTGAGGGGGAACTCCACCCCAAATTTTAAATAAAAAACCGGCATGGGTTCCCCTCCGGGGGCATACCAGGCCCTTAGATCTGGTATGCATTTTAAGGAGAACCCCCTATGCCGAAAAAACAGCGTGGGAGTCCCCCCAAAATCCATACCAGACCCTTATCTGAGCACGCAGCCTGGCCAGTCAGGAAAGGGGGTGGGGACGAGCGAACGCCCCCCCTCCTGAGCCATACCAGGCCCCATGCCCCCTCAACATGGGGGGTGGGTGCTTTGGGGGAGGGGGTGCCCTGCGGGAAGGGGAAGGGAAAAAAAGAAATCACAACAGTTGGCCAGATCAAGAACACTCTCCAGGAGGTAGGTGTATGTATGTCAAAGTCAACAATCAAGAGAAGACTTCACCAGAGTGAATACAGAGGGTTCACCACAAGATGTAAACCATTGTTGAGCCTCAAAAAGAGGCCAGATTAGAGTTTGCCAAACAACATCTAAAAAAGCCTTCACAGTTCTGGAACAACATCCTCTGGACCAGGGGTCTTCAAACTGCAGCCCTCCAGGTGTTCAGGAGCTACAATTCCCATCATGCCTAGTCATGTCTGTGAATGTCAGAGTTTTACAATGCCTCATGGGAAGTGTAGTTCTGCAACAGCTGGAGGGCCATAGTTTGAGGATCCCTGCTCTGGACAGATGAGACCAAGATCAACTTGTACCAGAGTGATGGGAAAAGAAGAGTATGGAGAAGGAAAGGAACTGCTCATGATCCAAAGCATATCACCTCTTCAGTGAAGCATGGTGGTGGTAGTGTCATGGCGTGGGCATGTATGGCTGCCAATGGAACTGGTTCTCTTGTATTTATTGATGATGTGACTGCTGACAAAAGCAGCAGGATGAATTCTGAAGTGTTTCGGGCCATATTATCTGCTCATATTCAGCAAAATGCTTCAGAACTCATTGGATGTCGCTTCACAGTGCAGATGGACAATGACCCGAAGCATACTGCGAAAGCAACCAAAGAGTTTTTTAAGGGAAAGAAGTGGAATGTTATGCAATGGCCAAGTCAATCACCTGACCTGAATCCGATTGAGCATGCATTTCAGTTGCTGAAGACAAAATTGAAGGGAAAATGCCCCAAAAACAAGCAGGAACTGAAGACAGTTGCAGTAGAGGCCTGACAGAGTATCACCAGGGATGAAACCCAGCGTCTGGTGATGTCTATGCATTCCAGACTTCAGGCTGTAATTGGACTTCAAAGGATTTGCAACCAAGTATTAAAAAGTGAAAGTTTGATGGATGATTGTTAATCTGTCCCATTACTTTAGGTCCCTTAAAAAGTGGGAGGCACATATACAAACTGTTGTAATTCCTACACCGTTCACCTGATTTGGATGTAAATACCCTTTAAATTAAAGCTGAAAGTCTGCAGTTAAAGCACATCTTGTTTGTTTCATTTCAAATCCAATGTGGTGGTTTAAAGAGCCAAAAACATTAGAATTGTGTCAATGTCCCAATATTTATGGACCTGACTGTATATAGGCCTAGGTCTATGGTTACATTTTCTTTGCTTACCTGGTAAATGCAAATCTTTTTCTGACCAGTTGTCAACATATTTAATACTAAGAAATCTTGAGTTTTGCTTTTAGCAGAAGCCACCACATATGAAGACCCCCTACCATAGCCATGAGATTGTAGCGTTTCATATTGTGTATAAAGCTATTATTTCCATCAGAAATTGAAAAGACAGGTGTAATCTCATCTGTGGCATCCAGCTCTCTCTTTTATCTTTCACCTGTTGGGGATTTAAAAAATAGATATAAATACATTTGCAGAATGATTTACATCTCAGCTGCCGACAAACGTTTATCGGTTCTGTTTCCGCCAGTTCCACCAGGATACTTTATAGCGTACAGTGAATGTTAAGTGTGCTTTATGAGTATTTATTGTGGAACTCATAAAAGGAATAACATGACTTGCAGCTGAAGTCTCTGCACTGCATGCTGCTATTTGACTGTAATAACTATCTCTTTACTTCCCTAAGTACCCAAGGGGGGTTGGTATATTATATATACTGGATATAGCCTGAGGAAATAGATGCAGCATTTTCAATATTTCAAAAGAGTATTAAAATTAAGGTCTATTTACTACACAACAGATTCATTAAGAGTCTTTGTTGCTGTTTCTTTTCATCGAACACTATTTATATTTTAAATGGCAATCTCAGGAAACAAGTGAAATCAGTCAGTTAACTTTTGATGCTATGCGGGAAACATTGTACATATATAAAACAGTTAAAGCAATTATGCATTCATTAAATAAATAAAATGTATTTATAGATGTGACTAGCATAAATACCTGAATTTGATCTTGTATCAGTGTCCTGTCATCTACTGCACAGCAACACTGGACAGGTAAAGGAAGCAGAAAAATTAGGAGCCAACGTAACTAAGGGATGACCTCAATACTTTGCAGCTGCTACTTCAATTAAAAAGCTGGGGGCATATTCTCAACAAAACTGTACAAACTGATCAAATGAAGGCTTTGTTGCCTGGCAGAGATGCTTAAGTCACCATAGTGGGTAGATACAATTTAAAGGAGAAGCATGACCAAAGCTTTTTTTGCCCTATTTATCTTATGGATCATAGGAGTGCAATTAGTTCTGCACTTCTGTGACTCGTTTTCAGCCAACAATAGGCTAAAGTCTGCTGTCAGCTGATGTCACTCAGCCAGTCCAGGCTCTGGATCGATCCCAACTTTACAGTCAAGATCCACCCAGATGCCTGGACCGGTGTCTGGCTCAACCTCTCAGTGAGCCCCTGATAGCTTGAGATAGCCCCTTCCGCCCCTCTCCACAGCCCAGTGCTACAGAAGAGCAGAGCAGAGAGCCAGTGACTGACAGTCACCGGCTCTCTGCTCACTGAAGACTGAGAACTGAGTGATCTTTGATCACCCAGTGGACTGAACGAAAAAAAAAAAATGAAGAGCTTGAGAGGAGATCCCCAACGCTCTCATTGGCTGAGAGTGTTGTTCAGGTTCCAATCGGCAGTTCTTTTTGGGTCATGCCCTTTCGACAGAAGCCGAACGTTCGGCGGGCTTCTGCATACACGGCCCGAATGTTGGCCAGTTTCTATTGATATTTGACCCGTGTGTGTGGGGCTTAAGGCACACCCACCCATTTCCCATGTCACACTGCCCAGACCTGTCAGCTGGTTGCATGTTCTTACAGTGCCTTGCAAAAGTATTCACCCCCTTGGCATTTTTTGTGTTTTGTTGCCTCACAACCTGGAATTAACATGGATTCTGTGAGGATTTGCCTCATTTAATTTTCAGGAACATGCCCAAAACTTTGAAAGGTTTTTTTTTGTTTTGTTTTTTTTAAATTGTGAAGCAAACAACAAATAGGACAAAATAACAGAAAACGTCAATGTGCATAACTATTCACCCCTCTAAAGTCAATACTTTGTAGAGCCACCTTTTGTGGTTATCACAGCTCAAAGTCGCTTTGGATAAGTCTCTATGAGCTTGCCACATCTTACCACTGGGATTTTTGCCCATTCCTCCTTGCAAAACTGCTCCAGCTCCTTCAAGTTGGATGATTTGTGCTTGTGAACAGCAATCTTTAAGTCTGACCACAAATTTTCTATTGGATTGGGGTCTGGGCTTTGACTAGGCCATTGCAACACATTTATATGTTTCCCCTTAAACCGCTCAAGTGTTGCTTTAACAGTGTGTTTGGGGTCATTGTTCTGCTGGAAGGTGAACCTCCGTCCTAGCCTCAAATCACACACAGAGTAGTACAGGTTTTGCTCAAAAATATTCCTGTATTTAGCACCTTCCATCTTTCCCTCAACTCTGACCAGTTTCCCAGTCCCGACTGCTGAAAAACATCCCCACAGCATGATGCTGCCACCACCATGTTTCACTGTGATGGTATTCTTTGGGTCATGTGATGTGTTGGGTTTGAGCCAGACATAGCATTTTCTTTGATGGCCAAAAAGTTCAATTTTAGTCTCATCAGACCAAAGCACCTTCCTCCATACATTTTGGGAGTCTCCCACATGCCTTTTCGCATACTCAAAACATGCCATTTTATTTTTTGCTGAAAGTAATGGCTTTCGTCTGGCCACTCTGCTATAAAGCCCAACTCTATGGAGCGTACGGCTTATCATCGTCCCATGTACAGATACTCCAGTCTTTGCTGTGGAACTCTGCAGCTCCTCCAGGGTTACCTTAGGTCTCTGTGCTGCCTCTCCGATTTATGCCCCCCTTGCCTGGTCCGTGAGTTTTGGTGTGTGACTGTCTCTTGGCAGGTTTGCTGTTGTGCCATGTTCTTTCCATTTGGTTATGATAGATTTGATGGTGCTCCTAGGGATCATCAAAGATTTGGATTTTTTTTATAACCTAACCCTGAGGTGTACTTCTCAGCAACATAGTCTCTTACTTGTTTGGAGAGTTCCTTGGTCTTCATTGCAGTGTTTGGTTAGTGGTGCCTCTTGCTTAGGTGTTGTAGCCTCTGGGGCCTTTCAAAAAGGTGTGTATATGTAATGACAGCTCATGTGACACTTATATTGCACACAGGTGGACATCATTTCACTAATTATGTGAAAAGAAAGAAAAAAAGAGCGCACCAGCCTAGTGCATTATCCTTGACAGATTTATTGATTAAAAACAAGATAAAATCTACTCACAAAGGTCGAAGAGAAAATCGCATTGTATATGACACAGAGGCGAATAATCCAGTGGTAGCAGTTTTCCAGGTCCCAGGAAGGAGGCGTACGGACTACTGCTGGCTAACGCGTTTCGAAGGTTACCCTTCTTCATCAGAGCCTTAGTAGTGTTAGTCTCCTGCTGGCTTTTATACATGTGTCCATCCAGACAAGACTGGTCAGATTGGTTCTGAGGCTCCTCCCTTAATTAATTAATTAAATATGTCAAGGATAATGCACTAGGCTGGTGCGCTCTTTTTTTCTTTCTTTTCATTTAATACTAGGACAATCCCATCCTTAAGAGCAGCAAGGCCGAAATCCACAGTCCTTCCTGAACCCTTGGAATCTTTTAGCTAATACACCTGTGCGCAAGAGTATTTTTGCATCTTTTCACTAATGATGTGACTTCTGAAGGTAATTGGTTGCACCAGAGTTTTTTATGGGCTTCATAACAAATGGGGTGAATACATACGCACATGCAAATTATCCGTTTTTTTTTCTTAAAAATTGTTTTATGTATATATTTTACTTCACCAACTTAGACTATTGTGTTCTGATCCATCACATATAATTCAGATTAAAAAAAACATTGAACTAAAGGCTGTAATATAACAAAATAGATAAAAAGCCAAGGGGGTGAATACTTTTGCAAGGCACTGTATGTGAGGTGGTAGACCTGACCATATCCCCAGAATCCCAAACCAGACTATTGAAGGATGATGTAAATTTCTGGACAGACAGAAATACAAATCATTTTGCAAATAAAATAGCTGTGTATTTCAATTCCATATTTTGTTGTTTGTCTGGAGTTCGGCTTTAATATAATCATGTGCCTACAGCCTAACACCTTCCCCTGTGTATTGTCACCTGAAAATACACAAACAGAACCCTCCCTACCACACATTGTTTTTTTTATCCATTCCTTTTTGCCTTTCTAAAGATAGTAGAACAAATCCTTTCCTTGTAAAACAAATGATCAGTACAAATCTGCTAGACAGATGTGCACAATAAAGTAACTAACAGGGATTTATCTTTTGCTGCTTGCATAAACTCCTCACATTGATATATATACCCTCTGATTTCTGTCTGCAGTAGATCTGTCTACCATAAACAATGACAGAAATAAATCATACTAAGGAACAGCTAGCTCTCCTGCTGCATTCCAAACATATTGCTTGAGGGCAACAAAAAGACTTAATATTATTGTAAGAAATATAAAATAACATATATGAAGAAATGGTAAAGATAATGTACTATACTTAAATTGCGTAGCATGTGTTAACGCTTATAAACACTAGTGTCTGAAAAAAAATATAACAAAAACAAACATGCTGAAATGCAAACTAGCGACTTAGTAATATATGGGATTTCTACATGAAATGTGGTATAATGCATGCACATGTGTCAATAGGGCACTTATCAACCGAATGATGAATCCATGACCTAGTGTAGGAGCCGCTAGTAAGTTGCCCAGGGTTCCTTTTCCCAACAGTTGCACAGCAGCCAGGCACTCAGTCACAGACTCTCTCCGGCTCAATAAACAGTCCAGAGGTCTTATTTTTGTTTTTTTTATTTTTTTATTTACCTTGAATAACGTTAGGGGATTAAGGGGATACTCCAAGAACTATGTACAAACCCAGGACACTAGATTTCACTCTGTAAGCAAAGTGCTTCTAAAGGCACACATGCTTCCTCCTTTGAGCAATTTAAGCTAGTCCCTTCACAAAGAACTAAATGTACTGAGCTCTTCAGGACACCAGCCAATGTCCCTTTTATATTCTCTAGCACCAGAGGGGTGGCAGCAGCCCACAGCCTCTAGGATCTTTCTTACCAGTCTGTACTCACAAATGCCCTTGGAATGTTGGTTGCCCTTCTTCCAAACATCCATATGACACCACTCCCTTTGATATCAGGCTAGATCCTCAGATGGCAGTCCTTCAGTCAGCTTCCAGCTACTTTCAGCATCCAGGCCCCTCAGCTAGCCCAGCTGAGGCCTCACAAACAGCCATCACATGATAGGGTTGCCTAAGGGGGCAACCGGGCTGCCTCAGGTTGTGTTCCTCTGCTGCAGGAAAAGACCCAGAAGCTCTGTGCCTCAGTATTTATAGACTCCCAGCAGCCATCTGGGCCACTCTCCCAAGGATCGGCCAAGGCTCTATAAATATTCATGCTGCCCATTTGCCTTGCTCCACACTTATGTTTCCAAAGCAACCCACAGTTCTACAAAAAGCTGAGAGAGCAATCAAACCTGCAGCAGGTGAAACACTGAACAGACCAGAATGATCAAGCCCAACCCCACTGGATTCAGGGAAGACTCAATTTGCATAGCCCTAGCACCTACCTAGGAGGGTGCTACTTTAGCAAGGATCATTTCTTGTAGCTGGTGTTTATAATGTTGTGCTATCATTCATACCAGAAGCAACAATAGAAGCCCTGAAAAAGAGAAATTTTTGTGACTTTTGAAACCCACTAACTACCAACTTGTAACAGGAATGATTTCACCACTCAGATCATTCAACAGATCTGCTTTCCATTGCTCTCTAATTTCTTCTATACCCCATGCATAGGCATGCACGCGGGGTGTGCCGGGTGTGCCCGGGCACACCCAAGGGCTTTTTTTCTGGCAGAATGTGCAGGATCTCAATTTCGGCACCTCTGCTAATGGACAATGGCAGTGCTGCAAGTGGGAATATTTTTCATTTGGCTATGTAACTTCTGTGAGTGCAAGCCACTGGTCGCGGAGTAGGCAGGCAGGCAGCTGCATTTTCTGATGCTACCTCTAAAGCTCCGGCTACAGCATCCCTGACAGCTGAATGTCACTCCGCTGCCTGCTGTCAGGGATGCTGTAGCCAGAACTATAGAGGTAGCACCAGGGCTGGATTAACCCCGCTGTTTTTATCATCTGAACAAGTCCTGCCCCCTGCCACCACGGGGCTGCCGCAGACCTCCACTGCCCTGTGTCCACCACCGAGAAAATGATTGGTTGCCAGGACCGCCCCCAGAAGAGGAGGAGGATGTAACTTTCTCATCCCTGCCCTGACTCCCGGCTTCCGCCCTGCTGACAATGGAACCAACTGAGGTGAGGGGGACCCGCCAGCACTTGGGACTCAGGACCTGTCACTGGTATGGGGGGAGTGGGGGCACAGACTCTGGCATTGGCAGTGTCTCTGCAGAACTGTAGCAAGCAGGGATAGAGTGTGTAGCGCAGTCATTCTCAGTCACACTGTGTGGGGCATCAGCGAGCAGCTGAGAAATGGGAGGCCAGCCTGCTATGCTTGGATTTGTAGACCCATGGAGGGGAGGACAATGCTCTCACCTACTGGGAAAGGGGGGTGTTGGTCATATAAAGTAAAAGGCTCTGTACTGTGAGGGGGCTGCTATGGCTGACCTAACCCCTTCTAGAAATACTTATTGTCTGGCACACTGGTTTAAAAGGGGAACTCTGCAGACTCTGGGGTAAAGGAGATGATGTAAGTGGGATCTCTGTGGTAACCAGAGACCCCCACACATCAGAGGCCCCCCTTACGTCACAGTCCGCAGAGATCCACTTTGTGTCAGAGTCCCCCGCTTACAGTATATATAAAGGGGGGACACTAATGTAAGGGATCTCTGATCACCTGAGTTCCCCCTTACATCAGAGTTCTCAGCCTCTCCCCTTACATCAGAGTACTCCCTTACAGTGTATATAAAGGGGGACTCAGAGGTAGGTGGGGACTCTGCAAAACCTGATATAAGAGTGAATGCTGGGAACTCTGATGTAAGGGGGGGGGGGACTCTGCTGGCCAGAGACCCCTTATATCAAAGTTCTCCTTTACACCGGAGTCCACAGCAATCTTTCCAGATTTCCCAGTGTGAAGGGGAACTCTGGGGACTATGATGTAAGGAGGGCTCTCTGGGAACTCTGATTAAAGGGGGGAACTGTGATATAAGATGTAATGCTATTGACCCGGGTGTAAGAGGTAATGCTGTGTACTCTGATGTAAAGGAGGACTCAGATGTGAGGGGGACACTGTGGAATATGTAGGGGCTTATTTACAAATGCTTTGATTCCTGAAGAGTGATCTGCAAACAGATCGCTCCTTGGAGAGCATTTGAGAAGTGGTGAGAAGGTGTTCTATCACCTTCACGCTATCTGCTTTAACCCCTTGCACTCCACACAGTTGTGGGGCGCTTGCAGAATGTCGCCATTTGATTGAATGTGTCATGGTCAGTGGGTGCTACACCTGCTACAAGCAACAGGGTATATTTGCAGCTGCGGCATGTGAACATGCCCAGTCACTGCCTCTACAGCTAAAAGGTGGTAGCAGTTGAGGGGTGGTAAAAGCACGGCTCAACCACCGAGTTTTACTGGCCCTCAACCACTAGAGTGAACAATTAAATGTTAAAATATAAAAATGAAGTGTTAAAAAATGTTTTAACACATTTTAAAATGTTTGTTCACATTTATTTATAAGAGCATGTGTTATATATTCACACACACAGTATATATACACATACACACACGCGCATGTGTGTTTGAGCTTTGGGGTGCACTAATGCAATAGGCTGCACACGCCAATGACCCCATGTATTTGCTCAAGGTGCCCCAGTGGTTGGTGGGTACCAGTGGTCCAAGGAGCAGCTTAATTGCTATACTTACTTATTAAGGCTGGCTTTCAATATGTTACTTAATCTTTAAACAAAGCCATATTAGAGCTAATGACACGCTACACCCAGAAAAAAAAAACAGGTTTGTCAAAGCTTTCAAGCTCAATAAAGATGTGCAATGGTTAATAGGTGTTCTGAATGATTTCAATTTAGCAAACAATTCCACTTGATATATATGTTTAGGATGTCTTATTTGTCTTCAGATCAGGCAATAGGATTCCAATGGGAATAAGGTCAGGATTCTAGATAAACCATTCCAAAACAAAACCCATGTTGCAGATTTCACTCCATCCACTACATCACTCTCAATATCACTTAAAGCTCTGTACAGTACGTTCCTAACAATATAGGTGAGCATACAAAAAACAGGTAAATATTGATCAATAAAGATGAAGGGAGCAAATGTTAAAGAGAAAGAAAAACATGAGATAAGTATGATGAGAACTCTGCATGGTTCAAGGAGGTGATATGTAATGGATGCATGGATCACATTTATCCTCAAATTTAAATTCCGAATTATTTAACATGCTCATCAACCCATCATTAACCATACGCAGTTTAGTTTGTGTTTGACCAGTGTAAGATTGGGGTGATCAGACTCAAGCGGTAGGTGCGTTTTTAATGAGTGCGCCTGTCCAAAATTGTATTTTTAAGGGCATAATAGATATGACAAAAGACATCAGTAGCCCATGCAGGGGGTTCCACCATTACTGTAACTTGCGCACTCAGAATACTTCAGCCTCCTGGCTTACTCTCCTGCCACATGGCTGCTTCAGGCCTCAAGCCTATCCCTTAGGTCTGCTCCTCAGACCAAAAGAGTTCCTTAGAGTCAAGCTCTCTCATAGTTTACTCATGATCAGCTCCTTGCTGCTTTTTTACAGACTAAATCTGCTTCCTGCAGACATGCACGCTCTGGCTGCCCCATGCAGCCTCTCTGACTCCTGGAGAGGATGGGAGTCCTCCTGACTCCCATTCACAGACCACCTGTCTGTTGAGTGGAGCACTGAGCTCTTGCTCTGGGGTATTATGAAGCCAGCCCCCACCTGGATAATCAGTGTGCCTGTTTCTCCAAGAATTGGGCGTAAACCGTCCATCTTCCGAGTAGCACAGGGTCCCACTGCTACACCAGTTACAAAGGGATCATAAACCTATGACAACATCTTGCTATTGCAATTCTGGCAGCCAGGAGTAAACATGAAAATAATTTGTTGGAACCTCTGGGAACAACAGGAAACCTGCTATGAAGCAATGCATCTTCAAGAGATTTTTTTTTTAAGATTAATCATGTCAATGTATAGATAAGCACATATACTCGCGTCCAAAACCTTTGAAAGTCTGGACACAGCCGCCATGTATAATACATGGTATCTTCGACTAAGCATCCCCTAAAACATCTAGATAATGTTCATGACTTAAACGTACCTATTTTAGTGGGGGCCAAGCACCACTGAAGATAGTATTGATTAAAACTTTATATACAATATATTGGCAAATTCTACCACTCAGAAAGCTCAAAAGCCTTGTTCAAGTCAGTTTCATGATCTAAACATTTTTTTTAGTATGCTGCTAACCTAAACTTTCAATTACTTTTCCATCAATGAACTGGACTGTAACATATGTTTGTATAGCGGAGATACAGAAGTGTAAATTATTGCGTGTTTTGTTAGTTAAATTAAACTACCTTATGGCTTAGTTAAAGATCAGATCACATTTCAAAAGCCATTTCTTTTGAAATACATTGAATATCCTGAGGACCCACGAACATTTCCACAGAACTGTATTTTGCCAGTACACAATTCCAAACTATTCCGTTGGTGGTGACATTTGAAACCACAACATACAATTGTCTTTTACATTACGCTTTGCTTCCTACACAAGAGTAAGTTTTGCAATGACCCACTGTCTATATTGTAAGAATATGGTCTTGACATTTCAGTAACCTTGTTCTTAACCCCCAGCAGTCTTGGGAAAAGAGGCCGATTTTCCCCATATAAGATTAATAACACTGCAGAGAAATCTCATACACTACAGAAAAGTAACAGTGTGTGATTTTCTCAGATGAGAAAGATAGGTTCATATCTGCAAAAAGTCCAAACATATTGCCTGGAGGAGCGGAAGGAGACTACACCAAGAAATGTATACACATTGAGAAGATTTCTCACACATAAAACTCATTTCAGTGTGGATGGTTGTACTATTATGCTGGTCTGTACTGCTCTTTGTCTATGCATACTCGTATTTAGAAACGTCGCATATCACATTTTGTTGTTGAATAACAATAAAAAAAAACAACTTCAGTCAAAAAGGAAATAGATTTGTTAAGCAATTCCTTGTTTTATTACCCAAGCAATAGGGTAAATTTTAGCCTAGTATCTACAGTACCAGTATTTCTATGCCTATATCTGTATTAGTCAACAGCATCCAGAATGCTAACAGGGGGTGGGCATGGCTACACTTCTCCAGCAGTGCACAATTCTGACAGCTCTAAAAACTCAAGCACGCCATGAATATCTATTGGAAACAGGTTAAAGTGTTTGTTACCCAAAAAAATGCTTGTGCTGTGTAATCTGCCCCTCTCTAAACTGTAAAAAACCTGCCTGATCCTGACAGTTCCTGTGTCCCTCTCTGTGAGCTAACCACGATAACCATAGCTGCTGAGCTCCTTACTGAAGGCGCCAACAGAGCGGGACATTTTCTATCTGACGGCAAATGCAAATGCAGTTTGGTCTGACATCCACATCATCTGGGGTAGAGCTTACGACTTCATGAGCTGCTGATCTACTTGGTGAGAGAAGTATCACTCCAATATATAAGTTTACACAGTCTGTGTCAGTCTTGCTCCCCCTACTGCTTTCTACAAAACACCACTGCTTTGTTTGCATACCCTGGGCTTTAATTACCTTCAGTAGCCACTGCCGACCATTTCAACTGCTTTACCCTTATTATGGGACTAGTTCCCGGACTGCCACTAGTCTCTATGCGATGCTAAAACATCCCCTTATCCTTTATTCACATCCATTCATCCACCCATACTCCCATACAACCTTACCATCCATATTTGGACTGATCTGAGGTCTCCCTCTACACGATATTGGCCAACCTAGTAGAAATTGCTGCTGTGATTGGTGTATGTATGGGGTATGCTTGGCCGCGGCTCCGGTGTTTTTAATGATAACGTTATCAATTTTATTATGGTCATTTGACAATTTCCCTATATTGCCCATTTTTGTATTATTATTGTGTGGTGTTTTTGTAGCTTAATAAACGTAGTGTTTTTTGGCAGATCGTGTTTGGATTATTTGCCTTCTTTGGGGGAATTTCTTTTCCTTGTTTTTTTTTTTTTTTTTGTATGCGTTCTAAGGCAATCCAAACTGCATCCATCTAATCTCTCTGGATGAATATCTGAGCCTACTATTTATTTATTATTTTTGTATCTCTATTTCTGGTTGATCCAGGCATACCTCCCCCTTTTTCATAGCTGCTGAGCCCTGATCGTCGTGGTCAGCTTACATGCCTCCGTCAACCGCTCTCTCCTCTAACCTCCTCACCCCTTCCCTCCGTGTCTGTGTCTCTTTCTCCGCCCCTCCCCACTCCTGTTGCTATTTGTAATTAAAAAAACGTAAAAAAATTCCTGGCAGCCCCTCTCCTTCAACTGGCAATAACTCACTCTCCAAGTGTTTGTTTAAAAAGATGCCTCTAAATACCCTTTTCCAGTAATCTTCAGGCCAGTCACATGACTCCCGGCCACTCTGCTACTATGATCAAAGGCTACAGTGGGAGGTGCCAAGTGGCCAGCACAGTGATCACATGACTCCGTCATGACTACGTCAGAGGGAGATCTTGGCTCCTCCCGCTGTAGCTCTGGATCGTAGTAGCAGAGCGCCCGTGAGTCACGTGGCCAGTCTCAAAATCACTGGAGAAAGGTATTTAGAGGCATCTTTTTAAACAAACACTTGGAGAGTGAGTTATTGCCAGATAAAGGAGAGGGGCCGCCAGTGAAAGGCGTTTTTACGGTTACAACCACTTTAACTTACCAAATAATAGCATAGACTGTTGTCTTAGTTTGTGTGTGATAAGTAAAACTGTTTCTAGTTTTTGGAGCTGTTGGATCAATGCCTGTTTCCCTAAAAGGTCGCAAAAGCATTGATTTGAACATGCCCAAACTCTGGCAGCCTTACACAACACTTACACTATCTACCCCAATGCTTACAGGCGAATTTCTGCTTATGGCCAAATTCCATTTATTCGGTCCTCATTCCAGTGCTGTCCCCAGATTTTTCATTTGTCCATCGCTACTGGTCCTCTCCAGTTTGAGTGACAACCTAGAGACAACCTGGTTCCAGACAAGAAAAGAAATTGGAAGAAAAACAAGAGGGGAGAACGCAAGTTACCAGTCCCCCGCCACCCGCCCGTGCTCAAGAACGACCCAAAATTAAAATCCCCGGAAAATGGAAGAAGGGGATAGGAAATTAATGCACGCCTCACTAAACAAGCAGTAAAATCTCCAACACCACCTCCAAAGAGGCCTGTTAGAACACATGCCTTAGAGGCACCTGGAGGGAACCTACCCAAGAACTTAGTGGGGCCTTCCCCTATAGTATCAGTCCAAGTGGAGGGCATCTATACACAAGCACTTTTGAATACTGGAACTCAAGTAACGCTGCTGTATCAAGACTTCTATCATAAGTACTTGAAACACATCCCCTTGTGTAAACTTGATGAGTTGGAAATCTGGGCAATTGGAACTCAGAAGTGCCCTTACGATGGTTACATACCTATCAAGATAACCTTCGACGCTGCTTTAGCTGGAATGCCAGAGACATTCGACATGTTAGCCATTGTATGCCCTCGACTGCCTGGAGGCGGCAGGAATTCTTTGCTGATAGGAACTAATACCAATTTAGTTAGAAGACTACTCTCCCCATTGGCTATATAGGGTGCCCCTGTTGGAAAAATCCATCCTCAGTTGAGGCAAGCATTTCAAAGGGTATTGCAAGAAAAGAAGGCACCCACCGAAGGAGTGGGGTGGTTGTGGCATCTAAACACTCAAGAAAGGGTGCTGCAGCCTTAAGAGAGAGCCTGTCTCAAAGCCACTGTCAAGTTGTCCTGGGACCAACCAGGTCCCTATGTGGTGATAGAAGCTGACTCCACAGAGGAGGAAGTTGGGCTAGAGTTAGTCCCAGAAATTATACCCACTTGGGCTCTGTTCCAGAATGGGGGGGCGAGTTCCTGTTAGTGTGCAGAACATCACTAGTCACCCGATCAGCTTAAAACCTCGAATGGTGATCGGGAAAGTGAGTTCTGCTACCCCGATAGAGAAGAATGAAACAGCCTAAATGGGTGATGGAAGAAACACCAATATTCACAGTCCCACCCTTTGGGAACAACTAGCTGAACTGAAAAGGTCAGGAGTGATTAAAGAGTCCTGAAGCCCCTACGCTTCCCCGATTGTGGTGGTGAGAAAGAAGAATTAGGTCTCTATGGATGTACATAGATTATCGAACCTTGAACTATTCCCGATCAATACACAACCCCTCGCATAGAAGAAGCCTTGCAGTGCTTATCTGGGGCAAAATGGTTCAGTGTGTTGAACTTGAAGAGTGGGTACTACCAAATCCCTATGCACCCAGAAGATCGGGAGAAGACCCACTGGGATTCTTTGAGTTTGATCGGATTCCTCAGGGACTGACCAGGGCCCCTGCCACGTTCCAGTAACTGATGGAGAATACAGAGATAATATCATCATGTTTGGTTGAACTTTGGAAGAGCCTGAGGCCCGATTGGAGAAGGTTTTCCAGCAATTACACAAAGAGGGGTTGAAGCTGTCATTGGAGAAGTGCCAATTCTACCAGACCTCTGTCATCTATTTAGAGGATGTGGTATCTGCAGATGGAATAGCCACTGACCCACAAAAACTTGGGGCACCAGGAAGACGACAGATTTGTTGAAACGGCGTAGGGAGGAGCGACGTGCTGACGTCATCACCATCCATCGCTGATCCCGGAAGCAACGGGCAGCAGCTTTGAGCCGGCCGGCTTGTGTTTTTAATATGCGATCTGAAAACAACTAAATTGTAAGTGTATTTCTTGACTTTTTTATTAAACTGGTTAACTGTGTTACGCTATGGAGTTTTTTCTCTTATTTACACCCATGGGGACCGAGCGCTCATACACCTCCTAGAGGACCCCCGGAGTGATCCTTTAGGATTTATTCTCAGCAGAGACCCTGCGGCTGGGGGACACAGCCACATGCCCACAAGATCTCCTTAACAAGAGATCTATCCATCCGGTAAGAGGCAGTTGGTTTTGAGGTGGAGGAACTTTTTCTGTCAACACGCTCCTCAGGGTGACAATACTGCATGCCCCACATCGTTTTGGATGATTGGTGTATTTCTTTTCCTTCTGAAGGACATTTCTATCAAGGAAATATTTGCATGTTTACTCCATCCAGCTTTATATCTGAATTCTCATGCTTTAAAAAATATTTTTTCTGTTTCATTTGTGGGAGTTATGTTTGAATTTTCGTCAATATTTTGTTAATTTTCAATTCTTTCTTCACTGTTTAGTTATCATATATGGGTGCACCAGTTGGGATTATTCAAATGATTTATTCTTGCACTCTTTTGTAGCAGCGCAGCCTTTTTTGTACACAGTGTTAATAAGTGGAGGTTGTCTCACATCTATGGTTGCAGCAGCTGTAATTAACCCTTTTTTCACATTATACAAATCCATCTTTATTGTTTTTATTTAGGGATAGCGCAGATTTTAGTAGAGAAGTTCTTCGTTCATCACGGGCTTCCTCAGCGACTACATTCAGATCAAGGCCGGGACTTTGAAAGTAGATTAGTCCGCAGACTGTGTGAACTCTTGAATATAAATAAATTGAGAACTACCCCTTACCACCCTCAAGGTGATCCACAGCCAGAGCGGTTTACCCGTACACTCTTGAAGGTGCTGGGAACCCTCCCACTAGAGAAGAAACGGTATTGGGGAGACCATATTGCTGCAATAGTCCACGCCTACAATAGTACCTCAAGTGATGCTACTGGATATTCCCCTTACAGACTGATGTTTGGGAGAGAGGCTCACTTACCAGTAGATCTAGCTTTTGGAACCTCCACCGATCACACCTCTCAAGCCTCTTACAAGGGCTATGTTTATAGGCTAAGGAAGAATCTAAAGATAGTCTATGAAAAAGCAAAGGAAGCCTCTCCCGTCAGAAAACAAAGGAATAAGAGGAACTTTGATCTTAAAGTAAGAGTTCAAGATCTGCAACCTGGGGATCGGGTGTTGTTACGCAATCTAGGAGTACCAGGAAAACAAACTATCAGATCTATGGCATCCCCAACCCTACATTGTTTGTCAACGACTACCGGGACTTCCTGTAAATCAGATCAGACCAGAAGGGAAGACAGGGCCATTGAAAACTTGGCATCGGAACCACCTACTGCCTATCTCAGAGGCTGTATGGGTACCTTCCGCAACTTATTCTGAGCCATCTCAGCCTCCAACATTGAGGTCTCAGAGCAGAAACCATGTACCCTCACATCTCTAGAAGAGGAGAATGATGATGAGGAAGTACCTTTGGATTGGTTTTGGGTCCACTCTATGGAAGATGATCCTCTAGACCCTGCAGCTGAACCAGGAGGCCATAGCTTCTGGTCCACTGTTGGAAGCTAAAGAAGTCAAGCTGGAACTCAGTGAAGTACTTTCTCCGGTTGATGCACCCCTTCCTCTTACTGAAAGAACTGAAAGAGAGATAACACCAGAACCTGAAATGAAGCTAGAGACTTAAGCAGAGTTTGAACCAGAAGCTTGATGCAGCCATTGGGGAACAGAACAGGGACCTGACTCTGTGGAAAACATGCAGTCTTGACTGAGATGGGAAATATGTCCCCTAAAGAGGTTGACCTATGATACTCTTGGAGAAAACTCTGATGAACTCATACCCACTGCTCATCGGCCCATGCAAGTCTTTGGCAAAGGATGACGTTGATCCTCCACTGACACTACTGAGTGGGCCACTGATTTACTTTTGGTCTGCCATAAACTTAATATGATTTCCTCCTCTGCTGATGTATATAGTTTATTTTTGGAGAATTCTTTGTTAAGCCAGTTATTAGCTGTTACTACCTCTAGTTTAGTAGACGAATGATTAACTAGCTCATGCAGTAAAGTGATTTGGGTCATATCCTGTCTTTAGGGACTAAAGACTTACAAGTGGGGGGAGGATGTAGCCATATGAACTGTTACCAGAAAGCTTCATGCCTTCCAGTGTTCTAGACATTGTTTGTCCCCGTGATTATTCGTGCAGCCAGTAACCTTTTACCTGTGTGCCAACGGAGTGAGTTATGGGGCATATAGTCCTCTTTGAATCTTCTGCTATGCATCCCTGTACCCTAAAAACTACAAATCCTAGGGACTCTTGCAGCGGCCTGAAGGTTGCTGGGAGGGATGATAAAAGGAGCTTAGAGGCCCGCGCACGTTCTCTTCCTCCTGGGCCTGACGCATGACAGACCTCTCTGTGTGACAGAGAGAGAGAGGTCCCGGCCTCCCACTCGGAATGTTACTTCCGAGGCCTGAGAGGCCAAGTCCTGCTACCCGCTGTCAGACATCCTGTTACTGGCATCATCTGCAGCGCCTACCCATCGGTGCGGACATGTGGAGAAAGTCACTACAGCAGGCCGAGACAGAGGACCTGTTGCTGGTGTATTGCCATCCGTGTTCCTATCGAGAAAATCACAGATCGATTTGGGTCGTTGGTGAGAGACCAAGCTGCTCAATCTTTATCTTTTCACTACCACCATTACAGAGCACAGTACGCACACATCTCTACCCAAGAACACTTTACTGCATTGCTGGAACACTATACTCAGATGCATTAGGCCTTCACCATTTAGAATCTATTGTGTCATCTACAACCAAACGGATTACAGTTAACGAGCTCCAGAATAACAGATCTGTCACGTGGAACTCTACTGACATTATTCATAGGAAGTGTGTATATATATATATATATATATATATATAAAACGTAGCTGCGCTCTTGAGTGTCTGTGGCGTAAAACTAAGTCACAGCAAGATTTCAGCCAATATAAATCTGCCCTCCAAAAATACCATTCCTGCCTCCACACTGCCAAACAGACCTACTTTATCACTCTCATTAACACCCTCTCACGCAGTCCCCGTCAACTCTTTTCTACCTTTACCACTCTACTTCATCCTCCATTAACCCCACCCACTAACTTACTCACTGCCCAGGAGATTGCTAATCACTTCAAAAATAATATTGAGACAATTTGTTTTCAAGATCTCCGCTCACTTTACACTCCTTGTCCTCCTGCACAATCAATTCTTCCCTCTTTTAATCCAGCTACTCTAGAGGAAATCACTAAACGTTTTTCTAATGCCCACCTAACCTCCTGCTCCCTGGACCCTGTTCCTTCTCAAATACTAAGATCACCATTTGACTCAATCCTACAATCCTTAACTCATATCTTCAACCTCTCCCTCTCTACTGGCATCTTCCCCAACACTCTAAAACATGCGCTAGTCACTCCCATACCAAAAAAGGCCTCACTAGACTACACCAATCTTGATAACCTATGACCCATCTCTTTACACCCTTTGGCCTCCAAACTCCTTGAACGTTTAGTCTAAAATCGACTGAGCGACCACCTCATTGAGAATAACCTTCTTGATCCCATTCAGTCTGGATTTCACCCACAGCACTCCACAGAAACTGTCCTCCTAAAACTCACAAACGACTTACTAACAGCCAAAACCAATGGCCATTATTCCATACTCTTACTCTTGGACCTTTCTGCTACCTTTGATACAGTTGACCACCCCCTCCTCCTCAAAAAAACTCAATTTGCTTGGTCATCATGGCTGCACTCTCCGTTGGTTCAAATCTTACCTATCTCATCGCACCTTCAGTGTCACTTACAACTCCACTTCCTGTTCTCCAACTCCTCTTACTGTTGGGGTCCCCCAAGGTTCTGTCCTTGGACCTCTACTATTCTCGATCTACACGTCCTCCCTGGGTCAGCTGATAGCCTCCCATGGCTTTCATTACCATTTATATGCTGATGACACCCAAATCTATCTCTCTGCCCCTCAGCTCACCCCATCATTCTCCTCACGCATCACTGATCTACTAACAGACATATCAGCCTGGATGTCAAACCACTTCCTCAAACTGAATCTTTCTAAAACTGAGCTCTTAAAATTTCCTCCCCACGTGCCCCTTCCCCTGAGTTCTCTGTCAAGATCAATAGCACATCTATCAGTCCGTCCCCGCATGCCAGGGTCTAGGGGTAACCTTAGACTCTGAACTGTCCTTTCAAGCCCACATACAATCCCTGTCCAAATCATGCCACCTTAGCCTCCGCAACATTTCCAGAATACGCCCCTTTTTAACTAATGACACCACCAAGCTTCTAATTCACTCCCTGGTCATCTCTCGCCTTGATTACTGCAACTCCCTCCTCATTGGATTACCCTTACATAGACTATCCCCCCTTCAGTCCAGTCCAGTCCTTCAACCTGCTCTCTTCGGTCATCCCAAGACCTCCTACTCTCTAGCTCCCTTGTCACCTCCTCCCATGCTCGCCTCCAGGATTTCTCTAGAGCTTCTCCCATCCTTTGGAACTCCCTACCCCAATCTGTCAGTCTGTCCCCTAATCTATCCATCTTTAGGCGATCCCTGAAAACCCTTCTCTTCAAAGAAGCTTATCCTGCTTCTAACTAACACTGTTTTACTTCCTCCATAAGCTCATCCCCCCCACAGCTATTACCTTTTGTATCAATTGACCCTTCCTTTTTGGATTGTAAGCTCTAACGAGCAGGGCCCTCTGATTCCTCTTGTACCAATAATACAGTAATGTAACTGTAATGTCTGCCCTCATGTTGTAAAGCGATGTGCAAACTGTTGGCGCTATATAAAACTTGTATTATAATAATAATAATAATAATAATAATAATAATAATAATAATAATATATATATATATATATATATATATATACACCGTATTTATATGCGTATAACACGTGCCGCCGAATAACACGCACCCCAAGTTTAGGAGGGAATTTTAAGGAAAAAAACTTTTTAAGGAAAAAAAATTACGTTTAAATGCCCATCAATGCAGCCTTATCAGTGTCCATCTGCAGCCTTGTCAGTGTCCATCTGCATGCTTGTCCAGTGTCATTCGCAGCCTTGTCAGTGTCGTTTGCAGCCTTGCCAGTGTCATTTGCAGCCTTATCAGTGTCCACCTGCAGCTTTGTCAGTGTCATTTGCAGCCTTATCAGTGTCCACCTGCAGCTTTGTCAGTGACATTTGCAGCCTTATCAGTGTCCATCTGCATGCTTGTCCATTGTCATTTGCAGCCTTGTCAGTGTCATTTGCAGCCTTGCCAGTGTCATTTGCAGCCTTATCAGTGTCCACCTCAGCTTTGTCAGTGACATTTGCAGCCTTATCAGTGTCCACCTGCAGCCTTGCAGCCTTGTCAGTGTCCATCTGCAGCCTTGTCAGTGACATTTGCAGCCTTGCCCAGGCTGCAGTTAAACTGCAGTGACTTGTCAGTGTCACTGCAGTTTGAAAATGGTGCCGCCAGCGCTGAGATACACAGAGCCGGCTCTTCTCGGCTCTTCTCGGCTCCTCTTGTAGTCCCGCCCAGACTGGGCGTGACTGTGAGCAGAACTGAGCACCACCCATATACATACATAGCTGAGTGTACTCGGCTAGGTTCGGCTAGCTCCGCTCACAGTCACGCCCAGTCCCTGTGTTATGTCCATCATAGGGCGGGACTGGGTGTGACTGTGAGCGGAGCTAGCCTAACCTAGCCGAGTATACTCGGCTATCTATGTATATCGGCGGTCGGCTCGCTCCGCTCACAAACAGCGCGGGGGGGGGGGTGATCGGCGTATAGCACGCACCCACGATTTTCCCCTGATTTTAAGGGGAAAAAAGTGTGTGTTATACGCCGATAAATACGGTATATAAATAACACCAGTGGGGTATTAACTCTCTCATTAAAATAGCATAGGCTGATTACATCTATCTCAGTGTGGCCACATGTGTAGTTAACTGAAACATTACTAGGAGGTGACTTAGGACCTGAATATAGCATTATTCATTGTTTAAACCTTGTGTCTTCGGGAGGAGTTATGTTGGCTGAGTTAGCGCTGTTATCACAGCTCAGCGGATTTACTCTTTTCTTTGTGAAATAACTTTCCTATTTGGTTCAAGTAAAACATTTCAGAACCTTATACTACTGAGTTGCTTGATTCTTGCTTTATAGTATTAACAGGATGTCTGAACCCAGAGTGTCAGGTGGGTTGGAAGGTTCGCTTGGTCATGGCCATGCAGATGAGCAGGCAGTGGCATAGCGTGGGTTGTCAGCGCCCCAGGAAAGGCAAAATTTGCACTCCCTGAGTCCCTTCCCTTCCTACAATAATACTGACCTACCTGACCACTAATCTGATTCCTATACTGACCACTACACTAACCTCTACACTGACCTACATGATTCCTATACCGACCACTACACACTGACATACCTGATTCCTATACTGACCACTACACTATACTACTACACTATACAATACACTGACCTATCTCATTCCTATACTGACCCTTACACTGACCTACCTGATTCCTACATTGACCACTACACTACACACTGACCTATCTGATTCCTATACTGACCACTACACTACACACCACACCAACCTACCCGATTCCTACATCGACCACTACACACTGACCACTACACTATACAATCCACTATACACTGACCACTACACTACACACCACACCAACCTACCTGATTCCTATACTGACCACTACACTATACTACCCACTACACAATACACTATCCACTGACCACTACACACCACACTGACCACTACACTAAACACCACACACTGACCTACCTGATTCCTATACTGACCACTACACTATACTACCCACTACACAATACACTATCCACTGACCACTACACACCACACAGACCACTACACTAAACACCACACACTGACCTACCTGATTCCTATACTGACCACTACACTATACTACTACACAATACACTACACTATCCACTGACCACTACACACCACACTGACCACTACACACCACACCAAACTAACCTACCCGATTACTATACTGACCACTACACCACACTACACACCACACTGACCACTACACACCACTCACCACTACTAACCACTACACACTGACCACTACACACTGACCACTACACACCACTAACCACTACACACTGACCACTACACTACACGCTGACCACTACACACCACACCCTGACCACTACGCACTGACCACACTACACTACACACTAACCACTACACACTGACACTACACACTGACCACTACACTACACGCTGACCACTACACACTGACCACTACACACCACTAACCACTACACACCACACTAACCACTACACTACACACCACACTGACCACTACACTACACACCTCACTGACCACTACACTACACTACACATTGACCACAGTACACTACACACTGACCACACTACACTACACACTGACCAATTTACACTGACCACACTACACTACATACTAACCACTACACACCACTAACCACTACACGCTAACCACTACACTACACACCACACTGACCACTACACACCACTACACTACACACTGACCACACTACACACTGACCACACTACACTACACACTGACCACTACACACCACTACAGACTGACCACACTACACTACACACTGACCACTACACACTGACCACACTACACTACACACTGACCACTACACACTGACCACACTACACTACACACTGACCACTACACACCACTACACACTGACCACACTACACTACACACTGACCACTACACACTGACCACACTACACTACACACTGACCACACTACACTACACACTGACCACTACACACTGACCACACACCACACTGACCACTACACTACACACTGACCACTACACAATACACTATACACTACCCACAGGCCACTACTACTCAATACACTACATACTGACTGCTACACAATACTCTACCCACAGACCAATACACTACTCACAATACACTATACACTACCCTATACACTAACTTTCTGGCTGCTCCCTCTTCCCTCTCCCCAGACCATATCTACTCCCCCCGGGCCGAGTGAGTCTCTTACCTTTTTTTCTTCGATCTGCTCTGCCTCTGCGACTGTCACACTGCCTGCCCCGGCGGGGACATGATGATCAGTGACCCGGGCCGGAGAGGAGGAGGAGGAGGAGGAGAAGAGGAGAAGACAGCGGCCACAGACTGCCTGCCGCGACGGGGACATGATTGGTGACCCGGGTCGGAGAGGAGGAGCAGGAGAAGACGTTGGCCACAGTGAAGGCCAGCCCTGCTCCCCCGCGATTGAGGACAGGCCAGCCCCACCTACCGCACATGACCCCTTTTGCCCAATCACAGGGCGCCAGGGGCCAGCCTGAGAATTAACATGGCGGCCGGAGCGCGGGGTCACAGAAAATAGAATTTAGATGTATGGAGAGAGGGTGACACATACTGGAGCAGGATTTCGCCCCCCCAAATGTTGCACCCGGGGCCTAGGCCCCCCTCGCACCCCCCACGCTATGCCACTGTGAGCAGGTGATTCTCAGCAGTCCCCAAGGGGGCCATGCTACATTTTCATCACATTTATTGGAATCTTTCAAGAACTTTCGATTTAATTTGATGGGACTTATTTTTATTGCATTCTTTATTGCATCTTTCACTTTTTTATGTATGGACTAATTTATGATTTTTTTTATTGTACATATAGTAGCGTTATACTTTTGTAAATTTCTTCAGTGCTGTTGCCAATAGAAACCTGCCAATAGAGAAAATAGGGAAGGGGGGAGACAAAGACAGCAGAGCACCCTTTGTACTGCCCCATGGTGCCCCTGCTGAGTGCTAGGAGCCCTATTATTCTAACTATTCCCTATCAGCCCAGTTTTTCATATTAATGCACCTTGTGGGTGTGTCATCATGCAAAGTAGGTTTACAGCACTTCATGACTTAGCAGCGTTCACGCACCATTATATGAGTACTACTCAATGCAGAAGAAAAGTCTGCCCCTTGCCATCACTGATAAAGAAGGACACATGGCATCACCAGACTGGCTAGAACTAGTACTAGACAGTGAAAAGAGATCCAGCACAGTGATGAGATCATCTCTCTGTCATTCTGTCTTCTCCTCCTATCAGTATGCCTCTTGCCAGCTCATGAACTGATTGACTGCTTGCACCACTTCTTCCTCTCAGACTACAGCTCTGGGACTGCAAGGTTACTGCAATAGGCTGACACTAGAACAAATTCAGGTCTACTCTTCCTTGTATGTCCATTTCCTTATATCTTTTATAGAATTGAATTCTCAAGAATTGGAGCACCAAGCAGGACATTTGGGGCTACTCCATCAGATATCAGGGTTTAGAAAATCTGTTCATAGCAAATACTTTTGTGGTTGTCAGACATTCCACAGCATGTCAACAGTTCTCAACACAGTACCTCTACCTTAAATGCTTATCACAATCAATAGCAGCAGCAGTCATAGAGAAGTGTTAATGTGCCGCATTATACAAGGCATCAGAGATTTAATTATATTGTTGTTGTCAGTGGCATCTACATATTTTATAGCTGCGATAATGACGTCTAATGTGCAGTGAAAACATAATTATTCAAAATAATAATACTGTACAATTAGACTTTGTTATGATTAACTGCTGGCTTCATTTCCTTTATGAATGGCTTTGACCTCCTGCATCACTTGAAGTAATGACAAAGACAGAGATCATGGAATAGGATAGTCGTACATTAAAAGTAACCAGTCACCAGCTGTTCCAACATAATTAATGGTAAGACGCAACTAACATCTCTCACGCAGCGGAATGAGATTATGCTCTGGAGGCTACATATAATCTAGCTTGGACAAGGTCACGTAATTACGGCAATGAAGTGTAAAATGACTGCAACGCCCAAAAATTGCCAAGAGATGAGGCGAGATTGTGTTCAGAACAACCGGCTCCCTAACTGATGTTGATAAGCGGATGATAAATTGGTGTACGAAATTAAGGAAGCCTAATTGTTTTTTGTCCCCAAGGAAGGTTTCGACAAAACAGTACAAGGCAGGAACAATACTGAGGATGTGATGTTTAGTTGTCACCAGCAGACAGATCACAGATTGTGTCTGTATTGTAGATCTCAGTAAGAGCTTGTAGGCATGAGCTTTCTCAGCACAGTACATCCAGTGCTTTTGTTTTTAAAATTCCTATTGTGGCTGATTTCCCACAGCTCCTCCTTACAGACCCCTGCTGTTTAAAGTGGTTGTAAACCTTCACATATACCCAGGTGACTGGCCTCAGGTGATACACAGTGATGAATTAAATTCTCCTACATTGCACCTGTTTATCTGTAGTACTCTCTTCTCTACAGCTGTTCAAAGTTCTCACATCATTGTCTACAGTATTTCTCAGCTGCCAGAAGTCAGGTGACAGGGATCTGATATCACACACTGCACAGCACACAGCACAGAACTGAGTGTAATCTGAGACTTGAGTGGAGGAAATGGACATCCCCCGAAAGTCACATATGAAAACACGTACAGATGAGTCTGTCAATCACCTGCTGTGTGCTGGAGGGGGATGGGCATATCTCTTGGGAAGAAGGCAGAAACACATACTAGGTGCTTTGGATTGAGGCAAGTACACACAGTTACACAGTTAGTACTTAACCCAGTACTTATTCCAGTCCCTACATTTCTGACTTTCAAGTATGTCAATTGGACTGCCAATCTCACCAAATAAATGACCCCTACATTTTACTTGTTGGACAGTGAAGTCTTTGTTATAGGTTTAAATGTACCTGTGCCCAGACTATGGAGATTTAATTTACATATTTTTAACAAGCAGCAAAAGAGCTTTAAAAAAGAGCTGTGAAGTAATTAATTCTGAAAAATCCTTTCAATGGTTATTTTTTTATCTGTTGTGTATTCACAGTAGAAAGCTGGCAGGCTGCCAAGATTCTAGTGCAGTAGATAGTTATAGGAAAACTTTATGCTGCTGTTACTTATAGCTTTATGAACTTATAAGCACATTTTTTACAATGCCCATAGCTACAGAGGTGAGTGAGTGCCTGGGTTTAAAGCGTTTGTTACCTCAACACTTCATATTCCTGATAGGTGCCTGCTGTATCATGTATTTGTATGAGAAAGTATCCTGTTCTCTTGGTATTGCTTCCTTTATGTGAAATCCCTGGTGTTTCTGCTAGTCCCACTGCTTTCCTACTAAAAACTGACTACACTAAGCAAGACAGCACACCATGGTCAGTTTTCTAGCTATGCTGGGAACTCAGTGTGCTCTCCTACAATGATCAGACTTGTCCTGACACCCCCCCCCCACAGCCATTCACTGGTGAGCTCAGCGTGCTGCTGTTTCTCCTCACCCCAGCTCTTATGCAGCTGAGAACAGAGGGAATGCGATCACTTATAAAAAGTGAAAAAAGGTATTTAATTTTTTTTATATATCTATACAAAAATTGTTTTGCCTTTCATTTCTGTTTTAAACTGAATGGGTTGTTTTACAAGGTGTTAGTTTACAATCACTTTAAGTGATTTTACTGCTTGTTCAGAATCTGCAAATACTTTAGTGTGCACCCATCTTTACACGTGTATCTGTGCTATTACTTTGCTTGTAATAGCTGGGCAATCATATACTAAAAGTGAATGCAAACTGACCATTCACTTAGCTTAGTTAATTAAGTGAAGCAGCATTCACTTTTCAATTGCGTGTAATGAAACTTAAGGTGGTTGTAAAGCCCATTTATGAAATTTGACCTAAAAATATGTATCTGCAGTGTTTACTTACAGTCAGGTCCATAAATATTGGGACACCGACACAATTCTAATCTTTTGGCTCTATACACCACCACAATGGATTTGAAATTAACTGCAGACTTTCAGCTTTAATTTGAGGGTATTTACATCCAAATCAGGTGAACGATGTAGGAATTAAAACAGTTTGTATATGTGCCTCCCACTTTTTAAGGGACCAAAAGTAAAAAGCCCTTTCACACTGGGGCGGGGGGGCGGCGTCGGCGGTAAAACGCCGCTATTATTAGCTGCGTTTTACCGTTGGTATGTGGCCGCTAGCGGGGCAGTTTTACCCCCGCTAGCAGCCGAGAAAGGGTTAAATACCACCGCAAAGCGCCTCTGCAGAGGCGCTTTGCCGGCGGTATAGCCGCGCCGTCCCATTGATTTCAATGGGCAGGAGCGGTAAAGGAGCGGTATACACACCGCTCCTTCACCGCTCCGAAGATGCTGCTGGAAGGACTTTTTTTACCGTCCTGCCAGCGCATCGCTCCAGTGTGAAAGCCCTCAGGGCTTTCACACTGGAATGCAAGCAGCGGCACTTTCGGGTCGGTTTGCAGGCGCTATTATTAGCGCAATAGCGCCTGCAAACCGCCCCAGTGTGAAAGGGCTCAAATGGGACAGATTAACAATCATCCATCAAACTTTAACTTTTTAATACTTGGTTGCAAATCCTTTGCAGTCAATTACAGCCTGAAGTCTGGAACGCATAGACATCACCAGACGCTGGGTTTCATCCCTGGTGATGCTCTGCCAGGCCTCTGCTGCAACTGTCTTCAGTTCCTGCTTGTTCTTGGGGCATTTTCCCTTCAGTTTTGTCTTCAGCAAGTGAAATGCATGCTCAATCGGATTCAGGTCAGGTGATTGACTTGGCCATTGCATAACATTCAACTTCTTTCCCTTAAAAAACTCTTTGGTTGCTTTCTCAGTATGCTTCGGGTCATTGTCCATCTGCACTGTGAAGCGCCATCCAATGAGTTCTGAAGAATTTTGCTGAATATGAGCAGATAATATGTCCTGAAACACTTCAGAATTCATCCTGCTGCTTTTGTCAGCAGTCACATCATCAATAAATACAAGAGAACCAGTTCCATTGGCAGCCATACATGCCTACACCATGACACTACCACCACCATGCTTCACTGATGAGGTGGTATGCTTTGGATCATGAGCAGTTCCTTTTCTTCTCCATACTCTTCTCTTCCCATCACTCTGGTACAAGTTGATCTTGATCTCATCTGTCCATAGGATGTTGTTCCAGAACTGTGAAGGCTTTTTTAGATGTTGTTTGGCAAACTCTAATCTGGCCTTCCTGTTTTTGAGGCTCACCAATGGTTTACATCTTGTGGCGAACCCTCTGTATTCACTCTGGTGAAGTCTTCTCTTGATTGTTGACTTTGACACACATACACTTACCTCCTGGAGAGTGTTCTTGATCTGGCCAACTGTTGTGAAGGGTGTTTTCTTCACCAGGGAAATAATTCTTCGGTCATCCACCACATTTGTTTTACGTGGTCTTCCGGGTCTTTTGGTGTTGCTGAGATCACTGGTGCGTTCTTTCTTTTTAAGGATGTTCCAAACAGTTGATTTGGCCACACCTAATGTTTTTGCCATCTCCCTGATGGGTTTGTTTTGTTTTTTCAGCCTAATGATGGCTTGCTTCACTGATAGTGACAGCTCTTTGGATCTCATATTGAGAGTTGACAGCAACAGATTCCAAATGCAAATAGCACACTTAAAATGAACTCTGGACCTTTTATCTGCTCCTTGTAAATGGGATAATGAAGGAATAACACACACCTTGCCATGGAGCAGCTGAGCAGCCAATTGTTCCATTACTTTTGGTCCCTTAAAGTGGGAGGCACATATACAAACTGTTGTAATTCTTACACTGTTCACGCGATTTGGATGTAAATACCCTCAAATTAAAGTTGAAAGTCTGCAGTTAAAGAACATCTTGTTCGTTTAATTTCAAATCCATTGTGGTGGTGTAAAGAGCCAAAAAGATGTATGGACCTGACTGTATCTTTCTCCTAGGCTCTTTTTTTAAAATTCAGTATTCTTTATTGAACATTTTTAATTTACATACAAACCATAAAATAACATTTACTCTTTCAACCCTTCCTCACCCATTACTCTAAGGGAAAATACTGCTGGCATAACTTTCAATTTAGAACACATGCTTATTCCTATTGCGATCTTCCACTATTTCCTCCCACCCACCAGGAACTTCCATCAACAACTCCTAACTAATCACACAATGTCCCTGTTTACAACATTATTATCTTATTCATTGGTACTTCTCTCATTCTACATTAACCCGTTCTTCTCTCACTCACTTATACATACACGTTGTTTATTTCTCCTTATTAATACATCACACCTTATACAGTCAGGTCCATAAATATTGGGACATCGATACAATTCTAATCTTTTTTGCTCTATACACCACCACAATGGATTTGAAATGAAACGAACAAGATGTGCTTTAACTGCAGACTTTCAGCTTTAATTTGAGGATATGTACATCCAAATCAAGTGAACGGTGTAGGAATTACAACAGTTTGTATATGTGCCTCCCACTTTTTAAGGGACCAAAAGTAATGGGACAATTGGCTGCTCAGCTGTTCCATGACCAGGTGTGTGTTATTCCCTCATTATCCCATTTACAAGGAGCAGATAAAAGGTCCAGAGTTCATTTCAAGTGTGCTATTTGCATTTGGAATCTGTTGCTGTCAACTCTCAATATGAGATCCAAAGAGCTGTCACTATCAGTGAAGCAAGCCATCATTAGGCTGAAAAAACAAAACAAACCCATCAGGGAGATAGCAAAAACATTAGGTGTGGCCAAGTCAACTGTTTGGAACATCCTTATAAAGAAAGAATACACCGGTGATCTCAGCAACACCAAAAGACCCAGAAGACCACGTAAAACAAATGTGGTGGATGACCAAAGAATTCTTTCCCTGGTGAAGAAAACACCCTTCACAACAGTTGGCCAGATCAAGAACACTCTCCAGGAGGTAGGTGTATGTGTGTCAAAGTCAACTATCAAGAGAAAACTTCACCAGAGTTAATACAGAGGGTTCACCACAAGATGTAAACCATTGGTGAGCCTCAAAAACAGGAAGGCCAGATTAGAGTTTTCCAAACAACATCTAAAAAAGCCTTCACAGTTCTGGAACAACATCCTATGGACAGATGAGACCAAGATCAACTTGTACCAGAGTGATGGGAAGAGAAGAGTATGGAGAAGGAAATGAACTGATCATGATCCAAAACATTCCACCTCATCAGTGAAGCATGGTGGTGGTAGTGTCATGGCGTTGGCATGTATGGCTGCCAATGGAACTGGTTCTGTTGCATTTATTGGTGATGTGACTGCTGACAAAAGCAGCAGAATTAATTCTGAAGTGTTTTGGGCCATATTATCTGCTCATATTCAGCAAAATGCTTCATAACTCATTCCACGGTGCTTCACAGTGCAGATGGACAATGACCCGTAGTAATGGCGTCCCTAGGGGGGGCCCCACCATGTGCCCCCCCCCCATTAAAATTTTTTTTTTTTTTCTTACAAAAGGGCAATGTCTAAGAAGGAGAGCGTCCCCAGTCAGCTCCTGCAGGTGATTCCTCCCCCCTCCCTCTGCTCGCTGACACTGCATAATGCGAGCGCTCACACAACCACGGCCGCCCGATCTGCTCCTTCCCCTGCATCCTCATTGGCAGGGAGGAGAGCAAGTTGCAGGAAGGACTCCACCAGGACTCTCAGTTACTGAAAAAACAGACTGATTTCTCCCATCCTTAGGACAGGAGAACCAGCCTGTAAATTCCAAGAGATGCCAGACCAGCGCTGTCAATGGCAGGGGCAGGACAGTAAGAGGAGGCTGGGGAACCTCACAGTGGCAGAACACCAGGGCCCGGTGGCAAGACAACCTTTGCAACCCTGATTGTTCTCCCACTGCTTTGGACCCTTATATTTTCTTGGTATGCTGGTGACATATATCTCTGGGGGGGGGCCAATACCGTAGGAAGGGAGCTCACTGCAGAACATGTGAAAGGGCCGTTGTGGGATCGTAGTAAAGGGCCCCAGGATATATATATATATATATATATATATATATATATATATATATATATATATATATATATATATATATATATATATATATATGCATTTTATAGTTGCCCCCCTACTTTTGTCCCTGTCCCTCCATGAGCCCTACCCCCAAAAATGAAAACTGGAGAACTGGAGAAGCCACTGACTCAAAGCATACTGCGAAAGCAACCAAAGACTTTTTTAAGGGAAAGAAGTGGAATGTTATGCAATGACCAAGTCAATCACCTGACCTGAATCCGATTGAGCATGCAAAACTGAAGGGAAAATGCCCCAAGAACAAGCAGGAACTGAAGACAGTTGCAGTAGAGGGGATGAAATCCAGCATCTGGTGATGTCTATGCATTCCAGACTTCAGGCTGTAATTGACTGCAAATGATTTGCAACCAAGTATTAAAAAGTGAAAGTTTGTAGGATGATTGTTAATTTGTCCCATTACTTTTGGTGGGATAATGAGGGAATAACACACACCTGGCCATGGAACAGCTGAGCAGCCAATTGTCCCATTACTTTTGGTCCCTTAAAAAGTGGGAGGCACATATACAAACTGTTGTAATTCCTACACCCTTCACCTGATTTGGATGTAAATACCCTCAAATTAAAGCTGAAAGTCTGCAGTTAAAGCACATCTTGTTTGTTTCATTTAAAATCCATTGTGGTAGTGTATAGAGCCAAAAAGATTAGAATTGTATTGATGTCCCAATATTTATGGACATGACTGTATATTAACCAATTTGTTGTTACCTTTACTTTATGCCCTAAATATGCCTCTTCCCATAGATTAAAATCCCTGTTTCACTTTAACTTTCCCTTTTTATAGTCCTTTTACCTTCTATATATATTATCCATAGCGATTTCTACTTTCTCTCTATGGGGGGGGGTTATCCCTTTACGTCCAACCAGAGTTTCCATATCTTTTCAAATTGATTTAGGTTTCCCCTTTGGATATATATAAACTTTTCTTTCCATGTTGTTTCCTTTATAACTTTTACCCGTTCCCCACATGTTGGGGGCATCACCGACTGCCATCTATGTGCAATTAATTTTCTTGCTTGAAATAAGCATCTAAGTACTGCTATCTGTGTGTTACCAGGGGCTCCCTTTCCTTCGGCATGACCTAACACACATAGCCTTGCATCTAAGTCTAGGGATGTTCCAAAGACTGAGGTTATGGTGCCTAGAACTTCTCCCCAGTACCAATATAACTTTTGGCATCTCCAGACCATATGTATGAGATCTCTTCCTGTAGCCCGGCATCTAGGGCATTTAGCATCCGGTCTTAGTCTGAATAGAAACAACCTCTGAGGGGTACAATACACTCTATGCTTGACTACTATCTGGGAAGGGGACATCAACACCAATGGACCCAGTTCCAATATTCGCCTCCATTCTTTCGTCTGTTATATCCCCCATTTCTTCCTCCCACCTCTTCCTAATTGGGAGCTCTTCCATCCCTGCTATTGCCTTCTTACATAATTGTGAATATATACCAGAAATAATCCCTTCAAAGTGTTTGCATTTATTACCTTACAGAGGAGAGGTACCTTACTCCATTCTAATGTTTGCATTTTAAACTGCACCCCAAAAGCGCGTCTAATCTGCAGGCATTTATAAAAAGACCCGTTCAGGATACCATATTCTTCCCTAAGCTCCTGGAATTATTTTAACATCCGATCTTCATACATATAGGTAAGGCGACTTATGCTACAATTTTCCCATTCTTTCTATATTTCCCCATTGTCTGTTTCTCATGTAGTTTTTTGTTATTCCAAAAGGGAGAGTTTTCTGTAAATCTATAATATCCCATTAGGTTCTTAGCTGTTTCCCATACTCCCATCAATACCAGTGTGGAGACCTAAAAGAGAAAGAATCTGCCTCCATTGCCTCCACTACTGTGTTATGAGATGAAGATCTTACTTTTCCACTAAAAATTAACCAAAAAAGGCATTATATTATTATTGATATATTGTTTGAGGTCTCTCGTAATGTATATTTCTAAGTATTTTATTTTTTCCACTGCTTCCAATTGGGGGGGTTTCGGATGGTAAAGGGTTACTGAGAGGGTCTACAGGAAGAAGGGCCGATTTTCCCCAGTTTATGGTTAGTCCAGAAAAAAGCCCAAAGTCTTTTAATTATATTAATTTCTGTCACCAGGGAGGACTGAGTGTCCCCCAGAAACAGTAATACATCATCTGCGTATCATGCAATCCTTTCTTCTCCCACGACCCTTCAAAAGCCCTGCATATCTGGGGATGATCATATAGCTATGGCCAAAGGCTCCATCAACAAAGCGAAGAGCAGGGGGGATAAAGGGCACCCCTGTCTCGTTCCCCTCATTAGTTAGAACTTCTCTCAGTATTCACTATTTACTCTAACTTTCGCTTGCAGCAACTCATAGAGTGATTTTATCCAGTTAACGGAAGAAGGGCCAAACTGGAACTCCGCAAGAACCCACCAGAGATGCCATTCCAGGCTATCAAAAAGCCTTAACAGCATCAAGTGACAGAATGGCCCTTGATCCCTCATTAACTGTTGGGGTTTGTAGGTTTAGATAGACCCGCCTGATGCTCATGCTAGTAGACCTATCTGGTATAAGCCCAGATTGGTCTGAATGTATACGTTTATGGATGATTTTTTCAAACTGGCTGCCAACACTTTCGCCAAAATTTTAACATCCGTGCACAGTAGGGATATATGAGGACGCCTCAAGTGGATCCTTCCCCTCTTTGGGAAGAAAGATTATAGTAGCTTCCATCATAGAGGAGGGTGATCTTGACCCCCCCCCCCGACTCACGGACATCATCAATAGAGAGTGAGCCGAGAGGCCTCTTGGCATATAATCTACATTCCTTACTAACTGCAATGCCTCCTCGTTTCCCAAGGTCACATCGATTCTGGAGAGTGTGGAGTGTGTTCTGGAAAAATAAGAGTATTGCTGATCCTTTGGATTGCGCACTCTCCAGATATCCAACAACCCCACCTCCCCCAAAAGTTGGGACAACCGACTGTCGGATACACCATCCATTGATCACAGTGGGAACCTATCCACTCTCCTGTCCATGACCATGTTGAAATCCCCCACCAAAATGACCAGTATATCGGTCTTATCTACCATAAACTCTATTAATCTATATAGGATCTCAGCTTTAAATAGTGGGGGAATATATATATTAGCAAGGACATACATCTTATCTTCTATAGAGCAATACAAAAAAAAATATAATGGCCACATTCATCTATACTAATCTGAGTACAGGAGAACACCACCCTCGTTCCAATCAAAATCCTCTTGAGTATGAGGTGTGAACAGAATGGTATTGGTTCTGAAAATCCCTCCATTTAAGTTGTATAATTGTGGCCTTGGTAAGATGTGTTTCCTGTAGGCAGAGAACCTTCACCTTGTACACGCCTACTGTGGAAAAGACTGTAGTTCTCTTAACTAGATCCCCCAGCCCCCGGACATTCCAGGATCATATATTAAGCGTTTTAGACTGCATTAAAAAGTGATTTAAATAAACCATTTGCTTTATACTTAAACCTACCTAACCATGTACAGAAGATTCTCAAGCATCTTCCCTTTCACCCTTCTTTCCCCCCTCCTTTTTGTATTTCCCTTTCTCTGTAAACAAAACTGATTATTATGCAAATACTACAAAAATTAAGGAAAAAACACATAATGTTGCATTTGTGTAAAATCTTTCAAATCTGTGTCTATAAATCCCACAAACAATTACTCATTCATCCAAAAACATACACCCCACAACCCCCCCATCCATTCCAACTCTAAACCTCACTAGGCTTGCTCTGGGGGCTTCTAAAAATGACCATCCCATGTGTCCTAAGTAGGGTTTAGCCTGATGTTCGAGTCGAGTAGGTTTGACTCGAACATCGGGTGTTCGCCTGTTCGCAGAATAGCGAACAATTTGGGGTGTTCGCGGCAAATTCGAAAGCCGCGGAACACCCTTTTAAAGTCTATGGGAGAAATCAAAAGTGCTAATTTTAAAGGCTTATATGCATGGTATTGTCATAAAAAGTGTTTGGGGACCTGGGTATCAATGCAAAAAAAAAGTTTTAAAAACTGCCGTTTTTTCGAGAGCAGTGATTGTAATAATGCTTAAAGTGAAACAATAAAAGTTAAATATTCCTATAAATTTCGTACCTGGGGAGTGTCTAGAGTATGCCTGTAAAGTGGCGCATTTTTCCCGTGTTTAGAACAGTCCCTGCTCAAAAATGACATTTCTAAAAGAAAAAATGTCTTCTAAAACTACTCGCGGCTATAATGAATTGTCGGGTCCCGGCAATACAGATAAAAGTAATTTTAAAAAAAGGCATGGGACCCCCCCAGTCCATTACCATGCCCTTTGGGTCTGGTATGAATATTAAGGGGAAACCCAAACCAAAATTAAAAAAAAAAATTGCGTGGGGGTCCCCCCAAATTCCATACCAGGCCCTTCAGGTCTGGTACGGATATTAAGGGGAACCCTGCGCCAATTGGTTGTGGGGGTCTGCTTATTGGAATCTGGAAACCCCCTTTAACAAGGGGACCCCCAGATCCCGCCCCCCCCCCATTTGAAATGGTAACGTTGTACCAGTACCATTTCACAAAAAAAAAGTGTCAAAATGTAAAAAAAAAACAAGACACCTTTTGACAAGTCCTTTATTAAAAAATAAAACCTGCACACCTGCTGTCCTGGCCTCATTTAGTGGTGTGTATGGGACCCCACACACATGCTACACCACGCTCAGCAACTACTCCATCAATACTATATAACCTACCCATTTATATTGTTATATCTTAGGTACATCTGTACACGCATCAACCCCTGAAGAGCGAGCTGGGTCTCACGAAACACGTTGGGTACACTAGATGCTCGTGTATCACACGTTTTCTATTCTTAGGGTACACCAATGCCCATATATTACATGTTTATTATCCATTTATGTACCATTGTCTATTTTACATGTATGTTGTTTTACAACTGGCCATTGCTGATGATACCAATTTATGCATGACTTTTACCTGAATAAATGCATATACTTTATACTTCAATTACTGGTTTGATGCTTTTTGGCCAAATGGTGCCCACCTCATTTAAAGTCTCATTAGGGCAAATCTTTTGTTGCATATTTCAGGGATGGAGATGGGCTACCGGTGACACCAGACCACTGCTTTTTATTTTTTCAATATTGAACCCGGGTGGAAGACACCCAACAGCCCAAACCTGGTCTGTGGTCACCCCGACCAATACATGCATCCATGCAGATATACTATATATTTTTATTTGGTTCATATAATTGACTTGCTATTGTTTAGTTTGCAATTTCCAGCATTGGCATACATTTAGGCCCCCTGTAGTTCCCTTGCGGTGGCGGCACCACTGTCTTACCTGGAAGCTGCAAGGTACATACAGGGAGATTTATTGTCTCCAACTGTCCCCACCTGCCCTTTGAGTGGATGGGGACACCTACACCTCGACGCCATGCATATGTGCTGGCCGCATGGCGTCTGCGATTTTGCAATGTAATTTCGGCTGGATGCATCACACCATCTGGATGCATCAGGGAGGTGTTTGCAGTTGCACGCCCCCCCCCCATGACGCCGGGTGTCTCCTGCACTCATGTGTCAGTCATCAAATCATGGCATTGGGGACAGAGTCCTGCTGGAACTCCTGGGGGTATATATTGGAGAGCTGATATGGTGAGCATTTCAGTCTTTGCATCACAGAGGACACACACACACACACCTGTTGATTCACCTGCCTAGACTAGACTTAGCAGACTCACCTACTTTCACCAATTCCAGGTACACTTCATTACTTGCAAATAGCTCACTCTGAGCATTCATCTTACTTTTTGCTTTTTTGTCACCAGTTCTACTTCAATTTCAATTTTAATTTGGCTTTTCTCACTCTTTTTTTCTTTCTCTCTTGTTCATTTCTCTGACTCTTATCACTAGCTGGCATTTTGTTTGCCATTTTCCTTTCCCCTTTCAGTCTCCTATGCTCCTACTATTCTTGGCTCAGGCTCTCTATTCATACATAGACACATACATATCATTAGTACTCAATGCATTATTATACTTCTTTTTTTATGCCTACAGTTTCCATTACACATGGATTCAGTGGGACTCCTGGGGATACACTCTCACATGCACATTATGCCTGTCCTCTGGTTTGCCCTACCGGGGTCCCGTTCAGCTCTGCCTCCTCAGTTCCCGGTTGAGACACCTGCTGCTACCTCTGGAAATCGCACACCTGCTGTCCTGGCCTCATTTAGTGGTGAGTATGGGACCCCACACTATGGCTCTCACGCTCTGCAACTACTCCATCAATATTATACCACCTACCCATTGATATTCTTCTATATTAGGTACATCTGTACACGCATCAACCCCTGAAGAGCGAGCTGGGTCTCGCAAAATGCTTCGGGTGCACTAGATGCTCGGGTAGCACACGTTTTCTATCCTTAGGGTACACCAATGCCCCTTATATTACATGTTTATTATCCATTTATGTACTATTGTCTATTTTACATGTATGTTGTTTTACAACTGGCCATTGCTGATGATACCAATGTATGCATGACTTTTACCTGAATAAACGCATATACTTTATACTTCAATTACTGGTATAATGCTTTTTTGGCCAAATGGTGCCCACCTCATTTAAAGTCCCATTAGGGCAAATCTTTTGCTGTTTATTAAAAAATAACAAAATAAAAATGTCCCACAAAGTCCATTCATCTTCTTCTATGGCTCCGCTGACGGACCAAAAAAAAAAAAAAGATCCACCTCCATAGGAGGCACCCACCTTATGATGCTTCAGCGCGGATGAGAGTTCTTTTATAAGAGAGGGTGGGCCACACGGTGACATACCTGGGTGACCCCACCCCCCCTGACGTACGGAGACTTCCCAATGGCTTCCCCGTGGCACCAGAGGTGCGGGGGCACCCGTTTACGTATGCACCACTTTACAGGCATACTATAGACACCCCCCAGGTACAAAATTTAAAGGAATATTTCACTTTTATTGTTTCACTTTAAACATTATTAAAATCACTGCTCCCGAAAAAACGTCCGTTTTTTAAAAAATTTTTTGCATTGATACATGTCCCCTGGGGCAGGACCCAGGTCCCCAAACTTTTTATGACAATAACTTGCATATTAACCCAAAAAATTTGCACTTTTGATTTTTCACGTTTGTGTCCCATAGGCTTTAATGGTGTTCGCGTGTTCAAACAAGTTTTTTGCCGGGGGGTGTTTGGCTCATCCCTAGTCCTAAGTGATGAATGTTTTCTCTTTGGTACAAACGAAAAAAAAATCAAACAAAAGAAAGCGTCCAAAAATTATTCAAGGTAAGGGAACCCCACACTCTTTGTTCCCCTTGTCTTAAGTGCGATTCCCCACCCTTGCTCCATTACGTGATATATGTGAAAACTAAACTTTAATTAGTCTGCTATGCAGTCTATAGGCCATCATCATACTCATTTTGGACTCTTAATTGCCTACAGTCTTGTCTTGTTGCCCTCCAACGACACCGCCAACCCAGCCGGGGTATCAAAGAACTGAGTCTCACCCAGAGCTGTTACCCGTAATCATGCAGGGTATAACAGGGCATATGTAACCTTAAGTTGTTGCAGTCTGTGCTTTATTTCTATAAACTTGGCCCTCTTTTTTTGCAGCTCTGGCGAGAAATCTGGGTACATTGAGATCCTTACTCCATTATAAAGAATGTTTCCCATTTCTCTAGCTTTTTGGAGTGTAGTGACTTTGTCCTTGTAATTAAACATTTTAAGAAGTGACCTAGACCGACCTCCTGGTGGCGGTGCTCTAGAGGGTACTCTATGCGCCTTTGCAATTGCGAAGAGTGATGAGAAAGTGTCCTTTCCAAAGATCTCCTTAAGCCATTTCCCCAGGAACACTATAGGGTTAGAACCCTCGCTTTGCTCAGAGAGACCTACAACCCTTACATTGTTCCTCAGCAATCTATTTTCCATATCATCCATTCTAGTCACATATATATTCATTTTCTCTCTTATGATTTTAATCTCCTGCTTGATTGGGTTCAGATCGTCCTCAACTGAGCTAATCCTCCCCTCTAAAGCTGTTGTCCGCTCCCGTACTTTTTTTAGATCATGTCTTACAAAGGATACCACCTCCTTAATACCCTTCAATGGATCAGACAGTTCACATAATGATGACGTATAGGAGTTGACTGCTTGCAAAACTTCTTTCAGCGATAGTTCTCCCTCTGTTGAGATTCCAGCTTTAGGGGATGGCTCAGGCTCGGGGCTTTCACCCTCTGTTCTTTATATGCTCTGTCCCTGGTGCTGTTGCCCTTGCCCTGTCCTTGGCTCCTTCTCACAGATGAAACCCCAGGCTGGCTTTTGGCTTGCAGCTGCTGGCCCCCCTTTGCTGGTGATTGAGCTGGGGTATGGGAAAATCGCTCCAACTTAGATGCTGCCACCTGGTTCCCTTTTGCAGCATGCTGTGGTTGTGTCTGTGCGTCGGCACCTTCATGCTGAGCCGGGGGGTGTGCTTTCTGCACACCCCCCGCTCCACATGTTCTCACGGGCTCTCTCACTGCCCTTCCCCTCCATCACTATCTCCACTTCGAGGGGTTTCCGCTGTTAGAGCCAGACTAGCTCACTCCCCATCAATCTCTCTCACCTCCTTGTCTCAACCACTGCACACAGCTGACAGGGTACTCACGGGCTCTCTAACCGCCCCTCCTTTCCTCTTTGTCACTTTCTCTGTGCCAGGAGATATCTGCTGTTAAACTGGGCTGACTCACTCCCTGTCAGTCTATTTCACCTCTTTATCTCAGCCTGCAGCACACAGCTAACAGGGTACTCATGGGCTCTCTCACTGCCCCTCCTTTCCTCTCCGCCTCTGTCACAGATATCAGCTGTTGAGTTGGGCTGACTTACTCCCCATCGGTCACCTGTCTCTTTGTCTCAGCTTCCTGCACATGGCTAACGGGATACTATGGAGCGAGAGCAGAAGCTAGCTCGCACACATCTGCTCACTCCGACATCTGGTCACGCCCCCCTCTCCTATGCGCTAAGTGCTGTTTCTTTCTGCTGCTCTGTTCCTCTGTTATCAGCAGAGTCACTTCTGACAAGTTCTCAGACACATGACATAGCAGCTGAAAATTTGTGTCTGGGAGGGAGTTTAGAGGTAAATTACCAGAAGGGTTGTCTATTCAGATTACAGCTCCGCATGTTCCTTCCTTCTTCTGCCTATGTGGAGGGGGGGGGGGGGGGTGTCCCTTTCCTTCAATCAGCTCACATACAGTGTAAGCCCAGACTCCACACCCGCTGCTAAAAGAGGAAACAAGATTTTTAACATGATCTGCACTTTCCAAAGAATGTAGAAAGGGAAAAACAGCAGATATACAAGTAAAACATATGTAGAAGGATTTGTTTAATCCCTGTGTATCATCTAAAGCTGTTCACTTCATTGAGTATAGGAAAGGGTTTACAACCAGTTTAATAAAAAAAGAGAAAATTTCACTAGCACACAACTTTATTCTGTAAAGCTATTCACCATTCTTACAACATGCTCCACAAGCACCGATATTCGGTTTATAAGTAACACACACTATGCTATTAGAAAACTCATCTCCCAGTAACAGATGGTGCCGCAGAGAGCTTTCTAATGATCTGATTGGTTGCAAGTTTCTATGTCTCTGCAAACTTTAAAACTTGGTTTTCACAGACATACAGTAGACAAAAGGGCACAGTTGGTTCCCAGCCTCCTTTTAAATCCTACTAAACAGTGAATGAAATAGAAATTTCCTAAAACAGAGTAATTTGCAAATAAAGCATATATGCATAGCCAGAGCTCTAATAACGAGAAGCTCATTCTCCTGTTGTGTCAGTATTCCTAACTACATTCATTTTTCGCTACAGGGAATCTCAGTGTGTGAGTGGAGCTTCCATGTTATTATTTGATATATCTCCACTTTCATTTTCTTGGCTTATAATAAATTGTCCTTCAGCTGTAACCTCCCCAATTTTAATGCTGTTCAATTCAGATTTTATTTGAATGTGATAAAGCCAATCCTTTTAGCTATCAGCCTTAATTCCTGCAAGATAGATCAATTGAAATAGGAAAAATATAATTTAACCCCTGTAGGGCTACAACAGTATACCTGGTCTGATGAAGCCTTCAGCGAGGAGATATTAAATGGGAAATACTCTAGGACTCTTCATATGCATGAGGCTAGATTTGCGTACAGCGAATGATCAGATTTTACACAGAGCAATCACATTTTCATATGGATGAGTTATTCTATAATCTAGATCCCTGAAGAAACTATGAGAATGGAGTTTGTAAAGCTTTATATCAACACACATTGACTGAATATTTATGAGGTTCAATTTATACATTATATCAGCATATGCAGCATTGAAAAGCAATGCAGGCAAATACAGGTTGGAGTATCTTTTAAGATAAACGCTATTTCTCATACATGAGCACAGTATGCAAAGTTGAATTCCTACAGTCATGCTGAATGATCACAAGGCAGTATGTAGTCAATATTAGTGCGGTATTTAATAAAAGTATAGGCTTATTAAAAGGTAAATTCTAGGCTAATAAAAATTAAGCTCATAAATACAAACGTGGTATATGACGGAAGCACTCGGAGTGCGGGAAGAAATTCCGTTACATTGGTGGCAGCACATCATAGCCCTACCCATTCACCAAACAAGTGTCAAAGAGTAAAAACCACAAGAAAACGTTTTTGGCAAATCTTTTATTTAAAAAAAAGAAAAAAGTGTCCCGACTTGAACATCGGGCCCATCTCTAATGCTATGTTGCTTATTATACTAAGGCTGGCCATACACTATACAATTTTCCTGTTCAACTTTCCTTTAGATTTACCAAAACCATATAATATGAGGTCAAACCTAAACCCTTTCAATTTGTATATCATCAGGCAGGCACTTGCACTACATAGTTGAAGGTAAATCTAAAGGAATTTGAATAAGAAAATTGTATAGTGTATGGCCAGCCTAAGCTGGGTGACAGAGTCCTAACTAGTATTATTACACAGTATTATTTACACCTAAAAAAACTTTTAACTCCTCAGCAGCCACAGCAGGTGTTGCAATACTCAACAGACAGGTCAGTGTCAAGTAATATTTTCTTAATATTTTAAGCCAAATGTGTTTGCAGTGGTGGTGGTGCTTATCGCTGTATTCTCTGCAAGAAGTGTTGGGTTGCAGTATGTTGAATTGATTGCACAGAATTAAAGTGGTTGTAAGAAGAGAGGCTTGAGACGCATATGTAAAGGAGCCTTTCAATTCAGCTAGTAAGCAGGGTGGAACACACGCCATTTTTCGTCACAGCAGATACAGCTCATAATAGAGCAGGTGGATTAGGCATCCCTGATCTAGAGCTGCATTTGACTTGATGCCCATTTACCACTGCCAATATGTGAGTGCAATCCATCATTGTTTTCATTTTGTTGATTATTAACCGCTTCAGCCCCCGAAGATTTTACCCTGTTCCTGACTAGAGCACTTTTTGCGATTCGGCACTGCGTCGCTTTAACTGACAAATGCACGGCCGTGCGACGTTACACAATAACAAAATTGACATCTTTTTTTCCCACAAATAGAGCTTTCTTTTGGTGGTATTTGATCACCTCTGTATATAAAATGCACTATTTGTCTTTTTAAAAAGTTTTTCCCAGTGCTAAACCTTTCATCCAATTTCAAAATTGCTACATCTGTATATTTCAAAAGCCAATATAAAGGAATAGTAGTGGTAAAAAAAAGCATTTGTAGCTCTAACTAATATTTTTTTTAAATATAATTCTACTTTAAGGATTAGTGGCAGGTGGGTAGGTCCTATGGCTACATTCTTTTGCTAATAGGTGTCCCTTGTTCCCAACTCAAAAAGTTAAGAGGTATGTAATCATGAGATCTGATATGGAGTTCAGGGAGGTAGAAATCAAGGAGTTACTAACCCTATTATCTGATTGGTGGAGCACAATTTGGAATGTTTTATTTTTCCTTGTTTATATGCTGATATTTTGCAGAAACTTTGTGTATGTATGGACTGTGTTGTAGAGAGCCATACACTGTGCTGTATACAGAGATTCATGCATAAGATTGTTATTTCATTACTTTAAACCTGAACACATGAATTACACGGGTTCTGAGGCTAATTGAATGCAGATAAGGCACCAAGTGAGTTTAATTACCACCTTAATCAGCCACAGAACCTATGTGATCAACATGTGTTCGCTTTTAAAGGGATGAGGTGGCAACCCTATTCATGTATTATGTCATATATAGAGAGATTCTTATACGATACTCTATACACAACAGGGCAGGTCTGTATAGGGCTGTTGTGCTGGAGAATAGTGGGCTCTCAGGAGACCCAGACACATATCTACTGTGGAGCTTCTTTGATGCCTTGGCTGCTTTCACACTGAGGCGCTTTGCAGGCGCTAAAATGCTAAAAATAGCGCCTGCAAAGCGCCCTGAAAGAGCCGCTCAATGCACTCCAATGTGAAAGCCCCGAGGGTTCTGTTAGACGCATCTTTGGAGCGCTGTACGAGCGGTGTATTTACCGCTCCTAAAGCGCCCCCTTCCATTGAAAAAAATGGGGCAGCGCTGCAAACCCGCCGGCAAAGCTCTGCTGCAGTGGTCCTTTGCGGGCGGTTTTAACCCTTTTTCGCCCGCTAGCGGGGGTTAAAACTGCCCTGCTAACAGCCACATAGCACCGCCAAAACGACGGTAAAGCGGCGCTATATTTAGCGCCACTGTACCGCCAACGCCCGCAGTGTGAAAGTACCCTAAGTGCAGATTTGCCCACACTTGATGGACCGGACATTGAATTAAACATTTCCTGTTTTGGGGTGAGATTAGAGTTGCCACCTCATCCCTTTAAACCTGAACACCTTTGAATTACACAGATTCTGAGGCTAATTAAATGCAGTTAAGGCACCAAGTGAGTTTAATTACCACCTTAATCAGCCATAGAACCCGTGTAATTAATATGGGTTTAAGACTCGATTCACACCTATGCATTTTTAGTGCTTTTTGCATTTTGCAGATTTGCACTACAGAGCGTGTTCCATAGGAAACAGGGCCGTTTTTAAGGCAGGGCAAAAGGGGCAGCTGCCCTGGGCCCTGTCATTGTTGTGGGGCCCAAAGCAGCTGCCTCATACTTGCCAACTATCCTGGTTTAAATTCCCTCATCCCTTGAGGTTTTAGTCCCGTGCTGTGTCCCAATATCTCAGTGTGAAGTGCTGCTACTAACGCTGCCCAGCTCTGCCCTTTTTGTTGTGTACAGATGACTCTGTGTTTACATGTAAATTACCGGCATTCATATGTAAATAGCGGTGACATTCATATGTAAATATCGGCGGCCGGCGGCATTGATATGTATATCATGCGCCCCTGAGGTCATATCCACAGTAATCTCTAGCAGCCAATCAACAAGCAGAAATCATGTGCTGTAACCTCTAGCAACTAATCAGTGAGCCGTAATGTGTGCTGTAACCTCTAGCAACCAGTCAGTGAGCGGTAATGATACACTGTAACCTTTGGCAACCAATGGCAAGCACTGCCTGATCTGATTCAGCAATTTATTGTATGTCTCAGAGAAGGTGGAGAGCGAAACTGCATGGAAGAGGGGGCCCCAAAAAAAGTTTTGCCCAGGGTCCAATCAATATTAAAGACGGCCCTGATAGGAAACCATGTTAAATGGACTGTAGTGCAAATCTGCAAAATGCAAAAAGCACTAAAACTGCATAGGTGTGAATCCAGCCTTAAGGGATGAGGTGGCAACCCTAGTTGAGATATACATTGTTTGCTTTGTTTAAGGTTGATTTTGTGTATGGCTTATCTGGTGAGGGGATATTTACCTTTTCTCCTCTTGGATATAGTTTGCAGGTGCATCAATTTTGATTGATGATGCATCCAGATGTGCACTACCAGCTCATTTTTCATCTAATAGGGCCAGTTCACACCATAGAAACGCAGTCCAGATGCTTTTCTGCATGCCTGTTTTTGATGCGTTCTAGTGCATTTTTGGTGCAGTCCCCCCCCTTCCTTTTTTTTTTTCTTAACCTTAAATAAGGACATGTGCATTCAATTGTGTTTAGGTGCATTTTCGATGCGTTTTACAGCGTTCCAGTGCAGGAAAAATGCAGCATGTTCTACTTTTTTTTTTTTCTGTAACTGGAATGCACTGGAGCTGCAAGCACAGGTGTGAACTATGCTATTGAAAACCATATAACCTACTATATGGCTGGTGAAATGGGAACCATGGGAACTGATACACTATCTTGATTTATTCCTATGAAGTGTGCTTTTTATTATAATCTACACACCATATTCTATTTTGTAAGCTCTAACGAGCAGGGCCCTCTGATCCCTCCTGTATTGAATTGTGTTGTAACTGTACTGTCTTCCCCAATGTTGTAAAGTGCTGCGCAAACTGTTGGCGCTATATAAATCCTGTATAATAATAATAATAATAATAATAGGAAAGTAATAAAATTCCTGCAAGCCTCAATCAACCCAAAGCCTAATAGATATCACTAATCAGCTGCAAGCATTACACACGTCTCATAAGCTCCTGCGCATAGACAAAAATAGTAAATGATACGCTGCGCTTTAGAATATTACACAATAAATGCGTGCTGAAGATTAACACAAACACGTGTAGTGTTAATGTGATATGACAAAAGTAAAATAAAAAACAATAAATATGTCTATTAAAACATTATTTAAAAGTGCTCATGTGCATCCAGGTGCTTTGTAACACAGATATAAGTGTCCAGTGGTATATAGGGAACAACACTAGTCCCACTTAAATAGCAAAAAGTGCTATTGTGCAAAAAACAAGTTTTTTTATAAAACAATGCTGTGACAGTCCTGTTGAAAAAAGTGCATATGCGTGGTATCCAGTAGTAGAATTGCTGACATGCTTATAAATCCATGCGTCTAAAAATGATTGACAGGTGTTGCAGATCATGCATTGGTGCTCTTATTCCAGTGACCCCCTAGGTATTAAATGCTCACCTTGGAGCGTGTGACTTAGCAATTACGCTCATTCAATACACGCTTGTTAACCACCCCTGGGTTCTATAATGGTAACAGGATCCTGGGCTTCCCACGCAGTATCTCGGGAATAATGGGGAATAAAAAGCCTTTATAGTGTAATATCGCTTTAAACGTTTTATTAAACAAATAAGAACAATCCCCCAACGGGGTACTCACATGTACAAGGTGCGTCAGTGCACCACTATGTATATGGCATGAAATATTACAGCGGCTGGCTTTGGAATGATGTATGCTTCCTCCTAGGCAGATAGACTGCCTATCGTACCGTCCTGGCCCCTCCATAAATAATAATAAATAATAATATGCAGTGACCAAGTCTCATATATGCTCAATATCGGTGAGGTGATATTTCTTGGTCTCCCCTTAGCCTGAACACATCCAACTATATAGGTATGCTTTTGTGGTGTGATCTTTCATATGTGGGCTGGATGGTAGGGCAGGGTTTTTTTTTTTGTGTTGGATGGTTGGGCGGGAGTTTGTTGTTTGTGTGGTTTTTTTGTTTTTTTGTTTTTCTTTCTCTCTTGCTTGGAGACAGTTTGGTTTGTGTGTATGTGTGTGTGTGTGTATATGTATGTATGTATGTGTATGTATGTATATATGTATGTGTGTGTGTATATATATATATATATATATATATATATATATATATTAAAATATGCGTGTGTTTGTGTTCAATTGTATGTATGTTAATATGAAAAAATTAACTATGTCTTGTTTGTACATATAACAGATGTTTTGGGATTCACATATGGAGGATTAAGTCTTGAAGAAGCGGTAATGACAACAAAAATTTCAGCTCTTGAGCGCCACCCTTTGGGCACCTTAATGTTGTGTTTGGTGAGCATTGATTCTGAACATGCATGTTTGTACTTTCAACTTTTGTGTGACAGATTTGTGTACAGGCTATAGGAAAAGCTGACAACAGACTGTTCGACAAAAATTTACTAGCCTGCCATCCAACATTTGTTGGCAGAAAGTTGGACAACAATTGTCTGATGGAGCGTACCAATGGTTGGATTTTAGGCCAACAGTCTGTCATCACACGATTCCCGGCCGGAAATCCAATCGTGTGTATGAGGCTTAGGAGAGAGCTAACCACCTTTGGATGGGGTGGGTTGGTGAAATTTGTTTACAGACAGGTTGGTAGTAGTTAATGCACATCAAATGTTCTTCATCATGCTACTAAAAAAAACACTTCCTACCTGCAGTATGACAAATTCTTTTTATATTACGCTATGAACAAAAGGTACTGTATAAGGAAGTATGAATATAAAAAGCTATTAGAATTCCAGAAATTCACAGAAGCACTCTACATATCCAATAGTCCCAGGGAATAAAAATGCAGAGATTATAAAGTCAAAAGTAGTAGGAGTCAGAAAGTTTAATTTCAGATAGCAATTATAGCATAAGGCTGACACTGTAACTGTGCCGTAATACTTGCCGGAGGGGATTAACCTATTAAGCTGTTAGCAGCCAGTTAATGTCCTATTCTTTAGTGATAATTTCTATTAAGGCTCATAAAATCGTTGCCATTATACATAAGCAGCTGCATATTATTAATGTCGCCCAGGCAACGCTGGAGATAAGTGAACCCAGATAATGGGTGTACAGAGGGTCACATCACAGACACCTACAATGGGATGTTTTTAAAAGAGAAATCCAGGAAAATTCAATAAAAAAAGAAAATGAATGGCGATGTACCCACATGCCTTTTATTTGAACATGATCGACTTAAAAGAAAAATGTGACTAAAATCTCTGAACCTGTGACAGGAAATGAAGCATGTCTTATATCCCGATTCTGTGGGTTCCACAAAAAAATATAATACGCATTGCGCAACTTTCCATCCCATCAACACCCACTACCAACAAATGCAGGCTCACCATAAGCTTAACCACTTGCCGACTGGCTCACGCCGATATACGTCGGCAAAGTGTCACGGGTGCGAAAAAGAACGTACCCATACATCGATGCGGCTAGCAGGCGCACCACGGGAGCGTGCCCGTGGGTCCCGCGAACTCGATGTCCACTGGAAACCCGCGATCGTCGCACAGAGAGGCATAATGGGGAGATGCCTATATAAACAAGGCATTTCCCTGTTCTGCCTAGCAACAGGACAGGGATCTACTCCTCCCAGTGATCGGTAGCAGTGATCTCTGTCATGTTCTAGTGAGCCCATCCCCCCTACAGTTAGAACATGCTGAGGGAACACAGTTAACCCCTTCCCTGCCAGTGACATTTACACAGTAATCAGTGGATTTTTATAGCACTGATCGCTGTATAAATGCCAATGGTCCTAAAATAGTGTCCGATCTGTCCGCCACAATGTCGCAGTCATGATAAAAAATTTGCAGATCGCCGCCATTACTAATAAAAATGCCATAAATATATCCCCTATTTTGTAGAAGCAATAACTTTTGTGCAAACCAATCAATATACGCTTATTGCGATTTTTTTTTTTTTTTTTTACCAAAAATATGTAGAAGAATACATATTGGCCTAAACTGTGGAAGAAATTTGTTTATATATATATATATATATATATATATATATATATATATATATATATATTTTAGGGATATTTATTATAGCAAAAAGTTAAAAATATTGCTTTTTTTTTTTTTTTAAATTGTCGCTTTTTTTTTTGTTTATAGCGCAAAAAATAAAAACCATAGAGGTGATCAAATACCACCAAAAGAAAGCTCTATTTGTGGGGGAAAAAAGAACATCAATTTTATTTGGGTACAACATTGCACGACCACGCAATTTTCAGTTAAAACGATGTAGTGCTGTATCGCAAAAAAGGGCTTGGTCAGGAAGGGGGTAAAAAGTAAAAATTGTATACGCCACTATGCAAGTAATGTTGCAACTAAAGATCAAAATAATAAACAGAATTAGTACATGGTGACGTTCCACTTTAAAAGACGATTAATATGAAAAATATTTTACAATGGTACCTGGATTGCAATAAAGCTGAACTTTACTCTCTCAATCAACATGAATGTTTTTGAATCCTTATGCTGCAAGCATTAGTAAATAGCTAAGAAAGCATATCATATTTACTTGTTTTAAAACATTTTTTACATTTCTTCAGTTACGCCCTGCTTTCCAAGCCAAGACATATGATGTCATATATCCCAGAAGTCTTCAAGAGGGAGGAGGGATTTTTTTTTCAGCTATGCACACCCTCCTGCCTGCATGCCTGAGCTAAAGACAGATGAATTCCAGGCAGGAAATGCTACATGAATCATCTGCCCTTACTCAAGATGGCCAGGGAATGTTGGGGAGTGTTCTTCAAACCAGATCCTTCAAGTCTGGCATGAATTTTAAGGGGGAACCTCACTAAAAAAAAAAAAAAAAGGCCACATGCTCTCAACGGGGGAGGGGGGGTGATTGCAAACCCCCCCCCCCCCCGGCCTTTGAGAGCATGTGGCCTTTTTTTTTTTTTTTTTTTTAAGTGCGGTTCCCCCTTAAAATTCCTGCTAGACTTGAAGGATCTGGTATGGAATTTGGAGAGAACGTTATGTCTATTTTTTCTTGTTTTGTTTGTTTTCATGGAGTCCCTTTAAAATCCATAGTGATTGGTATGTGTTTGGGGGGAACCTCACATAATTTTTTTGCACTATCCTGTTGTTTGTTTACATTCACCTGTCATTCAGGAATCCTGGCTGACACTTGAACGTGCTGGGTGGGGTCATTGGTTGTTGGGGTGCTAGCAGGTCCTGGCTCCCTAACAACCAGGGGAAAGTTGTCACATTTAGGAGAGGTTCTCATATCACTGATAAATGTTTTGCTTTACACTGCAACTAGAGATTCATTCTGCTGAATATCTATTCAGTCGGCCATTCGCACAGGATTCCCCATAGACTGTTTATAGTGAAGAAGTCTCCCTCATATTATTTCCCCTAGCTGATCAAATGTTCTTGGACTATAGGGTTGGGCTATTTTCTGCTTGGTGAATGTTAACTCTAAAGAATGAATGTTCGCATAGCTCTTTTTGAATCTATTATAACATGTTTAGGCGTATACAAGATTTCTGTAATTGGGTTAATGTATATTTTAACTTTCTTTTTTAATTCACATTGATCTATTTATATTGTTCTTCCAATTTACATGCATGTAGTGCTACCCCTGAAGGAGCTGCTGGAAATTGCCTGGAATCCTTTTAGCAGTAATTGCCCCAGATCCAGACCCATTCACAGTCACTCTTTGGCTCAATACCAAGTCCAGGGGATGTTTTTGGTGTTTTTAATTTTGGGTCAACTGGGATAGGGTTGAGGAAATAGAGTGGGATACTCCAAAAAGAACTATGTACAAGATGAGGACAGTAAACTTCCTTCAGTAGATGGGAAGCAGCAGTCCTTGCAAAAGCAAACTATGGACTTGGCTTTGTAGTAGAAGCAGTTAAAGCACACAAGCTTCTTTCTTTAGAGTAATCAGATTCCCTTCACAAAAAATTTGATAGACTGAGCTCTTCAGGACATCAGCCAATGTCCCCTTTGGACAAACACACAGTTGATTCTCTACCACCAGAGGGGTGGCAGCAGCCCAAAAGTCTCTAAGATCTCTCACAGCAGTCTGTATTCACATTTGTCCTAGGAAAGTTGGTTGCCTCCTTCCAAAATCCATGTGACACCTTTCACCTGTGATACCAGACTAGATGTTCAGGCAATGGCCACACAGTCAGCTCTCTGTAGCTTTAGAGCCGGTTCACACTAGGGGCGGCACGACTTGCAGGTCACCTCACCGAGGCGACCTGCACATGACTGCCACGGCGTCTTGCAAAACGACTTCTGTATAGAAGTCTATGCAAATCGCCTCAAGTCACCCCCAAAGTAGTACAGGAACCTTTTTCTAAGTCGGAGCGACTTGCGTCGCTCCGATTAGAACGGTTCCATTGTACAGAACAGGAGGCGACTTGTCAGGCGGCTAGGTCGCCTGACAAGTCGCCCCTGTGTGAACCAGCTCTCAGCATCCAGGCCCCTCAGCTAATCCAGCTGAGGCCTCATGAACAGAAAGCACATGGCAGGGCTGCCTGGAGAGCAGCAAGCCCTCCAGGCTGTGTTCCTCTCTTGAAGGAAAAGATCCAGAAGCTCCGTGTCTCAGAGTTTGTATACAGACTCCCAGCAGCCTTGAGGAACACCCACCCTGGGTTTGGCCAGGGCTGTATAAATATTTATGCTGCTATTTGCATTGCTTCACACCTATGTTTCAGGTAGTACTACTACTGTTCTCTGGAAAGCTGAGAAAGCAATCAAACCAGCAGCAGCTGAAACACTGAGCAGACCTAACCAATCACATGCAGCCACACTGGTTCCAGTGAGACAAGCTAAATGTATCTAGCAACAAAAATACAGCTCCACTGAATACAGTGAGCCAGATCTAAATCTACCTAATCCTAATCCTAGCACCTATCTAGAAGGTTGCTACATGCAGACAAAGTTGACCAGAAAAAAAACACATTGACAGAGTCAGGGACAAACTATAACATTGCCAGGGGTGCTTTCAACAGCCCTATATTCTTTACATTGGCTTAAGTACAATTGAAAAACAAAAATGGCTCCAACTGCTTAAGAACCCTTGGCAGTATTATTAAATGTCCAAAATAAAATAGATAGAACTTTGGTATTTTTGGAAAGCAAGATATTGTTTTTTTCATAACACAGGAAAGGAGAATGTCAGTAGTACAATAGCCAGAGCACTGAGAACCCTTGACGTGTACAGCCAATGATCTGGCAGAGTCTATTCTCTTGCTTTATGCAAGTTACAGTCATAGAGTAAATAGTATAAGTGCACGATAAAACACATTTTCAGGTAACACAACATCTATTTGAGCCCAGTGGAGGTTGTTATATAGGTAATTAAACTACAATGCACATAGAGAGAGCCCCAGCATAAGAAAGATTATTAGAGTTGCCTCATTACGTGTTTCCTAAAACAGCCTCTAGACAAAATGCATCAACTAAAATGCAGCTCCAGCCATGTATGAACAAAAATGTAATATCATTTTGAAACGAATATTTCATTAGATACTTTTAGGGAATTAATGAACACAATACACAATGCGTCCATAGCATTTATGGTTATGATTTAACTATTGATGTACACAAGGGGTGAGGAGTATGGTATGTAGAGCCCCTTTTGATGGAATGAATGCATGATTTTAAAATGATCCTGTTGCCAATATAAAGATTAAAATAAAACTGCTCCCCATAACAATTTTAAAAAATGACTTCTCTGCCTGCACCACCAAATGTGGGTGAGGAATCATATCCCTGTCTGTTAGTGTCCATTTTTCGTGTCTCTCACTGGGCTCACTGGTTCCTCTTGCCAATCTACACATCGCTACAGGGCACAGTAGTACTGTAAGGATCAGTGGTAGGAGCCATGGAGCGCATTAGACTGACATTCTTGAAAGTCTGAGTTTCACAGGTGAATTTGAAGGACGATTCTTCATCATTATACCCTGTACACACGATAGGATTTTCTGACAACAAAATCCATGTTTTTTTTCCCGACGGTTGTTGGCTCAAACTTGCCTTGCATACACACCATCATACAAAGTTGGTCGGAAATTTCGAATGTCAAGAACGCGGTGACGTACAACATGTACGATGCAATGAAGTTCAATAGCCGGTGCTGCTCTTCTGCTTGATTCCGAGCATGCGTGGAACTTTGTGCGTCAGAATTGTGTACACACGATCAGAATTTCCGACAAGGGATTTTGTTGTCAGAAAGTTTGAGAACCAGCTCTCAAATTTTGTGTGACGGAAATTCCAATGGAGAATGTCCAATGGAGCCTACACACGGTCGGAATTTCTGACAACAAGCTCCCATCGAACATTTTCTGTCAGAAAATCCTATCGTGTGTACGGGGCATTGGGGTGATGTTTGGCAGTGTGGATAGCCATAGAGGTACAGTATGTAATTAGATTCTGTTTTTCAGGAAGCAGCTTTATTTAAAATATGAGATCAATGAGAAAGTTTCTTTACCTTGTTATTGTTATCTGACAGTTAATGTTGATGCAATGCCTTTTTTTTTAACATTGCCTTTTTCCCCATACATTGCATTTTGCTAAAGTGAACAAGTCAAGCTGTAAACACAAAATGAAAAGTTTCAATATTACGATCCAGCAACAAGTTATTACCACCCTCTTTGTTGCTCATTTCTATCCATAGAATGCAACATCTCTTTGCAGCCACCCCCGTCTTTGCCAATTAATGTGCTTAAGTGGCAATAAATGGCTTGATCCTGTTTCTGATATAATTGCTTGGGTTAGCATTGGGCTGCTAGGATTACCCTACGAGGAGATAATGAGGGCTTCTACGTCAATGTGCACACACACACACCACCACTGTTAAGCCTGGTACACACTATCAGTTTTTTCTGAAGAGCTCGGGAGGAGCAGCTGTGCTAACTAACCAATGTTAGTACAGCGATCTCCCCCACTGAAAAATATAAACCTTAGAGCCTTTGGGTAAAAGAACTGATCATCAAACTTGCTAATAAGCAAATGGCAAAGAAGCAAAGTGAGAATATAAAAACAGTTTGCGGCGCTTAGGGTTGATCACATTCATGTAAACATACAGAACACACAAAAAATTAAAGTCCCATTAGGTGATGAAACAAAGCTAGTGCTTAAATTGACATGTCCTGCCCAATGGTGTTCACATAGATGTACACTCACCCTGGATGTTGACCAACTATCGCTAGTATGGTCGTTTAGGCATGTGGGGATACCCCTAGGGAGCCTGTTGAAATGACGTCTCATGCATGAATACACCTCATAAGTATGGATGGAAATGACAAAGGAGAACCTTCATTGCGCAATGCCATAAAACCAGGTTTATTAAATACACAAATTAAAATAATTCACTCACATTTAAAAGTGCCTTACAGTCCTGGCACCCGGCATGTGTAGCAGGTAATTATTAGGAGTAATCTGCCCTGATAGGAAAAGCCGCCATTTGCGGCGTTCAGCTCAAATCCCGGGTAGTTTCGTATGGGCAGAAGTAACGCGATGACGCTGTGTAACCTTCGACGTTTCAGCCTATCATCAGGAAGTGGTCCATATCTCTATATTTCTATATATATATTAAATATATAAAATATATTTCTTTGTATATTCCTACATGGCACTGCGATCCCTACTAGTTGTTTATATTTTGCTATACCATAAAAAAACTTTTGAAAGTAAAATATTGTTTAATAAAAGAAAAGGAAAGTACTTAAAGAGTCTTCTGGTCTTTGGATTCAGGCAGGGTTCATCCAAGTAATTTAAGTCCGATTTAGTGTATCAGATCCATTGGCCTCAGTATCATTCTTAGCATCTGAGAGTCATCTTGAAATGAAAAATGAAAAAGGAGAGCTCCAAGCTGCAGTTGCAACAGTTTTTTGTGAACCTTATACTGGGTGTCACTAAGCCCTCTCCTCACCCAATCACAAACCAGATAGCAAGGATAACTTGACACAAATTTGTGGCAGTGTTGCATTATAAGTCTATTAATTTGCTGCACATTTTTACTGGCAAGTTGTACACTTGCAGAGCACTTGAAGTAAAAGTTCTAGTTGACACTTTTACAGTTTGTAGCAAATTTGCGTGGCAAGTCCCTAGCAAGAGCAAAGTTGCAGTGGTGAGTCTACAGCAAGAGCTCTGCAAGTCTACAGCATGTAGATTCAGCCACAGTGACCCTTGTGGTGGGATGACTATTGCACAACATAACTGACCCAGAATTTGCAGCAGACCTGCAGAATGTTTGCAAAAAAAGTTGATATGAAGTCATGCAATGAGGACTTGCTTCAATTGTGTAACAAACTTGTGAAGTCTTGCAATAGCTTAGCAAGTCATTTGCAGCACAATTGCTTGCTATCTGGGAAGGGTTAGGGGGTGGGAGATAGGATCATTGAAATGTTTTAGAATAATTCAGCACACCTTCCCATGATGGCATTTGTCTACAATTGATAAACTTTTGCGATGATCTAATAACCCACATTTTAACATGCAGCATAAAATTACCTTTTTAATGAATTTAAATATGCTAAGTATCATTTGCCTATATCACCTAGGAGATGGAAAGTGCCTAATCTGCCTCCTGCGCGCCTTAATATACAGTATCTCACAAACGTGAGTACACCCCTCACATTTTTGTAAATATTTTATTATATCTTTTCATGTGGAAATACTGAAGAAATTACACTTTGCTACAATGTAAAGTAGTGAGTGTTCAGCTTGTATAACAGTGAAAAATTTGCTATCCCCTCAAATAAACTCAACACACAACTAATAATGTCTAAACCACTGACAACAAAAGCAAGTACACCCCTAAGTGAAAATGTCCAAATTGGGCTCAATTAGCCATTTTCCTTCCCCGGTGTCATGTGACTCGTTAGTGTTACAAAGTCTCAGGTGTGAATGGGGAGCAGGTGTGTTAAATTTGGTGTTATGGCTCTCACTCTCTCATACTGTTCACTGGAAGTTCAACATGGCACCTTATGGCAAAGAACTCTCTGAGCATCTGAAAAAAAGAATTGTTGATTTACATAAACGTGGCTTAGAAGATTGATATAAGAAGATTGCGAAGACCATGAAAATGAGCTGCAGCACGGTGACAGCGGTTTAACAGGACAGGTTCCACCCAGAACAGGCCTCGCCATAGTCGATCAAAGAAGTTGAGTGCAGGTGCTCAGCGTCATATCCGGAGGTTGTCTTTGGGAAATAGACGTATGAGTGCTGCCAGCATTGCTGCAGAGGTTGAAGGGGTGGGGGGTCAGCCTGTCAGTGCTCAGACCATATGCCACATACTGCATCAAATTGGTCTGCATGGCTGTCATCCCAGAAGGAAGCCTCTTCTAAAAATGATGCACAAGAAAGCTTGCAAACAGTTTGAAGACAAGCAGACTAAGGACATGGATTACTGGAACCATGTCCTGTGGTCTGATGAGACCAAGATAAACTTATTTGTTTCAGATGCTTTCAAGCATGTGTGGCGACAAACAGATGAGGAGTACAAAGACAAGTGTGTCTTGCCTACAGTCAAGCATGGTGGTGGGGGTGTCATGGTCTGGGGCTGCATGAGTGCTGCCGGCACTGGGGAGCTACAGTTCATTGAGGGAACCATGAATGCCAACATGTCCTCTTACATACTGAAGCAGAGCATGATCCCCTCCCTTCGGAGACTGGGCCGGGGGGGCAGTATTCCAATATGATAACAACTCCAAATACATCTCCAAGAAGACCACTGCCTTGCTAAAGAAGCTGAGGGTAAAGGTGATGGACTGGCCAAGCATGTCTCCAGACCTAAACCCTATTGAGCATCTGTGGGGCATCCTCAAATGCAAGATGGAGGAGCGCAAGGTCTCTAACATCCACCAGCTCCGTGATGTCATCATGGAGGAGTGGAAGACGACTATATTGGCAACCTGTGAATCTCTGGTGAACTCCATGCCCAAGAGGGTTAAGGCAGTGCTGGAAAATAATGGCCACACAAAATATTGACACTTTGGGCCCAATTTGAACATTTTCACTTAGGGGTATACTCACTTTTGTTGCCAGCGTTTTAGACATTAATGGCTGTGTATTGAGTTATTTTGAGGGGACAGCAAATTTACACTGTTATACAAGCCGTACACTCACTAGTTTTACATTGTAGCAAAGTGTCATTTCTTCAGTGTTGTCACATGAAAATATATAATAAAATATTTACAAAAATGTGAGGGGTGTACTCACTTTTGTGAGATACTGTAGGTATATTTGGTCTTAAAATTCTGATAATTGGTTGACAAATGTGATTTTTTTTTCTTATTCTTAAAGTGACTGTAAAGCTTCATTTTTTTTCTAATTAAAATAACATCATACTTACCTGCTCTGTCCAATGGTTTTGCACAGAGCAGCCCCGATCCTCCTCTTCTCAGGTTCCCTGCTGGCACTCCTATTTCCCCCTCCTCCGCCGAGTGCCTCTATAGAAAGTCACTTGCTATGGGGGGCACTCATGTGTGCTCATTTTCATATCTGAAAAGTGTGGCGTGCATTTATATTCAGCCCCCCTGACTCAATACTTTGTAGAACCACCTTTTTGCTGCAATTACAGCTGGGTACCGTATATACTCGAGTATAAGTCGAGATTTTCAGCCCTTTTTTTTAGGCTGAACGTGCCCCCCTCAACTTATACTGGAGTCACCACCATCTGCCTACATGATCAGCATGTCATGCACAGACGGCGGCCAGCGTGTGATATTACCATTCGGCGGCCATTCTACTGTTTAAAAGCCGCGCCTCCTCCTCGTCTGTGATAGGCAGAAAACTCCATTTCCCAGCAGTCAGTGTACAGCCTATCACGGATATTCTCTCATCTTCGTCTGTGGTATGAGGATGAGAGAATGTCCATGATAGGCTGACTGCTGGGAAATGAGTGTTCTGCCTATCACAAACGAGGAGGAGGCGCGGCTTTTGAACAGTAGAATGGCCGCCGAATGGTATTATCACACGCTGATCGGCACACGGAGGCATGCACAGGACACAGGTAGGATGCACAGGACACAGGGACACATGCACACATACACAAGGACACATGCACAGGACACAGATAGGATGCACACATACACAGGGACACATGTACAGGACACAGGGACACATGCACAGGACACAGTGACACATGCAAACATACACAGGGACACATGCACACATATACAGGGACACATGCACAGGACACAGGGAGGCATGCACAGGACACAGTGAGGAATGCACAGGACACAGGGAGGCATGCAGCTGCAGATGGGCATTGTTGACCCTCTTTTCCACTTACAGTAGCTGCTGCATTTCTCACCCTCGTCTTATACTCGGGTCAATACGTTTTTCCCAGTTTTTTGTGGTAAATTAGGGGCCTCGACTTATACACGGATCGACCTATACTCAAGTATATACGGTATGTCTTTACCAGCTTTGCACATCTAGAGAGAGACATTTTTGCTCATTCTTCTTTGCAAAATAGTTTAAGCTCTGTCAGATTAGATGGAGAGCGTCTGTGAACAGAAGTTTTCAAGTCTTGCCACAGATTCTCAATTGTATTTCGGTCTGGCCTTTGACTGGGCCATTCTAATACATGAATATGCTTTGATCTAAACCATTCCATTGTAGCTCTGGCTGAATGTTTAGGGTCGTTGTCCTGCTGGTGTAGGGAGGAGACCTGGTGTAGGGAGGAGGGATTTGGGTTTCTAGAGCACTGGGCTGACTTTTCATTGGGGTGCAACCTATATGCTAAAGACGGTTTGCACTTGAATGGAAGGGGGTCTGCTGTGCTGGGGGAGAGGTTTATAGGAAGGCTGGAGGAGTATTTAAACTAGGATTGAGGGGGGAGGGTGAACTAGAATTACATCAAGAAGACAGGTCAGTTAGGGGTCAGACATTAATGGAGGTTGGAATGGGGACAGATGGGGGGAGGGTTATGGCAGGTGTCAAGAAATTTCCCATGTTGCAAACAGCCATTGGAAACTGTAGTGCCATTTGTACTACTAAAACATATATGAAAAACACCAGACCAAAATGTAATAATGCATTAAAGTGTTTGTTCACCAATGCCAGAAGTCTGCCAAGCAAAATAGGTGAGTTGGAAGCTCTGGTGCATGAAGTGAACTATGATGTAATTGGTATTGCTGAAACTTGGCTTCAATCCTCACATGACTGGGCTATTAATATTCCTGGCTATGCACTCTTTCGGAGAGACAGGGTAAAAAGGAAAGGTGGCGGGGTCTGTCTCTATGTGAGAAGTGATCTCAAACCAATTATGAAAGAGGACCTGATTGATGGAGAGTGTGATGAGTCTGAAGCATTATGGGTGGAACTGCATATAGATGGGCGTAGTTCAAAGTTAATCATTGGAGTTTGTTATAGACCACCCAATGTTAACGAGGAGGTGGAGACTCAGCTCCTTGCACAGATGGAAAGGGCTGCAAGGGCTGGGACAGTGATAATAATGGGAGATTTTAACTACCCAGAAATTGACTGGAGTAATGGCACTGCTGGGACAGTTAAAGGACAAAAATTTATAAACCTAGTACAGGACAATTTTATGGTCCAGTTTATTGAGGCCCCAACTAGGAATGAAGCTCTGTTGGACCTGGTAATCTCAAACCATGCAGAGCTTATTACTAATGTGCAGATAAAGTAACACCTGGGTAGCAGTGACCATAACATGATTTCATTTGATGTTAGCTGTAAACAAGAAATACATAAGGGAAAGATAAAAACACTTAACTTCAAGAGAGCAAATTTTCCAAGGATGAGGGCTGCTCTCGAGGACTTAGACTGGGAGGGAATATTGGCAGCGATAAACACAGAACAGAAATGGGAATTTTTCAAAAAGACTGTTTGGGACCTCACTGCAAAGTATATTCCCATGGGCAATAAGTTTAAAAGGCTAAAAAGAAAACCTATGTGGCTCACGGTCAAAGTTAGAAAAGCTATAAACAATAAGAAAAGAGCTTTTAAAAAATATAAAAATGAAGGAACACTAGTGTCATTTAAATGCTACAAAGAATTTAACAGAATATGTAAAAAGGAAATCAAGGGTGCAAAAATTCAAAATGAACGACAGATCGCAAAAAATAGTAGGACAGACCCCAAAAAATTCTTCAAATATATTAATAGTAAAAAGGTCAGGTCTGAGTATGTAGGCCCTTTACAAAATAATCTAGAGTGGGTGACTGGGGACAAGGAGAAGGCTAATTTATTAAATACTTTCTTCAGCTCTGTGTATACAAAAGAGCATGGGGAAGTTCATGTCCATAATGGGGGTGGTATTGACACAGCCCCCAATGATCCACAATGGCTCAAAAGGGATATGGTCCAGAAATATTTAGACAGAATAAAGGTGGATAAAGCACCTGGACCTGATGGCATCCACCCACGGATCCTAAAAGAATTGAGCTCTGTAATTTCAAAGCCATTGTATCTAATTTTTAGGGACTCATTAATGACGGGAATAGTACCGCTGGATTGGCGCAGGGCGAACGTGGTGCCTATATTTAAAAAGGGATCAAAGTCTTTACCAAGTAACTATAGACCTGTTAGTTTAACTTCTATAGTCGGGAAGATACTGGAGCGTTTAATAAAAGACCACATAGACGAGTTCTTGCTGGAAAAAAACATTTTAAGCAACAGACAGCATGGGTTCATGAAAGACAGAAGTTGTCAGACAAACCTGATTTCTTTTTATGAAGAGGTAAGTAAAACCTTGGACAGAGGGGTGACTGTGGACGTGGTTTATTTGGATTTTGCAAAAGCGTTTGATACATTTCCGCACACACGGCTCATGTGTAAGTTAAAGTCTACAGGCTTGGAAATATCAGTTTGTAAATGGATAGAAAACTGGCTAAAAGACAGAATTCAGAGAGTAGTGGTTAATGATTCTTACTCTGAATGGTCTAAGGTTATCAGTGGTGTACCCCAAGGTTCAGTGCTGGGACCCTTACTCTTTAATATCTTTATAAATGATATTGGGTCTGGGATCAAAAGTAACATTTCTGTCTTTGCAGATGACACCAAGCTATGCAGTGGAATAACGTCCTTACAGGATGTCTCCAATTTACAAGCCGACCTCAATGCACTGTCTAATTGGGCGACTATGTGGCAGATGAGGTTTAATGTTGAGAAATGTAAAGTTATGCACTTGGGGGCTAAGAATATGCATGCATCATACATGCTAGGGGGAGTACAACTGGGGAATCTGTAGTGGAGAAGGATCTGGGGGTTTTGGTAGATCATAAGCTCAATAATAGCATGCAATGCCAAGCTGCGGTTTCCAAAGCGAGCAAAGTTCTTTCTTGTATTAAGAGAGGTATGGACTCCAGAGAGAGAGATATCATTTTGCCCCTGTTCAAATCATTAGTAAGACCTCATCTGGAATATGCAGTTCAGTTTTGGACACCAGTTCTCAAAAAGGATATCGGGGAACTGGAGAAAGTGCAGCGAAGGGCAACCAAACTGATAAGAGGCATGGGGGAGCTCAGCTATGAGGAAAGATTAGAGGAACTGAATTTGTTCACTCTTGAGAAGAGGAGAATAAGGGGGGATATGATCAACATGTTTAAATATATAAGGAGTCCATATAGTGAACTTGGTGTTGAGTTATTCACTTTACGGTCAACACAGAGGACAAGGGGGCACTCTTTACGACTGGAGGAAAAGAGATTTCATCTCCAAATACGGAAAGGTTTCTTCACAGTAAGAGCTGTGAAAATGTGGAATAGACTCCCTCCAGAGGTGGTTCTGGCCAGCTCAGTAGATTGCTTTAAGAAAGGCCTGGATACTTTCCTAAATGTACATAATATAACTGGGTACTAACATTTATAGGTAAAGTTGATCCAGGGAAAATCCGATTGCCTCTCTGGGATCAGGAAGGAATTTTTTCCCCTGCTGTAGCAAATTGGAGCATGCTCTGCTGGGGTTTTTTGCCTTCCTCTGGATCAACTGTGGGTATAGTATTGGGTATATTGGATTGTACGTTTTTTTTTTTTTTTTTTATGGTTGGACTGGATGGACTTGTGTCTTTTTTCAACCTGACTAACTATGTAACTATGTAACTATGTAACCTCCGCCCCAGTCTCAAGTCTTTTGCAGACTCTAACAGGTTTTCTTCTAAGATTGCCCTGTATTTGGCTCCATCCATCTTCCCATCAACTCTGACCAGCTTCCCTGTCCCTGCTGAAGAAAAGCATCCCCTCATCATGATGCTGCCACCACCATGTTTCACAGTGGGGATGGTGTGTTTAGGGTGATGTGCATTGTTAGTTTTCTGTCACACATAGCATTTTGCTTTTAAGCCAAAAAGTTCAATTTTGGTCTCATCTGACCAGAGCACCTTCTTCCACATGTTTTCTGTGTCCCCAACATGGCTTCTCGCAAACTGCAAACGGGAATTTTTATGGCTTTCTTTCATCAACGGCTTTCTTCTTGCCACTCTTCCTTAAAGGCCAGATTTGTGGAATGCACGACTAATAGTTGTCCTGTGAACAGAATCTCCCACCTGAGCTTTGGATCTTTGCAGCTCTTCCAGAGTTACCATGAACCTCTTGGCTGCTTCTCTGATTGATTCTCTCCTTGCCCGGCCTGTCAGTTTAGGTGGACGGCCATGTCTTGGTAGGTTTGCAGTTGTGCCATACTCTTTCCATTTTCGGATGATGGATTGAATAGTGCTCCGTGAGTTGTTCAAAACTTGGGATATTTTTTTATAACCTAACCCTGCTTTAAACTTCTCCCCAACTTTATCCCTGACCTGTCTGGTGTGTTCCTTGGCCTTCATGATGCAGTTTGTTCACTTAGGTTCTCTAACAAACCTTTGAGGGCTTCACAGAACAGCTGTATGTATACTGAGATTAAATTACACACAAGTGCACTCTATTTACCAATTAGGTGACTTCTGAAGGCAAGTGGTTCCACTAGATTTTAGTTAGGGGTATCAGAGTAAAGGGGGCTGAATACAAATGCACACCACACTTTTCAGATATTTATTTGTAAAAAAAATGTTGAAAACCTTTTATCATTTTCCTTCCACTTCACAATTATGTGCCACTCTGTGTTGGTCCATCACATAAAATCCCAATAAAATATATTTATGTTTTTGGTTGTAACATGACAAAATGTGGAACATTTCCAGGGGTATGAATAATTTTTCAAGGCACTGTATGTATTTAGGGAGGCTGCAGGAGGATCTGCATACAGAAGGTTTTTTACCTTACTGCATAGAAGGTAGTAAGGCCCCTCTCAGACCTGCAGATCTGTATTTAGGCATCCGCTTGCTCAGCGGGGATCGCTCCGTTGATCCCCTCTGAGCCGACGGATGACAAGTCCATCTCTGCACACTGTGCAGGGACAGACCTGTCAGAGAGACCACTCTCCTCTATGGGGGGATCGGATAATTATGGACCGCCTGTCCGTTTTCATTCAATCCAATCCGATCTGCCAGACAGATGGAAAATAGGACATCCATCCGTCTGGATTTTGCGGAGCAGATTATATCGGGGCGGATCGGTTGTCAGCGGACATGTCACCGATGACATCCGGCGCTCTAGTTGCCACCTAATCCCTTTAAAACCGAACACATATGAATTGCACAGGTTCTGTGGCTGATTAAGATGGTAATTAAACTCACTAGGTGCCTTATCTGCATTAAATTATCCTCAGATCCTGTGTAATTCATATGTGTATGGTTTTAAAGGGATGAGGTGGCAACCTTATCTGACGCTCCATAGAGCTATATGGAGTGACCGTTGAGATCCGCCTGAAAAAACTGACAGGAGGATCTGAACGGTCCTCACATGTGAAAGGGGCCTTAGAATGCAGTAAGGTAAAAAAACCTTCTGCCTTTACAACCACTTTAAAGTAATGTTATAAGCTCAGGAGCTATGAAAATTTTGACTCTGCAGGGAGAGATATTCAGCCACAAATATTGGTTCTGATTTCCAGTGCTTGCTAAAACATTTACGATATGTCATTAAAAACTTCTAATGGGCTGTTGGCTTGGTAATGTTTGCTTAATGGTTTTAAATACCTAAGCCTAGAAACTGGAATATTTTAAGATGGGTATTAAAAGGGAATCTGTTCCTCCAGGTTTCAGCTTAATAATACAAAGGCTCATTAACCCTAAACAAGTTTTTGATATTCTGTTTGCCAGATATCCTGCCATGGCCATTCAATTACGGTAGTTATTTAAAGTATTGACAGCTGTAAAGAATTTATGGTCCTTTTGTAGCTTAGAAGACAGTTCTGTTTATATCTGTTTTGAATTAATTTGTTCTACTGTGGACGGAAGGGGTCACTGTCCGGGCCGGTTATAGTGAGACACACAAGCTTTAGATGGAGGCAAGTGTGGCAGAGCTGCATATGATCAGGGTTACACCCCATTTATCACTCAGTTTGTTTTTGTTTTTTTTGGGGGGGGTCCCAGGTCTCAAGTCTCAATATCATCACATTCACATGCAGTCACCACATTCAAGGACGGCAATATACAGTTTATTCATAAAGCATTCAGACCCCTTTCACTTTTTTCAATTTTATTATGTTGCTGTGATTGTGCACAGAGGAGGTCTGTCAGCAGGTCCTGGTCAATGATTCAGGACCAGGACCTGCTGATCGGCTGTGTCCAATCACAGCCCAGAAGAAAATGTTACAGCGCACACATGCAAAAAAAGACATTTACCTCCAGCAAGGATAGTTTAAAACACCTAGACATTTTCAAAAAAACATTATCAAAAAATATGGGGATTTGGTCACACCATATTGCTATATTGTGCTAAGCCTACTTACTGCGACAAAGGCCCCCATGATGTGGGCTTAGCACCATATAGCAATATGGTGTGACCAAATCCCCATATTTTTTGATAATGTTTGATAATGTTTTTTTGAAAATGTTTAGGTGTTTTAAACTAGCCTTGCTGTAGGTAAATGTCTTTTTTTGCATGTGTGCGCTGTAATATTTCCTTCTACTGTACGGTCTTATGGCTGCACCATCTTTAATGCATCTTTTAGGGTATGCCCCCCCCAAATATTTTTTTTGTCTATTGTATGGATTCTGACCAAATGCTTTTGGGTGAGGAGCACCCCACTCCCTCATTGAGTACCTCTCATTCGTGTCCACTTGTGTCATGGGTAGAGACCTCAAGATTCTCCCATATAGAAGAGTGTATTGCTTTCATGGTTCAGAGAAGCAGGATCTTCCAATCTACGGATAGTGTAGGACCCACTAATCATGGGGTACTTTGTCGCAGTAAGTGGGCTTAGCACCATATAGCAATATGGTGTGACCAAATCACCATATTTTTTGAAAATGTTTAGGTGTTTTAAACTAGCCTTGCTGAAGGTAAATGTCTTTTTTGCATGTGTGCGCTGTAATATTTTCTTCTACTGTACGGTCTTATGGCTGCATCATCTTTAATGCATCTTTTAGAGTGTGCCCCCCAAATATCTTGTTTGTCAATCACAGCCCAGAGCCCTGTATTGACAGTCAACACACTGTACAGAGGGAGCGATCTCTCTGTTTCTTGTCTATGCAAAGCAGGCAGAATAAACAAAGAGATCTTTAGTAAAAAGCAGCACATAATAGACACTTTAACACTTGTTAGGCACCCAGTTAATCCTTTAATTGCCCTAAATGTTAACTTCTTACCAAACAGTGTCATTAGTACAGTGACGGTGTATAGTATTAACACTGATCACTATATTAGTGTCACTGGTGATGTCAGTTAGTCAGCTAGTGTCCGATTGCCTGCTGCACTATCGCAGTCCCATTATAAGCCACTGATCACTGCCATTAGAAGTATTAAAAAAAAAAATTACAGTGTATATACCATAGTTTGTAGATGCTATAACATTCACTCAAACCAATCAATATACATTTATTGGGATTTTTTTTACCAAAAACGTAGCATAATAAATTTTGGCCAAAATTTATGAAGAAATTAGCTTTTTTTTCCTTTTTTTTATTGGATCTGTTTTATAGCACAAAGTGAAAAATATTGGGTTCAAATCAGGGCTCTGGCTGGGCCATTCTAGCACATTCACAGAGTTGTCCCTAAGCCACGCCTGTGTTGTCTTGGCTATGTGCTTAGGATCGTTATCATGTTAGAAGGTGAACATTCGGCCTAGTCTGAGATCCTGAGCACTGTGGAACAATTTTATCTCTGTACTTTGTTCCATTCAGCTTTCCCTCAACGCTGAGCAGTCTCCCAGTCCCTGCTGCTGAAAAACACCCCACAGCATGATGCTGCCACCGCTATGCTTAACTGGGATGGTATTGGGCAGGTGATGGATGGTGCCTAGTTTCCACCAGACATAATGTTTAGAATTGTGGCCAAACAGTTAAATCTTGGTTATGTCAGACCAGAGAATTTTGTCACAGTCTGAGAGTCCTTCAGGTGCTTTTTTGCAAACTCCAAGCAGGCTTTCATGTGTTTTTTTCTTTTGTGACATCGCCAGTTGGCCCCACTCCTTACCTATTTAAGAATGCTTCTTCACAGGTGGAGCTTTTTTTTCTTCTTCTTTTGGGTCTGGCAATGCAGTGGGCGTTGTGATTGATGATGGATCTATATTTGGTAACATTGTTTTTGACAATTTCTTTATTAAAAATAAAAAAACAATGTTTGTGTTTTTATTTCTTTTTGACACTTTCTTTGGTGAATGAGTAGGGGTACTATGTACCCCATATTCATTCACATAGGGCCCCCCTTTCCTGGCCTGCCAGGTATGGCTCTAGTATTGATTTGGGGGGGGGGACCACGTTATTTAAAAAAAATAATAATTGGCATGGGGGTTCCCTACACCGTTTTTTTAAAATTTCACATTTTTTGTTTTGCCGGCAATGGAAGCTTGCAGCAGGAAAGTCAATTTAAATTTCATTTATTTTTCTTTATATATATGTCAGTTTTGCTGCATAAATAAATATTAAATGAATGAATAATACTAATAAAGAAATGCCCGTGATGATTCATTCATTTAATATTTATTTATGTATTGATTTTTAGTAATTTATTTATTTATGTATTTATTATTTCATAAGAGGGAGGGGTGTATTGATAGGGAGGGGCCCCAAGCGCCCTCCCTGATCTATTGATAATGTTCAGGCATATAGGGAGGGGCGAATTGAGGGGGAGGGGCCCCAAGCGCCCTCCCTGATCCACTGATAATGCTTTAATGTATATATAAATAGGGACTGCTGAAGAAGTGTTGACTGCTGAGCTCTGATGAAGAAGGGACGTTCCCTTCGAAACGCATTAGCTGGTAGTGATGTTTGTGCATTCCTCCATGACCTTTGGAAGGTTTCGCTCATCCTAGACCGTATGCTGCTAGTCGGTGCATTTTTACGTTGTGCCTCCTTCTACAACTGCTTGTGAGTAATTTCTTTTTATCATTTTATTTAATATTTTTACAAAAGATAATGCACATGGCTGGTGCGCCCCCTTTCTTCCTTTCTCTCGTTGTCTACTAGGATTCCCCATCCTTGAGGGCAGCAAGGCCTGTGTCGTTGTACTATCTGTCTGGTCATCCACTTGTGCGCAGGAGTTGTTTTTCTTTCTGCTATCTACTACCTGTCACAGTTCATCTGAGTACCCAAGTACCTGAATACCTGTCACAGCCCATCTGAGTACCCGAGTACCTGTCACAGCCCATCTGAGTACCAGAGTACCTGAGTACCTGTCACAGTCCATCTGAGTACCTGTCACAGTCCATCTGAGTAGTACCTGAGTACCTGTCACAGTCCATCTGAGTACCTGAGTACCTGTCACAGTCCACCTGAGTACCCGAGTACCTGAGTACCCGTCACAGTCCACCTGAGTACCTGAGTACTTGTCACAGTTCATCTGAGTACACGAGTACCTGAGCACCTGTCACAGCCCATCTGTGTACCTGAGTACCTGTCACAGGCCATCTGAGTACCTGTCACAGCCCATCTGAGTACCTGTCACAGCCCATCTGAGTACCTGTCACAGCCCATCTGAGTGATTTTTATGGGCTCTTTTGGTACCTCTGGTGGGCTCTGCTGCTCCTTCACCACATGCTGTGATTTGAAGACTGTTTTATACCTTTGTGATCTTCTACTACTGTTTGTAAGTAGTTCCTTTTTTATCATTATTACAATAAATTTTACCTAAAGATAATGCACATGGCTGGTGCGCCCTGTCTCTCTAGTTTCTCGTCATATACGTTGGGGTGTTTGCTTTCCAAAATGGGGTCATTTTGTGGGTAATTCCACTGTTCTGGTGCTCAAGGACCTTCAAAGGTGTGATAGGTAGGAATGAAATGAGATGTGTAATTTATGCTCCTAGAACGCCTGAAGGTAGTACTTCAATGTTGGGCCTCTGCCTGTGGCCAGGCTGTGTAAAACTCCCACACAGGTGGTATCACCATACTCAGGAGGAGTAGCAGAATGTGTTTTGGAGTGTAATTTTTGCTATATACATGCTATGTGTTAGAAATATCTTATAAATTGACAACTTTGTGTAAAAGAAAATACGTTTTAATTTTCTTTCCACGTTTTCCGAAGACTTGTGGAAAAAAATGAACCATTCAAAAGAATCATAATGCCTCATAGAATAGACGTTGGGGTGGTTGTTTTCCAAAATGGGGTCATTTTGTGGGTAATTCTATTGTCCTGGTGCTCCAGGGCCTTTAAAAGTGTAATAGGTCGTTAGGAAATTAGAGGTGTAATTTATGCTCCTAGAACCCCTGATGGTGCTCCCTGCATGTTGGACCTCTCTGTGTGGCCAGGCTCTGTAAAAGTCACACACATGTGGCATTGTCATACTCAGGAGGAGTAGCAGAATGTATTTTGGGGTGTAATTATGACAATTGTGTGAAAAATAAAAAAAAATCTTAATTTTCCCAAGAATTGTGGGAAGAAATTAGAACTTCAAAAAACTCATCATGCCTCTTACTAAATACTTTTGACTGTCTACTTTTTAAAAAGGGGTAATTTGTTTTTTTTTTTGTACTTTCCTGACATTTCAGATCCTCAAGAAATCAAATAGGCTGTCAGTGCATCAGGTGTCAATTTTCAATGATTTGCACCATAGTTTGTAGATTCTAAAACTTTCACAAAGACTAAATAATATCCACTAATTTGGGTTATTTTTACCAAAGAGATGTAGCAGTGTAAATTTTGGCCCAAATTTATGGACAAAAATGACTTAATTTTATCATAGAAACTAAAAAAAAGTATTTTTTTTTTAAAAATGTCGCTTTTTTTTCACTTCTGTCGCAAAAAAATAAAAAACCTAGTGGTGATTAAATACCACCAAAAGAAAGCTCTATTTGTATGAAAAAATTATAAAAAATTTGTTTGGGTACAGTGTTGCATGACTGAGTGAGTAATTGGCATTCAAAGTGTGAGAGCGCTGAAAGCTAAAAATTGGTCTGGGCAGCAAGGGTGTATAAATGCCCTGTACTGAAGTGGTTAAAGAATATGTGTAATTAACAATGCACAGGTAATAGATCTGTATGAGATTAGGTATCTGTTTTTACTTTTCTCAGCCATTCCTAATGAGTACTCCATTACACATGCTTGTATGCTGCTAATTCTTCAGCTGCCATTTTGTTCTCACTATGATTATTTTAGAACACAGTAGTCACAGCCACCCCTGATTTCTCTGCTACTGTGCATTAATTAGAGGGCGAGAGGAATTCCAGCTGAAGACTAATGCCCTGTACACACGACCGGTTTTCCAGTCGCAATAAACTCCTGAAGGTTTTTCCGAAGGGAGTTCAGACGAAATTCCACTGAAACTGTCTTGCATACACACGATCACACCAAAGTCCGACCGTCAAGAATGCGGTGACATACAACACGTACGACGGAATAGAAAAAGGAAGTTCATTAGCCAGTAGCCAATAGCTTCCGTCTCGTACTTGCTTCAGAGCATGCGTCGTTTTTGGTACGTCGGATCAGCATACAGACGAGAGGTTTTCCCGATAGGAATTGGTTCCGTCGGAAATATTTAGAACATGTTCTCTTTCTAGGTCCGTCAGAATTTTCAACGGAAAAAGTCCGATGAGGCATACACACGATCGGTATATACGATGAAAAGCTCCTGTCGGACTTTTTCTGTTGGACATTCCGCTCGTGTGTGTACGCGGCATCAGTGTCTGGACTTGCACCAGCTCTTTTCCTGGACTGGAGCTACCATACTTAAATAAAAAGAGAGGTCCAATTTTTACTAAGCACCATATTTTCTCTCTATTTTCTAGTAAATGCTGAACATTCTGGGATGGCTGGAATTCTCTCTTAACATTCTAGTACAACAAAGGTCGATCACCCTGAAAGAAAAAACAAAAAAACATCGGCCTGTGAATTTGTCTTGAATATCACTATTGTATAATTGTGTGTAACAGTCAGGCCTCCATAAAGAATAAAAAATGACCACTGCTACAGTCATGTCACCTTTACCCATTAACTTTTGGGGATATTTTTACATGCTTGTGTTGGAGTGTTTGCAGGAACCGAAGCACTTGATTATGCTTCAGTTCCTGGAAAAAACCCCAAGGCCATTCTTCAGCAAACTTATAGGAGGTGGAATAGTCGGACAAGTTAGGTTGGTATCCAGCCAAGAAAATTGGTGCCAAAGGGTGAGGTGGGGGCATTGCCAGGGGTAAACAGAGCTGAATTTTTCCCAATGAACTTTCTCTACACTGCTATACACCTTTAGAAACACTTATAGCAAACTTCCCTTTAAAAAATGAATTGCTTTTCACCAATATTGCAATACATGTTCAAGCTTACCAACTAGGTCAAGGTAATCTCTGTCCAAATAGCATTTACATATACAGTGTATATGTAAATAACGTAAAAGGTGCTAGAAGGGTGTGACCATATGTTAATACTTAATATTATCAGTTAACTGTCTTCAAGTGGGGATGGACACACACACTGAAATCCATCTTATCCCTGTTCATCTGGTCAAATTTTGATCACTGTATGTCGAGCTTAAAATGGAACTAAAGACAAAACGTTTTTCTTTTCTTTTTTTGGATACAGTAATGCCGCGTACACACGAGGGAATTTCCGACAGAAAAAGTCCAGCGGGAGCTTTTCATCGTATATTCCGATCGTGTGTAGGCCCCATCGGACTTTTTACATTGAAAATTTTGACGGACCTAGAAAGAGAACATGTTCTAAATTTTTCCGACGGAACCAGTTCTTATCGGAAAAAACGCTCATCTGTATGGTGTTCCAACGCACCAAAAATGACGCATGCTCTGAAGCAAGTAGGAGAAGGAAGCTATTGGCTACTGGCTATTGAACTTCTGTTTTCTAGTCCTGTCATACGTATTGTACGTCACCGCGTTCTGGAATTCTGAATTTGGTGTGACCGAGTGTATGCAAGACAGCTTGAGCGGAATTCCATCAGAACTCCATCGTAAAAACCTTCAGAGTTTATTCCGACGGCAAAACCGGTCGTGTGTACAGGGCATAAGAGAGGGTTATAACCCCTATAATGTTTATTTTTGTCATCTGTGTCCAATTGGGGAGATTTCCCTTCACTTCCTATGCCATATCCAAAACAGCAAGTGAAAGAAAATCCCTCTAAAGTGAAGGAATGCCTGGGTGTCACAGGCTCACCAGGACTATTGTCCCCATTGAAAAATATCTCTACTATCCCTATTCTGGAGACAACCTACAATCTGGAATTTTCTTTTACTTTCACTTTTGGTGATAATGGTAAACATAACAAATAGAGATGGTGAATCTCTCTAATGGGGGACACAGGCAGTAATAAAATAGGCGTCCTAATCTCTCCCTACTCAAAAAAAAAAACTGTTATGTTTTTAGATATACAGTACTTTAAAGTGGTTGTAAAGGCGTGAGTTTTTCTTTTTTTACCTTAATGCATTCTCTGCATTAGGGTAAAAAACCTTCTGTGATCAGCTCCCACCAGCACCCCCTGAATACTTACCTGGGCCCTAACTCAATCCAGTGCTGTGCTGCTCTCCCTCTCTCTCCTCACTGGACATAAAAGCAGCAGCATCTCTAAATCCTGTGAGGAGGGACAAGGGGTGGGGGTCGGGACTTAGCCACACTGTGTCTGTCAATAGATGCACACATCAGAGCTTAGAATCGAGCTTACATATGTGCCCCCACAGCAAGCCGTTTACTATGGGGGCGCTCGGAAGTGAGGAGGAGTCAAGAGCTCCAACTGGGAACCCCAGAAGAGGAGGTTTGGGGTTGCTCTGTGCAAAACCATTAGACAGAGCAGGTAAGTATGATATGTTTATTATATAGAAAAAAAATCTAACATTTAGAATCACTTTAAGTATTTCTTAAATTGGCCACCAGTGTCTTACACCTTTGAGATTCCTCGCAGGAAGAAGAGGATGCAGCCTCTTAGTTTTGTTGGAAGAAAATACAAACTATATAAAAAAACTGACACTAGGGTGCAGGTAGGAAACAAATGTTTTTTAAGAAGATTAGACTACCAGAAAATGTAAAACCGAACTCTAAGCAGATATAATAGAAACACCCTGACGCAGCTCTGCATTAATTATTTGATTAAAAAGCATTTTTTAGGTACCTAAGTTTGACTTGCTATTATCCTGAAGAGAGAGTAGAGTGAGCAGGAAGATGACTTTATTGGTGTACTGCTGCTCATTAACTATCCAGTTACAGTCTGGAGCAAGGTGGGTGGTGTCAGCAGTTTATTCATTTATTGTAAGAGAGCAATAGGTGTCATTCTCCTGCCAGTACAGTGTGACGGAACTGTGTAGAGCTAGGTTAAAAAAAGCTCTCATACAGTATTTGAATTCCATTGGTGTTTTTATATGTTTGCCTCAAGCTCAACTTTAATGTTCATCTGTATCCCTTGCAATGCCATAAAGCACAATGGCCAGCACTTACAATGATGTTTTATTATTTTATTATTTATTATTATATTTTAATTTTAGGAGACAAACATCCAAACCTCTTTTGTTGAAAAGAAACCAAGCATCTAGATTGAACGCATACAAATTTCATACAGATTGGATCCTAAGTAGGAACCAGAATAAAGGATGCTGAATTATAAAGAAATCTAACGCAGTGGCAGCTGCTCCATAACGGGCACAGGGGCGCGCCCCCCATCCATGCCTAATCAACATGTGGGGTGCTGGATGAATGGATACCAACGGAAGTTTTTTTTTTTTTAAGCACATGATTAGAGCCAGAGGCTCTAATAGGCTTCAAAAAAAGGGTGGGCTCCTGGCCCCAAGCACACCCACTTGTGTGACAATAGCAATGAATATTCATTATTGTCTTCCTCATTCTCCTTCTGGCCAATCAGGAAGCCCCTATTGGCTAGGGAGTCTTAGGACTCTCTGGCCAATCTTGTCTTAGGGCACACTTCCTGTTTCTGTTCGGCCGGAGCGGCCCTAGCTCTTCCTTCTCCATGCCTCAATAAGGTAAGGCAGCTAGTACTCCTCTCGGGTGACCTCTGCCATCTGTGTCTCCTGCGGGGTGGGTGATCGGCTCCATGGGGGGTTTACCACCACCATCCATCTGCCGCACGCGCGGGGGGGGTGTTGGTGTTAGTTTGTGCAGCCCCCCAAAATAGTGAGAACCAGCAGCCTCTAAATATAAGTAAAGGAACCTGCTGACCATCTGTCTATCTATGCTACAATTACAATAGCAGTTATGAGAGAACCACTTTAATGTCACCCATTTTAATAAAACAACTACAATTTAAAAATGAGCACTTGGTGGAAAAATTATGCATTTAAGTAGCATATAGGGCCCCCAGGTCGCAGATTGGGGATCACTGCTGTGGCTGCTCTGAAATCCAATGAGAATATATTGTTATATTGGGGACATTTTCATTATGAGCTGTATGCCAATGCACATTGGAGCACTGCACTGTGCAATAAATGTTGAGTATCAACATTTCCAAAAATCTAATCTCATATTAAACTTGAAACTGTACTTTCCCCTTGCAATAAGCTTGAATTTTTTTTTTCTTTGCAACATGATGCTATTGTTTTGCATTCTGAAGGCTAGAGAGTGTCAATGTTTCCTGCCAACACGTTCCTTCCATGAAGGTAATTAAGGGGAATTTTTAGGATAAGTACTGCTTCATTTTTAGGGATAGATGTGCCCATTGTATGACAAAATCTATGCTACGTTTTTTCTGTCTGCCTTCAAAAAGCCCCATATTAAACATCTATGGCTCATTAAGCCTTGGAGGAGGAGTGCAGACCTGCTGAGGAAATATTGCCTTCTGCCAGGATTGCTTTGTCCCAGTGTGAAGCCTTATCTGTAAAACTTGCACACAATTACTTTTTAATGATTTTGCATTGGCTCATTAGGAGCGCAGCCACTACTGAGACTTTTAAGTGTAATCATGTAGATATGCAAGCATCCAAAATGCATGTTTTGGAGCGAAATATCATCATCTACTGTGTATAAAACTGGTTTATGCTTTGTATAAAATGACACAGAGTGTAGATATTCTCTATTATGTATTATATATTTGTTTCTTTTCCTCTTTTAGGTGCTTTGATTACTCTCCTTTTTATTTTCATTATGTACAGCCCATGTCCCCAAACTTTGTTAATGTGTGAGCCACATCCTAAATCTGCAATGATATTGTGAAGTGCTGCTGTGTGGTCATGAATGTTTTAAAGCTGGACTCTAGGCAAAGTTAAATACATGAATTATATATATATATATATATATATATATATATATATATATATATATATATATATATATGGAATCAGTTCATCCAGTACTGAAATGTACACATAGCACAGTTATTTCTAGATGGGCCGGAGACCTGATTTGTATTTACTGTGGTTAAGTAATACAACTTGGTCTTATCTCCACCCTCAGCCTGTGACTGGGCAGTAAAAGGAGAAGCAGCACACTGGTGAGCTCATTATTCTCTCACTCTGCTCTCCTTTTCTAACCATGTATCTTGTCGACACATGAGAACTGCAGCTCAACTGATTGGCTTCTTGTGTTGCTTCTGCCTCACCCGTCTGACCATCTGTACAGGAATTGCAAGAGGCTGATATCAGACTAATGCCCCGTACACACGATCCGATTATCGGATGAATGATCATCCGTTTATTTTTTGCAAGGTAATCTCACGTTGAATCCGATGAGTTTACTAAAGTCACGAAAATTCCTGTACGACAGAATAAAAATTTGGAAGTGATGTCATGTGTTGTAATGCATTTGTATTGCATTTTCGAACGACAGCTGTGCTGCTTAAACGAAAATCGTACGATCTGGCATCGCACAAAAAAAATTTCCGTGCATGTCCGATAGAATAATATCGGATGAACTGTCCTGATCGGCTCTTGAAAGCTCTGTACTAACAATCCGATTATCGTACGATCGATTCAAATGCGGCATTTTTCGTACGATTTTCGGGTTTCGTGTGTACGGGGCTTAAACTGGGGTACTTTCACAGCTTGCATGTAAAAAATGCATTTAAAGCTAAACTCCAGGCAACCGGCTTAACTACCTCCTGCCTGCCGTATAGACAAATGACAGCGGGCGGGATCTTCTCTCGTTCTGGGATGACGTCATATGATGTCACCCCAGTTTTATTGCACTTGCGCTGCAATTGTGGGCGTGCTGTTTCTCAGGGACACAGCGCAACTGCGATTTGAGAAAAAAGCCAATGACTCTTTACCCATGTGATCAGCTGTGTTCAATCACAGCTGATCACATGTAAACACAGAAATGACGTTTATCAGCTCGCCTCACACTATGAGTATGAGTAGAGGAGAGCTGATCAGCCGTATCTCCTCACAGGGGAGACCTGTACAGATAATCAGGATTAGGGATGAGCTTCGTGTTCGAGTCGAACCCATGTTCGACTCGAACATCGGCTGTTCGACCGTCCGTCGAATTGCGAACGATATGGGCCGTTCGCGCCAAATTCGTGTGGCGCGTCACGGCCCATAATTCACTGCGGCATCGCAGTGCATTGCTGGCTGATGATTGGCCAAGCATGCACTATGACCCGCATGCTTGGCCAATCACAGCGCCGTCAGTAGAGAGAGCTGTAATTGGCCAAAGCCAGGGTGGCTTTGGCCAATTATGGCTCAGGGGATTTAGTACACACCCCACACTATATAAGGCCGCCTGCACGGCGGCCCTGTGTAGTGTGTGTTCCGGTGTGCTGAGCGATAGAGAGAGAGAGAGACAGTGTCATTTGATTTGAGTTAGATAGATTAGGCAGAACAGTCAGTCAGTTAGCTGCACTTACAGTGTATTGTGTATATATATGCATCCCAGGTGTTGCATATATATATATACACTGTATTCAGTTTAGCTAGATCCGTTCCTGTTATCTTCTATCTAGACTATTTACATTCAGTGCAGTGTGTCCTGCTCACAGTGTTCAGCTAGATCCGTTCCTGCTATTTACATTCAGTACAGTGCTTCCTGCTCACAGTGTTCAGCTAGATCCGTTCCTGCTATTTACATTCAGTGCAGTACGTGCTGCTCACAGTGTTCAGCTAGATCCGTTCCTGCTATTTACATTCAGTGCAGTGCGTCCTGCTCACAGTGTTCAGCTAGATCCGTTCCTGCTATATACATTTAGTGCAGTACGTCCTGCTCACAGTGTTCAGCTAGATCCGTTCCTGCTATTTACATTCAGTGCAGTACGTGCTGCTCACAGTGTTCAGCTAGATCCGTTCCTGCTATTTACATTCAGTGCAGTGCGTCCTGCTCACAGTGTTCAGCTAGATCCGTTCCTGCTATTTACATTCAGTGCAGTGCGTCCTGCTCACAGTGTTCAGCTAGATCCGTTCCTGCTATATACATTTAGTGCAGTACGTCCTGCTCACAGTGTTCAGCTAGATCCGTTCCTGTTATCTTCCTACTGACAGGCAGGCTTGTCTGGTTACAGTATATAAAGCTACCTGAAGAAAATTACAGGTGTTCTTTTTGATCCTATTAGTACCACGGTCAGGCAGCTAGACTATTTACATTTAGTACAGTGTGTCCTGCTCACAGTGTTCAGCTAGATCCGTTCCTGCTATTTACATTCAGTGCAGTGCGTGCTGCTCACAGTGTTTAGCTACATCCGTTCCTGCTGTTTACATTCAGTGCAGTGCGTCCTGCTCACAGTGTTCAGCTAGATCCGTTCCTGCTATTTACATTCAGTGCAGTGCGTCCTGCTCACAGTGTTCAGCTAGATCCGTTCCTGCTATTTACATTCAGTGCAGTGCGTCCTGCTCACAGTGTTCAGCTAGATCCGTTCCTGCTATATACATTTAGTGCAGTACGTCCTGCTCACAGTGTTCAGCTAGATCCGTTCCTGTTATCTTCCTACTGACAGGCAGGCTTGTCTGGTTACAGTATATAAAGCTACCTGAAGAAAATTACAGGTGTTCTTTTTGATCCTATTAGTACCACGGTCAGGCAGCTAGACTATTTACATTTAGTACAGTGTGTCCTGCTCACAGTGTTCAGCTAGATCCGTTCCTGTTATTTACATTCAGTGCAGTGCGTCCTGCTCACAGTGTTCAGCTAGATCCGTTCCTGCTATTTACATTCAGTGCAGTGCGTCCTGCTCACAGTGTTCAGCTAGATCCGTTCCTGCTATTTACATTCAGTGCAGTGCGTCCTGCTCACAGTGTTCAGCTAGATCCGTTCCTGCTATATACATTTAGTGCAGTACGTCCTGCTCACAGTGTTCAGCTAGATCCGTTCCTGTTATCTTCCTACTGACAGGCAGGCTTGTCTGGTTACAGTATATAAAGCTACCTGAAGAAAATTACAGGTGTTCTTTTTGATCCTATTAGTACCACGGTCAGGCAGCTAGACTATTTACATTTAGTACAGTGTGTCCTGCTCACAGTGTTCAGCTAGATCCGTTCCTGTTATTTACATTCAGTGCAGTGCGTCCTGCTCACAGTGTTCAGCTAGATCCGTTCCTGCTATTTACATTCAGTGCAGTGCGTCCTGCTCACAGTGTTCAGCTAGATCCGTTCCTGCTATTTACATTCAGTGCAGTGCGTCCTGCTCACAGTGTTCAGCTAGATCCGTTCCTGCTATATACATTTAGTGCAGTACGTCCTGCTCACAGTGTTCAGCTAGATCCGTTCCTGTTATCTTCCTACTGACAGGCAGGCTTGTCTGGTTACAGTATATAAAGCTACCTGAAGAAAATTACAGGTGTTCTTTTTGATCCTATTAGTACCACGGTCAGGCAGCTAGACTATTTACATTTAGTACAGTGTGTCCTGCTCACAGTGTTCAGCTAGATCCGTTCCTGTTATTTACATTCAGTGCAGTGCGTCCTGCTCACAGTGTTCAGCTAGATCCGTTCCTGCTATTTACATTCAGTGCAGTGCGTCCTGCTCACAGTGTTCAGCTAGATCCGTTCCTGCTATTTACATTCAGTGCAGTGCGTCCTGCTCACAGTGTTCAGCTAGATCCGTTCCTGCTATTTACATTCAGTGCAGTGCGTGCTGCTCACAGTGTTCAGCTAGATCCGTTCCTGCTATTTACATTCAGTGCAGTGCGTCCTGCTCACAGTGTTCAGCTAGATCCGTTCCTGCTATTTACATTCAGTGCAGTGCGTCCTGCTCACAGTGTTTAGCTACATCCGTTCCTGCTGTTTACATTCAGTGCAGTGCGTCCTGCTCACAGTGTTCAGCTAGATCCGTTCCTGCTATTTACATTCAGTGCAGTGCGTCCTGCTCACAGTGTTCAGCTAGATCCGTTCCTGCTATTTACATTCAGTGCAGTGCGTGCTGCTCACAGTGTTCAGCTAGATCCGTTCCTGCTATTTACATTCAGTGCAGTGCGTCCTGCTCACAGTGTTCAGCTAGATCCGTTCCTGCTATTTACATTCAGTGCAGTGCGTCCTGCTCACAGTGTTTAGCTACATCCGTTCCTGCTGTTTACATTCAGTGCAGTGCGTGCTGCTCACAGTGTTCAGCTAGATCCGTTCCTGCTATTTACATTCAGTGCAGTGCGTCCTGCTCACAGTGTTCAGCTAGATCCGTTCCTGTTATCTTCCTACTGACAGGCAGGCTTGTCTGGTTACAGTATATAAAGCTACCTGAAGAAAATTACAGGTGTTCTTTTTGATCCTATTAGTACCACGGTCAGGCAGCTAGACTATTTACATTTAGTACAGTGTGTCCTGCTCACAGTGTTCAGCTAGATCCGTTCCTGTTATTTACATTCAGTGCAGTGCGTCCTGCTCACAGTGTTCAGCTAGATCCGTTCCTGCTATTTACATTCAGTGCAGTGCGTCCTGCTCACAGTGTTCAGCTAGATCCGTTCCTGCTATTTACATTCAGTGCAGTGCGTCCTGCTCACAGTGTTCAGCTAGATCCGTTCCTGCTATTTACATTCAGTGCAGTGCGTGCTGCTCACAGTGTTCAGCTAGATCCGTTCCTGCTATTTACATTCAGTGCAGTGCGTCCTGCTCACAGTGTTCAGCTAGATCCGTTCCTGCTATTTACATTCAGTGCAGTGCGTCCTGCTCACAGTGTTTAGCTACATCCGTTCCTGCTGTTTACATTCAGTGCAGTGCGTCCTGCTCACAGTGTTCAGCTAGATCCGTTCCTGCTATTTACATTCAGTGCAGTGCGTCCTGCTCACAGTGTTCAGCTAGATCCGTTCCTGCTATTTACATTCAGTGCAGTGCGTGCTGCTCACAGTGTTCAGCTAGATCCGTTCCTGCTATTTACATTCAGTGCAGTGCGTCCTGCTCACAGTGTTCAGCTAGATCCGTTCCTGCTATTTACATTCAGTGCAGTGCGTCCTGCTCACAGTGTTTAGCTACATCCGTTCCTGCTGTTTACATTCAGTGCAGTGCGTGCTGCTCACAGTGTTCAGCTAGATCCGTTCCTGCTATTTACATTCAGTGCAGTGCGTCCTGCTCACAGTGTTCAGCTAGATCCGTTCCTGCTATTTACATTCAGTGCAGTGCGTCCTGCTCACAGTGTTTAGCTACATCCGTTCCTGCTGTTTACATTCAGTGCAGTGCGTCCTGCTCACAGTGTTCAGCTAGATCCGTTCCTGCTATTTACATTCAGTGCAGTGCGTCCTGCTCACAGTGTTCAGCTAGATCCGTTCCTGCTATATACATTTAGTGCAGTACGTCCTGCTCACAGTGTTCAGCTAGATCCGTTCCTGTTATCTTCCTACTGACAGGCAGGCTTGTCTGGTTACAGTATATAAAGCTACCTGAAGAAAATTACAGGTGTTCTATCCCAGCTTAGTGCAGCTACAGGCCATTAGTATGTCTGGAAGGCCAAGAAGGAGAGGCAGACAGTCACAAGCCAATAAGAGAGGGCAAGCAGGCTCTGTGTCTAGTGCTGGTCGTGGAGACGGTGCATCCTCATCAGCACGTGGCCATGGGACACGCTTGGCCTTTTTTTCGGCAGCTGGCCGTGTTGAGCCGCAACATGCGGAAGACTTGGTCGAGTGGATGACCAAGCCGTCCTCATCCTCCTCATCCTCTCTCACCCATGCCCAGGGTGCTTTGTCTGGCAAAGCAGCGGCCTCTTCCCTCAGCTCAATGTCATCAGTGACTCCTTCCCTAGCCCCACCATGTCCTCCTGAGGATTCCCTCGAACTGTTTGACCACAGTGTTGGGTACATGCTCCAGGAGGATGCCCAGCGTTTGGAAGGCTCTGATGATGATACTGAGCTCAATGAAGGCAGTAACATGAGCACGGACAGAGGGGGTGCCCAAGAAGGACAGCAATCTGGCAGTCATGCTCCCCCTGCTGCAGCATACTGCCAGGTTTGCTCCAGTGATGAGGAGGGAGGGGATGATGAGGTCACTGACTCAACGTGGGTGCCTGATAGGAGAGAGGAGGAGGAGGAGGAGGAGGAGGAGGAGGAGGTGGCACATCACCAACTAGGCAGGATGCCCTCCAGGGGCCAGCCTAAGGGCAGCACATTGACTGCATCACACCCCAAAGCTCCACATGTGCAGGGCGCTGCAGTCTCTGCGCGTTATTCAAAAAGTTCTTTGGTGTGGGCCTTTTTTGAGACGAGCGCATCAGATCGCACCGCTGCTATTTGCAATATATGTCTCAAGCGTATCTCGCGTGGCCAAAACATCTCCCGCTTGGGTACCACATGCTTGACCAGACATATGTTGACCTGCCATGCAGTTCGTTGGCAAGCGTATCTAAAAGACCCACACCAAAGAACAAAGACGATCTCTCCTTGCTCCTCATCAGCTGAGATTTCCAACCCCACTAGACCTTCAGTCCTCTCTGCGACCTGCAGTGAGAGGAATGAAGGTGTAGAATTAGGTGTGTCACAGCCAAGTACTTATGGGCAATCTGCTTTTGGTACACCGACGTCAGATTGTACCAGGCAAATTTCCCTGCCCCAGCTGCTGCACCGCCGAAAGAAGTTTGCTCCCAGCCATCCACATGCCCAGCGGTTGAATGCTAGCTTGGCAAAATTGCTAGCACTTCAACTGCTGCCTTTTCAGTTGGTAGACTCTGCCCCCTTCCGTGAGTTTGTGGAATGTGCGGTTCCTCAGTGGCAGGTACCCAAACGCCACTTTTTCTCACGGAAGGCGATTCCGGCTCTCTACCGGCATGTGGAAGGCAATGTCCATGCCTCGCTGGACAGGGCGGTCAGCGGTAAGGTGCATATTACCGCTGACTCATGGTCCAGCAGGCATGGACAGGGACGTTACTTAAGTTTCACGGCGCATTGGGTGACTCTGCTGGCAGCTGGGAAGGATGCAGGACAAGGTGCAGTAGTGTTGGAGGTTGTTCCGCCACCACGCCTCCAAAATGCTGATTGTGACACACCTCTCTCCTCCACCCCCTCCTCTTCTTCTTCCTCCATGGCCTCTTCCTCGGAACCAGCGGTGCTCCGTAGGCGTTCAAGGGGCTACGCAAGTACGCAGGCCAAAAGATGCCATGCGGTGCTTGAGCTGGTGTGCTTGGGGGACAGGAGCCACACTGGGGCAGAGGTTCTGTCAGCTCTGCAGGGGCAGGTTCAGAGGTGGTTGACGCCACGCCAACTTAAGGCAGGAATGGTGGTTTGCGACAATGGCACCAACCTCCTCTCTGCCCTCCGACAGGGACAACTGACCCATGTGCCCTGTTTGGCTCACGTCCTTAACTTGGTGGTGCAGCGGTTCTTGGGCAGGTACCCGGGCTTACAGGATGTCCTGAGGCAGGCCAGGAAAGTCTGTGTGCATTTCCGCCGGTCATATAATGCCAGTGCTCGGCTGACGGACCTCCAAAAGGAGTTTAACCTGCCCAAGAACCGCCTAATCTGTGACATGCCCACCAGGTGGAACTCGACGTTGGCCATGCTGCAGCGGCTGCACACGCAGCAGAGGGCCATCAATGAGTACCTGTGCGACTATGGCACCAGGACAGGGTCAGGGGACCTTGGTTTTTTTTCCCCACGCCAGTGGGCCATGATCAGGGATGCATGCACTGTCCTGTCACCATTCGAGGAGGCCACGAGGATGGTGAGCACTGACAGTGCATGCATCAGTGACACTGTCCCCCTTGTCCACCTGTTGGAGCACACGCTGCGTGGGATAATGGACAGGGCACTTGAGGCAGAACAGAGGCAGGAAGAGGAGGACTTCCTTAGCTCTCAAGGCCCCCTTTATCCAGACAGTGTTCCTGCGTGCCCGCCGATCACACAGGAAGAGGACGAGGAGGAGGAGGAGGAGGAAGATTGTGTCAGTATGGAGGTGGAGCCTGGCACTCAGCATCAGCAGTCTTTAAGGGATCAGTCCCAAGGAACACATGGACTTGTACGTGGCTGGGAGGAGGTGGCTGCGGACGTTGTTGTCCTTAGTGACCCAGAGGACTCCGGACCGAATGCCTCAGCAAACCTACGCTGCATGGCCTCCCTGATCCTGCAAAGCCTGCGTAAGGATCCTCGTATTCGTGGTATCAAGGAGAAGGACCAATACTGGCTGGCAACCCTCCTTGATCCACGTTACAAGGGTAAGGTTGCGGACCTTATCTTGCCATCGCAGAGGGAGCAGAGGATGAAACATCTTCGGGAGGCCTTGCAGAAAGGTCTGTGCAACGCGTTCCCAGAGACTGGGAGGTTACAAACTCCTGTTTCTGGACAACGTGTTGCTGAGGCTTCGGTCAGTCAAAGAAGGAGCGGTGGAGAAGGTGGCCGTCTGACCGATGCGTTCAGACAATTTTTTGGTCCGCAGCCCCAAGGTATGATCGGTTCCAGCAACCATCGCCAGCGTCTGTTTTACATGGTGCAGGAATACCTAGGGGCAAGATCAGACTTGGACACCTTTCCCACCGAAAATCCTCTGGGTTACTGGGTCTTGAGGATGGATCACTGGCCAGAGCTTGCACAGTATGCAATTGAGCTACTGGCCTGTCCTGCATCCAGCGTTCTTTCGGAACGCACATTCAGTGCTGCTGGAGGCGTGGTAACCGATCACAGGGTGCGTCTGTCCACCGACTCGGTCGATCGGCTGACCTTCATAAAAATGAATCAGTCTTGGATCACCACCAGCTACCAAGCACCTGATGCAGATGTAACCGAATAATTTTTTTTGAAATCTCAGATCCCTTCAAAGACTGCCTATGCTGATGCTGAGTGACTATCCCTGAGTAATTATCCTCTTCCTCCTCAATCATCACGCTGATAGCTTGTAAGAACATTTTTGGTTCTGGGCGCCACCACCAGTGCCTAAGGCACAATTTTTCAGCCCCTGTTTAACAGGGGCGTGTAATTACAATTTTTGATGTAATACTTTGCAGCAGGGCTCGTTCCTGCATTCCAACTAGAGTGTCTGTGAGGGGTTGCAGTGTTGTGGCACCAGCACCAGTGCCTAAGACCCAATTTTTCAGCCCCTGTCTAACAGGGGCGTGTAATTACAATTTTTGATGCAATACTTTGCAGCAGGGCTTGTTCCTGCATTCCAACTAGAGTGTCTGTGAGGGGTTGCAGTGTTGTGGCACCAGCACCAGTGCCTAAGACCCAATTTTTCTGCCCCTGTCTAACAGGGGCGTGTAATTACAATTTTTGATGCAATACTTTGCAGCAGGGCTTGTTCCTGCGTTTCAACTAGAGTGTCTGTGAGGGGTTGCAGTGTTGTGGCACCAGCACCAGTGCCTAAGACCCAATTTTTCAGCCCCTGTCTAACAGGGGCGTGTAATTACAATTTTTGATGCAATACTTTGCAGCAGGGCTTGTTCCTGCGTTTCAACTAGAGTGTCTGTGAGGGGTTGCAGTGTTGTGGCACCAGCACCAGTGCCTAAGACCCAATTTTTCTGCCCCTGTCTAACAGGGGCGTGTAATTACAATTTTTGATGCAATACTTTGCAGCAGGGCTCGTTCCTGCGTTCCAACTAGAGTATCTGTGAGGGGTTGCAGTGTTGTGGCACCAGCACCAGTGCCTAAGGCCTAATTTTTCAGCTCCTGTTCAACAGGGGCATGTAATTACAATTCTTGATCTAATATTTCACAGCAGGGCCCTGTGAGGGCTTACAGTGTTTTGGCCACAGCAACACCTAAGGCCCAAATTTCTGCTGAGTATATAGGGCAGGACCCTACTTTCAAACATCTAACTTACAAACGACTCCTACTTGCAAACGGAAGGAGACAACAGGAAGTGAGATGAAATCTACCCCTAAGGAAGGGAAATTCTCTCCTGTAAGAGTTAATATGGGAAAACAATTTTTCCTTTCCACTGATGCTTTCCAATCCTTGTTCCACAAAAAAACCCAAATTTTCAAAAAACATTTTTCATTGGGACAAAAAAGTGAGGTGAAATCTTCTGAAGAGGAGGAAAGACGCAAAACAAATGTCACAGGGGTGATAACCCTTCCCTATGTTTTCCAAAAAGCTTAGAAAAGATTTTTTGGCTGGAGCTAAACACATTAAAAATGTTCAAAATTACAAACAGATTCTACTTAACAACAAACCTACAGTCCCTGTCTTGTTTGCACCGCCTGTATACTGCTGTTCAGAGTATATAGGGACCTTTCCTTATTTTAATTTGGGTGCGGGGTTCCCCTTAATATCCATACAAGACCCAAAGGGCCTGGTAATGGACTGGGGGGTACCCATGCCGTTTGTCTCACTGATTTTCATCCATATTGCCATGACCCGACATGACATTAAACCCGCAAGCAGTTTTAAATGAGATTTTTTCCTTTAAAAATGACATTTGGTGCAGGGACTGTTCTAAACATGGGAAACACGCGTCACTTTACAGGCATACTATAGACACCCCCCAGGTACGATATTTAAAGGAATATTTCACTTTTTTTTTTTTACTTTAAGCATCATTAAAATCACTGCTCCCGAAAAAACGGCCGTTTTTAAAAGTTTTTTTTGCATTGATACATGTCCCCTGGGGTAGGACCCGGGTCCCCAAACCCTTTTTAGGACAATACCATGCAAATTAGCCTTTAAAATGAGCACTTTTGATTTCGAACGTTCGAGTCCCATAGACGTCAATGGGGTTCTAACGTTCGTGCGAACTTGCGGTCCGTTCGCGGGTTCTGGTGCGAACCGAACCGGGGGGTGTTCGGCTCATCCCTAATCAGGATACTGATCTTTAGTGCCCTGATTATCAGTGCAAACCCAACAGTGCTCAGCGGTGATTACAGTCAGTGCCCATCGGTGATACCAATCTGTGTCAACTAGTGATGGCAATTTGTGCCCATCAGTAATGCCAGTCAGTGTTGCCTTTCGGTGTCTCCCATCAGTGCCATCAGTGCAACCCATTAGTGCCAATTAGTGCCCATCAGTGCTGCCCAGCATTGCCCATCAGTGCCGCCCATTAGTGCCAATTAGTGCCTATCAGTGCCGCCTATCCATGCTGTCTATCACTGCCCATAGGTGCCGCCTATCACTGCCACCTGTCAGGAGCCCATCAGTGCCACCTATCAGTGCCACCTATGAGTGCTCATCAGTGCTGCATATCAATGTCGCCTATCATTGCCCATCAGTGCTGCACATTACTGCCACCTCATCAGCGCACATTAGTGAAGGAGAAAAATTACTTATTTACAAAATTTTCTGACATAAACTAAGAAAAAAAATTTTTTTTTCAAATTTTTCTGACTTTTTTCATTTTTTTAGCAAAAAATAAAAAACCCAGTCAAAAGGGATGCAGCAGCTGATTGATCATTATAAAACCACTCCCATACAGATTCGTTTTGCACATGGACACAGACAAACAAACAGCTGCTCCTTCAGAATGTAGCGCTACCCCTGCAGGAGCCGCTGGTATGTTTGTTCAGGTCTTTTCCACTTTTTGTTCCGCAGCCAGGCACAAGGTAGATTTACACCGCCAGGTGCAAACACTTACTTCCGCTCGTTACTTCAATGACCAGTCTAGGGGTTTTGTTTTTGTTGTTTTATTAGAGAACTTGGATAGGTTAAGGGATATAGTGGGATACTTCCAAACTGAACTATTCACACAGAGGACTCTAACTTCATTTCCTAGTGAAAGTTGGCTGCAGTCCTTGCAGAAGGCAGATAAAGACTTCTTCACCACGGCATCAGCTGACTAAGAGCACAAGAGGGGGATTAACTATCTAAGGATCCTTAGGGTGTCTGTACTCACAAGGCACCTTAAGCACCTCCGGCAGCCTTCTCTCTCCATGATACCAGACCAGATGCACTGTAGACTCTCCCTCTGTTAGCTATGGTAAGACCAGGGTCAGCCATGCAGACTTTAGGCCCTCAGATCGCCCACCTGAGGCCACATAGCAGCAAGTGCTGGGGGAGGCAATGCCTCTCCCCCAGCCTGATGCAATCCTCTGCTAGGAAAAGACCCAGAGTCCATGTGCTCTTTAACCATAAATACAGGCACCCAGCATGGCAAGGGGCACCTCCCTTGTAATTGGCTAGAGCTGTATGAATATTGATGCTCCCATCTGCATGGTTTCTGCCTAGTGTCCTGCTGTAGAATCCTTGGGAGTCAATGGGAGCTATGCTTTTTCTATATCTGCCCCACCACTGACAGTGAAAGTTGAACTTTGGGAAGATATAAAAGACACAGAATAATAGAGCTCTGAATTAATGAATTCAACATTAAATCTGAACACCAGGCAGCTAAAAAAAAGACACAAATTCTTGCAGCTTGCAAGTGATTGTAGATTAAATAGAAAGCTTTGATTTTTTTGCAAAAAAAAAGTACATAAAAGCTATATTGGTGATTAGGGAAGCTGCAATTTAGAAAAAAAAAACCGTGAATAAGGGTGAACTTACCCTTTAAGCAGAGCGAGCAACCAAAAATTATAATACACTAATGCTAGCACCTACCTAGGAGGGTGCTACAGGAATAACAAAAGGTAGGCATCTGCAATAAAGTTTGTTAAAATCCTTGCAACGTACATAGATCACCCAGAGGAGAATGTTTTTTTTCTCAACAAAAGTGGAGTTACTCTTTCACACATACAATCATACATATGAGGGAGCTGTTTTACCTGCCTAAGGATTTTTATTTTTGTTCATCCAGTTCTGAGATAGAAACTGCTCTGTCACACACAACAGCCTCATCTGCTAGGGCCCTGATTTTTATTTATTTATTTTTGCAGTTAGGTAACACTTATATTCTCCTTAGCCTGTGACTGGACAATTAAAAGAGATGTAGCAGACCCATTTCCCTGCTCTCTCCTCCTATCAGCATGCACTGCAGGGCAACTAATTTGATCTTTGTACTGTTTCTCCCTTCCCTTCAGTCCAAGCTCTATTGTACAGGGACTACAAGGGGTCCATATCAAGTCAAACTTAAATACTCTCACTGCTTGCATTTAAAATGAATTAAGGATGTATTACCAAATACAAAGCTGCAAGAATTTGTGTCTTTTATAGTTGCCTGGTGTTCGGATTTAATTTTGCAATCATGAATACAGAGCTCTATTATTCTGTGTCTTTTATATCTTCCTGAAGTTCAACTTTCATTGTCAGTGGTGGGGCAGATATAGAAAAAGCATAGCTCCCATTGACTCCCAAGGATTCTACAGCAGGTTATGGACGGACACATTATAATTCTGGTTGGCTCATTTATAAATCATAAGGCATCCCAAATTCCAAAGCTAAGCCAAAATGTAAATAGTTTTTAAAGGTTATGTAAGCAGTTTAAAAGGTTTAGTGTCGTAAGTTTGGCAATCCATTACATTTCATCAAACAGAACAATAAAAGATGAATTAGAGTTTGTTCCTTCACTCTGCACAGTGTTCTTTCTCTACAGACAGGATGTTCATTGCCTGGACAAGCAATTTTGGCTGGGTTGGTGGCAATTTTGTTTGGCACCATAACATTCAGACAACCCCAGATGAACAATTTTAGGCAAAACAATGGTCAAACATGTTTGGTGACTCAATCAAATGCTATTGCCTTGTCTATGCACAAATCTACAGTATGCGCAAAACATCTTGGGTCTGGAGCATGCAGTGATACAAAAAGTTCTTGACTCGAACCAGTGACCTTTCTCTAAAAGCACCATTAAATTAATAATGTTAAAATTTACATACCTGTATGTCATTTAAAGACTATTGTCTGTTAGGCAGCCAATCAGGAGTTACTTGCCATGACTGCTGAGAAGCTTTGGCTTATCTTAACCTCACTTATTTAACCACCAACCTTGCCCCCCAAAAATACACATATACCATTTTTAGTTGGAAGTAGGGCAAGGCCACAGCTTTATTGAACATATCAGTATAACAACCTTCAAAATACCAAAAACCATGCCGGTCACGGTTAAACCGCGAGCATCTATAAACAAACCATACAGTCTAAGAGGCCTGTCTCCACCATCAATGCGAGACAGGCATTAACCACTTCAGCCCTGGAAGAATATACCCCCTTCCTGACCAGAGCACTTTTTCCGATTCGGCACTGCGTCGCTTTAACTGACAATTGCGTGGTCGTGCGAAGTTGTGCCCAAACAAAATTGACGTCCTTTTTTTCCCACAAATAGAACTTTCTTTTGGTGGTATTTGATCGCCTCTGCGGTTTTTATTTTATGTGCTCTAAACAAAAAAAAGCAACAATTTTGAAAAAAACACATTATTTTTTACTTTTTGCTATAATAAATACCCCCCAAAAATATATTAAAAAACATTTTTTTTTCCTCAGTTTAGGCTGATATGTATTCTTCTACATATTTTTGGTTTGCGCAAAAGTTATAGCGTCTACAAACTGGGGATAGATTTATGGTATTTTTATTATCATTTTTTATTTTTTACTAGTAATGACGGCAATTTTTATCGTGAGTGCGACATATGGCGGACACATTGAACAATTTTGACACATTTTTGGAACCATTGGCATTCATACAGCGATCAGTGCGATTAAAAATGCATTGATTACTGTAAAAATGGTGAAGGGGTTAACTGTGTAACCTGGAGGTGATTCTAACTGAAGGGGGAGGGACTAACTACAGGAAGTAATAGATCGTGGTTCCTAGCTAATAGGAGCACACGATCTGTCACTCCTGTCAGAACAGGGAAGTGTGTTTTTACACACACTAGTCCCTGTTCTGTGTCTCCTGGCCACGATCGCTCGTGGCCAATGGTCATCGCAACCATCGGCCAGTAGCATCGGCACCCCTGCTGTGCAGCGGGCGCCTGCTATCCGGACCCCGCGAGATCACGTACTGTAACGTGATTTCGCGCAGGGGAGCCAACCTGCCGCAGTAAAACTGCGGCGGCTGGTTCGGAAGTGGTTAAATTGACCCCGTAATTAAACTTGAGGGTTTAGCCCATAAAGTAATACCAATTGCTGGCAAGGTAAAACTGTGACAAAACACACAACAGGCAGGTGGATGGGCAACTCTTGTGACGTCAAATTTTTTAGAAAGTAGTGGGACATGCTTCTGCGTAGCCTTTTCTAGAGTTTTGGCTCCACTCAGTCACCTCGTGCCATTGTAGCCAATCCCAATGGAGCCACTCCGACTCCCTGATTAGGTTGACCCCCTGCATGATTGCCAAGCATCCAGCAGTCAAGGCTCCCTTTCCTTTGGGCGGAGCCGGTCTAGGGGCCCTCATTGTTCTGACTTTTCTAACAATGAAAGCTACAAATCTGAAAACGTGAGTAAGCCTAATGCCCCGTACACAAGATCGGACATTGATCAGACATTCCGACAACAAAATCCATGGATTTTTTCTGACGGATGTTGGCTCAAACTTGTCTTGCATACACACGGTCACACAAAGTTGGTCGGAAATTGCGAACGTCAAGAACGCGGTGACATACAACACGTATGACGAGCCGAGGAAAATGACGTTCAATAGCCAGTGCGGCTCTTCTGCTTGATTCCGAGCATGCGCGGAACTTTGTGCGTCGGAATTGTGTACACACCAGATCTCAAATGGAAAATGTCTGATGGAGCCTACACACGGTCGGAATTTCAGACAAAAAGCTCCCATCGAACATTTTGCATCGGAAAGTTCACACTAGAACACGGTGCTGAAAACCTTTGATCTGTTTGTGTTTCCTGCTCTGCGTTTAGAATGCACTGCAGTTGCGGTCTGCAGCAGGTGTCAATGTTAGGTTAACAACGATCCAAACGTTGCAAAGGTCGCAAACACACTGCATTTGCCTGCAATAGATTGCATGGTACAAGAGTACCATGCAATCCAGTTGCAGTTCATTTCCTAAAGTAGTATATGCTCTACTTTTCAGTATGATGAAGTACAATTTCAGCCCTTTAAAAATGAATGGGCTGAAATCGCACCCCATTAAATTGCATGTGCATTGCACAGGAATGTGCTGCTCATTAGTCTAATAAAAATATACAGTAAACATTGGTCAAATAGAAAATATTAGTAGTCATCAGTTAAATTTTTTGTAATCAACATTTAAGGGAACTGAGAGCAACATGTGGTTGTTGACTCATTAGTTGAGAACCTTATGTTGTGTTTTTGACAAAGCAAAATGATTGCATGTCACAGTATGAATTGTAGCACGTCAGGTTTTAGTATAGATACAGTAATAATTCATAATTCACCTCCATTTTCCTATGGCTCTGGATGTGCATAAAAACCTCATCTGAGCTGCCATAACTGGATTAATTTTCTTACACGTTACAGCAGTCATGGAGAAATATACTTAAAGCAGTGGTTCTCAACTCCAGTCCTCGGGACCCACCAACAGGTCAGATTTTAAGTATTACCTTGGGGAGTTGCAGACTAGAATACTGCAATCACTGAGCAGCAAGTGATATCACCTGTGATGTATTTCAGCTATCTTGCAAACCTGGCCTGTTGGTGGGTCCTGAGGACTGGAGTTGAGAACCACTGACTTAAAGCATACCTCCCAACATTTTGAGATGGGAATGAGGGACACCTACTAACAAACGTATGTTGACATATGACACGCCCCCTGTCACACCCCCTTAAAGAAGAATTAACCAAAAAAAAGGTTAACCAAATCCACAAAGACTTTTTTTTACCACTACTATTCCTTTATATTGGCTTTTAAAATGTACAAATGCAGCAATTTAGAAATTGGATGAAAGGTTTTTGAAAGATAAAAAGTGCATTTTATATACAACTATATGGATCAGACCAAAATAAGGGACAAATGAGGAGGAAAGAAGGACATTGGTCCAAATCAGGGACACTCCCTTGAAATCTGGGACAGTTGGGAGCTATGCTTAAAGTGGGATAAAACACAAATGTCATATTTTGCAGCTTACCAATCCTTTAGGCTCTTTTTCTTGTATATTCATCTGGAAATCTGCCCTGTAACTAGGGCCTTTTTTCAGGAGGAACTTGATGGAACTCAGTTCCACCACCTCTGGCTCAGACCCTTGGGGGGGGGGCTGCTCACCACAATCACTTGTAAACACAGAAGTCCGGTTTCTGTGTTTACAAGTGACAGATCTGCACTCTGTATGTAATGCAATCCTGGTATTTAATGCCCCTTTAAGCCCTCCTACTGTTCGTGAAATTTGACTGACCACACCCACTATTTGATGTGATTTGGAGGGTGTGTGTGGGTGGAGGGGTTTTGAGGGGTCGTGGTTGAGTTCCAGCACCTATTGTTTGAGAAAAAAAGTCCTGCCTGTAACACACATCCTGTCTAAAACCTAGTACACACTGCTAGTTTTTTTTTCGTTCAACCCAGTGGGCTGCTGTTCTATTGTGTTCTGACGCGGTCCAGACCAGCTTCCAGCACTCTCAGCATCTGGGCGCTGGTCGGCAGATCATTTTTGGTCATGTACCTTCAACAGAAGCCAGTTAAATGTCTTCTGCCAGACCGGCTGCTGTACACACGGGCCGAATGTCGGACGGTTTCTATTGAACTGGCCAATACCACCCGACATTTGCATACCCCCCAACATTTTGAGATGGGAATGAGGGACACCTACTAGCAAACGTTTGTAGGCATACGACATGCCCCCTGCCACACCCCCTTAAAGGGGAAAAAAACAAAAAACAGGTCAATTAAATCCACAAGTGTTTTTTTTTTTACCACTACTATTTCTTTATATTGGCTTTTCAAATTGAAAAGTACAGCAATTTAGAAATTGGATGAAAGGTTTAGCACTGGGAAACACTTTTTGAAAGATAAAAAGTGCATTTTATATACAACTATATAGATCAGACCAAAATGAGGGACAAATGAGGAGGAACGAGGGACAGAGGGACATTGCTCCAAATCAGGGACAGTCCCTCAAAATCAGGGACAGTTGGGAGCCATGCATTCGGGCTCATGCACACTGCATCTCAAAGAGGCTCCTACAGGCTTTTGAGCTTTTTTGAGCTCTCATTTTTTCTGCCTGGAAACTCTCCTCCACTTCCCTACATGTTAGCCAATGTGTCCATGCACACTATAGGCGTTTTCAGGAGTTTACAGGCAAATGAGCTTACAGGCAGAAAAAAACCCCCACCAAACTTGCATTTTTGAGAGGAGCTTTCAAGCATAAAAGACACCTAAGTGCCCAAAAACGTGAGAAAACATGTGAAAAAGTTTTAAAAAGTTCAAAGAAGCTTGAATATACACAAAAGACGATAAAATGAGCTGAGGGCAGGGTTTGTGAAAAAAACAAAAACGCTTATGCTCAAGAAAAGCTCAAAGAAGCTCAATTAAAAACGTGCATAGGAGCACAAAAAAGCACAAGCTTCTTCAAGCTTTTAGGCAGAGAAATAAAAGCTCAAATGCCTGTAAAAGCAGCTTCTTTTTTTTTTTTGAGCTGCAGTGTGCATGAGCCCTTAGGGTATCTACATTCTGGATACAGTAGTAAAGCACACACCTTTTGGACAGTAACATTGTCAGTCTGGGGAGAGGGTAGTGTTAGATTAGCAGATTTAGATGGACGACTAACAAATGAAAGCCGAAGTCCAGCGAACACCTTTTATCAACATGCCGACCAGTCGCCACAGTTATACAGTGGCAAGTTGGCACGGCTGCGTGAATCGCCGACGTTGTACGTCGGTCCCTTTAAGAAGCTATAGGGGGCGCGCCCGAGGCGAGACGCCGGAGCTGATATGCGATCACTCCAAAGAGAAACAGAACAGGGATCTGTCAATGTTAAAAGTCAGATCCCTGTTCTGACAGGGGAGTAGAGGGAGATCTGCTGTTCTTAGTAATCAGGAACAGCGATCTCTCTCCTCCTCTAGTCACTACACTGCCCCCACAGTTAGAAACACCTCCCTAGGGAACACTTAACCCCTTGATCACCCCCTAGTGTTAACCCCTTCCCTGCCAGTGACATTTATACAGTAATCAGTGGCTATTTTTAGCACTGATCGCTGTATAAATTTTAATGGTTCCAAAAAAAAGTGTCAAAAGTGTCTGATCTGTCCGCTGCAATGTCGCAGTCCTGCTAAAAATCGCAGATCGCCACCATTATTAGTAAAAAATAAATAAATAATAAGAATGCCATAAATCTATCCCCTACTTTGTAGACGCTATAACTTTTGTGCAAACCAATATATTTTCAAAATTGTCGCTCTTTTTTTATTTATAACGCAAAGAAATAAAAATAGCAGAGGTGATCAGATATCACCAAAAGAAAGCTCTGATTGTGGGAAAAAAACGTTATACATTTTGTTTGGGTGCAACGTCGCACAACCACCAATTGTCAGTTATGCCGCGTACACACGGTCGGACTTTTCGTCTACAAAAGTCCAACGGACGCCGACGGACTAAAGCTGGCTGACAATCCGATCGTGTGTGGGCTTCCCCGGACTTTCAGCGGACTTTCAGCGGACTTTTCCAGCCGCAAATCTGACGGACTTTAGATTTGAAACATGCTTCAAATCTTTACGTCGTAACTACGCCAGACCTAGAAATCCGCTCGTCTGTGTGCTAGTCCGACGGACAAAAACCAACGCTAGGGCAGCTATTGGCTACTGGCTATCAACTTCCTTATTTTAGTCCGGTGTACGTCATCACGTACAAATCCATCGGACTTTTGTGTGATCGTATGTAGGCAAGTCCGTTCGTAAGAAAGTCCGCCAAAAGTCCAGCAAAAGTACACCAAAAGTCCGTCGAAAGTCTGTCGGACAGGCTGTCGGACTTTTGTAGCCGAAAAATCAGACCGTGTGTACGCGGCATTAAAGCGATGCAGTGCTGTATAGCAAAAAATGGCCTGTGGTCATTAAGGAGGCAAATCCTTCCGGTCCTTAAAGTGGTGTTCCGGCCGAAATGATACTTTTTAAATAAAAATATCCCTATAATACACAAGCTTAATGTATTCTAGTAAAGTTAGTCTGTAAACTAAGGTCTGTTTTGTTAGTTTATAGCAGTAGTTTGTTATTTTATAAACTTACAGCAGGCCGTGGCCATCTTAAGTGTGGGCATCTGAAGCCAGACTGTATTTCTTCCTGGATCTCATCCTTGCAGATCTCTCACATGCTCAGTGCAGCATAAGCAGTGTAATAGGTTTCAGGTCCGGTTTCCATAGCAACAGCAGTGTCAGAGGCAGTTGCCGCCCCTTCCCAGAAGGCATTGCAAACAGGAAATGATGCGATGGGCCGCGGCCAGGGAGGAGGAAGTGAAAAATGAATACAGCTGATATACAGTAAGTGCTGAGAAAAAAAGTTAAAAAATATCCAATTCGTTTACAGTGCACAGTTTAGTGAGGGATGCTGAAGAGTTGTAAAAGTGGGTGGAACTCCACTTGGTTAAGCGTTACAGTAAACAGTTGTTTTTTGTATTTTTTTCCATTGGGATAAAGATTTTTACATAACTGAATAAAAGCTGACCATTGTAAGCACATCTGTCAGTGTTTCAATCCTCGAGATTCCAATTTTGCTGGGCAGCTTAGTCTGTTAAGGGAGTTTATGAAATTACAGACTTACTGGCCGGATCATCAGGTAAGAAGACTGAAAAAGTTTAAAATGGAAAACAAATGTAGCCACCACATCTAAGAATTAATAGGCTGCAATATAATCATTTTTTTGGGAGGGTTGTTAATGCCAATTTAAGATTATTTGCGGCTTATTATGTAAGTTCACGTATGCCTGTCAACACGCATTATTGATGGCAGTGCATGTAGCATGCATTTTAGTGTGTTTTTAGTGTGTTTCAAGAGCATGGTAATCAGGCAATACTTAAAGTAGAACTAGAGGCAAAACTTTTTTTTTTTTCATTTTGAATAAGGGAGGGTTATAACCCGTCATTCTGTGACCCATTGAAGAGATTTGCCTCCACTTCCTGTCCGATAGCCAAACAGGAAGTGACAGGAAATCCCTCCAAATTAAGGGAATTTCTTGGGGGCCCCCAGGTCACCAGAACTAGTGTCCCCATTTGAAGATTTCCCATCTCTTAAATTTCAGGTGACAACCCAAAATGTGGGATTTTTCTTTTACTTTCACTTTTAATGATAATGGTAAACAGGACAAAAAGATAGAGTAAATCCATAGCTTCCAACTGTCCCTGATTTCAAGGGACTGACCCTCATTTTAAACAAGTCCCTCTGTCCCTCTTTCCTCCTCCCTCCTCATTTGTCCCTCATTTTGGTCTGATCTATATAATTGTGTATAAAATGCACTTTTTATTTTTCAAAAAGTGTTTCTCGGTGCTAAACCTTTCATCCATATTCTAAATTGCTGCATACCCAATATAAAGGAATAGTAGTGGTAAAAAAAAAAAAAAAAGCCCTCGTGGAATTAATTAACCTTTTTTTTTTTTTTGGTTAATTGTCATTTAAGGGGGTGTGGCAGGGGGCGTGTCCTATGCCTACATTCATTTGCTAGTAGGTGTCCCTCATTCCCATCTCAAAATGTTGGGATGTATGTAAATCTCCGTAACCGGGACACAGACAGCAATAAACACTCACACATGTTCTAATCCCTCTTCACTCTATCCAAAACGTAAAAAAAAGTTTTGCCTTTTGTACTTTAACGTTTACTAAACATTTCATAAGCAGGCAGAAAGCATGACAAAGCACATACATGTACATGAATACATGCAAAGGTGTGAACCCAGCCTAACATAGTGTGTGTGCATTAAACTGATCAGGTTGGTGTTAATAGACCCTTATGTGCCGTTTGCACAGTCTGACAGAACGCCTATTGATTACAGCGCAACGAAAATGGAACAAACATTGCTTCATTTAAAACACCGCCCTTCAGATAAAGTGAGATGTGCACAGAAAATCTGGTTTTCTAACTACACTAGTAATGTGAGCTTTTCTAGAGCTGTGTGACAGGTCCACTTAACTGCAATAACAGCTCATTTTAGCTTTTGGCTCTAATGTTGTTACAAGAACAGTACAATTTTTACTCAGTTTACAGAACTAACAATGAGCACTGTAGTTAGACGTTTTCAGTTATTACATTGTTGTTGCTGACAGAAGCTGTCACATTGAAGTTATATCACAAGAGGAAATGGGCAGCCATTACATTGATTATATTATTAACTACCTATGTACAGGTTTATCCTGCAACACTGTAATGGAGTTTACTAGACTAGTTCGGGGCTGCAGTACTTGGCTCATACAAATGAAAGCACAGTAAAGAGGACCTGTCAGATTTGAAACCATACATTACTTTTAAATGTATATCAATAAACGTTTCTTTTTTAGCATGTTGAGCATGAGCAGGCAAAAACAGAAGCAAACACAGATCTTGTTAGCTGGAGTTTTTTTTTGTTTTGTTTGCTCATTGCTTATGAATTGTACACAGTACAAGTCTCTACAGTATCAGTACTTGAAGGCATTTTTTTATTTCTATTATGTGCGATGCATACTAGCCCATAATGCTTTTAATTTGCAGGCTTTTAATTTGCAGGCCTTGCGGGGAGCAAAAGAGGAAGTAAAAGGAAGTAAAACCCATCTGGGGTTTACTTCCTTTGTAGCCTCCCTGGCGGTTTTCCCGAGTGTGGCTCGGGGTTAAAAATCAGGACCATTAGCGGTAACCCCGAGCCACACTCGGGATTACATCGCAGGATCCTGGTGTGCCTTTACTTACCTTGTCCCCGGGATCCCGCGATGTCCCCCACAGTGTCTGTGGGCTCTGTCCTCGTCCGAAGCCTCTCCTTGCCAGGCTCCGTTCCCTGCGAGCGGCGCGATGCACGGGGGCGGAGCCTGGCGGCAAATTCAAAAAAATGTCAAAATCATAACACATACAGTACTGTAATCTTACAGATTACAGTACTGTATGAAATGATTTCACATCCCTCCCTTTTGTCCTCAGTGCTTTGGCCCATGCCCTGCATGCAGTTTTATATTATATATACTGTTCTTTCTGGCTGGAAACTGGAGATTGTCCATAGCAACCAAAAAGTGTCCCTTTTCGTCAAAAGTGGCTTTAGACCATCTAGAAAACAGCGATAGTAAATTAGAACACTTGCAGAATTGAGCAATAGTGAATCGTGGGGAAATTTATTTTATTTTTATTTTTTTAATTATTTATTTTTATTTATTATATTTTAATTTATGTTTTTGTGTTTCAACCTTTATCATACCCGGGATATCTACTAGACTCTTGTTTGGACAGATTTAAGTGTGTTATTGTTAAGAATTACAGACCTACAATATGAAACGCCAAATTTCCATGCAAAATAATTGTACCGCTTTCAGCACCTAAAATCTGAAATAATCATACCGCCAGGGAGGTTAAAGAGGGCCTCATGGTATGGATGCATTTTTTTGACTTATATAGCAGGATTTCTTTTGTTCAAACAGATTTTGTATTTTCATCAGATATGGAACTATGAACGGATGCAGCTGGATCTTTAGGGTTTGCTGCAATATGGGGCAGTCACTGGTGCTTTAGTGCATGGCTAGAAAGATGGATACAAATGAAAGCCACTAGGAGTATAGTTCCACTCAAATTATTCCCATTAGTTCTAGCATTAGAAATATGGGGTGAAAAATTTGCCAATAAAAGAATATTAATTAACTCCGACAATAAAGGAGTTATCTATGCAGTAAATTGTCTATCAACAAAATCCCTTCTGGTAGTGAAATTACTTCGGTATCTGGTATTTTTATGTTTCCGCTTTAATACCTGGGTAAAAGCAAGACACGTTCCAGGTAAAGAAAATAAAATTGCGGATGCATTATCTCTGTTGCAGATACACAAATTCCGTCAGCTACTGCCAAATGCGGACAAGGAAGGACAGGCATGTCCCGAACATCTATGGAACCTGATTTAAAAATTTTGATGAAGTCAATCAAGAATTCGGTGGCTAATAGCACATGGGGCGAATACACGGCAAAGGTGGAATAAATTCACTAGGGAATTTGGGCTGCAGTTTGATCCTCCTTCAGAGACAAACATTCAAATACTTTTATGTACCGTAACCCAGATAATGTACCGTAACCCAGATTGCTAAAATACTGGTAGGGGTGTCCTTTTTCTTTAAATTTGAAGGCTTCCCTCAGTGTACATCCTTCTTCTCTATAAAACAAGCCCTGGTTACAAAAAGAAACATTCTTTCCCCGCTACTAGAAGGCCCATCTCTATCTCATTGCTAAAAGAAATTTGTAGGGTTACAAAAATGGTATGCTTCTCAGGATTGGAGTCGATTTTATTTAAAACTGCTTTTGTATTTTTTGGTGCTATGAGGATATCTGCACCGTTGCCAAAAAACTAAAAGTCTGTGTCTGGCCTGTTGTTCCATCATGTGATGGTTCAAAGGGCAGGACTTAATGTATTTATTGCAAATTCCAAAACAGACAAAACCGGTAAAGGTGTATGGATTACTCTTTATAGTTGTGGAGAAGATGAAATGTGTCCATTAAGAACTTTAAAGGAGTATCTAGCAATTAGACCATCTGGTGAAGGAAAATTTTGTGTGCATTTGGATGGGTCACCCCTTACAGGATATTAATTCAACATGGTTCTCAAAAAATGCATGTTGAAGTTAGGGTTACAAGCACTTAATTTCACATCCCACTCATTTAGGATAGGTGCAGCAACGGAAGCTGCAAAAATGGGCCTTGAAGACGCAAATATTTAAAAAATAGGCAGATGGGAATGACAGCGATTTAACATTTATGTCAGACCTGATCTCTCTCTTTAATTTTCTTTTTATAGGTAATAGAATAATGATTTGGATCCTGGGCCACTCCTTTATTTTTTGGGCTAACAAAAGATCCAGGATGCGTTGCTATTGTCAGGAACCATGAACCAGACCGAGTCAGAAGTACAGTTAAATCACACTTGTTTATTAATATAAAGGTAAATAGAGTAAGCTTAGTCAAAGCATAGCCAGAGTCCAGTAACCGGATCGGGTAGTCAGCCAAGCCAGAGTTCAGTAACCAGATCGGGTAATCAGCCAGGCCAGAAGTCAGGGAATGACAGTGATTTAACACTTATGTCAGACCTGATCTCTCTCTTTAATTTTCTTTTTATAGGTAATAGAATAATGATTTGGATCCTGGGCCACTCCTTTATTTTTTGGGCTAACAAAAGATCCAGGATGCGTTGCTATTGTCAGGAACCATGAACCAGACCGAGTCAGAAGTACAGTTAAATCACACTTGTTTATTAATATAAAGGTAAATAGAGTAAGCTTAGTCAAAGCATAGCCAGAGTCCAGTAACAGGATCGGGTAGTCAGCCAAGCCAGAGTTCAGTAACCAGATCGGGTAATCAGCCAGGCCAGAAGTCAGGGATCCAAGTGGAGGAACAGCAAGCAGGATAAGGAGCCAGAAGGGATGTCAGCAAGCCAGTCTTTAAACAGGAACGCAGGAGATGGTTTCTTGTGATGTGACCAAGGCGAAGGCAGGAAAGAAGTGAGCTGGACATCTTTAAGTAGGCGGGACTGACAAGAAGATCCACAACAGCTGGTTAACTGTGGAGAGAGAAGAGAGCTGGCAATTAGCCGACAGCTGAGCGGCCAGCTCAGAGAAGGAAGGGCTGAGCCAGCCCTGACAGCTATACATCTAATCTGTCAATGAATCCTGAGAAATTTCAAGTGTTATGGAGAGGAATTTGTGGTCTAAAATCTTTAAATTTGTCTTTTTATCTCTCTAGGTTGTTGGAATTGTGGCCAGTCCCAGATATCCTAATCATCCACTTGGGGGGAAACGATGTGGGTAGAGCTAAAACCCTAGATCTGATGTTTGCAATGAAGCGTGATCTACATACATTCAGATTGTCTTCCCCAAATACCACTATAATTTTTTCGGAAATAGTTCAAAGGCTCATATGGCTACAAGATGTTCAATTTAAAAATTTGGAAAAGATCAGGCATTGTGTAAATAGGTTCATGGAAAAATTTATGCCGCTTATCAGAGGTTTTTCCTATAGTCATAGGGATTTAGAGGGTGGTTTTGAAGGTTTATACAGGGCAGATGGAGTCCATTTTTCCCATATAGGATTAGACATTTTCAATGTTGGATTGCAGAATAGCATTGAATTGACCGTGGTTGTGGGGTAGGCCGGCCTTGTTAATTCAAGCATGGCATGTGGGGACTTGTTTTCTTGATATGCGGCATTGCTCGAGTCCTGAAGACTGATCTGTTTATATTTATTATTTACAAGTGAGAATTTTATGTATTAATAAAATGATTGAATTGATTTAAGTTATTTACAGTTTACACCAATAAATGTGCCGTGGCCAATTATACACCAAGTTACATAGTTGAGTGTCTTTATTCATTAAAAGGTAAAATTTGGTATTAAAGGAGGGATAGGTGTGGCCTACATTTCCAATGTAGTGATTCAAATTATAAAGTCTGATGTTCCGACCGAATATAGGCAGAAGGGGTAAACAAATCATGGAGTACTGGGCATATCAGTGCATGGAGTTAAGCACAGATGTGAGCACAATATTGGAGATTTAAATCTTGTTTTGTAGATGGTATTACACTATGTAAAATTTTTATGAAAATACTTATGCGCTGCTATGTGAATGACTAGACCTCCATCTCAATCTATCAGTGAACAGATGCAACCATTAATTTGTGAGCTCAAACACTAAAAACAAAATATTAACTGTGTATAAATGGTGGACTTATTCAGACCATTGTGATATGTGTATAAACCTGTTAATACCATAACATATACAAATATTAAACAAAAAAGAAAATGTTGGATAGATAGATATATCCATCCAACATTTTCTCTTTCGTTTAATATTTGTATATGCTATGGTATTAATAGGTATATACACATATCACAATGGTCTGAAAAAGCCCACCATTTATACACAGTTGGGATACCCATGAGGAAAAAAGGAGGATTCATAAAGAAGATACTGTGTTGTTGGGAGTTATAAAGCTTTATTCAACCCATTTATTAACACATGGGTCAGCAAATCCGGTAAGAGTCTAGGAGAGCAAGTTTTTGGATACACTTACCTAATAGGAAACTGAGGAGACTACTCTTGCGTATTTGAAGCGATGGATGCCTTGAAAACGAATAGATTTCAAACTCGCCAGTGCGTCAGTGTATTGTCTGGCTGCTGGACTATATAACTTGTATTGGTGACACTTGTGCACTGGTGCACAAGTGAATTATCGATACACCTAGCTGCTATCTACGCCACCTCTGGCGTGTAATCTATGTCTTTGCCTTGCATTTGGATACTTGGACCGTTGACTAATCTGCAGATGTCACCAGAGGGGCAAAGATGTGGTATGCAAGTATGTAAGATAAATCAAACTCTGATGACAGCTCTGAATGCAAAGACTGTCAATTCGTTTTTCCCCATAGAGGATCATTTTGCTTTTTGCCATTATGACCATCCTAACAAAAAAACCATCACTACCTAAGCAACAGAGACACCCCGGCCCATACCGTCCCTGGGTCATTTATCACAGTTGGGGTGTGTATATATTTTTGCATAGTATATACAGGTACCAATAAACTGTTGCACTGGCAATTGAACCTATTGGCCATGAAAAGGTTAATGCAATGACTATAGGTATTGACATTTTCCTAAGTAGATGGTGTGATGGAGTTTAAATGAAGAACTATAATACAATATCCCCTTATCTTAGTCACCACAGGTAATGTTCAATGTAGTCTGTCGTTCAGGCAGACTACATGGGTACAAAAATGGAATATTAGATCATCATTGATTAGAGGTACATTTACTAAAGCTTTTAAAGTCTTACTTTCCTTAAATGCAACCTATTATATCTCTTAAGAATTAAAATGTATACATTATTTATATATTGGTATTTTTAATGCAGATACTATGATATGTGCTAGATATCTGTATCAGGTGTATACATTTCTTATCCACTTGGCATTATATGGTCACCTAAAACATGTGTGCTGCTAATGTATCAATAATGGTTGCCTCTGATATGCAGCATTGTGTTCCATTAAGACAATTCATTACATTCTATATTTGATAATGTAAAGAAGCCCATTAATGGAAGCAATTTCCCGAATAGTTTAGTTAATGCGGAAATGTTAGTGTTTCCATTTATTTTTTTAATTCTTCCAATTATTAGTTGTTATTGACTTAACCGGTTCCCGACCGGTGCACGCCGATGTACGTTGGCAGAATGGCACAGCTGGGCAAATGGGCGTACCTGTACGTCCATTTGAATTTCCCGCCGTGCCATTGCATGCGTGCCGCCGGTGGCGCACGCGTGCACCGGCTGGGAGCTCCGTGAGTCGGGTCGCGGATCCCGCGGACTCGATCGCCGCGGGGATACCCACGATTGCCTCACGGAGAGGATGAATGGGGAGATGCTGATGTAAACAGCATCTCCCCGTTCTGCCTAGTGACAAGTGTCACTGATCTCTGCTCCCTGTTATCGGGAGCTGTGATCAGAGTAATGACACTGCTAGCCCATCCCCCTACAGTTAGTAATCACTCCCCTAGGACACACTTAACTCCTCCCCGCCCCCTAGTGGTTAACCCCTTCACTGCCAGTGTCATTTACACAGTAATCAGTGCATTTTTAATCGCACTGATCGCTGTATAAATGACAATGGTCCCAAAAATGTGTCAAAAATGTCCGACATGTCCGCCATCACTGATCGCCACTATTACTAGTAAAAAAAAAAAAATTAATAAAAATGCTATAAAACCATCCCCTATTCAGTAAACGCTATAACTTTTGCGCAAACTTAAAAATTATTGCAATTTTTTTACTTTTTTTTTTTACCAAAAATATGTAGAAGAATACGATCGGCCTAAACTGAGGAAAAAAATGTTTTTTTATATATTTTTGGGGGATATTTATTATAGCAAAATATTTTTCAAAATTGTCGCTCTTATTTTGTTTATAGCGCAAAAAATAAAAATCGCAGAGGCGATCGAAAACCACCAGAAGAAAGCTCTTTTTGTGGGAAAAAAGGGCGTCAATTTTGTTTGGAGCCACGTCGCACGACCGCGCAATTGTCAGTTAAAGCGACACAGTGCCGAATCGCAAAAAACGCTCTGGTCAGGAAGGGGGTAAAATCTTCCGGGTCTGAAGCGGTTAACTAAAGAATTCTACACTTGATCACCACCATCAAGTTAAGGTAGGTGTGTGTTCCCTATGCCTGTTTTCCAGTGCTTAGCATAGGAAATATCTTTTGTGATGTCTTGAAAGTGTGCAATTTATGTCTCATAATGCAGACGCTTTTGCAAGAAAGTTTGACTAGGTCCTTGACCTCCAGTGCTATTAAAGAAAACCCTCCTGATGCCATTACTGCATTTCTAGATGTCTGATTGTCATGCTGGTCCTCCCATTACTGTACTTTAAATCAGCGGTCGCAAACCAGTGGCCCTAGGACTTCTGATGGTCCATGAGAAAATTGTGGTGGTCCCCAGGGGTTTTGCCACAAATCAGCATTGTGGTGGATGCATACCGCCCAATGTTGTTTCCAGTGTTATTCTATAGTGTTAGTCAATACTGTTAGTGCACATTGATACCCGATGCCTCCTGTGTACTTATGACTCCTGTAAACTTAGCGGGAGGCATCGGGAGTAGTTCAGAGAGCGGGAGGTGAAGGAGTGGACTTCCAATAGCAGCACCGATCACAGACTGTGGCAGGTAGCACGGAGCTCAAGCACATGGCTGGATAATGAGATCCAAGTATTGTGTGTATAAGGCATGTAAAATTCATGTTAGTGATCATCAGAATTCAAAATTGTGGTTTTAGTGGTCCTTGAGGTCCGAAAGGTTGGCGGCCACTGCTTTAAATCACTGACCAAGAAGTATGCAGACAGAAATTTCTGTCTTTCCTGACATATCTACAGTATCTATTCCAGGCCAGTGACTTTGAAAAAAATGAAGCCAAAAGGTCTGAAAAACATCAAGGCAACTAGGATTTTCAGAAAGGAAATGGAAGCCCCTGTACTTCTCATAGGAAGGTTTAATTTAAACAATTGATCTTGGTCAGTGACCATCGCTGTTGATTGCACAATAGAAGGACTAGAAAGACATTGAAAAGAGCATTCCTGTTCTTTGCCCTCCTGAAGGTATGTTCACATTGTTAGACTGACAGCTATTGGGGTAATGCTAGATGTAACAGCAGATTTGGAAAAGACTAAACAAACTCCAGCTAATGCCTTTTAAGCAGTTACAGCGGTTCTGTTCCTTCTGGTATAGTATTGCAAAAATAAATAAAATCTGCTCATTATAAGCACCTCTGTCAGTGGTAAATGGGTTGTCTCAATCCTCTAACTGCTATATCTGCAGGACAGCTTGTTCTGTTGAACGACAACAGACTTGCTGGTAGGGTCTCCAGGTAAAAATAATGGTTTAAAAAAACGCCTAAAAAAGGAAACTAATACAGCCATCACATCTAAGAATTGGTAAGCTGTAATATAATAAACGTTCCCTTTAGGGGTTTAATACCACTTTAAAATACAGATAAAATTTAGCTAATTACACTGCATGTATTTAAACATACGTTTGATGTTTTTTTAATGTTTAAATAACTGGAGTATATGAGGTATTTATTTGCGTGGAGCAAGCCTGTACAACATGACCCTATGGAGGGCAATTACATCCCTGCTATCCCAGCAGTTATGTCTTCTTTGAGCCGTCTGGTTTGCCCCCAGTTTTAATGCTAAATTTAATTAAAGGCAGAGGTTAGATTGAATAATATAATTCTGCTAGCAAGCAAACTTAATGTTTGTGGACTAATGAAGTATCTTTTCTGCTGTTATGACTGTATATAAATAGAGAAGTAGAAAATAAACTCATTAAAATATAGTTTGGCTGCCTTGATTGCATTGGGTATACATTAGCATGTTTCTAAAGCAAAGTCTCAATTTTTTCTCATGTTCCACTTTTAACTCTAAGTTTGTAAGCTCCCTGTAAAGCAATTGGAATAGTGGATTTTTACATAAATCACTGTCCTTGCCCTTGTGTTAAAACATAGGATGGATGTATTTGCATAAAAACTTCTATGGTAAAACATTTGTGGATATTTGACCATCACACCTATAGAAGCTTGTGGGACATCCTGTTCTCAGACTATGATCATTTATATAGAGTTGATCCTCACCACCTCCTTTTGCAGCTATAACAGCCACCCTCCACTCTTCTAACGAGCCTTTCCACAAGATTTTAGGGTTGATTTGCTAAAACTGGAGAGTGCAAAATCTGGTGCAGCTCTGCATAGTAGCTGAATTAAATAAGGGATGGTTTTTGGATTCCCCCTATTTAAATTACAAATATGTACTATCTTGTCTGTTTCTATGGTTAGCAAGTCTATTAAAGCTCTAATAATATTAATGGTGGAAGCAAAGGTCTTATTTTTTTACAGAGAAAAGAGAACACTAACATAGAAATCTAAGAATAGCAAAAGAGTAGAGATGATACGTTATATTAAAAAAAATAAAAGAGCGGAGATGATACGTTATGTAAGTACTTTCTCCATGTTCTGTGTCTTTTAGCTGGGCTCAGTGAGAGAGAGAAGAAGAGGCCATTCATCATTGGCCTTTGCCTTTTTTAAAGCACACTCAGACACAACCCCCACAAACACCCTCTGCCCCCCCCCCCCCAATGAGCAAAAAGGCAGTAGGAAGTATACTTTCAGGAAATATGTTGCTGTTCTCGATAACCACCAGCAGATGGCATTGATATATTGCCGTCGAGTCCTTGACCCGGGTCGGCATCACAGCCCACATCTGGTCCTTTTCATGTTCTGGTTGAAAGCGAGGTAATTAGGCACTGTAATCTTCACATCACCAGGAGGTCTGCATTCATGCGCTTATTTCCATACCCCTCCGCCAGGGGGTAAGCATGAATCCTCTGCCAGATGAAGACCTGATATGCACTCTTCTGCTATAAGCACACTGGGTAATCTTGCTCTGTTGGCATTTCAGGCTACCCCCAGCCGTATCCAGGTGGCTTCAGTATAACCAGGTCTCAACAGTCCAGAAATATTTGATATTAAAAACATATTGACTGCCAACAGTAGTTAATCAGCTTCCAACTTCAGCTTGTTCAATTAAGCTTTGACAAAAAATACCTGGAAGGTGATTGATTTCTATGCAGAGCTGCACCAGATTTTGCACGCTCCAGTTTTAGTAAATTAACCCCTTTGTTTGTTGTAATGTGTGCCCATCCATGAAAAACAGCATCAGTAAAATCAGGTACTGATGTTTGATACGAGCCTGGCTCACAATCAGCCTTCCAGTTCATTGCAATGGTGTTCAGTAGGGTTGAGATCAGAGCTCAGTGCAGGCTACTCAAGTTGCTTTACACTAAGCAAGCAATGTCTTTATGGATCTGGCCTTGTGCATATGGTGCAGTTTTTCTGGAACAGAAAATGGCCTTTCCTAGCTGTTTAAACTTTTGACACTATAGATGTTCTTTCCCATGATTTTTTGTATATAACGTTTTTTTTGTGCCCCTCCCATACATGCCAGTGTCATTCAGAGCTTCTAATGTCACAATTCACTGTCTTACCTGTGCTGCTGTTCCTGTTACAAGTCCACATGTTCCATGCTGGATTTCCATTCACATTCCTTTATGACAGAACATATTCAGTCTGTGTGTTTGTTGTTACAAGTATTTTCATAGTACCAAGAGATTACAAAGCACTTTATACAGACATAAGTCCCTGCCCTCAATTGGAATTTACCTGAACAATGACCGCTTAGGGCCCTTTCACCCAATCTGTTGTTGATGCTTTTTTTGGGGGGGGGAGTACAAGAAGAATGCATGAAAAATGTACCCCTTTAAATACTATGGAACTCTTCGCACCAATGCTTTGCGGGTGCCATACATTTTTGAAAGTCCTTGGTGTGCTTGTCAAAAGTAGCTACTGTCCGGTCACATGATCAGGTCAAAGCACTGGCTTCAGTGTAGAGGAGAGACATCTAACAATGGATACCCCATAGTAAGTCTATGGGTGACATCATCACCCAGGCTGTGCCGCCAGAGCTAGAGAGATCATGTGACCGGACTGTTGCAACTTCAGAACAGGTAAGTATACAGGTCTCTCCTTTTACACGGTAGTTAGAATAGGCTTAGAATGGGGGTGGGAGTAGATTGAACCATAGTTAGGTTTTGACTTGCCTTCCACTTTAAACCACTTAGAGCTCTGCTCTGGAAGGAGTTACACATAACATATTTGAGATACTCTAAAGGAAATATATTTGTAACAAAGCGTTACTTATTGTCCTTACAGGCCAGATATTTAATGTAGCCATCTTAGAGAAACTGCAATGCTTTTATCTGCTTTTTTCCCCCTTCCCTCAATTAATGACAGAAATGTTGACAAGATAAAAAATATTTTGTTTAGAACTTTACAGATCACTAGCAGACACACAATGGCACCCTCCGTAGGATACTTGTCATTTGTAAGGTGAAACATCACACGATTCATGTGCTGCTATCAAACAACAACAAACAAAAACCCTGACCCAAATTCACATACTGTATGTCCTGAAATATCCTTTCAAAAGAGCTTTCCTTTGTTTTATGCATCTTTCATTTGATCCTTTTTTTCACAAATACCAAAATAATGAGAGACAATATATAACATTAACATGATTTATGTGCTCTAAAAAGGTCATCTAAAGCTGAACTCCAGGAAACCTAAAAATTTTACCTGCAGTGGAGCTGGGCACACATTGTGAGTGTTAAGGTGTTACTAAACCCACAACAGTAAAATCAGTCTGTATATGCAGTAAAAGCATGCTTGTTATACCCACTGTGGAACCTAAGGGGTTAATCATGTGCATTGTGTAAAAAGGCTGTTTGGTCCTCTCTTTTTTGATCCTGCCCTTCTTCCACAATCCCCAACCCATCTCCTGATATAACAGAGCCTTGGGGGCACTCTGAACATGCTCAGCTTGGTGTGTATTAGAGAGTTTTTTTCTTGGAGGGTTCATGTGATTGGCACAGGGCCAATCAGCACTGTCCAGACAGAGGGACAGGGGTCCTGTAGCCTCATTGGACAATCAGAGGAGAATGAAAACTCCTTCTATAAGCTTTAACCAGTGCTTGACCGAACATTGATAAAAGTCACAAGACTGCTAAATACTGCTGATGAGAAAAGGTATTTAGCAGGTTATATTTACTAAAGTTATTGCATTTCTATGTTCTGTGTACTGTGGGAGACCTGATATAGTGTCAGAGAATGCTTATCAGACATTTGGCTTGCAGAAATGCACAGGAATGCGCACGGATGCACAAACAGTTCATGTTGGTGCCAGACGGGCTATTTGAGGATGCTTCAGCAATTTCTTAAGTGCTGACTGGACTTTCAGCTGTTCCCTGCCTCCTGTATTCTTCCTGTGTGTTTCCCTTGTTGCTGATCCGGCTTGCTCCTGACCTGATCTTGAATCCTGCTTCTGATTTATCGCTTTATTCCTGACCCTGGCTCTGTTCCTGACTTTGGCTCTGCTTATGACTCGGTACCTCGCTGCTCACCTGTTGATGACCCTGGCTATTCCTGTGACCATGCTTCTACCTTCGATCCTGGCTGTCTTTCCTGCTTGAGTGTTTGCCTGGCTGTCCACTGCACCTGCTCTGCACTTTGCTGAGAGTTCTGACAAGCTACGCATCATGAACCTGCACCACTGTTGGAGTGCCCCTTTAATCTTGGCTGGTCCCTGAGCTCAGCTACTGTTCCTGTCCTGATGATCCACCTGATTCCCAGGATCTCCTACTCCAGCTGCAAGTTCTCCTATCAACACCTGTTGGCACTCATGTTTCTCCTTTTCCTCGGTACCCTCTGTTCCACTCTCAGTGGGGACAGGGCTGGAGATCTAAGAGGGGCCAACCTCATCATACTGTATCAATCTCCTATCAGGTATGTGACATATAGTGAATGCAGGGTCCTGGGTTTAGTAACACTGTAACTGTTCATTTCTGTTGAGGAGATTTGAAAAAGCAGATTTACTTAACCAATCCTTTGTTCCTGCAGACTCCTCTGCACTCTCTGGTGAACTAAGGTCCTTCAAGTCCAGTAAAGTGCTTTTACTGTCCTACAGACCAAACGAGTATGTAACCCTTGCCATGAGGGCGCAGCTCCCCTGAAAGCAGAGAATTTTTTGGTTTTCTGCAATTGGGCTTTAACCTACTGCATATACCATTACAATCAAATTATGCATCAGCTATTTAACATTTAAGTGGACCTAAGCTTTAAAAGTGAATATTTGATGTGTTATAGTGAGCATCTAGAAATGTTTTTAAGTAGTACCCAAAAAATTTACCCTTTTCTAGGAATTCTTCCTGAAAATGTGTATTTTCTAACATACTGTTTTGTCCCGTAGCCTGACAGCTGTGTATCTGCAATGAGAGATTATCTAAAGCACTGTGTATGTGACTACTAGTCTCACCAGGGTTTGAGTATAATTTGACAATGTCACTATTGTGCTGTTGACCTGCTGACCTCCTGATGACCTGCTGGAGAGGAAGTTGTACCTGAGGACCTGCAGTGCAAAAATCTCCCTACTCATGCTTCTTTCATTCTGTGCATTTTCCCTTCAATCAATTTCTGCTGTTGCTTTTTGATTATTACCAGTGGCCACTGTTGCTGATGACACAATCACTAGCATGAAATTGCCCTTAGAAATTCTGCAGCTAATGCTTTTGGGTACTTGATGCTGATAATTTTTTCATTTTGTGTTACACACAGCTTCACTTTAAGGTCTTCAGGGGGGAAGCAAATCTTACAGTTTGGCTACGCTGTTCAGTGAAGTTTGTGAAACTTAAAAACAAGATTTTATAATATTCTAATAACTCATTTCATGAAATTAAATTACATTTGATAGTTTAAATGTTTGCAGTTCTGGCACCTGATACCTCATACCCACTCAGAGCACAGCACAAAATATGTTCATCATCATTTACATATGCCAGCTTTTCAGTGCAGGTGGCCATATTAATCTTTGCAAGAATAAGAAATGATCAAGAACAGATTAAAAAAAATATTGGAATTTCATGGCCAAAAATACCATATGCTTAATAATTATGGCCTCATTTATCTTATGTGAAACTAACAACTAACAGAACAAAAATCTTAACTTGGAAAATACTCTGTGCTATAAAGTACAAAACTTTTATGTTTTTATCATGTAGACATAAAAATCACACCTAGCGAGTAGTTATAACTAATATCTTGTCAATCTTTTTTTTTTCATTACATTTTTATTGAGTTTTAGCAAAGAATAGTTTACAAAAGGAATATAAGAAGAATCACCAGAGTAAACATATGACATGACATATTCAAGGAGAAAAAGCATAAAAAATGTAATAGTCACATATAGTACCAAGCCACGCAGGCTCACTTGTCAATCTTGAGCATTTTACAAAAAATGTTATTGCTTATTTCCTTTTGAAACTGCTAGTTGCCTTGCTGCCTGTGTTTTTTTTTTTCTTTGGTATACTGTATATTTACAGAAATGCATTTTAATGGCGATATATGCTCAAAATGAATAGTCCTTCCATTTTGTGCAAAAATGTGTTTAATAACAAAATAAAGTAAGATTACTGGATGAATATTATATTACAGAAAACAGAACAATGTCAAAAAGTGTAGTTAAGTTCTTAAAATAAAATTTGTGTGTGCAAATGTATTTGTGTGTCAGCAAAGCTCCCCCTGTCTGTGCGACTTAAAGTGAACCGCAGAATCTTTTGTTTCAAAAAAAAAAATAGCAGCTCTTTGTCCTCACTTTCACCTAAAAAGGGCTGGATTAAGTTACTTCTGAGTCTAGTAGTGCCAGGCTAGCATCTTGCAAAGAAGATAACCATGCACATCCTCCCACAACTGGATGCCCTCTCTGTAGCCATCTGTAGCTGTAGGGGAAGTAAAATTACCCATGATTTCATCATACCAGTGTAAAAATTCCTGGAGAAAAGGTAAGAAAAGATTGTTTAAAAAATGCTGTTAATGTTGAAGTTTGTGAAAATTTACCTTTGATGGTGTTGAAGATCTGATTCATCATCCCCATTGATAGTATTCTCCGTGTGCTCGAGCACTTCCACTCCCCCTTCTTAGCAGCAAGCTTTGGGATGCTTAGTTTAGTTAGCTGTTTTTCTTGATATACAGCGGGGACGGAAAGTATTCAGACCCCCTTAAATTTTTCACTCTTTGTTATATTGCAGCCATTTGCTAAAATCATTTAAGTTCACCTTTATCCTCATTAATGTACACACAGCACCCCATATTGATAGAATAACACAGAATTGTTGACATTTTTGCAGATTTATTAAAAAAGAAAAACTGAAATATCACATGGTCCTAAGTATTCAGACCCTTTGCTCAGTATTTATTAGAAGCACACTTTTGATCTAATGAGTCTTTTTGGGAAAGATGCAACAAGTTTTTCACACCTGGATTTGGGGATCCATTGCCATTCCTCCTTGCAGATCCTCTCCAGTTCTGTCAGGTTGGATGGTAAATGTTGATGGACAGCCATTTTTAGGTCTCTCCAGAGATGCTTAATTTGGTTTAAGTCAGGGCTCTGGCTGGGCCATTCAAGAACAGTCACTGGAGTTGTTGTGAAGCCACTCCTTCGTTATTTTAGCTGTGTGCTTAGGGTCATTGTTTTGTTGGAAGGTAAACCTTCAGCCCAGTCTGAGGTCCTGAGAACTCTGCAGAAGGTTTTCGTTCAGGATATCCCTGAACTTGGCCACATTCATCTTTCCCTCGATTGCAACCAGTCGTCCTGTCCCTGCAGCTGAAAAACAGCCCCACAGCATGATGCTGCCACCACCATGCTTCACTGTTGGGACTGTATTGGACAGGTGATGAGCAGTACCTGGTTTTCTCCACACATACCGCTTAGAATTAAGGCCAAAAAGTTCTATCTTGGTCTCATCAGACCAGAGAATCTTATTTCTCAGCATCTTGGAGTCCTTCAGGTGTTTTTTAGCAAACTCCATGCGGGTTTCAATGTGTCTTGTACTGAGGAGAGGCTTCCGTTGGGCCACTTTGCCACAAAGTCCCGACTGGTGGAGGGCTGCAGTGATGGTTGACTTTCTACAACTTTCTCCCATCTCCCGACTGCATCTCTGGAGCTCAGCCACAGCGATCTTTAGGTTCTTCTTTAGCTCTCTCACCAAGGCTCTTCTCCCCCGATAGCTCAGTTTGGCCGGACGGCCAACTCTAGGAAGGGTTCTGGTCATCCCAAACGTCTTCCATTTAAGGATTATGGAGAACACTGTGCTCTTAGGAAATTTTTTTGTAACCTTGGCCAGATCTGTACCTTGCCACAATTCTGTCTCTGAGCTCTTCAGGCAGTTCCTTTGACCTCATGATTCTCATTTGCTCTGACATGCACTGTGAGCTGTAAGGTCTTATATAGACAGGTGTGTGGCTTTCCTAATCAAGTCCAATCAGTATAATCAAACACAGCTGGACTCAAATGAAGGTGTAGAACCATCTCAAGGATGATCAGAAGAAATGGGCAGCACCTGAGTTAAATATATGAGTGTCACAGCAAAGGGTCTGAATACTTAGGACCATGTGATATTTCAGTTTTTCTTTTTTAATAAATCTGCAAAAATGTCAACAATTCTGTGTTTTTCTGTCAATATGGGGAGCTGTGTGTATATTAATGAGGAAAAAATTAACTTAAATGATTTTAGCAAATGGCTGCAATATAACAAAGAGTGAAAAATTTAGGGGGTCTGAATACTTTCTGTCCCCACTGTATGTGGTTTTTTTGTTGTGAGACAGGGTATGCCCAGAGACTCTGTTTTGAAACTCTTATGCCGCATACACGCGATCGGAATTTCCGACAACAAATGTTCCATGTGAGCTTGTTGTCGGAAATTCCTTGCTGTCGGAACAGATGTTTGAGAGCTGAATCTCAAATTTTCCAACAAAATCCATTGTCGTAAATTCCTACGCACAAAATTCCACACATGCGCGGAATCAAGCAGAAGAGCCGCACTGGCTATTGAACTTCATTTTTCTCGTCTCGTCGTACGTGTTGTAGGTCAGCGCGTTCTTGACGATCGTAATTTCCGACAACATTTGTGTGACCGTGTGTATGCAAGAAAGTTTGAGCCAACATCCGTCGGAAAAAAATCCACGGTTTTTGTTGTCGGAAAATCCGATCGTCTGTACGCGGCATAATACTTTAAAAAATAACAAGAATTTGCATGAAAAAAAAAGGGGGGCTTCAGGGAGAAGAAGAGCTGGGAGGTAGGACTAGATTTCCACTTTACAATCTGTTATGCTCTGTTTTTGAATAAAGATGTTCAGAGTAGCTTGGCAAAAGCTCAGGCTAGTTCGATGACCAAAACACTGCATAAACAGGAATTTATTAAAAAAATACAAACGCTCCCTCCTGTGCATAATGCAATTTCAAATAAAGTAAATATTCAAATTTAATGCGACGAAACAGTAAGATGCTTATTTAGACCTCAGTACCCCCTTTCGTTCAATTAACAGATCACTAGCATTTACCTACTTTCTGGTGGGATAAAAGAGAGGTCATCTTTATTCCCCTTTTTTGACAAAGAAACATGAAAAATGTTGCTGTCGGGGCATTTGTTTGCTTCTTTCACTGTTCTCATTATAACGTGACATTACCACAAGATCATCTCTCCGTCACTTTCTGCTTTAATAGAAATAACACTGAACTCCTTCAAAAGAATGGTGACAGCTAGCACGAACCTCGCTGATAGGGCGATCAATTATTTTACTTAACCCTGCCCTTTATGATCGGCTGTAGATTGCATAACATAATGGGCCAAAGGCCATGTAGTTAACATTGCATTGTACTTGTATTCTAATGAAAGCAGTATGCTAATCTCTTGTATAATGTAGCTAAAGGGCAGACAATTCCTAAACAACATTATCAGGCTTAAAAAATAAAATCAGCTTTGCACAAACCCCAATAACCCAATGCCCTTTGCCCTCCTCATCTGAGTTGTAAATGTAATGGCACACTTCAGATGCAGACACGTTTGTTCAGTCTTTGGTAAAGTTGAATCTTTGTGCCACCTTCTTTGTGTCCTTACTGGGTTAGTCAGAATCATAGGTGGGCAGAGCTAGGGGAAAGAATAGAGTGTAGAGGTTTGTGACAATATTACGCTGATTTTTCTCCTGATAAAGGGGAATTGTCCATTAAACACATTGTTGATCTCGAGTCTAATATATTTTATGTACATATTAAAATGAATATTTATTTTGTAAGCATGGTAATGTTTCATTTTCTATAGGAGATTTTGTTACGAGCCCTGTATTGAGTTCTTGAAGTATGTGTTATACTGTATATGGCACTTTTTGAGGTGTGTGGTACCTTTTTTTAAATTAATTCTATTGTACTGAATAAAATCAAATGTGTTTTCTTAACTATTTCCCTATGATATAGACTAGGGATGGGCGAATGGTTTAGCCCAAGCATAAGTTCGGGACGAACTTTGGTTGTTCAGACGCTCGGCGAACAACGAACATTATGTGGTGTTCGCAGCGAATTCGAAAGCCACAGAACCCCGTTAAAGGATGGGGCACTAACATGAAAAATTAAAAGTGCTCATTTTAAAGGCTTATATGCAAGTTATTGTCATAAAAAGTGTTTGGGGACCCGGGTCCTGCCCTAGGGGACATGTATCATGCCTATATAAGCCACATTGGAGCACTCAGAGAGCATTCCAGCCTGAGAGACTGTCGTGTCAACATCGGAAGAAGAGAAGAAGAGAAGAAGCCCAGAAGCCAGAAGTCCGGGCCTCCGCTGGCAAAAGAGCGGCATGAAGATAGCGGAGGACCCGGCAGAAGAACTGGAACACCAGGAGAAGAGGCCAGAGAGAGTGGAGAAGAGCCAACCGGACGCCGGGAGAAGAGGAACTGGAGAGACCCCCGAAGTCGGAAGAAGACCCCCGAAGCTGGAAGAAGACCCCCCCTGAGCTGTCTAATAAATTACTTTAAAAACCTGTGTAGTGTGTTTTATTATTGACACTTTTTCCCTAGGTAAATGGGTAGGGGTACCATGTACCCCATACTCATTCACATAGGGTGGGGGGCCGGGATCTGGGGGCCCTCTTATTAAAGGGGGCTCCCGGATTCCGATAAGCCCCCCGCCCGCAGACCCCGACGACCAGCGGCCAGGGTTGTCGGGAAGAGGCCCTTGTCCTCATCAACATGGGGACAAGGTGCTTTGTGGTGGGGGGGGCCACGAAGGACACCCCCTCCTCCAAAGCACCCACCCCCCATGTTGAGGGCATGCGGCCTGGTACAGTTCAGGAGGGGTCTGAGTCCATGCCCCACAGTATGTAAGGCTGCTTACATAGCGGCCGTACATAGTGTAATGAATGAAAGCAGCAAAATGACATTTCTAAAGGGAAAAAATCTGCTTGCGGCTGTAATGTATTGTCGGATCCTGGCAATATACCAGGTGACCCTGCTCCCTTCTGACATCATGTGACGTCAAGTACCATCAGAGGGGGGGCAGGGTCACCCGTTTTTGTCACCGGGTGGCCCCGCCCTTGGCTACATAAAAGCTGTCAGCGCAAAAAGGCTGCAGTCGGCGGGACGCCTCCCATCGAGGCAGAGATTTTCTGGGGGTTTTTTAGCGATTATTTCTTAATAAAGGAATTGTCAAAAACTTTCTCCTCTCATTTTTACTTTTTTGACACTTTCTTTGGTGAATGAGTAGGGGTCCAATGTACTTATTCACATGGGGGGGCGGGATCTGGGGGCCTCCTTGTTAAAGGGGGCTTCCAGATTCCGATAAGGCCCCCGCCCGCAGATCCCTACAACCACCGGGCAAGGCTTGTGGGGATGAGGCCCTTGTCCCCATCAACATGGGGACAAGGTGCTTTGGGGGGACCCCCTATGCTCAGATAAGGGTCTGGTATGGATTTTGGGGGGAGCCCCACGCTATTTTTTTTCAATTTTGGCACAGGGTTTCCCTTAAAATTCATACCAGACCTGAAGGGCCTGGTGTGAATTTTTTGGGGGGGCACACCATTTTTTTTAATTTGGCAAGGGGTTCCCCTTAATATTTATACCAGACCTGAAGGGCCTGTAATGGACATGTTCAATGATTTTTATGTATATTGCCTTTTTAATAAAGGAATTGTCAAAAACACATGTTGAAGGCATGTGGCCTGGTACAGTTCAGGAGGGGGGGCACTCTCTTGTCCCCCTCTTTTCCTGTGGTCTGCCAGGTTGAGTGCTAGGATAAGGGTCTGGTATGGATTTTAGGGGGACTCCCATGCCATTTTTTTAATTTTGGCGCAGGGTTTCCCTTAAAATCCATGCCAGAATTTGGGGGGAGCCCCATGCCATTTAAAAATTTTTTTTGCCGTGGGGTTCCCTTTAATATCCATACCAGACCTGAAGTGCCTAGTATGGATTTTGGGGGGACCTCCACACCATTTTTAAAAAAAATTGGGGTTCCCCTTAATATTCATACCAGACCCTAAGGGCCTGGTAATGAACTGGGGGGGAACCCACGCCATTTTTTTTAAAGATTTTTTTTATCTATATTGCCGGGATCCGACAATACATTCCAGCCACAAGCAGTTTTAAATTACATTTTTTCCTTTAGAAATGTAATTTTTCTGTGGTACTGTTATGAACATGGTAAAGAAGCACCACTTTACATGCAGACTAGGGAGACCCCCCAGGCACAATATTTAAAGAAATATTTAATCTTTATTGTTTCACTTTAAGCATTAATAAAATCAATGCTCCTTAAAAAAACGTCCGTTTTTAAAACTTTTTTTTTGCATTGATACATGTCCCCTTGGGCAGTACCCGGGTCCCCATATACTTTTTATGGCAATAACTTGCATATAAGCCTTTTAAATGAGCACTTTTGGTTTTTCATGTTTGTGTCCCATAGACTTTAACAGTGTTCGCACAATTTTTTTGCCTGTTGGCATGTTCTGCTGCGAACCGAACTGGGGGGGGGTGTTCGGCTCATGCCTAGTAATGACCAATGCAATCCATACATACTAAGAAACCAAAGCAAATAAATAAGTTCAGAAATGAAGTTATGTGTAATAAAATGGAATGACAAAGGGAAAAAGTATTGAACAGGCTACCTGAAATTTATTTAATACTTTGTACAAAATCCTTTGTTGGTAATGACAGTTTCAAAATGCCTCCTGTATGGAGAAACTAGTCACATGCATTGCTCAGGTGTGATTTTGGCCCCATTCTTCCACACAAACAGTCTTCAAATCTTGAAGGTTCTGTGGGCCTATTTTATGAGGCCTATCTATAGTTCTTTCCATGGATTTTTTTTTGGTTCAAGTTAGATAATTGGCTGGGCTATTCTAGCAGATTTATTTTCTTTCTTTAAACCCACTCTTGGCTTTGTGTTTGGGATCATTGCCTTGCTGAAATGTCCACCTTCTTTTCATCTTCATCATCCTTGTAGATTGAAGCAGATTTTTATCAAGAATGTCTTGGTACATTTTTCCATTGATCCTTCCTTCAATGACATGAAGTTTTCCAGTACCGTATGCTGAAATACAGGCCCACAACATGATATTCCCACCTCCAAACGTCACTGTTGAAGTGGTGTTTTTGGGGTGATGTGCAGTGCCATATGACATGGCGTGTATTATGGCATCCAAAACATCCAAACATGGCGTGTATTATGGCATCCAAAGAGTTCAATTTTGTTCTCATCTGACCAGACAATATTCTCCCAGTATTTCAGGGGGGCCCATCAGTGGTCCTGGGAAGAGATTTTTAAGCCTTTGGCCTTTGACCTTGGGGGAACATCATTGCCTCCCCTGAACCTGGATAGAAATATTAGCCCCTGTAACCCTGCGGGGGATATCACTCATCCCCCTTAGCCTTGGGGTAGTTTCCTATCAGTACTTTAGTTACACCTAAAACAGACCACAGTTAGATTTGCCCTATATTCATTCTTTTAGATCAAGAAATGTATTAACAACTATGTGGAGCCAGGGCCTGCAAAAAAAAATTGGCAATCATTTATACACAATTGGGCAGGACAGCATACTATATTGTTATTGTCTATGTCTATTATATATTGTCTACGATTGTCTTGAACTTTCAGGTTACATTTTTGAAAAAATGTGTTGTTTGGCCCATTTTAAAGTGCAACACTCCATTTTAAAGAATTTATAGAATTAAAAATAAAAAAATCATGTGAACAAAATGCAAATGGGAATATGTGTACCATTCTTATTGTAGAGTTCTCCTTTAATTCGATTCTAGAACTCACTTTTATAGGCTTCTTTTACCCTGTGGATCAGTTCTTTATTTTGTTGTTTAGGAAAATGTCAGTTCCAATCGCAGTGGGCAGACTTTTCATTTGGTGCACACATAAATAGCGACACTGGAAATATAAAAGTAATTAATCAAGCAGATGGGCTGCAATTAGCGAGTAATCTGTGTGATAAATATATCATGATTTTCTGCTTAGAGAATGAGCAGAAACCCGGAGCAGCACAGTTCATCCATAGATTCCGTACAGTATGTTTTCTATACTAAAAACAGTGCAGCGCTTTTTGTCTCCTCCAAAGTGTACATTGCTGTCTTGCAGCCGAGTTTGCCATTTTGTGACTTACACAGAAGACTATTTGAAAAGCATAAAAGGACTCTGTGGTCTTTCATAATGCATGATGCTTTGGCACTTCTTCACACAATCATAAGTCGCACCTGTTAGGATTAAATAAGAATGACCAGATGGAAAACCAAGATGCCTACACAAAGCTGGCGTGTAACTTGGCATAACTGGCACAGGCAGAGCCGTAGGAACAGGCCCCTTGCTCTTGTGCTCTTGCCAAGCTTGCTGAAGTTGAGGACAGTAATCATTTATTTTAACAAATGTGTGCTTAGGGGTTCTGTTATTGATTGCTGTCTAGCAGGGATGCAAGTTTACTGTGATCTGTGATATGACTTCTTTATCTTTTTTTATTTTGCTATTTTGTTATGCTGTGCCAGTACGTTCAAAGAAGACAAATAATGTGAACACTAGAGGACTTGAGTATTTACTTGACCAGGGACTGACGTTGTGATCAGAGCGCTCTTTTCTACCTTGTTGTGCTGTGCCAATATGTACGGAGTGCTTACTCCTGTAGGAGCCGCTGGATATGATGGGTTCTCTGTTCTGCCATGACTCTTTAAACTGCTCATATCCCACTGAAATACCTATGTAACTTAAAAGTTAGTATGCTACCACTTTATAATACTGCACAGAAAATAAACCACAAGCAACAGGATGGTAGACTGAAAGCAAAACGGGGGAAAGCACAAGCACCTTCTAAGTGTAGCATTAAGGGAGTTCAATGCAGATAAAAACAAGTGTGCAGATAAAAACAAGTGTTACTCACAAAAGTATAAAAATCATAGGCATATAGCACTGTAGCTAAGGTCCTCAGCATCACCACCCTGGGGGTACCCGATGATTGTAGAGGCTGTATCCACGCAATCAAGGAGCGACTCCTTTGTGCCGTCATTATCCACACATCCCATCCCAGAAGTGACATCAGCAGGGCCAGTGCTACCACTAGGCAAACTAGGCAGCTGCCTAGGGCGCACTGCTACCTAGGGCGTCCAGCCACTGGTGTTCCTACTTCTCTCTGCAGAAAGAAACTAAGTCTCAGCATCAACAGGCAACCGCCGTTCTGTTCACACATAGTGTCAGAGGCGCATCAGTAGCGGAGGACTGTGTCTGTGTCCCGACTCCCGAATGAATGGAAGCAAGCAAACATTCATTGATGGGCACTGGTAAGCTACATTTGATGGGCGCTGGTGAGTCTGCATTTGATGGGCGCTGGTGAGTCTGCATTTGATGGGCGCTGGTGATGCTGCATTTGATGTGCGCTGGTGAGGCTGCATTTGGTGAACGCTGGTGAGTCTGCATTTGATGGGCGCTGGTGAGGCTGCATTTGATGGGCGCTGGTGATGCTGCATTTGATGGGCACTGGTGGGCTGTATTTGATGGGTGCTTCATTAAAAAGGTGGTGCATACATGGGCAGGGCAAAGGGGCTGGAGTCAGGGGTGGAGCAGGGGGGGTGGCAAAATGAGGTTTCGTCTAGGGTGTCAAAAATCCTTCCACTAGCCCTGGACGTAAGGGCGGCCCGACAGTGCGTTCCACGGACTCAGGAAACAGCAGAGTCCACTGATGCATCCTAGATTGTGTGGATACAGCCTCTACATCCATCAGGTACCCTCAGGACGGTGATGCTAAGGACCTTAGCTACAGTGCTATATGCCTGTGATTTTTATTTTGTGAGTAACACTCATTTTTATCTGCATTAAACTCCCTTCATGCTACACTTAGTGCTTGTGTTTTCTCCCCTGTTTGTCTTCCAGAGTTGCTTCTTGCTCTTACACTGAGCTGCCACGACAGTGAGCATTCTACATCGCCACTAACTTTTTCAGGATTCCCATATGGACTGTTATTTTCCTTATTAAGAACTCTAGGCTCACACTTATTACTTGCACTTTGCACTAATTATTATTTGTCTTTAGGCTGAAAGCAAGGCTAAAGAAAGAGGCGGGGCCTCGGAAATGTGTTTCGGCCTGCATCCTTCTGTCTGTCTCAGTCCCTTGTCAGCAGTGTTTTGAAGGCTTGAGATGCCACCGTCTTTCCGCTATTGCTGTAGGTCCCTGCCTGTGCTCTCCAGCCCCTGTCCAATCCATCCTGGCAACTGCAGCTGTATTCCTGCATGTACTTACACTTACCACTGGAACATGGGATCAGAGTTTTACATGTAAGTGTGTCTTTGAATATAGGGTGCTGTTTTTATCCACGCCGAGCTGGCACCCTTTTGCATTTATTGCATATCCTCTGCAATAGAAATTTCAAATTTGCTGAGATAGTCCCTAGGGGTTAATTACTTATTGAGGGATACAGACACTGCAACTTTCCTTTTTGGAACACTGAAAGTGCACCAGGTTTTTATATATGAGACCCTCCTATTTAGGGAGTCAATTAGTTTTGCAAGGATAAAGTAAAACACATAGCTTTTTTTTCCTTCAGAACAGAAAAGGGTAAGACTTTTCTATATTCATTTTTTAAAATCCTTGCAATGTACATTGATCACCCAGAGAGATTTTTTTTTTCTCAACAAAAGTGGAGTTTAAGCTTTTCATTCCTTCCATCAACATACAGATGTTAAAAGTACATAATGATTTGTCTTAACAAAAACAGGAAGAAATAATTTTTTTCTTATAAAGGGACATAGTGTTTTCTTCCAAGTTTGGATTGTCTTTAAACAGTTCTTTCCTTCAGACTACAGAGGATAATTATAATCTTTTTACGGTTTCTTGCAGTATTTTACTCTTTGCACTCCTTATCTTTTTGCCTTCGTCTCACCATGCAGTTCTAGACCTTGTTCTCCAGACTCATATATATATTAATATAACTTCCATCTGCCAGACTTCAGCTAAAACTATGCATATTCCCAAGGCTGTATTTACCATAATGACACTGATGGGTCAGTGCCTGGAATAACAGGGTAAGATGGGTAGCGCCAAGTCTCAAAATGTAAAACCTACTTACCTCGAGACACTTATGTCTATTTTCAGAAAATATTATAAACTATTGGGGCAATATATGCAGTAGATAACTGTGGAGTTTGAAAACTCTATATAATGGAAGAAACATAAAACCAACTCTCCTTTCTATTGTTTGTTGGTCTGTAAAAAGTTACCAGTGAATATAAGGCAAACAGCATGTTTCCCCCTCAATGTAATTAATATTTAGTGTTTGCTAAAATAATAAAAGCATAGTGCCAATACATACAGCCCTTTATGTTCACCATAGGGATGAACAGAGTGGTTTTGCTGTAAAATTACCAAATTCGCTGTAGCAGAAACACTTTTAATGGTGCACATCAAGCTGCTTAGATGAGATTTGTTTAAAAAAAAAATTTTTCTTTAGAAGGTGTTTTTTTTTGTTTTGTTTTTTAGGGGGGAAGTATTTAGGGTAGTTTATTTAATGCAGGGCTAATTTAAAGCAGAACTCTGGTCAAATTTTTTTATCCATGTGCTTGTTGCTGATCTTCTACTTTCATCAAGTTTGCCATCCATGTTCTTCCGAGCTCTGTAGTTTCTCTGTAATAGGCTGCTGAACTTGCTGAAAAACCATTATTGCCTGCTGACATCCTGTTTGTAAGACCTTCTATCCCTCTCCTAAGCTCAGCCAGCGGTCTGACACGCCCCCTTCTAGTCCATTGAAAATGAGCAGGGAGGAAGACATGTTGTTGTGGGAGGAGGGGGTCTCACAGCCCCCAGTCTGTGCCGCCCAGGGGCGGACTGACCATTGAGCCACTCAGGCACTGCCCGAGGGCCCTGGGCCACTAGGGGGCCCCATCAGGGTTGCCAGCCTCAGTAAAACCAGGGACAGTATGTATAAATCTGTGTTTTTTTTACATCTGTCTGTGTACAGTATACTGTGTGTACATGTATGTGTATACTGTGTGATTGTATACTGTGTGTGTGTATACTGTGTGGCCCCATAATCTCTGATTGCCTGGGGGCCCCATAATCTCCTATTGCCCGGGGGCCCCATGAGCTATCAGTCCGCCCCTAGTGCCGCCCATGGAGGAAGTGTCCTCCTTCTCCTCTCCTCTCCCTCCTTCTCCTCCCTGCCAAATGCTGCTCGCACTGTGCCACCCGCCTCCCCACCTGCTATCTCCACGCAGAGCGGGGATTATTATTAGAAATCAGTTATATGACACAGAGGGGATGTCCCACTGTGTCAGGTATTGTATATCAGAACACCGATCACTGATGTCTGCCTCCCTCCGGTATTAGCACAGTGCTCTGTCAATCATAATACCGGGAGGTGGGACATCAGCACTCGGTGTTCTCATATACAATACCTGACACAGTGGGACATCCCCTCTGTGTCATATAACTGATTTCTAATAATAATCCCTGCCCTACACTGGTGGTACCTGACAAGCTGCACTGGTGGGACAGACATGTTGCACTTGTGGTCCCTGGCATTCGGCACTGGTGGTCAGGGCAGGACTTATTGTGTCTTGGTCAGAATGAGAATAAAACACTTATTTTCCTGGAAAACATATTGAAAAACAAACAAATACCTTGTAAGGCAGCCCGGGAAAGACAGATACTACACTTAGGCCCCTTTCACACTTATATGACTTGTCCCACGATTTTGTACTGCAAAATCGTATGACAAGTCATTCTCCATGATTTTCAATGACTACCATTCATATTGGCACGACTTTAAGTCGTGCCGACTTCAAAGTAGTCCCTGCACTACTTTGGTCCAACTTCTATGCGAGTTGTACTCCATAGACCTTAATGTTAAACCCTGAAGTAGCATGCAAGTCGTGCCTGAATAATATAGACACGACTTCAGTACGACTTTGTAAGCACAAGCCTGGCTCGCTGATCGGGAAAGGAAAACTTTTTTCCTTTCGCGATGAGCAACAGGCAGTGCTGACAGCTGTCTGGTATGAATCCAGAGGGGGAACTCCACGCCAAGTTTTAAATGAAAAAACCGGCGTGGGTTCCCCCCCAGGGGCATACCAGGCCCTTAGGTCTGGTATGGATCTAAGGGGAACCCCCTACGCCAAAAAATCGGCGTGGGGTCCACCCCAAAATCCATACCAGACCCTTATCCGAGCATGCAGCCCGGCCAGTCAGGAATGGCGGTGGGGACGAGCGAGCGCCCCCCCCTCCTGGACCGTACCAGGCCGCATGTCCTCAACATGGGGGGTGGGTGCTTTAGGGCATGGGGGGCACCCTGCCGACCCCCCCACCCCAAAGCACCTTGTCCCCATGTTGATGAGGACAAGGGCCTCTTCCCGACAACCCTGGCCGTTGGTTGTCGGGGTCTGCGGGCGGGGGGCTTATCGGAATCCGGGAGCCCCCTTTAATAAGGGAGCCCCCAGATCCCGGCCCCCCACCCTATGTGAATGAGTATGGGGTACATGGTACCCCTACCCATTCACCTAGGGAAAAAAGCGTCAATAAAAAAACACAGTACACAGGTATTTAAAATAATTTATTAGGCAGCTCCGGGATCTTCTTCCGACTTCGGGGGTCCTCTTCCGACTTCGGGGGTCTCTCCGGCGTCTCCTCCCGGTGTCCGCATCTTCTGCCGGCTCCTCCGCTTTCTTCTGCAGCTCAATTGCTAGCGGTGGTCCGGACTTCTGCCTTCTGCCTTCTGCCTTCTTCTTTTCTTCCAGAGATGTTGACACAATGCTCTCTCCAGCTGGAATGGTCTCTGAACGCTCCGCAGCGGACTTATATAGGCGGTGACCCCGCCCCCTTATGAGGTGACTGTCCCGGGGCATGCTGGGACTGTACCGTCATAAGGGGGCGTGGTCATCACCCGGTGACCACGCCTCCTAAAACGTCACAGTCCCAGCATGCCCAGGGACTGTGACGGCATAAGGGGCGGGGTCACCACCTATATAAGTCCGCTGCGGAGCGTTCAGAGACCATTCCAGCTGGAGAGAGCGTCGTGTCAACATCTCTGGAAGAAAAGAAGAAGGCAGAAGGCAGAAGTCCGGACCACCGCTAGCAATTGAGCTGCAGAAGAAAGCGGAGGAGCCGGCAGAAGATGCGGACACCGGGAGGAGACGCCGGAGAGACCCCCGAAGTCGGAAGAGGACCCCCGAAGTCGGAAGATCCCGGAGCTGCCTAATAAATTATTTTAAATACCTGTGTACTGTGTTTTTTTATTGACGCTTTTTTCCCTAGGTGAATGGGTAGGGGTACCATGTACCCCATACTCATTCACATAGGGTGGGGGGCCGGGATCTGGGGGCTCCCTTATTAAAGGGGGGTCCCGGATTCCGATAAGCCCCCCGCCCGCAGACCCCGACAACCAACGGCCAGGGTTGTCGGGAAGAGGCCCTTGTCCTCATCAACATGGGGACAAGGTGCTTTGGGGTGGGGGGCCGGCAGGGTGCCCCCCATGCCCTAAAGCACCCACCCCCCATGTTGAGGGCATGCGGCCTGGTACGGTCCAGGAGGGGGGGGGGCGCTCGCTCGTCCCCACCCCCATTCCTGACCGGCCGGGCTGCATGCTCGGATAAGGGTCTGGTATGGATTTTGGGGGGGACCCCACGCCGATTTTTCGGCGTAGGGGGTTCCCCTTACGATCCATACCAGACCTAAGGGCCTGGTATGCCCCTGGGGGGGGAACCCACGCCAGTTTTTTTATTTAAAACTTGGCGTGGAGTTCCCCCTTATGATTTATACCAACTACTGTGTTTTCATTTGTTAATGCCAAAAACGTGGCAAAGTAGTACTGCTCCCAAATCGCGGTAAAATCGCGGCAAATCGCGGCAAAATCGGGGCCGCGAAATCGCGGTAAAATCGCGCGACTTTGAAGTCGTATAAGTGTGAAAGGGGCCTTAGGCAGGCTCCTGCGCTCCAGGCAGCTCCTGTCACGGTCACGTCGGCTCTGCACCTGAGACTCCGAGTCCGACGTGACTGACTCAATGACGTCACTTGTTGCTAGACGCCAGGCGGCCCAGGCGCTAGCAATGAGTGCAGGGTTGCCAAGCCAATGGCGTGGCTCCACCCACCTTCAGGCTCCTCCTGGTCCGTCCTGCGTAATTACACATTAGAGTCTCTCTCTCTGCGCCGCTGATCGGCTGATGAGACAGAGAGAGACTCGGGCAGAGCAGCGCTGCAGCCAAGTGAGGACCAGTGTGAGTCACCGCTGTTTCATCTGATCTAGCTGAAGATATATGAAGATATTTAAAACGTAAACGGGTGGGGCCCGCGGGGCCCCCTATTGGGCAGGGCCCATAGGCTTGAGCCCAGTCAAGCCCAGTGGTAAGTCCGGCCCTGCTGGTGGTGGTCCCTGGCATTTGGCACTGGTGGTGGTTCCTGACATTCGGCACTGGTAGTCCCTGACATTTGGCTCTGGTGGTCCCTGACATTTGGCTCTGGTGGTCCCTGACATTTGGCTCTGGTGGTCCCTGACATTCAGCTCTGTTGGTCCCTGACATTCAGCACTGCTGGTGATCCCTGACATTTGGCTCTGGTGGTCCCTGACATTCGGCACTGGTGGTCCCTGACATTCATCACTGGTGGTGGTCCCTGACATTTTGCTCTGGTGGACCCTGACATTTTGGCTCTGGTGGTCCCTGACATTCGGCACTGGTGGTCCCTGACATTTTGGCTCTGGTGGTCCATGACATTTGGCTCTGGTGATCACTGACATTTGCCACTGGTGGTCCCTGATATTCGGCTCTGGTGGTCCCTGACATTTTGGGTCTAGTGGTCCCTGACATTCGGCACTGGTGGTCCCTGACATTTTGGCTCTAGTGGTCCTTGACATCCGGCACTGGTGGTCCCTGACATTCGGCTCTGGTGGTCCCTGACATTGGGCTCTGGTGGTCCCTGACATTCAGCACTGGTGGTTCCTGAAATTTGGCACTGGTGGTCCCTGACATTTGGCTCTGGTGGTCCCTGACATTCGGCTCTGGTGGCGGTTCCTGAAATTTGGCTCTGGTGGTCCCTGACATTCAGCACTGGTGGTGGTCACTGACATTTGGCTCTGGTGGTCCTTGACATTCGGCTCTAGTGGTCCCTGATATTTGGCTCTGGTGGCCCCTGACATTCGGCACTGGTGGTGGTCCCTGACATTCGGCACTGGTGGTGGTCCCTGACATATGGCTCTGGTGGTCCCTGACATTCGGCACTGTTGGTGGTCCTTGACATTGTGCTCTGGTGGTCCCTGACACTCGGCTCTGGTGGTCCCTGACGTTGCACTGGTTTGCATTTATAAAGCTGTAACCTATCATACTGTGTGTTAAGTATGGCTGGCTGGGTGCAGAATGAGGGGTGTGATTTATGTTGAAGTGGGCGAGTTGACATTTACATGTACAAGCCTAGTGTACCTCCCACATTCACTCCCATCCCAAGGATTCATGGGAAAGGTAGGCTGATTACAGTTAGAGAGAGAGAGAAGAGGATATGAAGCAATCACTATTCTAAAAGATCCTCCCTGCCAGAATAGATAATGCATTTTTTGAATCACAGAGCCGACTTCCTGAAAACTAAATCAGACATATCTCTTAAAAATTTCACAACTGTAATAACTGTTTAGTGTTTTTTGTGGGGGAGTGTACTAATGGGGGATTTTTTGAAAATCCCGGAGTTCTGCTTTAATGTGCTTTGTATTTAAGCTTTATTCTTTTTTTGTGTCTTTGATCATATCTGTGTTCCCTCACTTCCAATGTTTTATTTTGTTTTGTCACTGTCTTTTTCTTTCTGTAAAAATAAATACATTAAAATAATGGTTTGATCAAGAAGCAGTAGAATGGTTCCAGGATAGATGAAAGGAGGCATTTAAAGCCAAAACCAACCATAAAACTTTGTAATTTTCCCTTCCCTGTTGACTCCACTGCATTTTACCAAAATTAAAACGATTGCACAATACCTTTAACTTCCCCCTACAGTTTTACTAAACAGGCAGGGTTTACTCTACCAACGAGGGTTAATCATAATATAATTAAAGACCAACTCCGGGAAACTTGAAAATTTTCCCTTGCAGTGGGGCAGAGCCCACACTGCAAACCTTTGCTTCTCATTTAGGTCAGGGCATGAAAAAGTACTTATTTACCCTCCATGCTGCTACACCAGTCCCCACAGCATCTTCTGCCCCATGCTGATGTCATCAGACCTTAGCTCTGCATTGGATAAGATGACACCGATAGACAGTCCACCACTAGAACATTGGGGAGTGCCATCCTGGGGAAGAGGAACATCTGGTACGTAAAAGTGTTTTTACTTTCCCTTGCCTCGTTAACCCTTGCAATGTGGGTGTAGCCCTACTGCAAGGGAGAATTTTCAGATTTCCCAGAGCTGGGTTTTACCCTCATGGCTACAAAACAAAAAGCACTGGATAATGCAGGTAAAACAAATTATTAACAATTGTAAAGCAACAAATTGCACTCATTGTCATTGTGACAAAATCATTGTCACAAAGCAAGATACACAGCACGGATCAGTGTATGCAGACTTGAAGCACTCCCTGTGTAAAAGCTGACATCCATGGAAGAAGGAAAGTGCTGACAGCTGGTGTGAACATTGGGTAACAACATTGCATGGATGGAACACTTAGATCAGTTGTATAGCATCTTCCATGCAAGAGCCTCAACTCATAGACACCATCTAAGCACTAAAATGTTTCAAGTCTCTGCCTCTTCCTCAAAGTTTAGCCATCTTGGATACAGAGAGTGCTCTCTGGTGCCATTCATAATGATCAAATGAGAGAGCCATCAGAAGACCAGCTTGCTCTCCCAATAAGCTAACAACAGCTTATAACTCTGACAGTTGTGCAGATTTAAATTCCCAGTGTATCAGATGATCAAACCCACCTACAGTGGGGCAAAAAAGTATTTAGTGAGCCACCAAGTTCTGCAAGTTCTCCCACTTAAAAAGGTGAGAGAGGCCTGTCATTGTCATCATATACCTCAACTATGTGAGAAAAATTGTGGAAACAAATCCAGACAATCACATTGTCTGATTTTTGAAAGATTTAATTTGCAAATTATGGTGGAAAATAAGTATTTGGTCACCTACAAACAAGAAAGATTTCTGGCTCTCACAGACCTGTATCTTCTTCTTTAAGAGGCTCCTCTGTCCTTCACTCATTACCTGTATTAATGGCACCTGTTTGAACTTGTTATCAGTATAAAAGACACCTGTCCACAACCTCAAACAGTCACACTCCAAACTCCACTGTGGTGAAGACCAAAGAGCTGTTGAAGGACACCAGAAACAAAATTGTAGACCTGCACCAGGCTGGGAAGACTGAATCTGCAATAGGCAAGCAGCTTGGTGTGAAGAAATCAACTGTGGGAGCAATGGTTAGAAAATGGAAGACATACAAGACCACTGATAATCTCCCTCGATCTGGGGCTCCATGCAAGATCTCACCCCGTGGGGTCAAAATGATCCCAAGAACGGTGAGCAAAAATCCCAGAACCACACAGGGGGACCTGGTGAATGACCTGTAGAGAGCTGGGACCAACGTAACAAAGGCTACCTTCAGTAACACACTACCCCGCCAGGGACTCAGATCCTGCAGTGCCAGACGTGTCCCCCTGCCAGTACATGTCCGGGCCATTCTGAGGTTTGCTAGAGAGCATTTGGATGATCCAGGAGAGAATAGGGAGAATGTCATATGGTCAGATGAAACCAAAGTAGAACTGTTTGGTAGAAACACAACTCGTCGTGTTTGGAGGAGAGAGAATGCTGAGTTGCAACCAAAGAACACCATACCTACTGTAAAGCATGGGGGTGGCAACATCATGCTTTGGGGCTGTTTCTCTGCAAAGGGAACAGGACGACTGATCTGTGTACATGAAAAAATGAATGGGGCCATGTATCATGAGATTTTGAGTGCAAACCTCCTCCCATAAGCAAGGGCACTGAAGATGAAACATGGCTGGGTCTTTCAGCATGACAATGATCCCAAACACACCGCCCAGACAATGAAGGAGTGGCTTCGTAAGAAGCATTTCAAGGTCCTGGAGTGGCCTAGCCAGTCTCCAGATCTCAACCCCATAGAAAACCTTTGGAGGGAGTTGAAAGTCTGTGTTGCCCAGCGACAGCCCCAAAACATCACTGCTCTAAAGGACATCTGCATGGAGGAATGGGCCAACATACCAGCAACAGTGTGTGACAACCTTGTGAAGACTTACAGAAGACGTTTGACCTCTGTCATTGCCAACAAAGGATATATAACAAAGTATTGAGATGAACTTTTGATATTGACAAAATACTTATTTTTCACCATAATTTGCAAATTAATTCTTTCAAAAATCAGACAATGTGATTGTCTAGATTTGTTTCCACATTTTGTCTCTCATAGTTGAGGTATACCTATGATGACAATTGCAGGCCTCTCTCATCTTTTTAAATGGGAGAACTTGCACAATCGTTGGCTGACTAAATACTTTTTTGCCCCACTGTGTGTGTATATATATATATATATATATATATATATATATATATATATATATATATATATATATATATATATATATATACACACTCTGCATCCAGTGTAGCCTACATCTACAGTGCATTCCGTGGTGTACAGTTGCTAATACAGTGCAGGCGGGGGACACAATATCTAATATAGTGTGTACAGTTGCTAATACAGGCAGGCAGTGTACACAGTATACAATGCAGTGCAGCCGTTGTACAGTTGCTAATACAGTGCAGTGTACACAGGATCTAATACAGTGTGTACAGTTTCTAATAGATGCCAGGCAGTGTATTTATATATACAGTCTAGAATATATATATATATATATATATATATATATATATATAGATATATATATATATTGTTGTGAATTCCTGAATAAATATATTTTATATTTCCTGGCAGAAACATGAGAGATGCTTAGCCCTCAAAAACCAGATGAACTGTTGCCCTTTCATCGACCTTTAAGGACAAATTAGACGCTCTCATGTTTTCCAAGTTTTACTACTTCTTTAAATATTGAAGACTTTTACAAGCATGTATTGTAAAGGAAGCTGTTGGAACAAAGACTATTCCTGTCACAAAACAAGGAGATACTTACATGGTATTGTGAATAAACAAACACGGCCACAGGACACAAGGAGACATAGACTTTTATAGCATAGAGATAGACTCACATTGTGTTCGAGTGGAGAGCTGTTTAAATAGCTAACACCTTGGCAAAGAGAACCCATTGTATGAACTTTTTAGGATGGTTTATACAAACAAGTCAGTTCTAAACACCCAGTGAGAATGTTCAAGGTCCCTCTCAACACATTAGTGAAAGTTGAATATTGTGCTAGTTAAAATAATATAAGGTATCAATAAGGTTATCATAAGTCATTTTAAACTATCTCTGACATTGTAGGTCACAGAGACATTATAATGTTGGCGTCGGCGGACCCAACAACTTTGCTATGAAGAAAATGTATATGAAAGTGTGATTATATAAGTAGAAGTGTTTTAGGTAACGAATTAGTATTAGGAAAAACATATAATCATGATTATAATCTTATAAGATTGTGGCCTACACTTAAGATAAACAAATGTTCAGTGGAGATACCAGAAGTTATACAGGTATCCATATAAATAATCATTTTATGTGGTATTGATGAAATATATAACAATGTGTGTATTTCCTAGATAGACCAGTTTACAGATATACATTTATAGAGATACAGTTATATAACCAAGTTATGTAATGATGATTAATCAAACTTATACTGAGTGTATTTTACATTAGACCGAGTACCAGAATATTTAAAAGTATATACCTATCCTTACCATTATACACCTTATGAAAATAGGACGTATTAATTTAAAAGGATGGACTCAAAACATGTGTGAGACACCTGGTGGTTGAAGGTGGTATTATTTGAACTCACTAAGTTTCCAGAGGAAGTTAATAATTAAGTCTCCTAACCCAATGGGAAGTGAGCCACCTCCTTTTGGGCAGGGCCATTATAATTTTTATGGTCTTATTATCTGAAATGGTATTTAGAGGCAAGGAAGATGGGAGACATGGACCAACCAACGAACGAACGGAAGGAGGAGAGAGCTCAGGGGGAGAGCTCAGGGATCCACCCTGAAGGGGGGACACTGGGGGACACACACACTCCCAGACTGACACTCATGCACCATGCATGAATACATCTCTTTACATTCATGAAAATTCCTCAACACCTAATACTTAGAACTCAGAGGTCACAAGAAGTAAATCCTCTTTAGGAGTATCCATTTTGAAACTACGGCAGCCATCTTAACTCTGGTAACTAGCCCATAGGAATTGCAGCCATCCTGGAATGGGTAATTATGTCATGTTGATTTTATTTTGCATGTTCTCTCAAATATTGATATGTTCTCACAAATATTGATGTATTGAATATTATACAGTTGATAATCATTCTCCCGAATCAATAACCGCCTTGTAGATTTTTCTCTAAAGATTCAGATTTTTCATTATATTTTTCTTTTTGCATAGTTGCCACATTTATTGACAAAGCAGACATCTAATTTATTTCACAATTTTAACCACTTACTTACCTGCAGCAAAGTAACGGTTGTACGTGTGAAATACAGATGTTCTGTTTAATTGTCAAGTTCACAAGGTTATTGATTCTACCGAGAAGTTATCATGGTGGTATTATGTCAAAGGGACGGTACGCCCATTTTTGCAAGTGTTTTTATTGATTTTCAAGACGTTCATGTAACGCAATCGGTATCTTAATTTCATGTGATTATTTGTGTTTGTTTACCAATAAAATTTCTATTTTGTGTGACCACACGTCTCCGTGAATAAGTTTCACAAGTATAGACTGCGTCACATAGATTGATTTTGTATCTTAAAAATATCTTCGTTAAAAATTACTCAAGGATAATTATTGTGCGGGAAACCTGTCCTTAAAAAGGCACAACTTATTCTGACTGAAAATTCACGACATAATGGAGGCACTGAGCTGAGATAACGTCGATGTTTTGTACAAGATCAATCATACAGTAGTTATGGTGGTGACATACATAATACTTTGCATGAAATTTTAATTATTAATTTTTGGAAAATTTTTATTTTTATGCCAAAAATGTCTGGTCAAAGTGAATTTCATGTTGGGGGGGATGATCAAGAGTCAGCCCTTAGTGGTAGTATGAGTACTCAGAGAAAATTGGTACAAGTACAGGAAATGTTGGAAATAATTTCTAAAATTGAAATGACGGATCATGTCAGAAAAAGTTTGTCTAATGAGACTGGTCTAGAAGCATACATTAAAGACCGTAAAAGCCGCGCCAGTCAGTTAATGAAAGACATGTGGAACGCGGAAGGTCAAAGTAATGAACTCACAGACAGCTTCTCTAAGACAAAGGGAATAAAAAGGCTTGATCACCTTCTTTTGGAATTAAGTATTATCCTGCTGTATCTTCAGATTGAGTTCAAATATCAAAGTACCCAACAGAAAGATGATATCTTAGATTTTCTAGATAAAATTGAACAAGCAAAAAGGGATGCTAAAACAATTATGGACGGACTCCACCAAATAAGTAAAGAGTGGGAACAATTAATAGAGGAGAGGGAGAGTTTTCTGCAGGAAAACGAGTCTCCTGACGAAAATTGCCGAGTAATAGGCAGTGGAAATTTAGGAAGTTGCCGAGTAATAGGCAGTGGAAATTCAGGAAGTTGGCATGAACCCCTAATTAAGCAATTAGAAAAAGTAATAGAACAAATGAAGTTTATGCCCCAGGGTAATACTCAGATACGCATCCCTGAAAGGGACGAGTTTGATAGTACTTCAGAATCTGACTCTGAATATGATTCTGACTCTGATTCTGAATATGAAGGTTGGGAGTCAGACGATGAGGAGGAATCGGAAAAAGAATCAATATCTTACCCCAAGCCATCTGTAGAGCAAAGGGGAGTAAAAAGTGAAGTACCACATGAAAGGGGATCTAATCAATTTTCTTTGGGATCAAAAAAAAAGCTAGACACCCCTAAACAAGATACCTCAGAAATAAAAAAATTTGTAAATGATGCTGTCCCAGTCTTTAGTGACGAGTCTGACAGTACTTCAAAATCTGACTCTGAATCTGAATATGAAAGTTGGGAGTCAGACAATGGGGAGGAATCAGAAAAAGAACCAATATCCTACCCCAAGCCATCTGTGGAGCAAACGGTAAAAAGTGAACCACCACATGAAAGGGGATCTAATCAATTTTCTTTGGGATCAGAGAAAAAGCCAGACACCCCTAAACAAGACACCTCAGAAATAATAAAATTTGTAAATGATGCTGTCCCAGTCTTTAAGGAAGAGGAATCCATGTGCGTTATTGACCACATCGAGACCTATGAAAATACCCTATCAGTTTTAGGCCTCGAAAATCTGGCTGTGCTCAAAAGTGCTTCCCACGTAGCAGAAAAGGAGCCAGATCACAACCACCCTGAGTTTAAATCCACATCTTCCAAGGCCCTACCTAACTACATAAAAGTGAGTTTAGCAAAAGATTACAAAGGGGGGTGTCCACCAGAGTCGTTGGTAAAAGAAAGTAACAATTTGTATTCTTTCCAACAGACTGATGAAAACAAAGGGGGGCCTGAGCCCTCAAATAAATTTGTGAATGAAATTCATGTATCTCCTAAATCAGTACATGGTGAAACCCAGAAAAAGACATACGCTGACATAGTCAGAGGAGACGTGCCAAAGAGTTTCCCTAGCAGGAGACCAGATACCCCACCAAATAGAAGGGGGGAGCAAAGACCACCTCGGAAGTACCACCCATGGGATCCTGGCCCAAACTTCGAAAGAAACTATAGGGTGTATCTCCCACGGGTCAGAATTAAACCTAAGGGTAGACACCCTCACCAGTGTAATTGGCCCCGGGGGCCTACACGGGTAAATAGGGAGCAATCACAGGGTAGGACACCCCAAAATCCCCGGAAAAATAGGGAGCAACTAAGGCCCAGACAAATATCCCAAAATGAAGACAGTGGTTCTGATGGGGATATGTCTGATCAAACTGAGCCAGTAGTCCCTAGAAGGCACAGAAACCGGGTCCCACGACCCAATTCTGATCAACCCGTAAGCAATGCAAAATCCAAAATCATCCAAATTATGAATAAGTTACACGGTTTTATTGCTGTACGGAACGTGAATAGCATTTCTTCAAGGGGCAAATCCTGTGGCCAACCAAGGGCCACAGAGCCTTTGAAGCGCCTATGGTAAAATAAATCAGAGGAATGCACTGAATAAAGGTATAGGAGACAGAAGTTCTAACACCATGTTTTTCCCCAGGTCACAGTAATGAGGATCCTGAAATCCCTACCGGGGGATGGTGGTTGTTAGATATTAATTATTCTCCTATTTTTCAGTGGTCACTTCATTCCTCTGACATACACAGGTCGCTCCAAACAGCCTAATTTCAAGAAGTCGCCTAAGACGGTGATTCCAGAGGGAGACCGAATCCTAAAGACATTAATATCAGGAGGCCTAAATGGTTTGATATTTTGGTAAAAGATGAGGAGTCACCCGCATAAGGTAGTTTGATTGCCTCAAAAGATTTGTATTGACCCCAAAGGGGGGAGATTTTATTTGTTTTATTCCTCACAAGTAGAAGGTTGACTATAATGTCAAATATCTTAGTACTGACAATAAGTGGCACATGTCAAACTTAAACGTTTTAATTGTTATTATTCCAGAACCGCTACAAGTAAGCTAAAAAAAAAATGGTTCTGAAGAATGTCAGTCAGTCATTCATGTCTGGTATCCACAGCTGTAAAGAAATGTCCTCATGTTAATAAGCCCTGAGCTTTGTCTCCCATAGCAAATGTTTCATATATTGTCATACTATCCAGAGCGTTTAGTTAAAGGACTGATGACACAATGGAAAAAAAAAAAAAGGGCTCTGAGGAAGCCCAGGATACCAGCTTAACATTGAGATTTCAAACACAGATCATGTAAAAAAAAAAAAAAAAAGGAGACTATATATGTCTTTTCTAACGGAATCCATTTTCTCTTACAGGACTAAGATGTCCATGAGCCGGTCAACAGAACCGAGAGCCCAATGTGTGTGAAACATCCAGCGAAGGAAACGTATGGGGGATTCCGGAACACCACTGATGGCCAGTCTACACGGACAAACCTCCCAGGACGGCCAAGACCCAAAGGTGCCCGAAGTGATCCATTTCCCGCCAACCAACGGATGACGGCCCTGAGATGCACACATCGATCACCAACCCATTTTGTGTTTTCCCTTCAAAGAATTACACCCACATGAAGGTGTCTACACCCTTTAAACATAGATCTACAATCTGGATCCATCTCCACGACTAAAATTAAAAACCAGAAGGGAGCCATATTTCTTCAATATGTGGCGGTGGTGAAGTCTTTCAAACGACTCCCGGCATTTGCACACTTCACAAGGGGGGATTTGTTGTGAATTCCTGAATAAATATATTTTATATTTCCTGGCAGAAACATGAGAGATGCTTAGCCCTCAAAAACCAGATGAACTGTTGCCCTTTCATCGACCTTTAAGGACAAATTAGACGCTCTCATGTTTTCCAAGTTTTACTACTTCTTTAAATATTGAAGACTTTTACAAGCATGTATTGTAAAGGAAGCTGTTGGAACAAAGACTATTCCTGTCACAAAACAAGGAGATACTTACATGGTATTGTGAATAAACAAACACGGCCACAGGACACAAGGAGACATAGACTTTTATAGCATAGAGATAGACTCACATTGTGTTCGAGTGGAGAGCTGTTTAAATAGCTAACACCTTGGCAAAGAGAACCCATTGTATGAACTTTTTAGGATGGTTTATACAAACAAGTCAGTTCTAAACACCCAGTGAGAATGTTCAAGGTCCCTCTCAACACATTAGTGAAAGTTGAATATTGTGCTAGTTAAAATAATATAAGGTATCAATAAGGTTATCATAAGTCATTTTAAACTATCTCTGACATTGTAGGTCACAGAGACATTATAATGTTGGCGTCGGCGGACCCAACAACTTTGCTATGAAGAAAATGTATATGAAAGTGTGATTATATAAGTAGAAGTGTTTTAGGTAACGAATTAGTATTAGGAAAAACATATAATCATGATTATAATCTTATAAGATTGTGGCCTACACTTAAGATAAACAAATGTTCAGTGGAGATACCAGAAGTTATACAGGTATCCATATAAATAATCATTTTATGTGGTATTGATGAAATATATAACAATGTGTGTGTTTCCTAGATAGACCAGTTTACAGATATACATTTATAGAGATACAGTTATATAACCAAGTTATGTAATGATGATTAATCAAACTTATACTGAGTGTATTTTACATTAGACCGAGTACCAGAATATTTAAAAGTATATACCTATCCTTACCATTATACACCTTATGAAAATAGGACGTATTAATTTAAAAGGATGGACTCAAAACATGTGTGAGACACCTGGTGGTTGAAGGTGGTATTATTTGAACTCACTAAGTTTCCAGAGGAAGTTAATAATTAAGTCTCCTAACCCAATGGGAAGTGAGCCACCTCCTTTTGGGCAGGGCCATTATAATTTTTATGGTCTTATTATCTGAAATGGTATTTAGAGGCAAGGAAGATGGGAGACATGGACCAACCAACGAACGAACGGAAGGAGGAGAGAGCTCAGGGGGAGAGCTCAGGGATCCACCCTGAAGGGGGGACACTGGGGGACACACACACTCCCAGACTGACACTCATGCACCATGCATGAATACATCTCTTTACATTCATGAAAATTCCTCAACACCTAATACTTAGAACTCGGAGGTCACAAGAAGTAAATCCTCTTTAGGAGTATCCATTTTGAAACTACGGCAGCCATCTTAACTCTGGTAACTAGCCCATAGGAATTGCAGCCATCCTGGAATGGGTAATTATGTCATGTTGATTTTATTTTGCATGTTCTCTCAAATATTGATATGTTCTCACAAATATTGATGTATTGAATATTATACAGTTGATAATCATTCTCCCGAATCAATAACCGCCTTGTAGATTTTTCTCTAAAGATTCAGATTTTTCATTATATTTTTCTTTTTGCATAGTTGCCACATTTATTGACAAAGCAGACATCTAATTTATTTCACAATTTTAACCACTTACTTACCTGCAGCAAAGTAACGGTTGTACGTGTGAAATACAGATGTTCTGTTTAATTGTCAAGTTCACAAGGTTATTGATTCTACCGAGAAGTTATCATGGTGGTATTATGTCAAAGGGACGGTACGCCCATTTTTGCAAGTGTTTTTATTGATTTTCAAGACGTTCATGTAACGCAATCGGTATCTTAATTTCATGTGATTATTTGTGTTTGTTTACCAATAAAATTTTTATTTTGTGTGACCACACGTCTCCGTGAATAAGTTTCACAAGTATAGACTGCGTCACATAGATTGATTTTGTATCTTAAAAATATCTTCGTTAAAAATTACTCAAGGATAATTATTGTGCGGGAAACCTGTCCTTAAAAAGGCACAACTTATTCTGACTGAAAATTCACGACAATATATATATATATAGATATATATAGATATATATATCTATATATATATAGATATATATATCTATATATATATATAGATATATCTATATATGTATAGATATATATAGATATATCTATATATATATATATATATAGATATATATAGATATATCTATATATATCTATATATATATAGATATATCTATATATATATATATACTCTGCATCCCGTGCAGCCTACCTCTACAGTGCATTCCGTGGTGTACTGTTTCTAATACACTTCAGGCAGTGTACACAGTATCTAATACAGTGTAGTGTGGTTTTGCAAAATGAAAAATACATAAAGTCTGGAAGGCCACCAAGGAGAGGCAGACGCTCACACCCACTAAAAGAGGACAAGCAGCCTCTGTGTCTACAGTCAACAGTGGACATGGTGAATCCTCTGCAGGTGGCCGTGGGGCCCGCTTGTCCTTTTTTGCTGCTGCTGTTCGTGTTATTGAGCCACAACATGCAGAAGAGTTGGTGGAGTGATTAACAAAGCCGTCCTCAGCCTCCTCATCCTTTGTCACCCAGGTTCAGAGTAGTTTGCCTTCCAACGCAGCTGCCTAAGTGGCCTATTCCACTGGCTCCTTGTCCACAGTCATTCCTTCCGTAGCCCCACCATCATGCATGGAGGAGTCCCCAGAATTATTCGACCACAGTGACGGTTATATGCTGCTGAAGGATGTGCAACGATTTGAAGGCTCCGATGTTGGTTCCCAGGTTGAGGAAGGGAGTAACATGAGCCTAGAAAGAGGGGGTGCCACAGAAGGACAAGAAACTGGCAGTCATGTTTCACAACAGGGCCTGTTCCTGCACCCAACAAGAGTATCTGTGAGGGGTTACAGTTTTGTGGCACCACCACCACCCAAGGTCCAATTTTTCTGCCCCTGTTTAACAGGGGCATGTAATTACAATTCTTGATATAATATTTCACAGCAGGGCCCATTCCTGTGCCCAAGAAGAGTAACTGTGGGGGCTTACAGTCTTCTGGAAGCACCAACACTTAAGGCCCAATTTTCTGTAGAGTATATAGGGCAGGCCATATAGTATATATACTGCTGTTCAGAGTATATAGTGCCATTTTTTTAAAAAATTGGGTGCGTGGGTTCCCCTTAATAACCATACCAGCCTGAAGGGCCTGGTATGGATTTTGGGGGGGGGGGGGACATCCATGCCATTGTTTTTTCGTATTTTTATCTATATTGCTGGGATCCGACAATACATTACAGCCGTGAGCAGTTTTAAATGACATATTTTCCTTTAGAAATGTCATTTTGCTGTTATAAACATAGGAAAGATGCACTACTTTACAGGCATACTAAGGACACCCGCTGGGCATGATATTTAAAGGAATGATTCATTTTTATTGTTTCACTTTAGGCATTATTAAAATCACTGCTCCCAAAAAAACGTCCGTTTATAAAACTTTTTTTTGCATTGATACATGTCCCCTGGGGCAGAACCCTGGTCCCCAAACACTTTTTTATGGCAATAACTTGCATATAAGCCTTTAAAATGAGCACTTTTGATTTTTCACGTACGTGTACCATAGACATTTTAACGATGTTCATGTGTTCGAACAAATTTTTTGCCTGTTTGCATGTTCTGCTCTGAACCGAACTTGGGGGTGTTCAGCTCATCCCTAGTCGCTAATCTAGGGACAGGGCCCGGACCAAAGAAGAAGCAAGGCCTTGCATGTATAAGGTGTTCTCCTTACAAACCTATGGGGTTGAAACAAGATAAGTATGAGGTCCTAAAGAATTGGTGGAGTGTATGCACTGTATGCAGTGTATGTTCTGCACTGCTTACCTCAAAATTACCTGTATTGAGCAAGCATTGGTTAGAAACAAACTCATGTCACTGGCTGAAAAGGAGATAAGGTCTTTCTGGTGTGGGGCCTGGCAGGATAGTCTAACTTGCAGGTGGTAAATCCCATTCATTAGTACTAATGTAGTAGGGCAGGTGGCACGTACAGCACTGTTGCATCCACCTCCTACAATATACTGTCCAAGGGTGGCTATGTTGCTCCCCAGTAGATACATGAATAGAGGAGTGAATGTAGCCACCCTAAGAGAGGAACACAACTGGCCGATCACTAGATGAAAAAATAAAAAATAAAAGCTTGAATGGAAGAAAACAATTGCAACCACCACATCTAATGATTGGTACCTGCAATATATTACATTTTTATTTTTAGACTTACACTGAGCAAAATTAGATAGCCTTTATAGCAGCTTGGAACTTTGTGTAGAGATCATTTTCTGAATTGTAGCCTCTGATGTTTTTAAAATCTCAGTTAACAATTTCCCTCTTAGATTGTAAGCTCTAAGGAGCAGGGCCCTCTGATTCCTACTGTATCAAAGTGTATTGTATTTGTACTGTCTAGCCTCAAGTTGTAAAGCGCTACGTAAACTGTTGGCGCTATATAAATCCTGTATAATAATAATAATAATAATAATAATATACTGACTGTATTTACTCTTTACTTATGCAACCTCTGCTGTTCTCTTTTATGTTTTTTCCTGGTCTCATTTGCTTGTATGATGCTACATCTCTGCTTATGACACCCTGCCTACACAGTGCAGTCTTCAGATGCCCTCTGCTAGGAAGAGACAGATATGTTCGGATAGGTGTGTGTCAGACAGCAGGCACTTCTGAGCTGGCTGAATGCCTGATTGATGTCACTGTGATCACGCTGTCTTTCACAAGGCTGCAGAATGACCTTTATCTTTAGTGAAGATCAGTAAAGAAAGTTTACACAGATCTAGGTACTGATATATGCAATGGAAAAATTAAAGAGCAATTCCAGGGAGCAAATGAAAGCAATTAGTGAGCTACTAATGCCAGCCAGCATACACTATAGTTGTGCTAAAATAAGATGTTCGCTTAGGGCTTGTCCACACTGCCTGCATGCTAAACACTCAGTTTAAGCTGTTCGTTTTCAACTGCAGTGAGCCATGGTGAGGAGATGGTATGATGTTTCTTTCAGTGCATTACACTGTTTGCTTTTTTTAAAACTTTATTTGAAGTGCACGAAGTGACGTCATTCATGTTTCTGCACAGCAGCTTGGTGCATTGCGCCAATCTGTATGTATATTATATACATGTGTATGCCCACCCAAGCGTATGACTTTCTTTACTTCGCTGCTATGGGCTCTAGCCCCAGATCTTTTGTAGACCTAGCAACGCCCCTGGCAGACAGTACAACTAAAATACACTTTATTACAGTAGGAATCAGAGGGCCCTGCTCCTTAGAGCTTAAAATCTAAGGGAGGATCAAGAGATACAAAAGGTAATAGCTGTGGGGAATGGGCTGATGGAGAAAATAAATGTACAGTTGTAGGAGGAGGCAGGATAGGCCTCTCTGTAGAGATTCTTTTTTTAGGGGTCCTCTGAAAGTGGACAGAGTAGGAGATAGTTTGGGAGATCGGGGTAGAGCATTTCAGAGGATGGAAGAGGCTCTGGAGAAGTCCTGGAGGTGAGCATGGGAGGAGGTGACAAGGGAGCGAGAGAGCAGGAAGTCTTGGGAGGAAGGAAGAGAATGATTTGGTTGGTATTTTGAGACCAGGTTAGTGATGTAGCTGGGGGCCTAGTTGTGGAAGGAAAAAAAAACGTGCAAGGAAAAAAAAACAGAACATAATTGGATGATGGAAGATAGGGGAGCTTCAGCTCATTTACTAAGCTCTGGAGCATCTGCACTTGCAGAGTGCACAGTTTATTTGCCTTTAGTAAACTAACAGACTTTTTGCTGCATTATAAAATTAAATTTGATTTGGGCCAGGTCCCGAATTACCCAAGTAAAATTGGAGAAATTGGTATATATCGCGCTGACAAGATAATCAAATAGCAGCCAGCACAACTCCAAACAAAGTGTAAACCAAAAAAATGTATATAGAAATTATGTGCAGTGCTCAAATATGTAAAAACAATGAAGTGAATGTGAATAACCACAAACAATTATGTATATCTACACATTTGTGTGTAAAAAATGGCTTGAAAAATCAATATGTGAAATGTAAATAACTACAAACATTATTAATATAGAACAATGGCATGAATACCACGAGACATCCAATATTCAGTGAGTCCATATATTATCATCAGTGAAAAAAGTCCATAAACAAATACTGGGAAGAAAATGACTTCTAAACAAGAAAAGACTTCTCCATGTGATATCTATGTTTAAGTGAAAAAATGACAGTGAAACCACCACCGGTTGTGAAAAGGCTTACCGGAGTAAGAGGACTCAAATGGGCTTATGCACAATGAGTCAGTAGGGCTTGTGATGTGAAACACCAATGCATGGAACATCTACGCCTGTAGTCAGGATCAGAGTGGAAGATGGTCCATCTGTCCAGGGATCAACACAAGTCAGCAATCTTTGGGAATGTCCAGAATGATATGCTGGGTCCTCTTAAGCGGTCACACAATACAGGCAAAAAAAGGGAGAAAAAACTACACATAGTGTAAATCCGTATACATTTATGTATACATTTATTAAAAGTAGGGAACACTCACATTTAGTAGGTGTAAAAAGTGCTTATAATGTACAATATGACCAACGCAATGGCATCCGCAGGGCTTGTCCCAAATTGTTTCATCTAAGGAGACATCATCTGGGATATGAGCCTACTGTAGCCACTGCGTTTAAATAAGATATGAAACCCCCAATCCTGTAAATACCTACCTGTGATTGCGTTCTGTGCTTCTGACAAGATAACATGGTGCTTCCTGTTTAGCAAAATTATGCTGGGGCGTTTGTTTCAAGCCTCAATCTGATTTAAGTTGAATAACCCATAGACACTATGGGGGGGGGGGTTGATGCTGGTCAAGCCTCGCTCTGATCACCGGACAGAGTGTACAAATCAGTTGACATGCGAAACGCCCTGTATGGACGTCACCGCTAACCTCACCTAGATCACTCCCATCAGCCCATCTTCAAGCCTCGATCTGAAATAACCAGAGCAGCTGATATGTGCGCCGCATCATCAACAGGAAGTTAAAGGCAATGACACCACCATGTATTTTTTACAAAGAGGAAGCAAGTAGTCACATTCAGAGTTGTAAGCATTTTAAAAAATACTGAATAAAGAAAAAACATATGAATATGAAGCAATCATAGGACTGGTCATTATCATAAAGCCCCCATATATAAAAAAAGTTATACAACTGATGAGTATAATCAAGTACAATTAATTTACTTTTTTTTTACAACTGCTTAATTGATACAATCTATATAGTGCAATTAGAAAAATCAGGAGAATATTAAAAGTAAAAAAAAAAATAGAAATAGAGACAAAAGATGTATTATGCATAATTGATTATCATGACTTATTAATAAATGCATTAATGTCCCATTCAATGTTTAAACCTAAAGGGGAGTGGCATTGAAGCTCATAAATCCAAAAAGTTTGAGGCGTGACACGCCCCTGGTTGTTGTCCTGCCCCTCCAAGGGGGAATGTACCTGTCAATAACCAGAAATTCGGTACCTCTGGAATCTCTGTTATGAAACTATCGACAATGTCTGGGGACATTATGTTTAGTGTCCCCCTTCTTAATAACGGTTATGTGCTTGTTAACTCTTACAGAAAAAGCACGGATTGTTCTCCCCACATATTGCTTGCCAAAAGAGCAGGTAAGCAAATATACCACATTCTTTGTGGCACATGTACAAAAATGTTTGATGTCGTATGAACGGTTGGTAGTAGCAAATTTAAAATTTAAACTGTAGGGTCTTATGTCGTCCCCGTGTATTAGAAACCACATACATTACACTTCTGCATGGAAAGTATCCACTTAGGTTATGAAAAAAAGACGCTCTTACGGGGGATTGATGATATTAGGTTCAATTTTGCTTTGCAAAGATGGAACACCCTTATATATCACTCTGGGCTGGCCTGATAATAACGAACCTAAAACTTTATCCCTTTTTAAACTGTCTCAATGTTTATGACTGATGGACTTAATCTGTGCGTGTTGAGTGGAGAATGAAGTAATCAGTGACCACTTAAAGGTCTCATTAGAGTCCGTGCAGGGTTTATACATCCTGAAAGAACTACGCTCTGTTCCTAAGGCTTTTTGAAATTCAATCAAAAAATCCCAATAAGCGTATATTGATTGGTTTGTGCAAAAGTTATCATGTCTATAAACTATGGAATATTTTTATGGAACTTTTATTTCTTTATTTATTTTAGTAGTAATGGCAGTGACCAGTGATTTATAGCGAGACTGTGACATTGCGGCGGAAAATCAGACACCTAAGACTTTTAAAACTTTTTGGGGACCAGTGACATTATTACATTGATCAGTGCCAAAAAAATGCACTGTCACTGTACTAATGACACTGGCTGGGAAGGGGTTAACATCAGGGGCAATCAAAAGGGTTAAGTGTGTCCCTAGGGGGTGCTTTCTAACTGTGGGGAAAGTGCTTTGCTTAGCAGAAACACAAGATCTCCATTTTACCCTCTGGCAGAATGGCGATCTGACTTGCTTACATAGGCAGACCGCCATGCTGCCTCTCCCCAGAACAATCGGTGGGTCCCGGCAGATGTCGCGTCTGCTGGACCCGCTGATTGGCTGCTGCTTGATCCAATCACTGTGGGAGTGGGTCATCAGTGGGGCGCTCCCCAGACCCTGTGCACAAGATCATGTACAGGTAAGTGATTTAATGCAGGAGGGCCGCCCTGCCGCAGTATATCTGTGTGGGGCGGTCTTAAAGTGGTTAAAGTTCATGTGCATGTAAAGGCAGGAGTCCTAATACTTTTGACAATATAGTGTATCTACATTTTACACATACAGTTTCTTGTAGGAAACTGAACAAGTATTTAGTTAAAGGGTAGGGTGTACTGAATAGAATAGCGAATGAAGGCCATAGTGAACAGAGGCAGACAGATGAGGACATTTACACAATTGTGGTGCATTGGTGAGGGGGAATAAAATGTCAGGAATATCAAAACCTTTACTGTATATCACTGAGATTTAGCATTTTTAATGCACAGGGATACACATATAGCATCCAGAGAAGGCGGACTTCTGCCTAGGGGAGTTAAAACCAAGAGGTTTCATTTGCAAGCAAGCACAGCGGCTCCACTGACTCAGCCACTATGGGCAGATTATGTAGAGAAATTCATATTTTCGTTTTAATAACCCAGAAGGGATAGACATAAACATGTGCCACATGGACAGCAAATGGAGTACTGAGTAGGCCAATAGCAAATGATGGCAAGCAAAGTCAATTATATCAAATATAGTCAAATAGTCAATAGTCAGATATATTTTAGTGACGAAAAGGGATTAAAAAACAATAGATCCTAAGGTTTTACATGTCAGGCTTATCGTTCTAAGGGAGATATTTTTTAACAAGTGAGTCACTTTAGGGACATGGATACCAACCCACTACATCATTATTACAAAGTAACTCAAAGACACAGACAGATCAGTTATGTTGGAGACCCAGCGAGAAGCATAAGCTTAGAACTTCAGTTATATTTTATCTGATAAAAGTTAAAGAAGAGTATATTTTTTCCTTTTTCCTTGTTTCCTTGTAAAATGACGGGTTGGAGAAAGTACGCTCTAGGCGTCTACATTGACCCGAGCCTGTCGTGACCAATACCGGGGTGCGGTACCCCACTGAATAGTCAGCTTGCCTTGTACACAGCTGGAGGCTACGAGTCTCTGGGGGTGATCTGTGGAAAATGTACTTGCCTGGCCACGTAGTTGAGGCCGTAAATCGTCTGTGGACGCTGCGGGGAGCATCTGTTCGAGGTTGCCTCCCCAACTCTACCTCTAAGAATCCTACAAGTGGATTGGGACAGGAACATTGCTGTCCCTTCGGAGAGTAATGTCCAAAGCTTGTTGGTTGTCACTCAAGTTGTGTCCCGGAAGCTGCTACCTCTACCACAGCAGTTACCGCAGGACCCAGTGCACCGACTGCTTCGAAGGGCCGAGGTCGGGCCAGGTTGCTTGCGTTGATGATTGGGTTACCTGAGAGAAAAGTACCGGGTGTCAGAAACCATGAATCAGACTGAGACAGAAGTACAGTTAAATCACACTTGTTTAAATAATAATAAAAAAAGGTAAACAGAGTAAACGTAGTCAAAACATAGCCAGAGTTCAGGAACCGGAACGGATAGTCAGACAAGCCAAAACATCAGGGAGCCAGAGATGAGCATAGTAGAACAGCAAGCAGGATCTGGAGCCTGAAGGAATGTCAGCCAAGCAAGTCTTTAACAGGAACACAGGAGAGCGTCTCTGGAGATGTGACCAAGGTGGATGCAGAGATCATCTGGACTGGACGGCTGAAGTAGGCAGGACTGACGAGCAGGATATGATCAACAGGTGAGTCACTGTGGAGAGATAGGAGCTGACAATTAGCTAACAGGTGAGTGGCCAGCTTTGAGAAGGAAGGGCTGAGCCCAGCCCTGACACTGGGGACAGGTAAGTCAGAAAGCAGTGAGCGTGGTGTGCCTGTGGGGGAAGTGATGCCAGTGGCCGTAAAGGCAGTTGATATAGAGATGCTAGGTAAGGTGAAAGCTAAGAGAAATTCTCTCCCGGCCGATGAGTGTTAGACTATCTCGAATTCAGATGATTTGTCTGATAACTTATCAGAACTCTTTTGGACACCCTGTCTTACTCCAGGGCCGGGTAAGTCAGCAAGCAGTAAGCGTGGTGTGCCTGTGGGGGAAGTGATGCCAGTGGCCTTGAGGGAAGTTGATATAGAGATGCCAGCTAAGGTGAAATCTAAGAGGAAGGATCTTCCGGCCGATGAGTGTTAGACTATCTCGAATTCGGGCGATTTGTCTGATAATTTATCGGAACTCTTTCGGACACCCTGTCTTACTCCAGGAAGTGGGGAAAGAGTATGTTGTCAGCCAGTGCAGCTCTGCTCATCAGCATTGTCAGGTCCTTCAAGGAGGATCAAAAGAATCCATGGGCTCCCACAGCTCGGCCTATTACGCCTATGCCGAGCTCCAAAGCGGATCGTAAGCCAGAGGTACTTGCTGGGTATCCAGTTCAGCATGCCCCAGATGTTCGGGTTTTATCTTGGTACGGAAACCCTAAAACCCTGCCTCGGCTGTCTAAGATCCAACGTATCATCATTAAGAAGGTAGCAGAAAATTACGGGTATTTATAACCCTACATTCCTCCTCATCTAGAAGAGGAGATCCTGGAGAAGGAATTGCAGTGGGTGGATGAGGACGTCCGGGAATTCCTCCAAATACCCCTCAAGGTGGACTTTCTAAAATTATTTCCTAAATTGTCTGGGAAATACCTTTCAGTGACAGTGTTATCTTCTGTCACTATGAATGCCAAAGGAGAAGATGTGACACTGCCGGATCCCAGATATTACTGGTGAAATCTTGTCAATATGATACCTTGTGGATTACAAATATGGGTTATGTGATGACAAGGATGCTCTGCTGACAGTTACCTTGCATACCCATTTAAAATGTTACTAATGGGAGAATCCCAGAAAGATGTAATGCCAGGACTGTGCTGGACTGAATGCCGCCGGCAGTTACAGGGAACAATCATTTGAGCCACATCACCTAAAGATTAATATTGTTGGGGTGTTTCACCATGAAAAGCGATCTGTTAATTTCAGCAGGTAGTTGATAACCAAGGAAGGGTGCAAGTTTTTGTCTTTGGCTGCCATGTGGCCAGACTGAAGATACTCTTGCAAGGGGATCTGTGTCCTGAAGTGTGTCTCTTGCAATTTGGCCTGACTGCTTGTTATTTTAAATGCAGTTATGCCCTGTGCCCAGAGTTCCTTTTGGAGAAGAAAAGGGAATTGCTGGGAAGTGTGGTCTATCTGAAGTGAAACAAAAAGAAGAGAGGGCGCACCAACCTAGCGCATTACCACTGGTAGCGTTTATTAAAAAGTAAAATAACAAGTAACATACTCACAAACGAGCTTGAAATACAGGCATGGACATAGACTGCAGGTATGCAGTAACAAACACCAGGATAAAATGGGACCGGACATCAAGTAGATGCGGCAACGACTAACGCGTTTCGGGGGCGAGCCCCATTTCCTCAGAGCCTAAGCGGGTGGTGACTGCTTACAGGTAAGAGCTCCTCTATATATGTGTGCATACATGCAACCAAGCCTCCCAATGATCACCAGCACCAGCCCACAATGGCCCCTCCCCCTTCCCAAAAGCAAAAAAAAAACAAAAAACAAACAAACCACAAAAACCCTCCCAGCTGAAAGGACCCTCTCAGGTGTCACCATGTCTTCATGGTAACACTATAGTAGTCTCACATCCGAGAAAAAAAAAGCGTGCATATAAGTCGATATTAATTATTGGTATAATAAATGTACCCAATCATAGTGCACAATAGAGGACTTTTCCTGCGGGCTAATACAGGCCATCTGGGACTATAATATGGCCACCTGGTAAGTATAAATGTGAAAGTAAGCAGGCAAAAGTAACCTTATCAACTCATCTGTGTCACCTCTGCAGATCAAACAGTCATATTGCACAAGAAGGGACTATATCTACGGGCTGATTAGGGACTGTCCACAGCTATACCACAGTCACATCCCAAGTATATAAGTATAGGTGTGGACAGGCAGAGGTAGCAGTACATGTAGTTAGTTAGAATAGGCTGTGATAGGAAAATGATTGCCTATTTCTTCAAATAATGAACGCAAACACCTATATCAGGACTGTCACTGATCGAAGTATTGCTAAAAGTTTGTAGTTTTATACTGATTATGGTAGGAGGTGGCATTCTTACAGAGAATGGGGCCTGCTTTCAAAAATATAAATAATGTAGACACGTATAAGATGGTTTTACATTTTCATGCTGCCTTCGGCTGAGGAGCAATTCAAATCACTGTGTACATATTGCACCAAGTTCTTATAGAGCAGAATGCATTTTGTATTGTTCTGATTTCTCTCTTTTAGGTGCTGCTGTGTCGGTGCGTCTTCCTTGGCTAAGGAGAGACAGGGGTCTAGCCGGACAACAACCCTAACCCTTATATATTTTCTACTACTGTATATATTAGATAGTTAGGTGATAGCATTATTGCTTACTTGCCTTAAAATGTACATAACTATTTTGATACTTGAATGTCATACTTGACTAACTGTTTTCTTGTGATACCAATGTTTATTCATGTGGCACGCCACATATATGTTATTCTACTATTATACTGTTAACCCTTTCCCTGTTTCCCCACCTATCCCAGTTTTGCCAGCACATTCGCTCTCAGACTTGGGAGCTCAAATTTTTTTCTGCAAACTCTGAGACGTAGGCAGGGGGATAATGTAGCACCCTGGAGTTTAGTCAGGAAGCTCCTCACATATTTACTTGCCAAAAGTAGTTATCTTGGTCCATTGATAGGGATCTATTGATTTCTCCCTAATCTTGGCCTTGTTGCACTTTTCTCTTCTACCACTAGGTGGCCAGGTACTTGGTGGTACTAGATACATGAAGGGCAACCCAAGGTCAGATTATGGGTATGTGGGTGTCCCAGCCAATGGGCAGGGGTTTTCTTTAATCCCTTGACCTGCTGGGAGAGCCTATATATTCAAGTGAGGTCAGGTGATCTGTGTCCTGTGCCACCCGGACTGCCATCTGGGTGGACATGTGTCGTCTGCCCCGGGCTGCTAGGCCGAAGATTGGGCCTATCCTGGGGGCATTTGGATTGCCAGGCTGTGTGAGGGCCTAGCCAGAAGTAAGAGGGCAGTGCAGGGGTTGGGACTGCGGCTTGCAGGTCAACCAAAAGTGATGGTTCTGCCGGCCGGAGAACCTGTCAGTGGTCAAAGGTGGAAGGGAAGCTGTCGCCACGAAGGGACCAATCGCCTTTAGGGACCACAGTGAGTAACTGAAGCAAGTACCGAAACAATATTCTCGCAAAGGGCACGGTAGAGAATCTGGAAACTTCAGGCGGTGATCAAGTCAGGGACCCAATCAGTGGAGGAGACGCTTGCAGAGCAGCCTTGTGTGTCAAGCCAGGGACCGAGCCAGTTAGAAGGGGTGAAGCTTGAGGAGTATCTGGAGTGCCAAGCTAGGGACTCAAAAGAGAAGCAGGGGAAATGCTTGGGTGGATACCACCGCAAACCTTGGAGGAACTAAAGGGATTCATAGTCAGTGAACCAGTGGGTCTAGAGAGACCAGGAGCTCGGTATTGAAAAACTACAAGTAGTGGAGCTGAAAGAATTGATACGTTTGAGTTAGGACCTGTTAAAGGACTGTTACCATAGGAGACAACAATTCTGCACGTGGAGAAGTGGCGCCTTGCTGGGGCCCTTTTCCTGCACGGCTGTTCTCCTATTGAAGTCTCGGAGTCTGCCAATTGAGTTTGCAACTATCTAAGGGTGTTTTGGCCCTAACCCTCTTTCCCCCAAAATATATAAAAAGGACTGTCAAAATAAATAAAACCTGTTTTACATCCAAGAAGTGTCTAGGGCCCAATGACTTTCACCATCTTTGCACCCACTATGCCTCACAATCCACCACATATTGAAGGATGTCAGCTATCTTTGGCCTTGGAGGTTCTCATTAGCCCAAAAGAGGTAAAAGACCTTGCTACATTAGGAAAAGGGAAACAGTATATGACGCACAGACTGAGGGGGAGAACTCTCCTCAGGAGCAAAGATAGTGCATGGAACCAGTAGGGACGCAGCCCAAGGTGTGGAGATAGTGGTATCAGTAATATTACAGTGCACTGAAAGCCGGTGAGTGATGTAACATATAGCCAATATAAAGTGAGCCAGTGGTTAGGCACAGATCTGAAACCAGCAGTGGGCTGCTTTCGCAAGTGAGAGCTAGTTAAAGAAGGTGTTCTGAATGAATTGGAAAAGCTTCAGGTTAAGTATGGGAAACTAGGAGTATCGGACCATGGTCCCACAGGTAGACATGTGGATCCGGGGGGGGGGGCTCATTGAGGTGAATGAGCCATTTGAGAAACAGAGAAGAAGAAGAAGAGATAAAGAGGGGGAAAGAGGGGAGGACAAAGCAAGAGGGAGCAGAAGAGAGGAGAGGAGTTGCCAGGGGAGGAGGGGGGGGTCTGATTTCTGTATATGTTTAGGAAGGAAGAAAAGTATATTTTTTCAATCAACTCTCATGACCCTTTAATAAAAAATGTACTAGAATATGGTAACATATTAGATTTTATTCTTTTTACTTATGCAAAGTGTCATTTACCTGGTGGAGAATGAGCTTGAGGGGGGCTTCTCTTAAACCTCTTGTCCAATACTCCTGGTAGTGGTAACAGAAGATTTGATGACACAGGAGGAGACAAAATCGGGTGCAGCTCTGCACAGAAACCAATCAGCTTGCAGGTTTTATTGTCAAAGCCTAATTGAACAAGCTGAAGTTAGAAGCTGATTGGCTAATATGCACAGCTGCACTAGATTCTAAATGCTCCAATTTTAGTAAATCTCCCACACAGAGTGGCACAAGGGTCAGTGTAGCAGGTTGCACCAGCTGGTGTTTGCAGGATGCAGATGACCGTGGATCACCAGACAGTAACCAGGAAGTGGAACATGGTAACACTTGATTGGCAGACAGTAGCATAGTCAGGACACAGGCCAGAAGGTCATCAACAGCCAGGCAGTGAGGTACAGTAACAATAGGCAGAGGCAGAGGCAGGATACAAGCCATGATAGGAACACAGCCAAGCAGCGAGCTACAGGAACAATAGGCAGATGCAGGATACAAGCCATGATAGGTACACAGCCGGACAGTGAGGTACAGGAATAATAGGCAGAGGCAGGATACAAGCCATGATAAGTACACAGCCGGGCAGCGAGGTACAGGAACAATAGGCAGAGGCAGAATACAAACCATGATAAGTACACAGCCGGGCAGAAGGGTACAGTAAACAATAGGCAGAGGCAGGATACAAACCATGACAGGTACACAGCCGGGCAGTGAGGTACAGGAATAATAGTCAGAGGCAGGATACAAGCCATGATAGGTACAGCGCCGTGCAGCGAGGTACACAATAGTAGGACAGGAGCAGAGTAAGAGTACAAGCCGAGGTCAAATCAGACAGGGACCCAACAAGCTGGGTTGTGTACGGGAAGGCAAATATAGCAAGTCAGGGAGTAGGTAAAGCAGGAAATAGATGAAGACCAATCAGCAATATGTTCATGTCATAGTCCAGTTTAAATAGACCGTTTGGTTCCAATTTCAGTGTCGGGTGTGCATGTCCATGTGCACTTGTGTACATTCCGTTTTGTGCATGCACTAAGCCCATTTTGCAGTGAGCCATTGGGGGTTATTTACATTACTAAAGGCAAATCCACTTTGCACTGCAAGTGCACGTGAAAGTGCACTGAATGTGCACTTGGAAGCAGGGGCGGACTGATAACTCATGGGGCCCCCGGGCAATAGGAGATTATGGGGCCCCCGGGCAATAGAAGATTATGGGGCCCCCAGGCAATCAGAGAGTATGGGGCCACACAGTATACACACACACAGTATACAATCACACAGTATACACATACATGTACACACAGTATACACAGACAGATGTAAAAAAAACACAGATTTATACATACTGTCCCTGGTTTTACTGAGGCTGGCAACCCTGATGGGGCCCCCTAGTGGCCCAGGGCCCTCGGGCAGTGCCCTAATCGCTCAATGGTCAGTCCGCCCCTGCTTGGAAGTAAAGTCGCTGTAGATCCGAGGGGGACATGCAAGCAAAACAAAAAACAGCATTTTAGCTTGCACATGATTGGATGATAAAATCAGCAGAGCTTCCCCTCATTTCAGATCTACCCCTCAGATTTAGAGCAACTGCACTTTCAAGTGCACTTCCAGTGCACTTGTAGTGCAAAGTGGATTTGCCTTTCGTAAATAACCCCCATTGTTCAGAATTTTGAGCATGCACATGAGCATGCAAAAGTCTCCTAGCGCCAATAATACACTGGACTTTTCTTTTACAAAGTATGAAATATTCTGGATGTTCTGCTTATTTGTGGAATTCATTTTTGAGAGACTGGGGCTTGGAGAAAAAGGATGAGGAGGAAAGCATTGCTGGGGTAGAGAGGAAAAAAAAAATATTTTCTGCTGGAAACTTACTTTTCATCACCAGGGATAATTGACTGCAAGGGAAGTACATTGTCACTCATGCCTACATTGTTGTGCTGTACATTTTTGTGCACTGGGAGGTTTGCTAAAAAAAAATATATATGAATAAAAAACATAATTTTCACATTGCTAAGTTCATAACAGGAGAGTTCAGATCATTACACCACAATAGTGGCTTCATATTCTTCATACTAGCACATAGGCACACATGGATTATATTTACAGGCTCATTTGCCCCTATAAGGGACCAGGACCTGGTCATTGCGTTCAAAATTATCCATTTTTAAATTTGGGACATAAGATTTGTTTTTTCAATACTTACAAAACATATCACATTTTTCTAATATAATCTAGATTAAATTGTAATGAGAAAAAAAATGGCTGTGTGGTTGAAGTGGAAATTCTGTAAATTTAAAATTTAGCAAAATGTTTAAACTTTAGAAAAGGATAACTTATTTAAATATTTTGGACTGAAATACTATTATACTATACAAAAGACAATATAAAAGCTATAAAACAAATATGTTTTTAATGTAGTTTCTTGATTTGGAACTGTCACACTAAATTTTACTTTCAATCCTTACCTATGAGAACATTACATAAAAACTACATCTAAGCTCCATATAAATGAATGCAGCTTTACCAATAACTTTTGGCTGTATAAGTCCCTCTAGTGGCTTCAGATATTTACACATCCTTTATACACTTGCACAGTAACATAAGAGAAATCTGCAGAAACGTCTGCTTAGATTTTTCTTAATAAATGGTAAAACCATAGAAGAACAATACAGCAGTGGCCATCAGTCTGAAATCAAATACAAATCTACAGTGTGAAAAATGTTTTTGGTATAGTGAAAAAAAAATTGTGAATGTTACAGTGAATATTGGATAATACATTTGTATGTGAACTATTTGGACCACAAAATTTGGAGCACAAACATAAGTATACACTTTAAACAACATACACACATATTCATACATGCCCATTCACACCGCACAGCATGTGTTATTGTGCGTATAATGACCACACTGGTGTGTATTGCAGTGTTTGCTTTTTTTTTTTCTTTTTTCTTTCAACTTGTAATTCTTATACACAGTAATGTATTATGATGTCATATAAGGTGTTGAAATGTATAAAAATACAACATCCTACTTTTTTTCAGTGAACACAAGCCACAGGGCATTGGGCAAATCGATTGTTTTTTGCATTGAGTCTGCTTTGGGCAACTATGGCCGCCTCATCCCAACACTGCTGCTATAAACAAGCCCTTAAGAAAAACTTTTAACTTCCAGGAGTTGGGCATGAGAAGATACTCAGAGGCTTTGGCAGCAGGTGGCTTTGGGAAGATAAAAGCAGGTCTGCTATACAGAAGTCATATTACTTACACAAGCTCACTTTAACAAGACTATGCGTTTGGTGTACATACAGTACATACAATAGTTTTGCTTTTAGTAAACATTCCGATAGATTTAATTTTGTTTTCTTCTACCTTACACTTAAAATAAATCTGTCACATGTAAGACCAGATCAGAGTTAAAAATAAACAGACTAAGACACTTGTGATTAGTGTCAGTAGCTTTTTAGGCTTCCCATTATCACGTTATAGGAGTGGCGCTTAGGATTTCTTTTAGATTTATAAGACACTACAGATGTTGGTTTTACATTTAAAGACATTTTTTTTAGTTTTGGATAGAGTATAGATGGATTAGAACACCTATTAGATTTTACTGCCGTACCATTGTTTACCGTTTACTATTCCTATATATTGGGTTCTTTCTTCTCTCTTTTGTTCTGGGATTCAACTAGCAGTCACACAATACATGCTACTTAGGCAAAATATATATTTTTTTTATAATTGTAGCGATACCCCCGAAGGAGCTGCTTAAGTTTGTTCAGTCTGTTACTCTGCCTCTCAAACCCCAGCCCCTCTGGCACACCTAACAAACAGTGTACTTGCAAACACAGTAAAACAGACACAAATGTAGTGAACAGGAAGTTGGTTTACTGGGAGACTTTCCACAATCAAACAGTAATCTGGTAACTCAATAGTCAAGAATGGAAAACTGTGGTCTTGGGGGGGCGCATGCGCGGCGCGATGAGGGGAAGACGCGAGTAGCCCGAGCTCCGTCGGACCCGCTCACAGCAGGCTAAAAACACCGGGGCCAGACAGCACGAAAGACGGCGAAAACACCGCCGTTACCGAGGCAACACTCCCGCTCATGCCTACAAGGAGATCCAGGCATTTAAAACCCTCCAAACATAACCTGACGAACTTTCTCCTTGACTCCGCTTCCAGACAAGGCAGGAAGATGTCCCAAGATGGCGCCGGCGCCAGCTCTCGTGCCAGCACACAGCACACAGGGGAAACATCCATCCATCCATCCAAACATCCAATCCTCCAAACGAACAACGGGAACTGTGAGTACACCTCTCCCCTTTCCAAGGCTGATTTAGATGCCAGTCTGACTGCAATCTTTGAAAAACTGGTAGACAAGATAGAAAAAGAAGTACACAAATCTACTGAGGCCTTGTCCCAGGAGATAGCAGGCATTGGCAGTCGCACAGACATCCTTGAAACAAAACATGATGAACTCTCACTAGCCCATAATGATTTAAGGAAAGATTACGAATCGCTTGCTGACAGCTTTGCATTTATGCAAGCTCAAGTTGAAGATCTCGACAGTAGAAACAGACGACATAACATTAGATTACGTGGAGTCCCTGAATCGGTCACAGATCTCATGCCCACAGTCTCCAAGATTTTTCACAACCTCCTCCCAGACAAACCGTTATCCGCATTTACATGCGACAGAATACACAGAGCACTACGCCCTAAACCCACTCCTGATAAACCTCCCAGAGACATTATTATGTGCATGAAAGATTTCCTGGTTAAAGAGGACATCATGCGCGCTGCGAGAAACTCACCCAATATTGCCCTGGATGGTAAAAAATTACAAATATATCCAGATATCTCCCCCGCCACTTTGGACAGAAGACGCAGGATGAAAGAGGTCACTAATATTCTGCAAGCAGCAAGAATAAAATATAGATGGGGTTTCCCATTTAAACTCACAATTCCATACAACGGCTCTACACACACAGTGTACAACATCATTGAAGGCAAAGAATTGCTAGTAAAATTGGGCCTACTGGAACCAGAACCTCCTAACCGTTTTCCATCAACTCCAAGACCCTCTCCAATTTGGTCTACACCGTCCTCCAGACGTAACACAAACGACCGAAGAAGTTGGCGCCAACCATTTCAAGATCAAGCACACTGAATACACTCCACGCTTAACCACATACTAGAAAAACTTTTTTTTTTTTTTTTTTTTTTTGTTTATTTGCTGAGTGGGAAGAGGAAGAAAGGGAGGAAGAGAGGAAAATAGAAGAATGACTCTTTTCTTTTGATCTTTCTGATTTCTTTTTTCGTTTCGTTCTCCAATCAACACTGTTTATCAAACCTCCTGGTTCGATTGTCATCATATACTGTATCATATACAACTCCGTTATCCCCTATCCTTTGAAGATGGATCGAACTTTCCATCCCCCATCTTTTTTTTTTTTTTTTTTTTTTTTTTTATCTTTTTTTTTTTTTTTTCCTTCATATTACTACCTTCTTTCTCCCCCCTACCCTTCCCTCCCCCCAATTCCCCCCTTCCCCTCCCCTCTCCTAACCTATGCACCCCCTGGTAACAAACTCTTACTGTTTTAGTTTAGCTTAATCAAAAAGCCTATGTGGTCCGCCGCCGCTAGATTGTCCCCCCTCCTGCTTTCGCGGTCAACTGCAGCATCCTTACTCGTAGGGGTGATGCACCTGGCCATGGTTGCAGGTTTAGGACAGACTTGTCCTTCAAAAATGATGTTCAGTGACAAGAAATTTCTTGTCCCAATGTTTTTTTATTTTTTGTTGTTGTTACATACTATATTCGCCCTTAAGGCCAATGGAAAATTTTTCTTCAAAATTGGAAGTTACTGTTTTTTTTTTCAGTTACAACAGATTAAGCAATATAATGTTTATCTCTGCTACTATGGGATGATTTTGGGGTATGATGTGCAATTCAGGTTGTTTCACCAAAAGTCATCACACATCTCCCTACATCTCCTAAATAGCCTAGACATAATATTTTTTGAATTTACTTCAGAACTATACACTTATATGCTACTTGATATATTCAGATTTGACTTTTTTCTTAAGCATTTTCATTTATACATAACCAATGGTTCTTAAAGTATTGTCACATAACGTACAAGGTTTTAACTCACCCCATAAACGGAAAAAAGCCTTTCAACACTATAAAAGACTAGGGGCTGACATCATTCTTATGCAAGAAACACATTTCTCTACTACTAATCACCCAAACTACTTTAACAAGACCTACAACCAATATTATTATACTACTTTCCACAACAAAACTAGAGGTGTGGCCATTTTTATCCGTAATACCATTGTCTTTGATATACAAAATATATATAAAGATCCAGATAGTCGATATATCATTATTAAAGGACAAATAAATAACAAAACAATAACTATTGCTTCTATATATGCTCCTAACGAATCTCAATCAACTTTTTTTATAAACTTTTTCGAAAATCTTGACAAATATAGCTCTCCCCACATAATTTTGGGTGGAGACTTTAACTTAACCTCACACCCAACCCTTGATAGAAGCAAGACATCTTCTTCCTCCAAAGCTTTTTCTAAATCATTGAACCGCTCTCTAAATAAATTCCAACTGGTCGACTCTTGGAGGGCCCATAACGTTGGAATCAAAGCGTATACACACTACTCCCATCCCCACGATGTCTATGCCAGACTAGACTATATTTTCTGCACTCCTATCTTATTAGCCAACTCATCCAAAGCTCTTATACATCCTTGCCCATGGTCAGACCATGACATCACCTCATTTGACACATCACATATTGGACTCTTGCCCTCCCCCTACAATTGGCGACTAAATGATTCAATTTTAACTGACCCATCAACAATACAAACTATTACATCACATATTGAAAACTACTTTATAGAAAATGCTGTAGACGACACCCCCCTTACAACACTTTGGGTAGCGCATAAAGCCGTTATCCGAGGTCATCTAATCAGCCTAGCGGCAAACAAAAACAAAGAAAGAATCTCTAACATCAAAAGTCTCACTAAAGACCTAAACTCTCTATATAACAAATTACAACACAACCCAACTCACGAAATCACAAAACAAATACAAGACAAACGTAAGGCCTTGGACCTTATTTTATCCGCTAACACAGAAAAATCCCTCAGATTTTCAAAAGCTAAATTTCTACTCCATAGTAATTCCCCCTCAACTATGTTTGCCAAAAAACTAAACAATGAACACAAACCCCCACATATTTACAAATTAAGAGATCAAACCGGTAACATGATTACCCACCCTCAAGAAGTCCTTAAAATATTTTCCACATTTTACAAAGATCTCCTTTCCAGTTCACAACCCCCTCTTAGCCAATCCACTAAATCATGGCTAGATGATATACAATTACCTATCCTAAACTCACAACAAATAGAATTCCTTAATGCTCCATGTACAGAGATGGAGATAACCAAAATAATCAAATCCCTCAAGACATCCACCGCCCCCGGTCCAGATGGATTCTCATCTTCATACTATAAAAAATTCACTTCCTCATTAACACCTTACCTGACCAAACTTTTTAATCATATCCTCAACGGCAACCACTTCCCAGACGAGATGCTCCTAGCTAACCTTTCCCTTATCCCTAAACCACTGAAAGACCACTCCCTTCCCCAAAACTATCGCCCTATCTCAGTCCTTAATAATGACCTTAAAATCTTTGGGAGAATGCTTTCTGACAGATTGGCTACGGTCATTACTGATCTGATACATGTTGATCAGACTGGCTTCATTCCAGGAAGACAAATTATCGATAATGTTAGATTAGTAACCAATATTTTACAAGATGCTAAGATACACACCCGCCAAGTATGTCTCCTTAGTTTAGACATCCATAAAGCGTTTGATAGCGTTAGCTGGTCTTACCTTAACTTTCTCCTACCCAAATATGGAATCTCAGACAAATTCCTGCAAGGATTTAACGCATTATATCATCATCCTCAAACTAGAATCAAAATCCCTGGACATATCTCTGAATTTTTCTCCCTTAGTAGAGGCACTAGACAAGGCTGCCCCTTATCGCCATTATTATTTGCCCTCGCAATTGAACCCCTAGCCCACAAAATTAGAAACAGCATTGATATTAAAGGATACTCTAAAGGAAATAAGGATTTCAAACTCAGCCTATATGCTGATGACGCACTTATTTTTCTCACAGAACCCCTTACTTCCATCCCATCTCTCCTCAAAGAACTCCAATCCTTCCACACCATCTCAGGACTCAAAATTAATACCAATAAATGCTCTGCCCTACCAATTAATTATACCCAAGAAACACAATCTTCACTTTCAAAAAATTTCCCATTTGTATGGTGTCCTCAGTCATTTAAATATCTAGGTGTCACAATCCCCTCATCACATAAACTCTTGTATAAATCCAACTATATCCCACTATTTTCGCAGATCACTACTCTTTTGAAATCCTGGTCATCTTTTCACATATCATTCCTGGGCAGAATATGCGCCATTAAAATGACGATCCTTCCCAAACTCCTATATTATTTCCGTGCCCTACCAATCAATGTTCCAAAATCCAAATTGATCTCCCTTCAAAGAGAAATCAATAAATTTATATGGGCGGATAGAAAACCTAGATTTAGTTATTCCCTTATGCATAGACCTCAATCAGCAGGAGGCTTAGGCCTACCTAACTTATGGCTTTATTACCTTGCTGCCAGATTAATACAAATTACTCAATGGTTCATACCTACTAATAAATTACCTTGGAAACAATTCGAAACCATCTCTATATTCCCGCTACATTTACAAGGAATATTGTGGTCTAATTACACCTCATACAACAAACTTGTTAAACATAATACTATCATTGCTCAATTCTATCAAATATGGAATAAATGCAAAGACATATTCAAGCTATCTTCTGACACCCCTCCATTAGCTTCCTTTCTAGGTGACCCTAGACTCCCATATGCCTATAACAATAGCCAATCCTTCTCCCTTTGGATCAACAAAAACATCACCACACTTAGATCCCTCCAACTAAAATGGGAATTTGTTCCATTCTCTACATTACAAGCTACACATGGCCTACCCATTACCGAACTCCATCACTACCATATAATTAAAAATTTCTATGCCAAATATTATTCACTCAACACACACCCCTCCCACACTACATTTGAACAAATATGCATCTCATCTCCCAGAGACAGAGGCCTCATCTCAAGATTATATAATTATCTTAGAGATTTTGGATTGCCAGATAAATCCACACCGATGCTTCATTGGGAGACTGACATGGATGTTGTACTCAATATGGAAGATTGGTCTTCCATGTCAGATAATCTCCGCAAAAGTAATAAGGCTGTTTCCTTCAGAGAGACCCCAATAAAATTTTTTTCCAGATGGTACTTAACTCCCTCCAAACTTCACACATACTATCCATCCATCTCTCCAAACTGTTTCAGGGGATGCTCTGATTCGGGCACTCTTTTACACACATTCTGGGGATGCAAACATCTTAATCAAATCTGGCTCAAGGCCATTGAGATAATAGAAAACTCCTCTAAACAAAAAATTATACCCACCCCTCAAATATGCCTACTGTATGCCAACATACCAAACATTCCCTCTCCATGTATGAGATTATTCCATTCCTTATGCAGTTCTATACAATGGATGATAGCCTATAACTGGAAAACTGATACACTACCCTGGCAACAAGTAATAGATAGAATGGAATCACTTAAACTCTCTGAATGGATATACCATACTCTAAATGATACAATTCACATTCACAAAAGAAAATGGTCTTACTGGAACCCGATATAAATATTCAATGTGATACTATATTGTTTCCCTACGATTATATATTTTTCTATTGTATTATACCGCATGTCATCCCTGTACAAGTAATTTGTTAATAATTTTACCTCCATGCTGACAATTTAAGGTTATATTCCTTTATTATGTCACAATTTATATAATTGTAAAACACAATGTATTAATGTACTTTTTGATTGTTTTTTTGAACTTCCAAATAAAACTTTTGTAAACGGAAAACTGTGGTCTTTAATAGTGTTAATCAAACCCAAAATGCAGACTTCAAAATAACACAGTCAAACAACCTAAATAGGTCTAGAGTGGCCTATGCACTCAGGCATGAAGAGGAACTGATCTGACTTAACAACGGTCAGTCTGTTTCCCTCAGATCCTGAAATCACAGACCCAGGCAGTTAAATGTGAGCCAATAGGCCACAAATGCAATTTATCACTTTAATAATTAATGTGAAAGTTCCCCTTTAAAGATAGTCACTGGAATCACTAAATTACTGATACTGAAGGAGTAACAGAAAGGGTCCTCGCAATGGAGATATCCAGGATCTTCAGCTAGCCTGGCGTTGGTGCTCTTGGTGTTGAGCAGGATAAACAAAGGGTACTTGAAAGTATCCTGGTAGGCAAAAATTTGATGTAGGATGCTAGCAGTATCCTGGTAGACAAAGTGGAATGTAGTGACTGTTCAGCAGGGTGCAAGTGGTCCTACAAATGTGGGCACTGATGAGGCAATGTTGCCTGACTACCGTGTCTTTAAAGATGGGCAAATGCTTGATCACCCATCCTGCCACCAAAGGATCAAGCAACAAGTTCCCCAAAAGGCCCGACGGGCCGCCTTGTAAGCGGATCGGCCCACGCCCTCAGGAACGCTTGGAGATATAGCCGGGATCCCTCTCAGGTGGGATGTCCATCACCTTTCGAATCCTGGAACCATGGCAGGATCAGCACACCAAAATAGATTATAGCGCACACATACAAAAATGACATTTAAATGCTATAAGGCTATTTAAAACCACATGAACATATTCAAAAATATGGGGATTTGGTCACACTATATGGTTATATAGTGCTAAGCCCACTTACTGCGTCAAAGTACCCCATTATCAGTGGGTCCTACACTAGTACAGTACTAGAATGAAAGATACTGCATCTCAACCATGGAAGATAAACTCCTCTTTATGGGAGAACTGAAAGGACTCCTCCTATAACACTGGTGGACACTAATAAGAGGTAATGAAGGGGGGATAGTGTGACCAAATCCCCATATTTTTGAATGTGTTCAGGTGTTTTTAAATAGCCTTGCAAGATTTAAATGTCATTTTTGTTTGTGTGCGTAGAATCTATTTTGTTCTGTTTACGGTCTTATAGCAGCCCCATCTTGAATGTAAACGCATTTTTAGGGTATTCCCCCCAAGTATGATATTTGTATATTGTGTGGACTCTGACCAGGTTCCTTGGGCCGAAGCACCCCATCTCCCCTTCATTACCTCTTATTAGTGTCCACCAGTTATCCTCTACTAGTGATGAGCCACAATGTGCAGGATTAGGCCATGGCGACATCCAGTTGCATTCTGTAAGTGCAGTTGCTCCAGAGCTTAATAAATGAGGGAAGCTCTGCTGACTTCCATCATCTAGCCAAGATGCTGTGCTTTTATTGTTCTTGCCTGTGATTGAGTATTTTTTGCAAAGTGAAACTTCACCTAATTTACTAAGCTCTGGAGCAAATCGCACAATCGATTTGCACAATCGATTTGCCTTTAGTAAATCAACCCCAGTATGTCCCATAGTGATATGGGAACTTCAGTTAAACACGTTGGCCAAATTCCTTTCTCCAACACTCCACCAGTCCCACCAACATGTCTTTAAATAACTCTTCAATAGGGACAAATATAGACGGGTTGGTTACCTGGAACCCAAGGGGCAGGACTTGCCTTAAGAGAATATGTTACTTTTTCTAATTCAGAGACCACTGAATGCTCAGGAGCTTATTAGTAGACTACAGATACTTTTTGCTCAACTTTGGTCAACAGCATGTATTGCAATGATTTATCAAACATGATTGCATTGTGCTAAGTGCTGCCCTATTTTTTGGAATTAAAAACCATGGATATAACTGGTTCCCAAATCAGTTACATTAAAGGCATGTCATGTATGATAACTGTCACAGTTGATTGCACTGTCAACCAAACTGCCAAGCTATCAAATGTTCGGTGTCATAACTGATCACATGTACAGCACTATGGCAACTGCAGATCAAACAGAAGCTAAGATGACAGCTTCCTTGGCTGTAAAGGATAGGAGGGTTTAGTTATGCTATAAATGAGGTGGAATTTGGACTTCCCAGTGACATGCATAACTTCTGTCTAACATAGAGTACAATGTTTAGTGTGGAGCAGGGTATAAAGTAATGCAAAGCATACAGAATGGGGCATTTTGGAGTATGCCACGTACAACACAATGTATGGAGAGGATACACTGCCATTAACCCCAATACACTTAGCACACAACTCTATACACCTTTATACAATCAGTACATTCCACCATGTGTCTCACTATACTTAGCACACCTCACAGTCCACCCTAATACACTCAGCATGCCCCACCATTCACCCCAGTACACTCAGAAAACCCATCCAGGCACCCTATACACTCAGCACACTGAATCATTCCCTGCAATACACTCAGAACACCCACCCAGGAACTCTATACACTTAGCGCACCCCACCATGAGCATTGTTATACTCAGCACACCCCACAACTTACACCAATACATTCAGCACACCTCACAATTCACTTCAATACACTTAGCACACCCCATAGTTCACTCCAGTACACTCAGTACATCCCACAATTCATTCCAGTACTCAGCACACTCCATCACTTATCCCAATAAACTTAGAACACTCCACCAGCCCACCCCACAACACAGTTCAACATGCACCCCCCCCCCCCAGAGACTCAGTTCTTTCGTACAGATGGCATAGTAGAGGAGTACAGGGATATTTATATGTATGAAGTATATTATATACCTATCATCATGCAGCTATTGTCTGTGCAGTGAAAGCGCATCTCTTAACTCCTGATACTTTCATACATCTGCCTCTACTGACTAACAAAAATGACAGGTACTCATTTATATGATGAACTTTTCTACATTTGTTTTCCTTTTCGTACACTTTCATTAGTGAGAAGCAAATTGTGTTATTGTAGCTTGCCCCTTTTCAGGGCTGCAGTGGACTGCAGGCGAAGTAAATACCTTATGGTGAATTCTGAGCACATTTGGATAAGAATGGAACCCTCCCTATCTGCCTAATGAAGCACAGAATAAAAATATGTCCTTCATATGCTTCAGTCATTAATCATTAAGCTTCCATTTTCAGGCAAAATTGTCTTATTTAATCCTATTGCACGAAATTGGTGAGGTAAAGTAAGGACATAGTGACTCCAGCAGGTATCATAATACTGTACTACGTGTGTGCATTGTCAAATATTTTTTGATATATATATATATATCTAGATATATACATATATAGATATGTATATATCTAGATATATATCTAGATATCGATATAGATCTAGATATAGACCTATATAGATATAGATATATATCTATATAAATATATATTAGCTATTTGTATTTATTTTACATATTATAATAATGTATGCATACAATAATGATTCTTTTTTTATAGGATGCAGACAGAATTTATAAATTAAATAAACCAGTTACAAGTAAATGTATACACCGTCTATAAAATATTATCTCTTCCTCTTAATTTTTCTCTTCTGTCCTTTATTTCATCTCCTTCCCTATTATCAGTCTTGTCTTCTTTAAGGATAAGTTTGTGAAGGGTGTAATGCAGATTTACTATTTTAAGTAACAACATACTCCAAAGTGATTTTTGCTGAAGATCAAAATCAATGACATTAGTATAGTTATGAATGTTCTGATACCTAATAGGGATACCTTATGCCTATTCCTATACCTAAATGGAACCTGACTGAGCCTAAAAATTGTCTCAGTGATGAGTGATGACAAGCAAGCATCCCTTGCAACCTTAGTATTAGTCATTCCCTCTATCTGCGTGAAGCTCCTTGGGTGCTAGCTCTGGGGTGCACACAGGGCCTTGGCTTCTCCCCAAACTAAGATAACCTCTGCCCTTCATTGTGTTAAATTGCACCCCTTTTCAAATTCAAGAACCTCTAAGGAACACTGAGGCCATCACCCATTTCACAGCTAAATGACAAGTGACAAGATTTGGAGGCGGAAAGACTTCATTCTAATCTTGAAGAAGAGTCAAGGTCTTGTGTCCAGGGTTACATTTAGAAGAAGCTCCACAGGGACAAAGATATCAATTAGAAGACTCTAATGGATATCTCAGGCACTCTTTAGGGCAGGTTAGTTTCATTTTTTGTCTGGACAGGAAATGATTAGAACCATAACAGAGACACAGACAAAAACATATTTTTAGTAGAGCAAGTAAGAGATAGTAATTTCTGACAGTCATTTTATTGCGCCTGTGCCTTCCTGTCCTGGTAATGACCACCACTATTTCTTATATCTCCATCACAGAGACAGGAAGTGGGGAAAAAATTACCCCGATGAGGTCACCGGCAGAAATGTAAACTTTTCCTGCTTCAATTATCCAAAAAGACTTGAGTAAGGTTTTGAAGTCAATCACGCATTTACTGTACTTACCTTCTTGTTACTCCCTCATCACCATAGCTCCCAACTGTCCCTGATTTTGAGGGACTGTCCCTGATTTGGAGCAATGTCCCACTGTCCCTCTTTCCCCCTCATTTGTCCTTCATTTTGGTCTGATCCATAAAGTTGTATATAAAATGCACTTTTTATCTTTCAAAAAGTGCTTCCCAGTGCTAAACCTTTCATCCAAATTATAAATTGCTACATTTGTAAATTTTAAAAGCCAATATAAAGGAATAGTAGATGTAAAAAATTAAGTTAATTAATTAACCTTTTTTTTAGTTAATGCTCCTTTAAGGGGCTGTGGCAGGGGGGCGTGCCCCATGCCTACATACATTAATAGTAGTTGTCCCTCATTACCATCTCAAAATGTTGGGAGGTATGCATTACTACTGTGAGCAAAGTCCTATGTTAACTGTTTTCTTAGCTCGCACAAGTTCACAGACTCCTAATGTGACAGCACTGGTTGGTCCATCATTGTTACCAAAGAGAGAGTTACATGCTGTTGTTTTGTTGTTTTATTGTTTTGCTTTTAGTGGACAGCTCAGTTTGCCCTTAATGTGCAGCTCAATTTACATTCTTGGCACAGTGCCTGTGTGCCCTGATGACTGCACGTGCACAGGAAAGAGTCATAACGTAAAGCTTGTGGGCCCCGATGCAAAAGTTGATCTGGGAGCCCCCCACTACCACCTGCTGCTTCCACCAAGAGCCAAGATACTCCCACCACTTGCCAAGATACTCCTAGTGGCTAAAGAGTTATTTCAGATCTTTATTTACATATTGAGAGGGTAATTGAAATAATTTTGGAGAAACTGTCCACATTTTGACATACCTCTTCAATTCTTTTGAATATCCTGGAGCAGGGGTAGGCACCCATCCAATGGTAGATATATACCTGAACAACATGAAAGAGATCAAAGATCACTGGGGTTCTGCGCCCCTTTTTTTTTTTTTTTCCTCAGAGCTAACAATGCCTAACTAAATAGTAAGGAAAATACTTAGAAACTATAGAATAAAACAAATGTTACTGAAAAAATACAAATTTAGCCTACCGTAAAAGTGGACAGTGTCAGTCAGTAGAGCAGTGGACAGGGTCAGTAGGGTAGTGGACGGTGGCAGTAGACCAGTGGATGGTGCCAGTAGAGCAGGGGATGATGTCAGTAGGGCAGTGGATGGTACCAGTGGGGCAGAGGATGGTGTCTGTCAGTGGCGGTTGGTGCTCAAGATTTTTGGGGGGCGCAAACAAACTGAAAAAAAAAATCAATTGCAGCTACTGTGCTATCAAATGTAGCTACTGTGTCCATAAATTGCTGCCACTGTGCCATCAAACGCAGCCACTGTGCCCATCAAGCGCAGCCACTGTGCCCATCAAAGGCAGCCACTGTGCCCATCAAACGCAGGCACTGTGTCACCAAAGGATGCCACTGTGCCGTCAAACGCAGCCACTGTGCCATCAAACGCAGTGACTGTGCCCATCAAATGCAGCCACTGTGCCCATCAAAGGCTGCCACTGTGCCATCAAACGCAGCCACTGTGCCATCAAATGCAGCCACTGTGCCCATCAAGCACAGCCACTGTGCCTATCAAATGCAGCTACTGTGCCCATCAAAAGAAGCCACTGTGCCAAATGCTGCCACTGTGCCCATCAAACACAGCCACTGTGCCCATCAAACGCAGCCACTGCGCCCATGAAATGCTGCCACTGTGCCATCAAACGCAGTCACTGTGCCATCAAACGCAGCCACTGTGCCCATCAAATGCAGACACTGTGCCCATCAATTGCTGCCAGTGTGCTCATCAATTGCTGCCAGTGTGCACATCAATTGCCGCTACTGTGCCCCATCAAATGCTGCCAGTGTGCCCATCAATTGCCGCTACTGTGCCCCATCAAATGCTGCCAGTGTGCATCGCCCAGCACTTACCTGTCTAGCAGCGGGTCAGTGGCTGTGTCCTGCACGCTCCTCGATGTCTTCTTCTGTCCTCCCTATCAGGCGTCCAATCACAGTGCCTGACGTTTCAGCCAATCAGGTGACAGGTAACAGACCCGAGCACCTGATTGGCTGAGAGGCGGTTCAGTGTTAGCAAAGCAAATTCCTTTGCTTTGCTAACACACAGCTCAGTGAACAGTGAACGCACAGCATTACACCCGCTGTTCACCTTTTTGGGCACCTATTAGAGCCTACGGCTCTAATCAGGTGCTTCCAAAAAACACCCCTGCCACTGTAATTTAGGTGCCTGGCTCCCGAAAAGGTGCCGGACACCTGAATAGGGGGTGTCAGCGGCAACAACCATAGATAGCTTTATGCAATGCATGAAGCTATCTATGGTGATAGAACGGTGCCAGGAGAGAGGGGGTGGCACTCCTGCGCCCTTTATGGACACACCGCCACTGGTGTCAGTAGGGCAGTGGACGATGTCAGTAAAGCAGTGGATATGTCAGTAGGGCAGTGGATGGTGTCAGTCATAAGGCAGTGGACAGTGTCATTCATTAGGGCAGAGGATGGAATCAGTAGAGCCGTGGATGGTGTCAGTAGGGCAATGAGTGGTGTCACTATTTTTGGGGGGGGGGTTATTTTACTTTTTTATTATTTTTTACCTTTTTATTTTTACAATTTTATTTTTTATTAATTGTTATAGTTTTTTAAGCAGTCCTGTTGGGGGGCTTTGGTGAAATATCAGATGTCCAAACAGGCCCTTGCTGTCCCACTTTTGAGAGAGAGAGAGAGATGAGACTGAGGAAATCGCCCTCAATCTCCACCTCTGCAGTTTCAGCAGCACAGTAATATGAATGGAACAGTAATATCTCTTTACAGAGCTTCCCATTCATTTACAAATGAAAGCATAGTAAACACAGTTTACTATGCTTCAGTTATAAATGGACAGTGAGTGATCCGTATCACTCACTGCGTTCTTTCAGAAAAAGGAAGGGGCAGGTAAATGACATCCTGACACATAACCAGCAGCAGGGGAGACCAGGGGAATACAAAGGGATCCAGCCAGCAGAGATGAGTAACGCAGACAGAAGGGGTGGCATATACATTAACTGATCCCCTTCATTTTCCTCCTGCAGCCGTGGAATGCAGGTGGGAGGGAGAGGAGGAGAACTAGACTTTCAGCAGCTGCAGGAAGAAAATGGAGGAGATTGGTTTGTGTATATGCCACCCCTCCCGTCCAGGTGTAAACCCGGGAGGTTGCAGGAGCCCCCTGGGGCATGGGGCTGGGCCACAATTGCGACCCCTGATGGTATGTCTCTGGCGTGGGAGTTATGTCATTTTGCACCAGCCAATCAAGATGACCAAAGACCTTCACCCAGAAGAAGCCATGGAGAAGATGCGGTCAATGCTGAAGGCCCATCAGATTATCATCATTGCTGTGCATGCTGTTTTTTACTATTGATCTAAGCTACTTTTGATTTCAATGATTTCTATTTGTTTTCCAAGGAAAACATGTACAGGGATATGTCAGCAAAGCATTATAAGGCAAACATAAGAGCAACATTAGTCTAAAGAGTAAGGCCTGGGCCAGCATGTGGTTAAATAGATGAATGAAAAGGGTATACAAAGATTTTCACATACAACTACCCAGGCTCAATACCCATTTGCTAGAGAATTTAGAACAGTAACTCAATCTTAGTAATAAACTAACAAGCATGAGGTATTGAGTTGAGGATCAACGAGTTCCACAGTAAACAGGAGAAAGAGAACGGGGAGATTGTGGTGAAATAAAGTGGTGAAGAAAAAAAGAGTGCATGGTCAATGCTATTTTTAATGTATATTTACCAGTGAGGGTCTCTTGATGCCTCCAAAGTATACAGTATTTGGTTTCCTTAGTGACAAGTAGTAGGGATCATACCTTAATGCCCCAGGCCCTCACCTAACTCTGACGCATAAGAGCAGCTCCAGCAATTAAAGAAACAAAAGGAGTTTACCTTCCTTGAAAATGAATGGTTAAATACACCCCCCATAAGATGTAAGATGCTCCAAGAATGCTTAGCCTTTTCTGACACAGTTCCACTCTCAGAAACTTAATGGGGTCACAGCTGGGAAAAAAAAAATTAATTTAGTTCCAGTTCCCTCAATAGGTTTTCCAGTAGCAGGAGTTAACCACTAATTTCAATTTAGCTCACAACACACATTACAATTTCACTGTACAATCTCCTTTAGATCTACCAACAGCTATGTAGTGCAAGGGCCTACCTGACTGACTATATTAGTATAGGTAGGTAGATTAGGTAATGCAGATGTTACAAAGATTGTACAGTCAGATTACCAGGAAAAACATACTTCAAAGTGGTTGTAAAGTCAGAAGGTTTTTTTATCTTAATGCATTCTGTGCATTAAGATAAAAAGCCTTCTGTGTGCAGCAGCCCCCCTAATACTTACCTGAGGTCCCTCTAGTTTCAGCAATTGTTGTAGGAATATCTCGGCTGTCCAGGACTCCCCTCCTCATTGGCTGAGACCGCAGCGGGGAGCCATTGGCTCCCACTGCTGTCATAGTCAGTCAGCCAATGAGAATAGAAAGGGGGCAGGGCCGGGCCACAGCTCCATGTCTGAATGGACACAAGGAGACTTGGCTTGGGTGTCCCCATAGCAATCTGCTTGTTGTGGGGGCACCCAACAGGAGGGAGGGGCCAGGAGAGCCGAAGAGGGACCAGAGAAGAGGATGATCTGGGCTGCTCTTTGCAAATCCACTACACTGGGCAAGAAAGTATAACATGTTTGTTATTTTTAATAAGATAAAAAAATGAGACTTTACAATTACTTTAAGCTATGCTTAGCTTCATTACCACTTAACAACCGCGCCATTGCCGAATGATGGCTACACCGCGCTCGATAACTCTGGGAGGGAGTACATTGACGTCCTCCAAGAATCGCGCATCCACGCGCCCCCTGGGGAGCACACATGGGAGTATTCCCATTACGGATCACGGTAAATGGCCACTGACAGCGGCCGTTTACCACGTGATCACTCCATCAAATGACGGAGCGATCACTTGTAAACAAACCAGAATCATGTCCGGTTCCTCTCTCCCCTCTCTGTACCGATCGGTACAGTGTGAAGGGAGAAATCAGGTGCAGCAGCGCTGTGGGCTGGATCTGTAGTTCTATCTATCTGTGCCCATTGCAGCCTCATCCATCCATGCTCAGCCATTCCTCTGTCATACTCATCCTCTCATCCATACTCAGCAATACTCATCCATCCATCCATGCTCAGCCATCCATACTCAGCAATACTCATCCATCCACCATCCATCCACCCCCATCCATACTCAGCCATACTCAGCCATACTCAGTCATATCCAGCCATACCCAGCCATACTCAGCTGTACCCAGTCGAACCCAGCCATACCCAGTCCTACTCAGCCATACTCAGACGTTGTACCCAGCTGTAATCAGCCATACCCAGCCATGCCCAGTCGTACCCATCCATACTCAGCCATTCCATCCGTACTCAGCTATCCCATCTGTACTCAGCCATACTCAACTATACCCAGCCATACTCATTCATGCTCAGTCATCCCATCCATACTCAGCCATCCACATTTATGGCTCAACCATGCTCAGCCATCCCAATCCATGGCTCATCCATCCCCATTCATGCTCATCCATGCCACATCAGTTCTCATCCATGCCACATCCATGCCACTACAGTGCCTCACAAAAGTGTAATAGGTAGTCAAATTAGATGTGACATGTATGCTCCTAGAACACTTGACAGTGCTCCCTGCATGTTGGGCCTCTGTATGTGGCCTGGCTGTGGAAAAGTCTCCCACATGTGGTATCACCATACTCAGAAGGAGTAGGAGAATCTATTTTGGAGTGTCATTTTTGGTATGTACATGCTATGTGTTAGAAATATTGTATAAAAGGACAACTTTGTGTAAAAAAAAAATGCGTTTTCATTTTCTTGACACATTTTCCAAAAACTTGTAGAAAAAAAATGACATGTTCAAAAGACTCATTATGCATCATAGATTATACGTTGGGGTGTTTTCTTTCCAAAATGGAGTCATTTTTGGGGCATTTCCATTGTCCTGGTGCTGCAAGGCCTTCAAAAGTGTAAGAGGTAGTCAAGAAATTATATGTGTAATTTATGCTCCTAGAATGCCTGATGGTGCTCCCTCAATGTTGGGCCTCTGTATGTGGCCAGGCTGTGTAAAAATCCCCCACATGTGGTATCACCGTACTCAGGAGGAGTAGCAGAATGTGTTTTTGGGTGTAATTTGTGGTATGCATATGCTGTGTGTGAGAAATAACCTGCTAACATGACAATTTTCTGAAAAAAAAAGAAAAAAATAATCTTAATTTTGCAAAGAATTGTGAGAAAAAAATAGAACTTCAAAAAACTCACCATGCCTCTTACTAAATACCTTGGAATGTCTACTTTACAAAAAGGGGTCATTTGGAGGGTATTTGTACTTTCCTGGGTTGTTAGGGTCTCAAGAAATGAGATTTTATAACAAAAACAAAGAAAAATGCATTTTTTAAAAGAATTTTCATTTTTTTTTCTTTTATAGCACAAAAAATATAAAACCCAGCGGTGATTAAATACCACGAAAAGAAAGCTCTATTTGCGTGAAAAAGGACAAAAATTTCATATGAGTACAGTGTTGCATGACTGAGTAATTGTCATTCAAAATGTGAGAGCACCGAAAGTTGAAAATTGGTCTGGTTAGGAAGGGGGTTTAAGTGCCCAGTGGGTAAGTGGTTAAAGCAAAACTACAGCCAAAACTGTTAAATTCCAAGCTTTGTTTTGCAAATTTTCATTTAAAAAAAAATGTACTTGCTAGGCAATAACAGACAGAAAAACCTGCCATATGATATGAAAGTAAGCACAGCATGCATGACTGTCTTGCTGTTTCTCACAATTAACTAGTGGTCTCTTTAATGACTTTGGTTTGTCCCTCATTGCCTAATGAGGTGATACAAATAGCATCTGTAAAATATGGCCATCACCTACAGTAACCTCAGTCCATAGGCAGACATCTGACTATTGATCATTTTTGTAAAACTAAATCTGGCACTGAATGCCCTCTTCCATAGCAATGGCTCTAAAGAGACCCACCTAGTTTTTAGGAGCATTGCTGTTTATGAAATGAGAAGGGTATTGTGCAGATTCAAAGGTGACAAACAATCCCGATGACATTTAATATTGGGGTGTCAACATCGGTCAGACAAGGTTTAACAACCTGATTACTCCTTCAGGCTGGGTTCACACTGCAGACGAATGAGGCTCACAGCAGTGGTCCGGTGCATCCCTGTTCTCCGTTTCAGGGACGAATCAAGGCCAAATTTTTGCCTGAATTCGGCCCTGAAATGGAGCCAAAGACGCACAGCACAGCAGTCTTCTTGGACATGTCACAGGTCACAGAAGACAATGCGTAGTGCAGTTCGCGCATGCTCAGTGGCAGTGACATAGCTAGCACATCTGGCACCCGGGGCTGGTCATTTTTTTGGCAACCCCCTCCCCCAGGAAAAATGGCACGTGGCAAAATAGCAGCGCTGCGCCAAAACTGTGGATGTGGTCAGATTGCATTAACAGTGGGAGTGGCTTAAATGGGCATATGCTTTAATGACTGTGCCACAAGCGAGTATATTACAGTACAAACCTTAATACACTCATTTGAATAAAATAAAACTGTTCTATTGCATATCCTACTACACACAGCTAACCTTAAAGTGATATTAAAGTCTTGTTTTTTGGGTTTTTCTTTAATAACAAACATGTTATACTTACCTGCTCTGTGTAATGGTTTTGCACAGAGCAGCCTGGTTTCTTCTCTTTTTGGGTCCCGCGCCCCTGGCTTCTTCCTCCTTCTAGGTGCCCCCACAGCAAGCAGCTTGCTATGTGGGGATCCAAGCAGACGCACTCCCACCTACTCCATCCCCTGATTCCAGGGCCTCCTCTACAAGTCCAGGGCCTTTGGCATACTCGCCTCCTAGTCTAGGGCCTCCTCTGCATCACCCAGTCCTGTGTATTCCACCTCTAGTCCAAGGCCTTCTCTGCACTCCCCTGCTGGTCCATAGCCTCCTCTACACCTCCCAGTCCAGGCCCTCCTGTGTACTCTCCTAGTAGTCCAGGGCCTCTTCTCCTAATCCAGGGTATTTGCCACACCAACCCTTTTCTAGTCCAGGGCCTCCTCGGCACCCCCCCCACCACACCAGCCTCTCCTCTACACACCCCCAGTCCAGGCCCTCCACTGCACCCCCCCACAGTCAAGAGCCTCCCCTTCATCCCCCCAGTCCAGGGCCTCCTCAGCACCACCCCCCCAGCCCAGGGCCTCATCCGCACCCCCAGCCCAGTGTCTCCTCCGCACCCCCATCAGCCCAAGGCAACACTGCACCCCCCAGTCCAGGGCCTCCTCTGACCCCCCACAATCCAGGGCCTTCTCTGCACTCCCCTGCTGGTTCATAGCCTCCTCTGCACCTCCCAGTCCAGGGCCTCCTGTGTACTCCCCTCCTAGTCCAGGGCCTCTTCTCCTAATCCAGGGTATTTGCCACACCAACCCTTTTATAGTCCAGGGCCTCCTCTGCACAACCCACCCCCCCACTCCAGCCCCTCCTCTGCACTCCCCAAGTCTAGGGCCTCCACTGCACCCCCCACAGTCAAGAGCCTCCTCTTCATCCCCCCAGTCCAGGGCCTCCTCTGCACCACCCCCCCCCCAGCCCAGGGCCTCCTCCGCACCCCCCAGCCCAGTGTCTCCTCCGCATCCCCATCAGCCTAAGGCCCCACTGCACCCCCCAGTCCAGGGCCTCCTCTGACCCCCCCAATCCAGGGCCTCCTCTGCACCCCCCTCCAGCCCAGGTCCTCTTCCGTGCCCCCCCTCAGTCCAGGGCCTCCTCTGCACTCCCCAGTCCAGGGCCTTCTCTGCAACCCCCCAAGCCCCCCAATCCTTTGCCATACCAACCCCAACTTCCTAGTTCAGGGCCTTCTGTGCACAAACCCCTCTCCTTGTCCTAATAAATGCCTTCCAGTTACAGGAAGGCTCTCCCATGCGGAAGCATCATTCTGGAATGCCTTTCTATAGCACTGACGGGCGGGAGGAGCAGAGTGATTCAGCGCTAGTGGGCCTGTGCAATTTCCCTTCTATTTGGTTCTCAAGTATTTGACAAACTATGCAGCGGGCGCTGCTTTCCATTACACTTGATCGGGCGGCAGTGACACCCCTAGAGCTGCTGACTTTTAATTGGAGCTCCTCTTTAATTGTATCTTAAGCCAAAACTCTTTTTAAATTTTTTGGATAGAGTAGGGAAAGTTAACTCCCCATTTGGGTTTTGGGATAGAAAGGGGAAGCTGTGCCTCATTAGGGAAATTTTTCTTGAAAGCTAATTCCACATCTCTGACCATGTTTCATGTTACACCCATATTTAGGGTGTAACATGAAACATGGTTGCAGTCTAAAGCCCCCAGATCTTTATCTCATTGCTAAATCTGGGGGCCCTTCCTCTTGTGTTGCCCAGAATACTTTTGAATTTGTGACTCCTCACACAAAGTCCCATCAACCACCGCAGCAGATGGATCCACAGACCTTAATAGAGTACAAGGGTGGTGAAATCACAGCACTAGTAGTCCATTCATGCTTCCTCCAGCCCCCCTCATAACTGAAGTACAGACCTAGGCTGAATTAATAATTTGCAGTTGCATTGCTTTTAACTTCCTGTCCGGTAAGACAAAACAGGGGTTATTTACGAAAGGCAAATCCACTTTGCACTGCAAGTGCACTTGAAAGTGCACTGAAAGTACACTTGGAAGTGCAGTCACTCTAAATCTAAGGGGTAGATCTGAAATGAGTGGAAGCTCTGCTGATTTTATCATCCAATCATGTGCAAGCTAAAATGCTGTTTTTTATTTTCCTTGCATGTCCCCCTCGGATCTACAGCAACTTTACTTCCAAGTGCACTTGCAGTGCAAAGTGGATTTTCCTTTAGTAAATAACCCCCATCATGATGTTCTTGCTTTAGATGCACATTTAAAGAAAATCTTTACTAATTTACACTTGGTTCTGGCACATTGCATTGACTTGTGTCATATCACACATTAAAATGCATTGCGTTAAGTTGCCCATTTAAAAGTCTGTCAATGCAATAGAACTAACCAAAAAAGGCCAAGTAGCATTGGTTCCTTCACAATGTACAGTGGCGTTGCTATGGGGGTGCAACCTGCACCCGGATGACACCCGCTACAGGGGTGACACCAGGCCCGGACAGACAACGGATGATATTGCACGGAAAGCTGTGGAGACACAAGGGAGCACACCACTCTTGCTGGTGACAGAGGCAGTGCCGAAGATCAGTAGGGGGCCCCGTGAGAGGCAGAGATACTTTAGGCAGCAATGAAGGACTTGAGAAACCAGGAGGAGGCTGACTGGGACTGATAAGGGAAGAGACCAGAGAGGAGGAGCCGATGAATGACTGTGTAGTAAGTAATGCTTCATCCTTACAATACCTGTCACTGAACATGGCTCGGTCTGGGCGCACACACACAGCACATGCCATTCCTACAGTTGAAGCCTCAAGCTGTACTGTCTGTGCCCCCAGTGAGGATGGCAGAGCCAGCTGTGTGCCTGGACAGGATGTGCTGGAAACAACTGAGGGGTAAGGAGCAGGGGGAAGGTGAGGAGAAGGGGAAGGAGAGTCTCACCCCTCTCTCTCACCCCCCACTCTCTCTCACCCTCCACCCCCTCTCTCTCTGAAGCCCCCTCTCTCTCACCCCCACCCTCACTTTCTCTCTCACCCCCTCTCTCTCTCACCACTCCCTCACCCCCCATATCCCTCTCTCACCCCCCATCTTCCTCTCTCACCCCTCATCTCTCTCTCAGTCCCCTCCTTCTCCCACCCCTATCTCCCACTCTCACCCCCATCTCTCCCTCTCAACCCCATCTTCCTCTCTCACCCCCCTTATCCTGCTCTCACCCCCCATCTCTCTGTCAGCCCCCTCCCTCTCTCTACACGTCCTCCATCTCTCTCCTACTTTCCCATCTCCCCCATCTCTCTCCCTCCTATTCCTATCTCTCCTCCCACCCCCACACCCCTCTGTCTCTATCCCTCCACCCCCTCTTTCCCTTTTAGGGCAAATTCCCACTGAAGCAGCATGAAAAAATTCCATGTTTTCTCAGTGTATAAAAAAAAAATTGCAGGGGGGTTGGCAACGCTGTTGGGGGGGTGCTTCAGAGTTCAGTGCCTATAGGCTCCTGAGATGTAAATCCGGCCCTGGAGAGGCATGGAGGGGACAAAGAAAAAGGGAGAGAGATAGCGAGAACAAGAAAGATGGATAGAGAGAGAGTAAAGGGAGAGAAAGAAGAAGAGATAGAAAGAACAAGAACGATGGATAGAGAGGGAGAAAAAATGAAAAGAAAGGAGGGTAAAAATATATGTGAAAAAAATTATTGGGGGGGGGGGTGACCATGTTTTACTGCACCAGGTGGCACCAATCCTAGTGACACACCACTGACAATGTACCACATTGCACAGAAATGTGGTACCATGCTTTATGGTGCATTGTGGTTCCTGCTGCACATGAGCATTGAAGGTCCATTGGGATAGCGCCTTGTGGTGCCATTAATTTTGATGGTATCTTTAAAAATGAATTGCACTGCAGCACACATATCATGCATTATGATAACACCCATCTTAACACATGTTACTGCAATGCACCTTGACAGTAAAGTGTATATGGGCACATACTGAGAGAGATATCTAGGCTACCATTAACTAATCCATCTGAAAATTCTAATAGCCTTACTGCCGCATTGACAGTTTATGAAAAGACACTGATTCAAGTTTTTCAAGATACAGTATCTTTTCTCAATAGAAAATGTATTTTTGAATACTGCTCAAAGCTATTTTATTCTACACATCCTTCTTGTTTTACTGGCCCTTTAATATTCCAGGTCTAATGGAAGACTACAGCAGAAAAATATGACCACACTGTCCTGTGAGGGGAAAATGTTCATGCTGTAAAAAGGAGATTTAAAATAAATTGAACTGGGGGTGAGGGTAGCTTGCGATTTCATAATTTAATTTCATGATTTAATGTTTTAAGGCATCGTTTTATGTGAAAGCCCAAGGAAAACAAACTTGATGTCAAAGAATTCATGTGAAGCAAATTATTTCTGACACATAATCCATTGACACACAGAAGAGCGAAGATCGCGCCCGCCTCATTCTGACACATTGACTGGATTTCACTGTTTTATTAGGAAAAGGAACTGCTGGGAGATTAGCAGGCAGACGGAGGAGTCAGACTGCTCTAAACTCAACAGTGCTGGAGGTGGCAGCAATACGCTGCATTGCAAACACTGGCTGTGCAAAAGCGGCAGAAGGGGTTAAAGAGGAAAAGTATGATTAAAAAGTAACAGTGTGAATTGCTAAAACAAAATGTTCAGTGAAACATTGGGTAAGCTTTGTAGCCTGCAGGAAATGATGTGGTCCACATTAAGATGGATTTATCTGCCATATCTCTGCAATGAGAATACACTGTTACCAAATTAATGGGGCTGTGTGTGTGATAGGGAGAGACTCGTGGAATGTCTAAGTAAGAGCTGGCTTTATATGTCACATAAATCTGCAGGTTTCTCTTGCATTATGCTTGGGAATACTTCTCCTGCTGACTGTGGGAGCAGGGTGTCACTGTCAGGCATGCTGTGTGTTGTTATGATTGGACACAGCATTGGCGTTCAGGCCTGAGAATGCAGCTGATGTCAAAGTTGAAAGGGTCGGTCCATCCAGGAATTAAAAATTAGAAACAGGTGAATGCTGATTGGCTGAATAATCAACTTCAATCAAGCTCAACCTTAAAGTGTTACTAAAACCAGGTCCCTGCATTCACTATATCTGGTCTCCCACAGTACACAGAACATGGGAACGCAATAGTTTTCTAAATATAAACTACTAAATACCTTTGCTCATCAGCAGTATATAGCAGTCTATGAGTGTCTGGTTAAAGCTTGTAGGAGGAGTTTTCATTGTGCTCTGTTGTCCTATAAAGCTGCAGGACCCGTGACCCTCTGTTTGGACATTGCTGATTGGCCCTGTGCTGATCACATGCACTCTCTCAAGAAAAAAAAAAACTATCTAGCAATACACACCAAACTGAGCATGTGCAGTTTGTACCCTAGCCCCTGTTCTATCAGAAGATGGATTGGGGACAGTGGAAAAAAGAAGGATCAGAGAAGACAGGTTCAAGCAGCCGTTGAACACAATCCACAGTGAGTATAACAAGCATGCTTTACTGCATTTACACACTGATTTTACTGTTGTGGGTTTAGTAACACTTTAAAGCTGAACTCAAGGCAGATATAAAAACAATAGTAATTAATACAGGTATGTAGTCATACAAATAATTAGAATTCTTTTTAAATGTAACCAGTGTAAAGTTGGCTATAGCTGAGCATTTTTTCTCATTTAGCAAGCAGGTTAAAAAAATATATAGATTCCTCTAGGCACACAAACGAGGTGGACGGAAAAATCCCTCAACCATAACATTGTATTCTGACATTGGGACACAATGCTTTTAAAGTACAATGATCAGTGGCTGCAGCCATTCATAGACAAAAGTTTTACAACTTGTAGGTTCTAATGATTGACTTCTGTTGAACAGGGTTGGCCACACACTGATTCAAAGTCATCTGGCCCCTGCTGAAGCAGACAAATTTTGATCCATCTATGGCCAGCTTTAGTACCTGAATTCATCTTGATATCAACCTCTTAAAATATCCTGTAGAGCAGAACTCAGTACGGGAGAGGGAAGACAGCACTAGGAACCATTCAAATATACTTACAAGGCACAAACTGACAGGCTGAAGGAGCAGGAGGATAAACTCATCAGTTTTCTGATGCTCTTTCACTGTACAATTACAGCCTGGAAGCAGAGAGTTGACCAAACGATATTTCTTAAAGCATAACTGAAGACAAAACCTTTTTTTTAGATTTTTTTTAAAGAACAAAGCTTTATTAAACTGTTTTCACAAGGTACAAATGGCAGGTGCATATATGTATCCATCCCAGAATAACAGAGAATACGCACACATGTATAAAATCAAAATTACACATATTACGTCATAATAAGGCATTGAGCACCATGTGATCATATTGTTCTGACAAGGATAAGGTTGTGAGCCAGCCATCATATCCCCCAAACATAGACCATGAGAAATAGAACTTTAGTGGGAACCTGACAGAAGAAGAAAGGTACAGAAGAGGAATAGAACAGCAGGGGACCTGTTTCAGGGGGACATATCCATTCCGACACCTACATCCGGAGCAAAGAGAGAGCTGCATCACAGGTAAGATCTCAGGGTGTCAGAAGATGCAAATTCTATCCGAGCACACATCATGTAGAGATAAATGTTGGATACTTCTCCTGCAAGCCTGCAGTAAGCTCTTCTATTCACATGATGTGATTGGGTTCGACCACCCATTCCCTAATGCTAGGTACAAGGGTGAAGTTCCAGTGTCTAGGTATGATAGCCCTAGCCGCAGCAAAAAGAAAACATGTTAGTCCCTTTTAGCTACCTGAGGGGAACCTGGAAATGTAGAAAGTAGTGCAAATTTCAGTTGTAATGGTAGCCTGGTACTTATGATGTGATCAGTAAATTCAAATATGACTTCCTAGAATGGCACCAACTGCAGGCAAGACCACTATAAGTGTAGCATGGTGCCAGGTTTCCTACCACACCACCAGAATGAGCCAGGTAGCATCTTAAAGAGTCTATTGGGGCACCAATACCACCCAGCCAGTATTCTGTAGTTCCTCTCCTGTACCTGAGCTGATAGGCTTAATTTAAACAGAGAATAAGCGATTTTTCACAATATTCTGTTGTGAGCGAACGGCCCAACTCCCTCTATCAGTATAATGAACAGATACTGAGGAGACGCTTGTTGAAGAATTCCGTGACGTTATTTTTAGATTTACATTGAGTAGAGAGGGATTAGAACACCTGTCAGTTTTTATTGCTGTCTGTGCCCCTGTTAATGAGAATCACCCTCTGTATTTGTCCTAGTGACTGTTTTCACTGATATTCAAAGAAAAGTAAAATCCCCAAATTTTAGTTGTTACCAAAACAGAAACAGGGGAAAACCTTCCAATGGGGACATTAGTTCTGGTGACCCTGGTGACTACCAGGGATTTCCCTCACTTTAAAGGATTTCCTTTCACTTTCTGTTGCGGCTATGGGACAGGAAATGAATGGGAATCTTCTGAATAGGATACAGATGGCAAAAAAACTGTCAGGGGTTATAACTCCTTTTCTCTTTTGAAGATGGAAAGTCAAGTCACAAGCATAGCTGTTATGTCTGCCAGGGCTCTGAAAAGCCTGGGTGGCCAAGAAAAGGAGGGTAGCAAGCATGCACCCCATTCCACTAATCTTTCTGAACCACACAAGACCAGATGCTTTTCTATACCAAGAAAGCTTTCCAGTCTTGCAAGGTGCCTTGCCCCTATGTTGTAGGGAACAAGGACCGTATTTCACATCTGGTCCCCAAGAGGATGCGGGGTTTGTGGGGGAGCTTATCAGAATCTGGAAACCCCTTTATAACATGGGGTCCCCCAGGATTTCACCCTTCCAAGGGGAATTAGTACTGGGTACATTAGTATGTCTTGTGTTGCTCATTCCCAAAAACAAAAGTCAACGTTAAAAATAAGACACACACACCTAGTGTAACAGCCTGTTAGTAAAAATTCCCCACAAAAATTTACAAAATAAACCTGTTGTAAATCCATTGTCAATCAAGTCACCCTGCTCTGTAAATCCAGCATCAATCATGATGACCTGCCACTTAATAAGTTTTCCCACTGCCATTGTTACCAAACGCCCGTTAATTTACGGGCAACCCGTAAATTTCACCCATTTTCGGAGTGCCCGTAAAAAAGATGTCTGCAGGCCGACAGCGCTACTGCACATGCGCCATTCCGAAGCCTGCCGCGCTCGGGAAAACTCATACACGCTCGGCCGGGAGCCACGGGTGGGCGAATGCGCAGTGATGTAATGTTGCCACCTGGCGCCATTTTTGAATGGCCGGCTATCGTTCTTGGTGGCGCCTCACCACAGCAGGGATCCCGGGAGGTCGATGATGCCTGTGCTTGGCCTGGATAAGATTCTGGAATGGAGAACTGACTGACCATCCATTCAGGTCAGTCAGACCTCAGATGTTTATGGTGCTATACTGAGCCAAGTATGAAGGAGGAAGAGGGAGGACAGATAGACAGAGTGACTGAGCAGAAGCAGAGCCATCCACAGAGACAGACCCCCTCCTCCTCATGTCCACACAGCCTCTGACCCCTGTACCATGTCCACACAGCCTCTGACCCCCTGTACCATGTCCACACAGCCTCTGACCCCCTGTACCATATCCACACAGCCTCTGACCCCTGTACCATGTCCACACAGCCTCTGACCCCCTGTACCATATCCACACAGCCTCTGACCCCTGTACCATGTCCACACAGCCTCTGACCCCTGTACCATGTCCACATAGCCTTTGACACCTGTACCATGTCCACACAGCCTCTGACCCCTGTACCATGTCCACACAGCCTCTGACCCCTGTACCATGTCCGCACACCCTCTGACCCCCTGCACCATGTCCACACAGCCTCTGACCTCCTGTACCATGACCCCCTCCTGTACCATGTAGATGAAGAAATATGGTTTTTGACTTTTGTTTAACTTAAACACATTGCTAATAGCACTAGCTACATGTTTAAAGTTTACATATTGATATTTGCACTGTTTAGCACTGAAAACAGGCATTGTAGGTACTTTTTTGCAGTGCCAGTAAAAAAATGCGGTTCTGTCAGTAAATGTCATGATTTCTGCTAGTAAAAAATTGGTGGCGTTTGTAAATTTTGGGGTCCTGCCAGTAAATTTTACTTCAGGGGGTTGGCAACACTGCCCACTGCCATAATCATCCACCACCTGATGATGGTTTTCCACTCCACTTTTGCTACCAAGCAACAGTCAGATTCCCCGTCTGCTGCAGGTGGAGATCCTGAGGGCATCACTGACCAAATTTTATTGGACAGATATTGGGATGAGGCCCTTGCAACTGTAACATGGAGACATAGTGTCTTGTGGGGGGTGGGGGAATTTGTCAGCCCCATCCTGCTTCTTTGCAAGGTACCGTACCTCCAATCCCCAATGAACAGGCATGTGGCCTGGTATATTTCAGTAGAGGAGGACACACACTCCCTACAATCCCTTTCCTGTCCACCCAAGCTGCATGCTTGGAAAAGAGTCTGGTATGAAGGTGAACCCCACCCTGTGTTTTTTTGGAAATGCCACTTTTGAAAGACTGCTACATCAAACAGTTCTGTAACTTCAAACCTTAAGGCATCCCCCAAGCATACTATTTAAAGGATTTGTGTATCTTGAATGTTGTCTTTTAAGCAACATGAAAAGGCTCTCTGCTCGCGGAATGGTATTTTTTTGCATTTTTTTTATAATACTGTATGTTACAATTTGTATGAAATGTTGGTGGTTGGGTTTAGATATATTTTAAATGAAAATTCAAAATAGTGTACCTCTACGCATAATGTAATTTCTTACATACAAATATGCATTTGTGTTTCTAATAAGAATCCCCATCAAGGGAGGGGTGGGGCGGAACTTATTTTTAAAGGTTTTCTTTATATTTTGATAACAAAAACATGATTCCACAGAATTTATGTTAATATATCAATTGATTGATTAATTGACAAATTAATTGGCCCCAACTAATCTTTGAAGTATAATTTCACTCTACACAGCAACAACAAGGCTCAATTGACCTAAACCTGATTATAGACACTGATTGCATTTTTTGAAGTCAAATTGTTCCCACACGAGGCTTACAAATGACATGATAATGTAATAGAGGAGAATGTTTCGTAGTCTAACATCAACTAATATGTTTGTGAAGATGCTCAATTTGTGTTGTCATCTGTCATTTGTCAGTCATTTTCTGGCTCTCCAATCTCTCCAATCTTAATAATGTATCCTAGATGAGAAAACAAAAAGAACATGCAAAACATTTGAGATTTCAAATTGAAAGATATAAGAGAATGCAGAAAATATATATACAGTAGCAAAAAAAAAAAAAACACTCATAGAAAAGCTGTAGCTGGTTTCAGGGGTGATATCATTTACATAAATTCCATTGAATATGCTAATTTCCAGCACCCTGGAGCCAATATGGAGCCAAACTTTACTCAAGACATATTTATTGAAAGTACATCTATGGTCAAAATGTAACATCATATATTCATTTCTACATTTCAGTTATTTTAGCCTACTCCTAATATTCTGAATGATCTTGAAGTTTGTAAACTTTACATTCCCACCTGTTAAGATTATAGGTCATAGGTGAGAGGTCCCTAAGGTGTGACAATAGCTGACCTGTCAACTGCATGACATCATGATAACACAGGCCCCTTAGTGTGAATAAGAATACTAAATATCAGAGTCTCGTTGTTCAAATTCCTTCGACTTACAGAGCTTTGTTATTTGATATGTGATATTCAATACTTGTTACTTTATTATTTGATGTGTTAAAGTAGTAGCTCTTAGGAGCCGTGTGTGTTATTGGCACGAGGCCAGACAATTGATGGGTCAGGACCCTAGGTGACCTTCCATCTTTGACCCTCAAGCTTCAAAGCAGTACTAAATTGTTTGTGAGCACCACAGACTGAAAATGCTATTTCTTTTTTTTTTTTTCATATTCAAAGAAAATTCACCCATCCATCCACGTATCCATACTTTGTTTTGTTGAGGAATTGCTTTGAAAAAAATACTCTAGCATTTCTGGCCATTGCCATCTTGAATGTGGGCAGATGATTCTTTCTGGAATCCTATTTCCCTTAACCCAGGCATGCAGGCAGGAGGAAAACCCCTCTTCCCCTCCTCCAGATGGAAGAAAAAAAATACCTATGAACAGGGCTCAATGCAGCTTGCCCGTGTCCACCAATGCAGTCTGCCCATGTCCACCAATGCAGCCTGCCCGTGTCCACCAATGCAGCCTGCCCGTGTCCACCAATGCAGCTTACCCATGTCCACCATGCAGCCTACCCATGTCCACCATGCAGCCTAACCATGTCCACCATGTAGCCTGCCTGTGTCCATCATGCAGCCTACCTGTGTCCACCATGCAGCCTACCCATGTCCACCATGCAGCCTAACCATGTCCACCATGTAGCCTGCCTGTGTCCATCATGCAGCCTGCCTGTGTCCATCATGCAGCCTACCTGTGTCCATCATGCAGCCTCCCTGTGTCCACCATGCAGTACGCCTGTGTCCATCATGCAGCCCACCTGTGTCCACCATGCACCAACAAGTGTCTGGGGAATGCCCAGGAAAAAGCCAAAGTCTACTTACCACCAGCTTGCAGACAACCAAATTGACCTATCTAACAGTATGCGTTAAAAAAGGGGTTTAGTCCGCACGCATTTGCAAACGCATGCGTGAGCCACAGAGCCACGTCACGGCACCCTTGTATCTGTGGTCCTAACACTAAAGTATAAGTGTCCCCGCAGTGGAGGCACATGCGTTTAATGGATAAATGAGAGCAGGTGGCTGGAGGGGAGCCCACCCCACCTTAAAGGTACAGGAGCACACCAAACACCCAGCAAGAGCACAATGGCTGCAAAGGTGCTGGTGCACTGCTGGACCAATACAAACACTCACGTGATAACACAAACTTGCCACCACTCTCATTTATAGCTGGCTATCGCAGTAAGCAGCTTTGGGAGGCTAAAACAGGTACCAACAAGTGTCTGGGGAATGCCCAGGAAAAAGCCAAAGTCTACTTACCACCAGCTTGCAGACAACCAAATTGACCTATCTAACAGTATGCGTTAAAAAAGGGGTTTAGTCCGCACGCATTTGCAAACGCATGCGTGAGCCACAGAGCCACGTCACGGCACCCTTGTATCTGTGGTCCTAACACTAAAGTATAAGTGTCCCCGCAGTGGAGGCACATGCCTTTAATGGATAAATGAGAGCAGGTGGCTGGAGGGGAGCCCACCCCACCTTAAAGGTACAGGAGTACACCAAACACCCAGCAAGAGCACAATGGCTGCAAAGGTGCTGGTGCACTGCTGGACCAATACAAACACTCACGTGATAACACAAACTTGCCACCACTCTCATTTATAGCTGGCTATAAACTTGCCACCATGCAGCCTACCTGTGTCCACCATGCAGCCTACCTGTGTTTACCATGCAGCCTAACTGTGTCCATCATGCTGCCTACCTGTGTCCATCATGCAGCCTCCCTTTATCCACCGTGCAGCCTCCCTGTGTCCACCATGCAGGGGAACAAAAGAGAGGAAGAGGATTGCCGGCCAGATGATCAGAGCGCCAAGGAACATCACTGGAACAGCTTTCATTTCAATAGCAGTGTGTTCCCGTCACTCGGCATCACATACAGCCCCGCCCCCTGGACGGGGAACTTTGATACACGTCACTCGTCTAGGGATTGGATGGGCGATCTGTCTATCAAAGTCCCGGGACCAGGGGGCGGGGCTGTGTGTGAGACAGCGAGTGTGGGGAACACTCTGCTATTGAAATGAAAGCCACTAGAGATGATGATCCGGCCGCCTGCTCTCCTCTCTTCCCCTCCGCGAGTGCTGCTGGGAGAAGGAGTTGGATACAACCCGCATGCCGGACGTGCTTGCCCCCCCTTCCAGGCAGCCCATTCTCGCCAACCCCTTAAAATCCACTCACAAAATGCGAGCAGGCGAGTGGAATTTTTGAGGGATGCCTATGAAGACTATATATGGGATATATGAGATTGTTTTGGCCTAGGCTAGAAACCAGGAAGCAAGTGAAGAAATTAATAAACAAAAGGTTTAAACAAGTAAATACTGTACACCTTCCTATCTTTTTACTAATTCCAGCAGCATACAGATTAAGAATATTGAATGTTACTAGAGAAAGCTTAATTAACGAGAGTAAGGGCTCTTTCACACAGGTGGCAAGGGTGGGTGGGGTAAAAACAGGTGATTGAGCCGTTCACTTAAATTCTAACATTAAAGCAGGACAGGGCTGCACAAATGCAATGGTTGCAGTCATTTTAAGCTGCAGTGTTTGACAAGCGCCACTGCCTGTCAAATTTGCCCATTGAAGTCAATGGGAACGTGGTGCAACCATAAACAAAACACTTTACTTGTGGTTTTTGTGTGGTATTTTAATACAAATACCCCCTTGGGATTAAAAAAAATGCAGACACTCAGGAGGTGGTGGGATCCCTTGCCAGTCACTGCTATACTGCCTTCTGCAAAGCAATCCACCAAGGTGGTAAGCAATGCTGCCCATAAGAAAGAGTAGTAAAAGTAAGCAAGAGGGCAACTATAGATTTACCATAAGTAATCCTGAACAACTGCAGTTATTTAAAGTGTAGGCTACCTATAAAACCATTATTTTTTAAATGTGTCTATTTTCCTCTTTAGTTGGTTACTTACATTTTATGTACTGTATTCTCTGGCTTAGAAATACCTGTTTATCCTGACAGTCCCTCTTCTATGCTGTTAATGAAGCAGATCCGTGCTTGCATTGATCAGTTTGCGTACCAGCACTTCCCACTTTGGAGCTACAGGATGCTGTGCCACTTCACAGCATGCCTATAGCGCCATAGTCAGTTTACAAGCCACACCGCCAGCCAGAAGCATTCATAGACAAGGAACATGGGTGTCTGTGTGTGACATCATAAACATCTTGCCCTTTTCAGGAACTGACCTGCCCCCCACTTCCAGGAAGAGGATCTGAACAATAGCCGTGTAGTAAATATATTTTTAGAAACAGGGAGAAAACATTTCTTATTGACAAGTACCTACAAATATTGTACACAAATTCTTTATACTGGTAGGAAATGGGGGGTTGCTGCAAGGTGTTCACATATACTTTGGGACTAAATACTGTTAATAAATTCTTGCCTAAGCCCATCTTAAAGTGAAACTTTATGGTAGGAAATTAAAATAGGCAGACAGGCAGGATTTTAATGCAGAAGAGACATGCTTTGTCTCTTCTGCATTAAAGCATATAGCATATAGCATATAGCTACACTATATTACCAAAAGTTTTGGGACATCTGCCTTTATCCGCACATGAACTTTAATGGCATCCCAATCTTAGTTTGCAGGGTTCAATATTGAGTTGGCAATTTTAGCTCTTCTGGGAAGGCTGTCCACATGGAGGATGGAGGAACTTGCACAGAGTCCTCACCTCAACCCAATAGGACACCTTTGAGGTAAGTTGGAGCGGACACTGCAAGCCGGGCCTTCTCGTCTAACATCAGTGCCTGACCTCACAAATGCACTTCTGGAAGAATGGTCAATCATTCACATAGACACACTCCTAAACCTTGTGGACACCCTTCCCAGAAGAGTTGAAGCTGTCATAGCTGCAAAGGGTGGGCCAACCCAATATTGAACCCTACAGACTTATGCCCTGTACACACGGTCGGATTTTCCGACGGAAAATGTGTGATAGGACCTTGTTGTCGGAAATTCTGACCGTGTGTAGGCTCCATCACACATTTTCCATCGGAATTTCCGACACACAAAGTTTGAGAGCAGGATATAAAATTTTCCGACAACAAAATCCGTTGTCGGAAATTCCGATCGTGTGTACACAAATCCGACCAACAAAGTGCCACGCATGCTCAGAATAAATAAAGAGATGAAAGCTATTGGCCACTGCCCCGTTTATAGTCCCGACGTACGTGTTTTACGTCACCGCGTTCAGAACGATCAGATTTTCCGACAACTTTGTGTGACCGTGTGTATGCAAGACAAGTTTGAGCCAACATCCGTCGGAAAAAATCCTAGGATTTTGTTGTCGGAATGTCCGACCGTGTGTACGGGGCATAAGACTGGGATGCCATTAAAGTTCATGTGCGTGTAAAGAAAGGTGTCCCAATATTTTTTTAATATAGTGTACTTACCTGCCTGTCCACCCACGTACAGTGAGCTGCACACAGATTTGGCAAGGGCAAAGCTGACGAAACCCCCGCACATGTGTGGGAGTGACGTCATCTTGGCCCAGCCAGTAACAGTGGCTGGAGATCAAGACACACAAGCTAGCCAAATAAAGATATCAGCGGCCGGTAGGGAGTTCCGGGACAGCGCATCGCTGGATTGAAGGTGAGTATAGTTCAGCTTTAAATGAAAAGTGCATGACATTACGTCACAAGTCCTAGTTCATTCTAAATTTTGTTCGTTGGCCCTCTATTCTGATTGACCTGAGCCAAATGTCTAAAAATTGGCACAGCATTTAAATGTGAAACTAAAGTGTAAGATATGGTATACGCTGTAGTGAACTAGGAGATATTACCAATGATGAGTGAATTTGTTTGAAAACCATGCAAATTGCCAATATGTTTATTCTGTATACAAGTGTACAGCTTCTTTCAGCCTTTGGAGAATTATACAATTTGTGGATCATGACTGCTGCTTTTAGCCTCTCAGTTGTCCAATGTACACATTCTGGTCTACACCATGTTAACCATTCCATGCCATAGGTAAGTGTCAAGGTCAAGCAATGCATTGTGACATGAAAGCAATATCCTGCATCAAGTAAACAATTGTTATTTGATGCATGAATTGTGACAGCATTTCTGGTGAGGTCATCTATCTCTTTATTAACATCTAACAAGCCTTCGCATTTCACTTTCTGTCATCCTCCTGACCAGATCTGTGTACAGCATTCAAAATGCATGTCCTGTTTGTCCACTGATTGACTATACAATGCAACTCAATAACCATTCCCATCAAAGCTTGACAATTTTGCAGTATGATGTTCTGAACAATTTGTATGTTCATGTTTTTTTTAGTTTCAGCAAACAATTCTCTTAGGCAGCCCATACAGTGATACGCTGGTTGAACGAAAAACAAAAAAATGACCTGGTTTCCCCCATCCACAAATTTGATGTGGATGGGAAAATTATTCACGCTATGCCATTGTGTTCTGATGGTGGGGAGCCTTCCCCCACTGTCAGAAAAGGCCAATTGGTGTTGCCAGTTACGTACAGCCGGAGCTACTGATTGTTCAGGAAAAAACCAACAAGCTAGTGTACAGAAGTAGATCGACTGCTGTACAACCACTGTTCCCCATACACGGATCCCTGTTGAACCAACCAGATTTCAATCTATGTATGAATGCCTCTAATGTAAAACTAAAGGCATTTTGAATAGAGTGGAAAGGGATTAGAACACCCGTCAGGTTTTTATTGTGGTCTGTGCCCCTGTTAGAGAGACTCACCCTCTCTTATATTCCTGTTTACCATTATCACCTAAAGTCAAAGTAAAAGAAAATCCCTAACTTTGGGTTGTCCCTGGAACAAGAATAGTGGGGATATTTTCTAATGGGGACACTAGTTCTTGTGACCATGTTGACAACCAGGGATTCACTCACATTAGAGGTATATTCTTTGACTCTCTGTTTTGACTATGGGACAGAAGGTGAAGGGAAATTTCCCAAATGAGACACAGTGGTTGATTTGCTAAAGGCAAATAGACTCTTGGCTTAAAGCGGTTGTATAGTCAAATTTTTAACTTTTACCTACAGGTAAGCCTATAATAAGGCTTACCTGTAGGTAAAAAAAATATCTCCTAAACCTGTACGGTTTAGGAGATATTCCCCTTGCAATCAGCGGTGCATGCGCACAGGGGATTCTTGGCTGAAAGCCCGGCAGATGCCAGACCTTGCCGGAAAGAAGTCTCCGGCGCGCATGCGCGGGAGTGACAACATTGCGGCTCCAGCCACTCACAGCGCTTATGTGCAATCATGTGCAAGCAAAACTACTTTTTTTATATATCCTCACACGTGATTGGGTATTCTTTACAAAGTGAAGCTTTACCTCATTTACTAAGCTCTGGAGCAACAGTTGATTTGCCTATCATAAATCAACCCCTTAGATGGCAAAAATAAATCTTACAGGCATTATTATTATTTTTTTTTTTCACAAAAATTTTATTGAAATAAATTTTGGAGTATACATACATAGTGTGTACATAATAAACATACGTAAAAGTACAAAGGTCATAACAACAGAACTTCAAAAACAGAGATGTACCGACAGGAGGAACATAAATATCAAAAGGTAATTGTGATCCTTTCCCTGAAAGAAAGAGATCTGGGCTTAAAGTGATAAGGTGAGCAATGTAGGGAGGGGGGTTCTTCATATGGTACTGTAGCTGACTTTCATAGAGACCACTAAGATCTCTGGTAAGGGAATCTAGATCTGAGCATAACTCATGGTCTGTGGGCCAGAGGGGGGGATTGTCCATTTGCATGTCAGATAAGAGATGGAAAATTCTTATGGTTAGTATCTTACAGGCATTATATATAACCCTTCCTTACTCTATCCAAAGTAAAAAAAAAAAAGGCTTGCCTTTAGTTCTACATTAATGAAAAATAAATGAACATTACTTAAAATCATATTGATCATTATTTTTCTAAATAATAATGTAACATTTTATAGTGTAAAAGTGGTTAGCCGTTTTCGAATAGAGGAAATGCATTGAAGACTATGAGGAAGGGGATTATAAGGTGGTTATTGTGGGTTTTATGGGTGTATTGAACTTGAAACAGCTCCTGAGGTATACAGAAGCTCTTTCAGCTATTCTGGACCAGTTTTTGTGACAAAAAACTCTGCATTGTTAGCTAGGAACATGGCTTTATATACTAATAAACAGAGAAATTGATACCCTAATCTTTCATACAAATGGACAAAAAAAATGTCATAAAAAGTTGTGATGGGGGCGCTATAGGAGACTCAGAACATAATGGGATATCACCACTTCCCACTACATTTCCCATGAGCTTATTCACGGTAAGATAGCTGATATAAGTTGTGGGTCTGGTTTAATCACTCCAAAATGCCTATACAAACACTGACTTCCTCAATGTTTGCATAGTCACATGTGTCATTGCCCAGGCCTTCTAAAAGGTCACACATACCCTTGGAACTGCACTGTGGGGCATGCCTAATCTCAGCAAGGAGATTTAAGAAGCACTGATAACACTTATGCCGCGTACACACAAGCGGACTTTACGGCAGACTTGGTCCGGCGTACCGGATTTCGACGGACAATTCGATCGTGTGTGGGCTCCAGCGGACTTTGTTTTCTCAAAAGTTGGACGGACTTAGATTTGAAACATGTTTCAAATCTATTCGACGGACTCGAGTCCGGCCGAAAAGTCTGCTCGTCCGTATGCTAGTTCGACGGACAAAAAGCCACGCTAGGGCAGCTATTGGCTACTGGCTATGAACTTCCTTATTTAAGTCCGGTCGTACGTCATCACGTACGAATTCGTCGGACTTTGGTTGATTGTGTGTAGGCAAGTCCGTTCATTCAGAAAGTCCGTCGTAAAGCCTGTTGAAAAGTCCGCCGGGCAAAGTATGTCGTAAAGTCCGCTCGTGTGTACGCGGCATAACTCTATCACAAAAAATATACGCTGATAGGTGTGAGCCTCCAGCCAATAAACTCTAAAATTATACTGAGGCCAACATGGCAAGGTTTAACATATGGAAATGGCCCTTGTTATCCAACACAGCAACAAACAGGAGTTTCTATTTTTCAGGCCACTTGTGTTTGGGTCCCAATGATATGAAACAATGGTCACCTTATACGTATGTGCAAAGTGGTATACTAGTGTGTGTAAGGGCACTAAATCAGTCTCCTTGACTGAATTTTCTTAGTATATAAACGTGCATTGTTATGACATAATTAGTCTACAGAATGATTGCTCAATGGTCAGATCTTCCAACCACCATCTCATGTCTATCAGCCCTTATTTTTAGTACATTGTTTTTATAAAAGTGCTTTCTACAAACACTGTGTTGAGATTGTGGGATTCATTTAAAAGATAACAGATACATATTTGGCTCTATTAGATTTGTCTCCTCTTTATTTGCACAGTCTAATTGAAATGTCCACTAAGCCGCGATTATCTGATAGCAACCAGCCTGATACCACAGAAAAATAAACATGTCTTGGCTTTATTTATAACAATGTCATATACTGGCACTGGAAAATAAACTTTAGGAGAATTAATGTTGCCTTCAGCATCCTATCTACTGGCATAGCAAAGGTGGAAAAAAAATTGTGGTCAATCATTATTGTGTTTGTGTAAACAGAGTGAATGATTTGAATGACTGCTAATATACAGTATATACCATATATATATATATATATATATATATATATATATATATATATATATAAGACATACAAAATACAATAATGTAAGCTTAAAGATAAGCCGATCTTTTTGAAATGGCCCCTTACAGCTACCCTTAGACATGAGGTTCTTGTGAGCAGTATTTTGAAGCCATTGCCATAAACAACACTATAATTATCGGAAATTAACAACATTTATGCCCTGTACACACGGTCGGACTTTCCGATGGAATATGTGCGATCAGAGCTTGTTGTCGGAAATTCCGACCATGTGTGGGCTCCATCTGACTTTTTCCATTGGAATTTCTGACACACAAAGTTTGAGAGCAGGCTATAAAATTTTCCGACAACAAAATCCGATCCTTTAAATTCCGATCATGTGTAGACAAATTCGATGCATAAAGTGCCACGCATGCTCAGAATAAATTAAGAGACGAAAGCTATTGGCTACTGCCCCGTTTATGGTCTTGATGTACGCGTTTTACGTCACCGCGTTCGGAACGAGAGGATTTTCCGACAACTTTGTGCAACCGTGTGTATGCAGACAAAAGAGGGATAGAAAGCCAACCTATGTAAAAGGGGGGGAGTGCCACATCCAATAATTGTATCAAAAATACGAAAAGATTCCCCTAAGTGGACTTTTAAGGCACTCAAAGTAGTAAGGCAGTATGCAAGGGTATATAAAAACTACATAAATTTTATTGAGAGTACATTAAAAACAGTTGCAACGAGACATTGGCTAATCTTTACAATACATATATATTGCTATAAATAGCATGTAGCAAATTCTCCTTACACCCAACGCGTTTCGGTATGTGTGTCTAGTCCTTCTTCAGGGGTGTGGAGACTTAGAAGAAATTCATCTGAGATGAAATTAAATGTACAAAAATCAGTTTAAGCAAACCTAAGACATAGGGTTCAAAAACAATCATTGATTTCAGACTTTCATATTTTATCACTTATATATAGTTGATTGATAGAGTGGTTTGACAATGTTCCGTTGATTCACATAAAAGCTTGCAATTGAAATAGCATCAAATTTAAGACTGGTAAAGAGACTGTCGTAAACTCCAAAAGGTAGGTATTAGGATTGTCTATATAGGGAAAAGTAGGATATGAATATCCAGGGGGACCGGGAGGAAGGAAAGGGTCCCTCATGCACTCCACGGCAGCAGTCTGGCCAAAGGAATATACTGAGGCAAAAAAGGGATCCCTGGGAGTAAAAAAATGGTTGAGAATAAAAGTAATAAATAATAATAAGAATAGGGATATAGAATAAATATATAATACACATTAATATTTATGTCTTCCTAAGTAGTATAATATGTATGATGGGGGAGGGATAAAAATAATAATGATTACGGTCTGAGAGGAAAGGGAGAGGTATGTTCTATATTTATTTGGTAAAAATATATCAGATGATTCTCTGTGTTTCTATATGAAATGAAACAAAGAAAATCTATTTTGTATGGGAAAATGTTGCCATGTATAGGCCACTATAGTAATCTCAGTATAATTTATACAAAAATAGTATGTACATAAATTAAATAGAAATATGAAATTCAGTAAAATAGAAGGAACTATATGTATGGTAAAAGGACTCAATATCTGCTATTAAGATGAAGCTAGATAGGAACTTTAAAAACCATGGGGGACGGAGGGGAGGGAAGTAGAGCAAGTGAGTATAGGTGGTTTGATCAGTCCGCTTACTGATCAATGCCTGACCATACACCTGTAAGGTGTAATTGCTGTAACCAAAATAAACTGCATATAATTCTAGAGGGAGGGCCGGGGAAAAGGGGAGGGGATCTTCGGTATAGATTACCGGAAAGGAAAAGAGGTTACCTATAGCAATTAATGGTCGGTACATAAAGTGATAGTATCAAAGGTAACAATTTATTTATCCATTGTAAAATCACCTGTGTGAGGTGAAACATACAAGTGTATATTAATGCACTATAGAAAAACAAGACTCCAAATCAAGGCTTGCTAAAAATGAACTGACAGACACGACAAAAGACACACACATTAAACACTACGGCACAAACACTGTCTAGACTGGTATATGCTGCTTGGCAACAGGGAGGTCAGATAAAGTCAAGACAATCAATATCAAGTCAGTGCTGGTTAGGGTCAGTGTGGAATTTAGTGGGATGTGTTGCCAAGAAGCATATAAGTGGAGCGGGGAGGGAGGGGGAGGAGAGGGGAGCCAGGATGGGAATTGGATGGTAGCCAAGGGGATGGCTGGGCTAGTCCTACTGGAGAAAGTGGTCCGTTGAGGTAGAATACAGTCGGGGTGGTTCGCAGCAATGGGGCTAGAAGCATACAGACAATGAGGTCCAATCATGTAATATAGGCAGTGATAATTAGTCCGAATTGCTTACTATGAGACTTAGTATTCACCATTCATGAACGGTCTTCAGAGCTATACATGAAATGCTATGAAGTGCAGTGTGGGATACTGCAGTATGGCACATGTGAAGACCAGTAGTATGCATGCAGCTGTATAATGTCCCCGGCATGGGTGGATTTTTATTTGCTCATACCTTGTCCCCCTGGGATTAAACACAGAACTAAACCTGCAGGCCTTTCTAAGCTCTTAAGTGATATCTGAACATCTCTCGGACCTAGCCACCTGTATCACTTAAAATATGGTACCAACCATCCAAAAATTAAATAATTTTCTAAAATGCAATACCTTAAATCATGATTAAACATAAAATAGAATAGACCACGAATCTCTACCCGATTAATATCAGTAAAATTGATCAACGCCCTAATTATACAAATGATATCAAACCCCTCAAAATGATCCTTTAGAGCTGCCCTCAATGTCATGTGAACTGTGTTCCCTGTCTCTACCTCATGTTTCTTCCCTCTTTTCCCTTGGAAATCAATAATATGCACTTTTTATATTGATGTATCCCCTTCCAATTCATGCACATCTGTGCCATATGATTTGCAAAGGACTCCACAAAAGTGACGGCTTAGCCTTAAACCCTGTGCTTTAGCCATAACATCCCACACGCTGGCTCGCTGACAGTGAATGAATTTCACGTTCTATATCGTTTCATACCAGGAAAACACTATATCTGATTTTACCCCACAGCTGATTGGCTACACAGAAGCCAGCACGTCACAATAAAAAGGTGTGTGCTGGCTTCACCAATCAAACGTCCAGGAAGAAGCTACGCTACCACGCAACAGCAAAACGCGTTGACGTCATCACCGGCACCAACGCTGTTCTCTGAGCGGATGGAGTGAGAGGAGCCACACAGCAGTGAGGCACCATTCAGCATACCTTACACGCTGACACAGCCGCGTACGGCCCATGCGACCTGCGTCCAGCAAGGACTCTCTACCGCACGCAAGGAACGCCAGAACACCGCCAAGGTGATTTACGACTGATGCCACTGTGCCGCTCCGGCAGTCCTCCGGATCTCTTCAGTCTCTTCTAGCATGACCGGTGAACCCGTCTTCAACAATCCACGCGGAGGGTAAAGTATGAGCAAATAATAATCCACCCATGCCGGGGACATTATACAGCTGCATGCATACTACTGGTCTTCACCTGTGCCATACTGCAGTATCCCACACTGCACTTCATAGCATTTCATGTATAGCTCTGAAGACCGTTCATGAACGGTGAATACTAAGTCTCATAGTAAGCAATTCGGACTAATTATCACTGCCTATATTATATGATTGGACCTCATTGTCTGTATACTTCTAGCCCCATTGCTGCGAACCACCCCGACTGTATTCTACCTCAACGGACCACTTTCTCCAGTAGGACTAGCCCAGCCATCCCCTTGGCTACCATCCAATTCCCATCCTGGCTCCCCTCTCCTCCTCCTCCCTCCCCGCTCCACTTATATGCTTCTTGGCAACACATCCCACTAAATTCCACACTGGCCCTAACCAGCACTGACTTGATATTGATTGTCTTGACTTTATCTGACCTCCCTGTTGCCAAGCAGCATATACCAGTCCGGACAGTGTTTGTGCCGTAGTGTTTAATGTGTGTGTCTTTTGTCGTGTCTGTCAGTTCATTTTTAGCAAGCCTTGATTTGGAGTCTTTTGTTTTTCTATAGTGCATTAATCTACACTTGTATGTTTCACCTCACACAGGTGATTTTACAATGGATAAATAAATTGTTACCTTTGATACTATCACTTTATGTACCGACCATTAATTGCTATAGGTAACCTCTTTTCCTTTCCGGTAATCTATACCGAAGATCCCCTCCCCTTTTCCCCGGCCCTCCCTCTAGAATTATATGTAGATAGGAACTTAACTTGTTTAGAGTGTGTATGCTGAGCGGGGGATATATTAAAGAAATTCAGTAATCAGATATTGATGAAACTGAATAAAAACATTACTTAGTGTGTGTATAAACACGCTCTAAGTACATAAGTTCATATGTTGTATGGTAAATAAATAAATGTACCTGTATGAAGGGAGAAACCAGAGGACCAGCAGCACAGCCCAAAACCAGCAAGATAATGCCTGGTTTGGGAGTGGTGTGGTCTGGGTATTTGAGAAGTGTCTGATCCCAATCAGCTGGAGCAATGAGTGCTCACAGCTGATGCCTGGGATGGTTGTCAGGGAGACCTGTGACTGAGTGTGCGCGGTGCGGCCCCCATACCCAGTCCGTGTTGGGGGACTGGGTGTGCGTGATGCCGCTCCGACGTGCGGGCGTTCGAGCGCGCGCGGTGGGGGCCGCGCCGCGCACACTCAGTCCAGGGGGTAGCGTCACAGGTCTCCCTGACAACCATCCCAGGCATCACCTGTGAGCACGCATTGCTCTAGCTGATTGGGATCAGACACTTCTCAAATACCCAGACCACACCACTCCCAAACCAGGTATTATCTTGCTGGTTTTGGGCTGTGCGGCTGGTCCTCTGGTTTCTTACATTTATTTATTTACCATCCAGCATATGAACTTATGTACTTAGAGAGTGTTTCTTACATTTATTTATTTACCATCCAACATATGAACTTATGTACTTAGAGAGTGTTTCTTACATTTATTTATTTACCATCCAACATATGAACTTATGTACTTAGAGAGTGTTTCTTACATTTATTTATTTACCATCCAACATATGAACTTATGTACTTAGAGAGTGTTTCTTACATTTATTTATTTACCATCCAGCATATGAACTTATGTACTTAGAGAGTGTTTCTTACATTTATTTATTTACCATCCAACATATGAACTTATGTACTTAGAGAGTGTTTCTTACATTTATTTATTTACCATCCAACATATGAACTTATGTACTTAGAGAGTGTTTATACACATACTAAGTAATGTTTTTATTCAGTTTCTATTTAATTTATGTACATACTATTTTTGTATAAATTATACTGAGATTACTATAGTGGCCTATACATGGCAACATTTTCCCATACAAAATAGATTTTCTTTGTTTCATTTCATATAGAAACACAGAGAATCATCTGATATATTTTTACCAAATAAATATAGAACATACCTCTCCCTTTCCTCTCAGACCGTAATCATTATTATTTTTATCCCTCCCCCATCATACATATTATACTACTTAGGAAGACATAAATATTAATGTGTATTATATATTTATTCTATATCCCTATTCTTATTATTATTTATTACTTTTATTCTCAACCATTTTTTTACTCCCAGGGATCCCTTTTTTGCCTCAGTATATTCCTTTGGCCAGACTGCTGCCGTGGAGTGCATGAGGGACCCTTTCCTTCCTCCCGGTCCCCCTGGATATTCATATCCTACTTTTCCCTATATAGACAATCCTAATAACTACCTTTTGGAGTCTACGACAGTCTCTTTACCATTCTTAAATTTGATGCTATTCCAATTGCAAGCTTTTATGTGAATCAACGGAACATTGTCAAACCACTCTATCAATCAACTATATGTAAGTGATAAAATATGAAAGTCTGAAATCAATGATTGTTTTTGAACCCTATGTCTTAGGTTTGCTTAAACTGATTTTTGTACTTTTAATTTCATCTCAGATGAATTTCTTATAAGTCTCCACACCCCTGAAGAAGGACTAGACACACATACCGAAATGCGTTGGGTGTAAGGAGAATTTGCTACATGCTATTTATAGCAACATATATGTATTGTATAGATTACCCAATGTCTCGTTGCAACTGTTTTTAATGTACTCTCAATAAAATTTATGTAGTTTTTATATACCCTTGCATACTGCCTTACTACTTTGAGTGCCTTAAAAGTCCACTTAGGGGAATCTTTTCGTATTTTTTGAACCATGTGTATGCAAGACAAGTTTGAGCCAACATCCGTCGGAAAAAATCCATGGATTTTGTTGTCGGAATGTCCGATCAATGTCCGACCGTGTGTACGGGGCATTAAAGTTCCCATTTGCCTAAAATTTGGGTGAAAACCAAGCAGATGAAATTAAGGCAGTTTTTGATAAGTAAATTGGCTTTTAAATGGCTACTGCTGGTTATAGAAGTTACTTTCAACTATCCTGTGCCAAAAAACGCTGCCTCATTAGTTTATGTTTTTGTGTTTTTTTTCCACAGAAAAATAAAAGAAAGCAACAGTAGTCATTGAAGAATCAAATTTACACAAACAAAGAAAAAACACAAGAACCAAGATCACTAAATGAAATAAGTACCATAAACTACTCTAAATACACCCTAAAAATACATATCCTATTATTTTTTTCAAACCAAAGCAGCTCAGGGAGCAAAATTGAGAATTTCCACATCAGTGAAATTTCTCTAACAGCAAAATCAGTAATTTCTTGTCCAAATCAATTTTACCAAAATCACTCCACTCATCCTAATTATACATTAGGGATATACTGTGAGCACTGTGTGTGTGGAAGTCAAGTCATTTCATTTGAATCTACTGGCAGTCAGAAGCAAATTTAATTGCACTTGGAGCCTTTCAAACCTGTTAGAACATCTCATATGCAAACGGAGCCCACTCTGCCCTTCTCCTGTGGAAAATATGGCCATCAAATGGTCTGCCTTTGGGTAAAGGGTTTGGAGAGGATCGGTAAAGGGATTGGTCAGGTGACTATTCAGGTGAATCAAAAATCTTTTTCATTTTTAATGGTCTGTGGATTGGTCACGGACAGTATTAAAAACTTGACAGACAAAAATCTTTTCTATTTTGTGTAACCAAAAAATGTTTGGGCTGGACTAACCCTTTACGAAATAGTTAATTAATTGATAGTGTTTCAGCACTTGTGAACATTTATGATGATTATTTTTTTCTTTTCTATTAAAACTTTGGACATGAATCTATTTTTATAGCTAAGGACAGATTTACAGTAATGTTCAGAGGCCCAAAAGGGGTTTGGAGAAAACACATGACCTGTACTGCCTTGATTTTCATACCAAGAGAGAAGTTTGTGTTGTTGATTTATTATATCAGCAAGCTTCTGAAATCCTTCTCTAGGATAACATTTTATTGTATGGCTTCATATGACAGGATTGAAATTATGGCTGCAGACACTATTATGAGTTATGTGCCCTTGCTAGACCTAGGAATAATGACAATGACTCCACACTATATATATATATATATATATATATATATATATACTGTATATATAAATATTTACGGACACTTCTAAGGAGGTTATAGACTATGTTTAAAATTGGAAGATAAAGTACCAATAAAAAAATTATAACACTTGAATACCCAGTGTATTCAATGAAAATCATTAACTGGCATAGGTTCACAGTAATAGATTACTTTATCCTATTAGGTGCTAAATTGAAAAGAGATTTATTTCCTAAATGTGTTTGATTGATGTAAAATCAGGGGACCTGACTGCCCAGACAAATAGTGTTAAAGGGGATCTATAACTAAAACATTTTTTAATGATTGATTGATTGATTTCGTTTTGCATAGAAGGTGGAAGTGTTAATACCTCTGCCAGGTATTTTTTTTGTAGTCTGTGTCTTCTCTGGGGAGTTTTACCCTCTCTGTTTGTTCTGGTGTCTATTGTCCCTGGAATGGAAAGTGGAATCAGTTATACATCCTCTTCCCTAGCCAAAGTAAGACGACCCCTAAATTATAACACATACATACAACACATACTGCTACAGCTTGCAAGCAAAACAATTGCACTTAACCTAACATTATACTATATAAGTTAAATAGTAATTCTTGACTGCAGTTCTCCTTTAGGCCAGGTTCACACATATGCTAATCGGATGCGATTTTCCCCACATCTAATTCGCATGACAGGAGAGTGTGACCGTCTTTCAATGGAGCCAGTTTACACATCTCGGGAGCAGCCGCAGTCCACACTTAAAAATGGTCCTGTGTGTCTTTGCTTGCGATTCAGAGCAAAATATTACAGCGCACACATGCAAAAAAGACATTTACCTCCAGCAGGGCTAGTTTAAAACACCTAAACAATTTTTAAAAAATAATATTATCAAAAAATATGGGGATTTGGTCACACCATATTGCTATATGGTGCTAAGCCCACTTACTGCGTCAAAGTACCCCATGATTAGTGGGTCCTACACTATCCATGGATTGGGAGATTGGGATTGGGGATATCTTGTTTGCTTGCGATTCAGGTGCAAATTTAGGCAACACTTTGGACCTGATTCGCACCTGAATAGGTGAACAGTGACGGTCCAGACTCCATGCTGTGAGCTGCGGCTGGAGCATATGTGAACCCAGACTATTTTGTGCCATAGCCATCATACTGAATTAAAATCCATTTCATTCTGTATTACTTTCACATCACAACTTGTTAAATTAGGTTATATCTAGACTCTGGCCTCGGGACTCTGGTTGGTTTTCTGTTATAAGTGTGAACTTATTCTGCTATATACTGTATAAAACCAAGTCGTGGCACTGACACATGACTCATTTGGGTTGATTTACTAAAACTGGAGAGTGCAAAATCCGATGAAGCTCTGCATGGTAGCCAATCCGCTTCTAGCTTTAGCTCCTTCAATTAAGCTTTGACAAAAAAACCTGGAAGCTGATTGGTTACTATGCAGAGCTGCACCAGATTTTGTACTCTCCAGTTTAAGTAAATCAACCCTGATGGGTTTGTATTTTTAAAGGACTAGAGCATGTTCAGTTTGCAAAGGTCATTTTCACTTAGCTTACTAAATGAGGTGATACTAAGTAAAAAGTCGCTCTGCAAAGAATACTCAATCATGTGCAAGGGAAATGTAAAAAAAAAAAAAAAAAAAAAAAAGTTTTTTTGCTTGCACATGACTGGAGATTTAAACTCAGCACAGCTTCACCTCATTCACTAAAACAGAAATTTGCAGCATTTTAGGTCCGATGCTACAATGATAACCTAAAAAGCTTACACCCCCGACCCTAGTTCGATGCATTGATAGTAATACTTTAAATATGCAATATATACAATAAATATTTCACAGTCATACTGATTTAAGTCCCAATTTTGTCATTTTTCAGTTTGATTGCGCCATATGTTGTCAGATGGGGAATCAGGAAAGTTGTGTCATTCCATTGAGTGACATAGCTTCATAAAAACTATTCTCCAAAGATCTGTGCCTCACAGGCTCTTCCTGTCAATGACAAGGAAATGAAGCAAAAGCAATTAATCTCTGCAACCCTCCATCCCAGATGCATTATGTAGTATCCTGAAATACAGCTGAAACACATTTGACAGGGGGGAAGCTATTAATGAGTTCATTAGGAATTACTTGTGTCCACAGGTTAAAGTAGGGCTCCAGTCAAATTATTAATAAACAGTGAATATATACAGTAGTTGAAGGTCATGTAAACTTTGGATTACCGCTTAAGTAAGGAAAGGACATACATGTATTTACTTTGTAAAATAAAACTTACTGAAAATGTTCATAGCTGGAATAAAAGGAAACTAACGTAGCCACCACATCTAATGACTGGGACACAGGACACATCCATACATTACCTTTTTTTGTTTTTGGGTTTACTTATCCTTTAACAGTTCCCGTGTGACATCATACCACTGCTGTGTCCTAGGGCCAGCAGTAGAGGAAAGTCTGAAACTGGTTTTAGGAATTTCACAACTTTGAAAGTTATATTAGTAATAAGACAGCTGCATATGTTGCTTGGAAGGTTTAAATTGCTGTACTACTACTACTACTTCTACTACAGATGTTGTGCCCCATCTGTATCATAGATGTAATGTACAATGGGACTAAGGCCTCATGCACACTGGATGTTAAAATAAAGTTATAAAAACGTAGCTTTGCAGTGAGTTTTTCAACTTTTTTCAACGTTTTTGCAATAGCGTTTTTTAGCGTTTTTTTTTTTTATGAAGAAATTTTTTTTTTTCCAATGGATCAAAAACGTTAAAAACGCTGGTGAGTGATGTTTTTGAGCGTTTATCAACCTTTATCAGCGTTAGAGAGTTTTTATAGCCGAAATGCGTCTCTCAGAACCCACTAGCTTTGGGTCTTTTCTACTGCTCAAAAACGCCACTGCCCAAAACTGCTGATAACAGCCTATGTGTGCATGGACACATAGGATAACATGATGGAGAGTTTAATGACTGTAGAAAAAAATGTCTACAGCCAAAAACAGCTGCTGTAAAAATGTCAAAAAACGTCCAGTGTGCATGAGGCCTAAGAGGAAAGAAGTTCAGTTGGATGAAGGAAGATATTGTAAATGAATAATAAATAGCCAGATATTTTCACTTTATATAAAGTTGTTGCAGCTCTTTCTTACAAGGTCACTTAAAGCAGAACCCATACCCATAACAACTTGATAAAAAATAATGTTCTTTAGCAAGGAACATACATTCCACGTTAATAATTATGCTGCAAACTGCCTCTAGAATCACTCCTGTTTCTTCTTGCTGGAAGCTACCATTTTAATGAAGCCCAGAGCCCCTGAACAGCAGTAAATCATAAAGTGGAACTAAACCCATTGATTTAATGGTTTCAAAAAACAGTCATATTGCTGGAATGCCAGGATTGCTAACTGTCACATTGGCTTGTGTCCTCAACCAAACTGTCAAACCAGCAAATGGATGGTGTTATGACTGATAACATGTGCAGCACCATGGTAGTTGCAGATCAAACAGAAGCAGCTTCCTTGGCTGTAAAGGATAGGAGGGTTTAATTCCACTTTAAAGCCCTATACACACTATTAGATTTTCTGCAGATTTTTGTCTTCAGATTTACCAAAATCATATAATATGAGGTCAAACAAAGAGTTTCCATTTGTATGCAATCAGGCAGGCCCTTGCACTGCATGTTTTTGGTAAATCTGAAGACAAAAATCTGCAGAAAATACACACAATAGGACTTTGTACAAACTTTCCCTTGGATTTTTGTACAAAGGGCGTTGGCTAGAAGTTTGTCTTGCAGACAGACGACAGGACTTTTCCAGCCAACTTTCTCCAAATCACGTGGTTTTTCAGCTCTTTACCACCACCCTTTGGTCAACTTGTGTATTGTTGTCTGATATTGTGTCAATCTCGCCATTTTTATTGGCGAGATTGACACCTTGCGAGACGGGTTCACACTGGTGCGGGGAGTTGGATCCCCGCCAATGCCAGGCACTGTGTTTGATATGAATCTTGAGGGGGAACTCCACGCCAAATTTTAATTAAAAAACCGGCATGGGTTCCCCTCCAGGGGCATACCAGGCCCTTAGATCTGGTATGGATTTTAAGGGGAACCCCCTACGCCAAAAAAAGCAGCGTGGGGGTCCCCCCAAATCCATACCAGACCCCTATTCGAGCACGCAACCTGGCTGATCAGGAAAATGGGGGTGGGGATGAGCGAGCGCCCCCCCCCCCCGAGCCGTACCAGGTCGCATGCCCTCAACATGGGGGGTGGGTGATTTGGCATGCTAGGACTGTGAGGTCATAAGGGGTGTGGCCATGTCATCCTATGACCACACCCCCTTATGACCTCACAGCCCCAGCATGCCCCGGGACTGTGATGTCATAGGGGGCGGGGTCACCGCCTATATAAGTCATAGCAGAGCGCACAGACAGCATTACAGCCAGAGAGAGCGTCGTGTCAACATCTCTGGAAGAGAAGAGGGAAGAAGACGAGCCAGAATTCCGGGCACCTCTGCTAGCAAAAGAGCAGCAAAAGAGCAGAAGATAGCAGAGGAGCCCGGCAGAAGGAAGAAGGCACCGGAGAAGAACCAGAGAGTGTGGAGACGACACCGGAGAGAGGGAGAAGACGCCAGAGAGACCCTCAAACTCGGAAGAAGACCCCCGAAGTTGGAAGAAGACCCCCAAAGTCAGAAGAAGACCCCAGAGCTGCCTAATAAATTAATTTTAAAACCTGTGTAGTGTGTTTTATTTATTGACACTTTTTTCCCTAGGTGAATGGGTAGGGGTACGCAGTACCCCATACTCATTCACATAGGGTGGGGGCTGGGATCTGGGGGCCCCCTTATTAAAGGGGGCTCCTGGATTCCGATAAGCCCCCCGCCCGCAGACCCTGACAACCAATGGCCAGGGTTGTCGGGAAGAAGCCCTTGTCCTCATCAACATGGGGACAAGGTGCTTTGGGGGGGGCCGCAGGTATGGCTCAGGGGGGCGCTCGCTAGTCCTCACCTCCTTTTCTGACCGGCTGGGCTGCGTGCTCGGATAAGGGTCTGGTATGGATTTTGGAGGGGACCCCCACGCCGTTTTTTTGGCGTAGGGGGTTCCCCTTAAAATCCATACCAGACCTAAGGGCCTGGTATGCCAGCGCGAGATGTACAGTACCCTGTCACCGAGAACCAGCACGATGGTTTCGCGCTGGAAACATTCTCGCGGCCGCGTACTGTATTTTGTACAAAAGTCCGATGCTTTTGTGTACACACGATCGGACTTTGCTCCATCGGATTTTTGTTGCCGGAAAGTTTGTCCGTTCGCACAGCCAACAAAAGTCCGATGGAAACAGAAAAAGTTTGTCCGATGGAGCGTACACACGGTCGGATGTTTCTCCAAAACAGCTAATTTGCATGTTTGTTGTCAAAAAGTCAGATCGTGTGTACGGGCCTTAAGGCTGTCTGAAGCTCGGCCTCTACAAACTCAGCAGTGCCTAAAAATGCCTAAAAATGCAGAGCAGCTGAGCATGTGCAGAGCAGGGGGGAGACAATGTATTACTGGATTTTAAACAGTATAGACACTTATTTTTAATGTTTTACCTAGCTATACCTGCAAAAGGGGCCAGCCTAAAGTGATCTAGCAAGACTTTATTTTCTGACTAAAGTTCCACTTTAAGTTCACCTGTTCTAGAAAATAGCCTATGTAGTCAAGGGGACCCAGTAGGTGATAAAAACTTGCAGCTTTGAAAAAAGTTTATTCATTTTATTGTTATATCTGTAGGAAATTTTGGTCCCCTGGAAGTTTCACTGAAAAATACCCAGTTAGCAATCCTCAAATCCTGCCTTGTTGCCAGGACAGGAAGACCATTGGTTGTCGCTCCTGTAATGCTTGGAAAGCCACAGAAAAGGGGAATTTAGCCTTTAAAGTTTAAGAATCTCAATTTTGTTGTGCTACTTTAAGCTCCTTCCTTATTATTTTGTGCTAAACAGAATGTGGGGGCTGTAAAGTGTATCATGATAACACATAATAGAAAGCATTTACCTCTTAGCTTTGTAATTTTAATACAGAAAAACAAAGCAGTGGGCTGCTTTTAAATTGTTTGACAATGAGCTGTGAGTTTTCTCTTTAGCCAGATTAAAACTGATAAGAGGTTTAGTACAGTGCCTATCACCTACACAAACTTGCACAGCTGCACCCAACTGTTAGAAAACACTTCATATTTAAAGTATGGCCAGAAGGTCAAATCATAGCTGCTTTACCTAAAATATGGCTGCTGAAACCTATGGTTTGTCCCTTATAGCATCTTTATTTTGTGTGTGCTATTTTTTCTATGTCTATGTTGCCAATAAAGGCTGTGGTCCTGATATATGTAGTACTCTAGAGCAGTGTTTTTCAACTCCAGTCCTCAAGGCGCCCCAACAGGTCATGTTTTCAGGATTTCCCTCAGATGAAACGGCTGTGGTAATTACTAAGGTAGAGAAACTGATCAAATCACCTGTGCAAAATAATGGTAAGCCTGAAAACATGACCTGTTGGGGCGCCTTGAGGACTGGAGTTGAGAAACACTGCTCTAGAGCAGTGTTTCTCAACTCCAGTCCTCAAGGCGCCCCAATAGGTCATGTTTTCAGACCCTCCATTATTTTGCACAGGTGATTTGTTCAGTTTCACTGCCTTAGTAATTACCACAGCCGTTTCATCTGAGGGAAATCCTGAAAACATGACCTGTTGGGACGCCTTGAGGACTGGAGTTAAGAAACACTGCTCTAGAGTAGACCACTAGTCCCCAGCTTCCTTTTATGTGGTTCCCAGCAGCCTTACGCTTGGTTGCTCAGCACATGTCGAAATGAATTTCTGTTAAACCTCGTACACACGATCGGATTGTTGGCCAACAAAACCGTGGAATTTTGTCCGAAGGGCGTTGGCCCAAACTTGTCTTGCATACACATGGTCACAGAATTGTTGGCCAACAATCACGAACGTAGTGATTTACTATGTGTTTTTTCACCACCTCATTAGCACCACCCTTTGGGCTCCTTCTGCTAATTTTATGTTAGTAGAAGTTTGGTGAGTGTTGATTTGCGCTTTTCATTTTGCGCTTTTCATTTCACGCTTTTCAGTTCGTTTCTGAGCGGCCGTTCGTCAACCAGCCATGTTGCAGAATCGAAAGAGATAACGTGTTATTTATTATTGGCCTTGTAGTTATTGCTTTAACATTATTTTTTTGGTTGAATAATATTTGATTTGGTATATTTTCTATATTTTTCGTTAAGTTCTATTGGCAGATAGCATGTCTAATTTTATTTGTTTTCTTTTTTTAATGCACAATAATAAAAAAAATGTGTAGAATAATACTTGGCTATGTGTTTTAGTTCAAATTACATTTTGGGAGTAGGCAGTTACATTTTAAAAAATACAATGTAAAATTGACAAGGGACACCAACATAGTTGTATTTTTGATCTTAAAAACTACAGGATAATGGTGTTGTGGTAACTTGCCCAAATAAAAAAAAAATAAATAAATAATATTATTCTTGATATCACTAGAAAAAAAAAGCTTTTGAAAATTAGTTTGCAATAACTCCATCAGTATCATCAGCAAAGCAGCTTCATTATTATCCCATTAAAGAAGAAGAGAATATGCGCTGCATTTGGAGATTTCATAATTCGTGTTTGTACTGTGGACTTTTATAATTTTATAATTTATAAACCTGCCATCCAACATTTGTCCACGGAAAGTTGGCCAACAATTGTCTGATGGAGCATACACACAGTCGGATTTTCTGCCAACAGTCTGTCATCACACATTTCCCATCAGAAAATCCAATCGCGTGTACGAGGCTTTACTTTAACCTCTTGGCGTCAATGCTATAGCCGAATGATGGCCACAGTGCGGACTTGAATTTCCGGGAGGCCGTCATATGATGGCCTCCCCTTTGCACGCGCCCCCTGCAGGGAGTGTGCAGCGCGCGCTGTGATCACCGAGTCACTGAGACTCGGCTGATCACAGATCCGAGTAAGGGGTCGATCCCGGCCCCTTACCACGTGATCAGCTGTCAGCCAATGACAGCTGATCACATGATGTAAACAAAAGCTTGGTAATCGTTTTTTTTTCTCCTCACGCTGGCAGCGTGAGGAGGAAAAAAAGCAGATCACCGGCTTATGTGCAAGGGTCTCGAAGAGGAAGAGGCAATTCTGCCTCATCTGTGCCACAAGTACCCCCTGCCAGTGCCACCTGCCATTGCCACCTGCCAGTGCTCACAGTGCCCACCAGTGCCACCTATCAATGCCCATGAGTGTCACCTATCAATGCCCACAAGTGCCACCTATCAATGCCCACCAGTGGTGCCAATCAGTGCCACCTAGCAGTGCTGCCTAGCAGTGTAAACAACCAGTGCCAATCAGTGCATATTATTGCCACCCATTAGTGCCCATCACTGCCGCCCATCAGTGCCCATCACTGCCACCTATTGGTGCCCATTAGTGCCGCATCATCAGTGTACATCAGTGAAGGAGAAAAATTACCTGTTTGCAAAATTTTATAACAAAATATAAAATCAATATAAATTTTTTTTTTTAAATTCGGTCTTTTCAAATTTTTTTAACAAAAAATAAAAAGCGCAGAGGTGATCAAATACCACCAAAAGAAAGCTCTATTTGTGGTAAAAAAATTATAAAAAATTAATTTAGGTACAGTGTAGCATGACCGCACAATTGTCATTCAAAGTGCATTAGCGCTGAAAGCTGAAAATTGGTCTGGGCAGGAGGGGGGTTTAAGTGCCCAGTAAGCAAGTGGTTAAACATTTACCATAAACATAAAACAATCCAAGGCTATCGGATTTATATTTTTCCAGTAAAACGTCTATTTTTTTAGAATAGTTTTTGAGCCTTATTTCTAAAGCTGTAGTCCAAGCAAACAGTTAAATATACAGTGGAAACCCATATACTGCAGCTGTCATACATGGCAAAGGATTTGTCTATTCATTCCTGAGATTTAATCACTCCCACTACACTGCACATCCAACCTGGCTATCTGACTATTCTCTACTGTATTTAAAGTGTCATTAAACCCACAGCCGCCATTTCACACGTAAAATAACTTAGGGTAGAAGTATAAGCAACTATAATTAGAAATGATAAAAATATCGAAATATTTCCAAATATCTTATTTCAGTCTCTATATACACCAGTCAAGTGATGTTTATTCACTTTCTCCCCACCGCACTGTGCGACAAGCGTTAAACCTCTGACATATCCTGCAGACATCACTGCAGGAAGTTTTCTTTGTTTTCCCGTAGTTGCCCAGCATGGAGTGGCGCTGATGCATTCAAAAATATACTTAATTTAATTTAAATTATAAAAATAATTCTCATCTAAAATAAGAATTGTATTATAATTTATTAAATAATAATTGTTTTTAATTTCAGAGATGGCAGTTCTTCTGATAGATAGCCCTAGTCATCATGTGAGGTGTATGGGAGGGGATAGGGAGCTAACATCTCTCAAGCAGCTGAAGCTGCCCGCAATGATGAAAGGAGTCACATGGGGCAGCTTCAAGAGGAGAAACTAGAAAGTCAACAGCTTCCCAACATTCCGACACCCCCAAAATGGAAGGCACACAGATGGGCGCGGGCTGGGGTCTGAAAAAAGAAAAAAACGGTTTCCAGATTCCATTTTTCTTTTGATTGTGTATGATCAGCGGCAATATCTTTGCCACAATTTGGAAATGCGTGAAAGCACCAGGATCAACCAGTTATTTATAAAAAATCAAACAAATGGATGATAGCAAGCCTATGTACATGGGTATAGGACCCAATTTTAAAGACATATACTGTATACAAACATTTTAAAAACCACAGTTAGGTCACCTCCGAGTCCCCAGCCTGTGAATGGACAGAATGGGAAAAGCAATAGACTGATGAGATCATGCCTCTGCTCACTGGTTTTGTTAGCACGTGCCTTGTCAGCAGGGCTGTACTGCGACCTTCCCAGAGGGGCGCTTGTCTGTATGAGTTTTTTCTCTTTTTCAAACTGTTTTTTTTTTTTTCAGACCTCGGTCTGCACCCACCTGTGTACCCCTTCCCCTTAGGGGGGCTTGGGATGTTCATGTAGCAACATGTTGTATATCTAACTATATATAATAATCATAAAGTGCAATATATTGCGGCAGTGCAGTATTATACTGCGCTTGGATTTATATATGGTGCATATGTTTGTGTTGCGGCCATGGGCTGCCACCTGCTGTGGTCTTGCATCAAACACAGGCACAGCGACACGCAATGTGACCAACCACCAATACTGTAAATGGGGGGGTTCATAATTCTCTGCCTATAGGCTCCTGAGATTTACATCTCGCCCTGCTTGTCAGCACATGTGACAGCAGGACACCTGACTTTCCCTAAATGCTATAGATACCTAAGGGCCAGATCTTACCAGGCCCTTTGGGTCTGGTATGAATATTAAGGGGAACCCCGAACCAAAATTTTAAAAAAAAATTGCGTGGGGGTCCCCCTAAAATCCATACCAGGCCCTTCAGGTCTGATATTGAAATTAAGGGGAACCCTGCGCCAAATTTATTAAAAAAAAATGGCATAGGGGTCCCCCCAAAATCCATACCAGACCCTTATCTGAGCATGCAACCTGGCAGTCCACAGGAAAGAGGGGGGGCGAGAAGGGGATCCGGGGAGTCCCCTTGTTAAAGGGGGCTTCCAGATACTGATAAGCCCCCCACCCGCCTACCCCCACAACCACTGGGCAAGGTGTGTTGGGATGAGGCCCTTGTCCTCATTAATATGGGCACAAGGTGCTTTGGGAGGCTACTCCAAAGGTCCCTCCCCATGTTGAGGGCATGTAGCCTGGTATGGTTCAGGAGGGGGGGCTCTCTCTCCCCCCTCTTTTCCTGTGGCCTGCCAGGTTGCGTGCTCGGATAAGGGTCTGGTATTTTTTTTTTTACATTTGGCGCAGGGTTCCCCTTAATTTCCATACCAGACCTGAAGGGCCCGATATATTTTTTTGGGGGACCCCCACACAATTTTTGTTATTATTTTTGGTTCGGGGTTCCCCTTAATATTCATACCAGACCCAAAGGGCCTGGTAATGGACTGGGGGGGGGGGGCAATGCCTTTTTTTTCAATGACTTTTATCTATATTGCCAAGACCCAACAATTCATTACATCCGTGATCAGTTTTAAATGACGACTTTTCCTTTAGAAATGTCATTTTGCTGCGGTACTGTTCTAAACACGGGAAAAATGTGCCACTTTACAGGCATACTATAGACACCTCCCAGGCACGATATTTAAAAGAATATTTCATTTTTATTTGTTTCACTTTAAGCATTAAAAAAATCACTGCTCCCTAAAAAACGGCCATTTAAAAAAAAAAATTGCATTGATCCATGTCCCCTGGGGCAGGACCCAGGTCCCCAAACACTTTTTATGACAATAACTTGCATATAAGCCTTTAAAATGAGCACTTTTGATTTTTCATGTTCATGTCCCATAGACTCTAACAGTGTTCCGGCGGCTTTCGAATTTGCCCCGAACACCGCATATTGTTCGGTATTCGCAGAACATCCTAACAACCAAAGTTCAGCCCAAACTTATGCTCGGGCCGAACCGTCCCTAGTGAACAGGCACTTATGCTGGATTCACATATATGCAAATTGGATGTGTTTTTAACTGCATCCACATCACATACCATGTGAATGTGAACAGCTTTCAATGGAGCCGGTTCACACATGTCCGGGGTGGCTTGAAAAAAGCTCCTTTGCATTTTTGGGTCCAGTTCAGGTGCAAATTCAGGTACCTGAATCGCACCTAAACCAGTGACCAGACACGCACCTGACTCCGGACTGCAAACCGCAGCCGCATATATGTGAACCCAGCCTTATTGTATCTGTGTGTGTTTTTTTTTTTCTTTTTTGTTTTGTATTTGCTTGATGTTCAGGTTTAAGACCAAAGGTACAAAACGCAGGGCCCACAGACAGTCCTGAGTTCCCTTGGTATCTGTAGTCCTGAAGGCTGGATCAGTTAGTGTAGTTGAAAGCTGCTTAGTTGATTAGGGAATGTAGGGACACATAAATTAGATATTTTGGGCAATATTTGGTTCAAAATTTGGTTCAACGGCAAGTTGATCTAACACTTTAAGAACAGTATATAGACTTCGTTGAACATAAACTTTGTGAGATAATTCGACCAATGAATTAATTGATAACCAGCATTTTTTTTTTTTTTTTTTTACCAGTTATAAATGTTGGATCGCTTCCAAAGACTGACGGTAAGCATCTATAAATGTTTGATGATGCCAGCTACATATTTCAAAACCATTGCAATAACATTTGCTAGAACACCATTTCAGCTGTACCTGTGCCAATTAAGGCATTAACCCTTACCGCAGTCTGATGTCTCTTCTTGCAAAACTGCTGAGAGTGGAAACTATTTTCTCTTGATTCTCTGAAAGGATAAATACTCTACATACACTTTATTCAAACTGTCAGCATAGGTAGTGTAGCTAAACTATAATTTACAATAAGTGGCATTGCGGTTGGAAAAAAAATGCCAATTTGCCAGGAAACAATGTCTATAGGTTTTTGCAAATGTGGTCAGCTTTGATACAATTCGTTTCATCAATCTTTTATTAAAAATGCACGAAAATAAGAGTTTATTCCAATAAGCCTAAACTGCAAAGTGATTTATATGGAGCTATCAATAACCTCGTTTAGAGATATAAGTAAGAAGTTTGAACAGCATGTCAGATCTGAAGATAAAGGAGGTCAGTGGCAAGCTCATGATGTAGATAGCCACTGTAGTACTCTCTGCTAGTGTGATATCAGGTCTTGTAAGTGATGACCTAGAGAGGAGTTAGTTTATAGCAAAACTGCTTTGTTGCCTACATATCCTGCATTGCAACATCCAATGTACAATGTATAATCTCTTTTGGTCCAGTAATCTCTTTTGGGAGCTTTGTGTGACAGCCTGATGCCTTAGTATGGCAAGCCACTCCCCTGCTCCCACCATTTCCCTCCTCAAAGCCAATAGAAGGACAGATAATATCCCTTGTGACATCATCTGCACTGTCCCTGATAGGAAGTTCAGGGAAGCTGCACTTAGGGATGTTGAGCCGGCGCCATGTAACGCCCTGTACTTTTCGACTGAACTTGTCCACTGGAACAAATCCGTCAGACAATCCTGTGTGGGCTTCATCGGACTTCTGACGGACCTTTTCGGTCGAAAATCATACGGACTTTAGTTTTGAAACATGTTTCAAATCTTTCCGCCGGAACCAGTTCCTATCGGGAAATACGTTTGTCTGTATGCTGGTCCGACTGACCAAATACGACGCAAGGGCAGCTACAGCACCTGCCCGCAAGAATGTTTCCAGCGTGATCCTATCACGCTGGTTCTCGGCGGCAGGGTACTGTACATCTCGCGCTCGCTGCAATAGGAAAAACACATTTGCCTATTGCAGCAAGCATGAGAGGGAGGCGACAATGTCCCTTAGGTCTGGTATGGATTTTAAGGGGAACCCCGTATGCCGAAAAAACGGCGTGGGGGTCCCCCCAAAATCCATACCAGACTCTTATCCCAGCACGCAGCCTGGCCGGTCAGGAAAGGGGTTGGGGACGAGCGAGCGCCCCCCCCCCCCTGAACCGTACCAGGCCGCATGCCCTCAACATGGGGGGTGGGTGCTGTGGGGAAGGGGGGCGCCCTGCGGCCCCCCCACCCCAAAGCACCTTGTCCCCATGTTGATGAGGACAATGGCCCGTTGGTTGTCAGGGTCTGCGGGCGGGGGGCTTATCGGAATCCGGGAGCCCCCCCTTTAATAAGGGGGCCCCCAGATCCCGCCCCCCCCACCCTATGTGAATGAGTATGGGGTACATCGTAACCCTACCCATTCACCTGGGGAAAAAAAGTGTCAATAAAAAAACACACTAGACAGGTTTTTAAAGTAATTTATTAGGCAGCTCCGAGGGTCTTCCTCCTACTTCAGGGGTCTCTTTCGACTTCATCGCTCTCTCCAGCCTCTTCTCCCACTCTCCGTCCTCTTTTCCCGGTGTCCGGTTCTTCTCCCTTCTCTCCGGTTCTTCTGCCTGGCTCCTCCGCTATCTTCTGCTCTTTTGCCGCTCTCTTGCTAGCGTTGGCCCGGTCTTCTCCATTGTCTTGTTCCCTCTTCTCTTCTTCCGATGTTGACACGACGCTCTCTACCGCTGTAATGCTGTGTGCACGGTGCGCAACGACTTATATACACATGGGGCGTGCTCACTGGGTGATGTCACCCGGTGACTCCGCCCCTTATGACGCCACAGTCCCAGCATGCCCCCAGCATTATAAGTATAATCTTATTTATATGGTTATATTATAATATAATTTTATAGTTATTATCATTATTATTATTTTATATAAACGTATAGAATATACTCATTCAAAAAAATGTTACTTTAAAAGTAGTTGTAAAGGAATTTTTTTTATCTTTTACTAACAAACATGGTATACTTACCTCAAGAAAATGGTGACTGTCTGCACACAGATACCAACTCCCTGTTGCATAAATGTGAATGAGATGGGAAAAAGATGGCTTCAGTTACTGTTCTCCACCCGTAGAAAACTCCTCAGATGTGTTTTGCCCTTCTTGTGGCTTAATCATAATGGTTTTGCACAGGGCAGCCCTGATCCTCCTCTTCTCACTGGTGCTCCTAGCTTATCAAACCTGCTGAGTGCCTCCATAGCAAGCTTCTTACTATGGGGGCACTAATGAAGGCCCACACCCAAGCTGTGCTCTGTGTGTCCATTGACACGCACAGTGCAGGTTAGCCCCACTCCTGCTCCCTCCTTACTGGCTGTGATTGACAGCAGCAGGAGCCAATGGCTCCTACTGCTGTCTTTGAGTCAGTGAGGGAGAGAGCAGAGAGAGCCTCTGCTCTCAGGCAAAGCACTGGTTCGAGATCAGGCTCAGGTAAGTATAAGGGGGGCTGAGGGGGATCCTAGACACATAAAGTTTTTTTTTCTTTAATGCAGAGAATGCATTAAGGTAGAAAAAAACTTCTGCCTTTAGAACCACTTTAAGCAATGGTGTAGATCATCTAGACTGGACACTTCTTCACCATCAACCTCTCCTCTCCCTAGCCCTAAAAGGACAGCTACATGAAATAATAGCATTATATTCACTGCACTGCAATAATAATGTGGACCTAACATCTGATAATTTTTTTATTAGGATATGTATATTTATTAAGATAAGATATGTATGTATTCTCTCAGAGTTCACACTACTCCCTCAGACGATGCCTATATCTGCTTTTTTCTTCAGAAGGATATGAGCCATCTTTGTTCAACCACTATCCAGGGATAGCATTTATTTTTCGAACTTTTTCGAGATAACACAATTATGAGAAAGATCAGCCCATGCTGCAGCCTCCCACCATGTGATTTGCTACAAACATACAATATAAAGTCTGATCACCTGGAGAGAGAAGACTGAAGAAATATGTCCTCCTGCCTGCAGTAGACTAATGACATAATCTCAGCCTAGGCAAAGTCAACAACTGAAGCAAAAAAATAAAAATACATTTTTATGTAGTTTCAGATAGAGATGGGCCTCTGTCAGGTTTTTATTGCCATCTGTGTCTTTATTATGGAGACAGAAGGAGATAGGAAATGATGGGAAATCTCTAACAAGGACTAAGACAAAAAAACACACACACAAATATACACATATTTGTGGAAGTGGAGTGGAAAAGGGTTGGAACATAAGCCCATACAGGTGTTCCATGCATCCCTGTGCAGGCAGTCCCATTTATGTCAACTGGGATGCAGTGGCTGCATGGATACAGCTACATTGTCTGTCTTCAGGGACCTGAACCCACACAGCTGTCAGATTTGGAGCAGTGTCTGTGTCCGTGAAGCTGCTGCATCACAATTGACATGAATGGGACTTCCTGCACAGGGATACACAGAACACTTGTGCATCCCTGTGCAGGTAAATGCAGCTATCACATGGGTGTATACTTACTATAATGGGCAGTCTCATTAACCAACAGTTAGGAGTGGAAGGGAAAGGCCCTGGGTTGTGTGGCTCCCAGGACACTGCAACGTATAGGAAACTCCCTGCAGGAGCTCTAGGTGTTGTCTTTCTATTTATGCTGCCAGTTTATTCGTTTTACACTGATCAAAGGTTCACTTTAAATGAATGACTATGTTTGTTAATAATATTAATATCTTATTTGCAAACGGTAACTTGTAAATGTACCTATTAGTTTAGCATAGATGTAAATTCACCTATCTGTTTAGCATAGAATAAAATAATCTATGTGTAATTTTTTGGTGACGTTGAGAAGTTTGTTGTAACATTTTATATACATCGCTTTCTGCATATGCCAATATTTCTAAAAACTTCTGCTTTTATCATGGAAGGTCTCAGGTAAATACATTTCTTCCGTACTGTGAAATAACATTTATTCCATCCATTCAATTTGAATTATAACATAAAGTGATTGCAAAGTCTCGTTTTTTTTTCCTATAAAAATAACAAACATGTTGTACTTATCTGCTCTGTGCAGTGGATTTGCACAGAGCAGCCCAAATCCTCCTCTTCTCGGGTCCCTCTTCTGTGCTCCTGGCCCCTCCCTCCTTTTCAGTGCCCCCACAGCAAGCAGCTTGCTATGGAGGCACCTGAGTCACATCTCTGTGTGACTATTCAGACACGGAACCCGACCCAGCTTCAATCCCCTCTCTCCTCCGATTGGCTAGCTGCCTTTGATTGACAGCAGTGGGAGCCAGTGGCGCTGCTGCTGTGTCTCAGCTAATTCCTGTGTATACTTTGTCATACAAGTATAGGTTTCTCTTGTACAGCCCATGGATTGCACTAGAAATATCTGCTTCCCCCATCCCTATCAAACTCCTTGCCAGGCATTAAATGTACTAAAAAAGGTGCCTATTTTTAATCATTTTTGGCAATAGACCATAACCACCTCACTAGCTACAGCAAACATTCAAAATACAAAAAGCATATTTCATTATGATTCCCTCTGTGCTCATAATCAGCTTATTACACCCACCTGTACTGTTCATTATTCAGGTGGGCTGGAAGGCAGAAACAGTAATCCCCAAAACACACAGAAATCATGAGTTATTATTTTGCATTTTGGCCAAAGTATATAATCTTGCCACCTGCACCCAGAACATGTCTGGTGAGTCCTACACTAAACTAAGTAAAAACAAGTGGCTCTAATTTTTACCTTGGCATCCATCTCTTGCATTAGGCTACTTGTCAAATCCTGATAACTAAGAAAATCTTTATATTCTAGTATTTAAGCTGGTAAAATGCAAGCCAAGTGTTTCATGGTTTTATTATTGTCTTATATGAGAAAGAAAATATACCACAATAGAAAGACCTCACCACTAAATTCACCAAGAAATGAAGGAAATCAAAAACTGATCAACTCGCTCATGCCAGCTGAGATTTCACCTTTTTAGGCTCGGTTCACACTAGGACGACTTGGGATCCGACTTGTAAGCCCTCAAGTCACCTCAAGAAGAGATTTACATTACAGGGAATCAGAGCGTCTTAATTGACACTACTGAAGTCGCTCCGACTTCAGAGTGTACTCCCTGTACTACTTCGATCTGACTTCAAGGCGACCTGTACCATAAAAATCAATGGAAGTCACCTCCAAGTCGGATCTCCATCTACACTGAAGCGACTTTACAGGGAAAAAATTTAGTTTGCCCAGGCAAACCCCTCTCTCCCAGAGAGCTGATTATCCTGTGATTGGCCACAGCCAAAATCGCCTGTCCTGGAGGCGACTTGAAGTCGCGTTGTAATTTGCTTAAAGTCGCGCTGAAGTCGCGTTGAAGCCGCATTGAAGTCGCCTTGCAAAGTCGCGCTGAAATTGTGTTGCCCCTGTGTGAATCGAGCCTAATGGTGTTGACCAGTAACAAGGTTAACAAATTAAAGTGATTCTAAAGGCTTGCTTTTTTTTTTACCTAAAATAAAAAAGATGTAATACTTAGCTGCTCTGTGCACTGGTTTTGCACAGAGCGGTCTCAAACCTCCTCTTCTGGGGTCCCCTGCCAGTGCTCTTGACTCCACCTCTTCTGTGTCTGCCACTATAACAGGCAGCTTGCTAATGGGGCAGACGTGTGGGCTCACTCTCAAGCTGGGCTCTGTGCCCCCATTGACACACACATCCTTTCCCCCACACCCTCTACCCTGGATTTGATTGACAGCAGCAGGAGCTGATGGCTCCCGCTGCTATCACTCTGCTCTGTGAGACCAGGGATAAAGAGCAGCACTGCTGAAGACTGGCGCAGTGCTGGATCAATACTATAGTATTGATTTAAGGGAGGGAGGAAGTATTTAGGGAGGGAGGAAGCAAACATTTAGTTTATCATTTTTTACCTTAATGCAGGTAACGCATTAAGATAAAAAAGCCTTGTGACTTTAGAAACGCTTTAAATGTATTAGAAATCTTAATAAATATAAAGTTTATTCACTTAAAATACAGTTTTCCAACCTAACAACATGACAAAAAGGATATAATGACTGATAATTTAGCAATATTGACTAGGAATGAGAAGTGTGATTTCAGCAAAATTAATTTTGTATCAACATTGCCAATTTTGACATTGCACAGCAGAAGCTTACAATTTAGCTCATTGAGCTATTTAGACACATTTAGCTTGAAAAAAAAAACAACCTTTTTTGGGTATTCGTGGGCATTAGGGAAGGGAGGTATTTATAGTTATATATTTGGTTTTTTTTGTGCATTTTTCCTTTTTTTAGCATGTGCATTTGATTATCTTTGTATCTCCTGGCCATATATTGTCTACAATGAGTGTGCCTGAGATACCCAGCTGCATTGTTCACCTTCTGGCAGGCAAGTATTTGGGATGGCAAACTGGCCAAATTTATAAAGTTAGTTCAGTGGTTCACAAAAACACAAAGAGGCTGGGAACTAAGAAACAGAGGAAAACATTAAGGGATTTTAATCTCCAGAATTTTTTTAATTTACACAAAAATAAATAAATAAATAAATCAAAGATCTTATTTATTGTATATGTACTCAAAATGTATAACTAAAGAATATAAAATTTAGCAACTGATTAAATATAATGTATAGTTATGATAATACACAAAAAGCTGAAACATCAGTGCTGTTGCCGCTAAGAACATAGATTCATCCTTTTAGTAATAATGCAGCTTTAGACAATAACTGGGACAATTTGATTGGTTGCTGTAGGCAGCAGGTACAATTCCTTCTTCAGACACCTTGCTAAAAAATGACTGTAACACGGTAAAGTCGTTTAGTGTAGTTTTAGTGTAATAGTAATTTCAGCACCATGGACAGCACAGAAGGCTGATTTATACTGCGCTCTGTGTACATGCTGCCTGTGGTGCTGGGGAAATTTACAACACAAGCCAATAAGATTAGCACCTGTTAGTTGTAGAACACAGTACCAGGCACAGCAGATTATGTATAAATAGCAGAAGGAGTACAATAGGTAAGAAAAGCAACTGCACACGCCTCAGAAATTGTGCAGAACCTACACTCTTGTTATAAAATTAAAATGATATACGAATGAAAGAAGAACTCCAATAAACACAATGGTATCCATGCCAGCCTCATGAACCAACCCGAGCGATGCTAAGGTCATCTCAGTGTAGAGGTCACGGCAAAATGTTTAGAGCCTGTCAGAGATGAAGCATGGGAAGGCAATTAATTATGTGGCCTATTGCCTACGCATTCTTCATATAGTATTTCCAGTTATTTTATTACACAGGGAGGGTGACCACCTATTAAAGATAAAATGCTCACTCTTTTCTGGTCAGTGTCCAGTGCAGCCATTCTCAACCAGGACTCCCTGAAACCGTAGGGTTCCTCCAGAGGTTGCTAGTGGTTGCTTGAGCAATGAGCAAACTCCATCTCTCAGATAAGTAACCATTTACACAAATTCTCTTTTTGGTTAAGGGGGACATAATTCCCACTGAACACAAATGTAGGAGCATTCTTCCCTCTGATCACCAGAGGGGCCCTTCACCCATTGGGCGTCAATTTACGAGGGTTCTCCTCTCACTGAATATCAATATAAGGTGGTGCCTATTCACTGACCACCAATATATTGGGAACCTGACTGACCACCAATATAAGGGGGCTCCTCTTAACTGACCACCAATATAAGGGGGCGTCTCTTAACTGATCACCAATGTAAGGTGGATCCTCTTAACTGACTATCATTATAAGGGGGGTTCTCTTTACTGACCACCAATATAAGGGGGCTTCTCTTCACTAGCCACCAATATAAGGAGGCTTCTCTTCATTGACCACCAATATAAAGGGTTTCCTCCTCACTGACCACCAATATAAGGGTGCTTCTCCTAAATGACCATCAATATAAGGGGGGCTCCTCTTAACTGACCACCAATATAAGGGGGCTTCTATTCACTGACCACCAAAATAAGGGGGCTCCTCTTAATTGACCATCACTATAAGGGGGCTCCTCCTAACTGACCACCAATATAAGGGGACGTCTCTTAACTGACCACCAATGTAAGGGGGTTTTCCTTTACTGACCACCAATATAAGGGGGTTTCTATTCACTGACCACCAATATAATGGACTCCTCTTCACTGACCACCAATATAAGGGGACTCCTCTTCACTGACAACCAATGTAAGGGGGCTTCTCTTCACCGATCACCAATATAAGGGGGCTCCTCTTCACTGACCACCAATATAAGGGGGCTCCTCTTCACTAATGACTAATATAAGGGGGCTTCTCTTCAATGATCACCAGTGTATGAGAACATTTCAATGACCACTAACGTGACGGGACACTTTTCTGGTGCCTATCAATGTAATGGGGATTTGCTCCACTTAGCTTCCATATTATGAAACACTGCATTTTTCGCTGTCTGTGTTTCTTTTCTGGCAAATATTAATCCTTCATTTTATTTCATTTTTATTATTGAAAATATTTTTGTGGTATAGGACAGCCCTGGGTGTCCAACATGCTAAGTATGCTTAATTCTATATTATTTTGTTTATTCTTATATCTTAGCTTATTCTTCAGACTAATGTACAGTAGCCTGTAGGTATAGTAATTATTAATGAGGAGACCATGCTGAGAACCTAACCGCTTCAGCCCTGGAAGATTTTACCCCCTTCCTGACCGGAGCACTTTTGGCGATTCGGCATTGCATTGCTTTAACTGACAATTGCGCAGTCGTGCGACGTTGCATCCAAACAAAATTGACTTCCTTTTTTTCCCACAAATAAAGCTTTCTTTTGGTGGTATTTGATCACCTCTGTGGTTTTTATTTTGTGCACTATAAACAAAAAAAGAGCGACAATTTTAAAAAAATGCAATATTTTTTACTTTTTGCTATAATAAATATCCTCCAAAAATATATAAAAAAAATATTTTTTTCCTCAGTTTAGGCCGATATGTATTCTTCGACATATTTTTGGTAAAAAAAATCCCAATAGGCATATATTGATTGGTTTGCACAACAGTTATAACGTCAACAAAATAGGGGATAGTTTTATGGCATTTTTATTATTAATTGTTTTTTTTCTAGTAATGGCGGCGATCTGCGATTTTTATCGGGACTGCAACATTATGGCGGACACGTCGGACAATTTTGACACATTTTTGGGACCACTGGCATTTATAGAGTGATCAGTGCTATAAAAATGCATTGATTACTGTATAAATGTCACTGGCAGTGAAGGGGTTAACATTAGGGGACGATCAAGGGGTTAATTGTGTTCCCTAGTGTTTGTTCTAACTGAAGGGGGAGGGGACTGTGTAGGGGAGATGACATATCGCTGTTCATACTCTGTTTGAACAGACAATCTGTCTCTTCTCCCTTCAGAGAATCGGAAACTGTGTGTTTACACACACAGATCCCGGTTCTCGGTGTGCCCCGAGCGATCGCAGGAGTCCGGCGGTGATCGAGACCTCTGGATACTCACATCGGCTCCATGGGCAAGCAGAGGGCGTGCACATTCCCCTAGTGGCCGAATATGGAAGCGATGTAACATGAAGGCAATTCGCGCAGCCGAGTCATGTTGCCGCATGCAACTGCAGCGGCTGGTTGGCAAACGGTTAAAGTCATTTTTAAAGACTCAGTCACATGGGTACTGAGGCCTGCAGACCATGAATTGTCCATGTGTATGATCCTGTAAAAGTAGAGCTGGCACTAGATCAGCCTTTCTCAACATTTTTTAACATGGAGGAATCCTTAGGCCTCATTCACATGGGTGCAGAGATCCATAGACCATGAATGGGTCATGTGTTTATGCAGCTATAGCCACCAGGTGCTGCAATGTAGGCAACCAGTGTAAGTGTATGGGGACAAGGTGGCTGCATGGGCACATCTGTTCTTCCTAATAGGATAGGCATGTGGGTGCCGGTGAGAGGTCGCAAAGGCACGCTGTCTGCATTCTGGGCTACTCAACCACACTCTTGTCAAAGTAGGATGAGCAGCTGCTGTGTCCCCATACACGTACATGGGCTTCCTACACACATCGCCTGAAGTTTCCAGCCGCATAAACACATGGCCCATTCATGGTCTATAGGACTCAGCGCCCATGCAACCTAAGGCCACTTTCACACTGAGGCATTTTTGCACTAAAATGCCTGTAAACTGCCTCTTCTGCAGCCTCAGTGTGAAAGCCTGAGTGCTTTCACACTTGGGCGGTGCGCTTGCAGGACAGAAAAAAAAGTCCTGCAAGCTGCATCTTTGGAGGCGGTTCGGCAGCAGCACTTTGCGGGCGCTTTTAACCCTTTTTCGACTGCTGGGGGGGTTTAAAAGCTCCCCACTAGCGAGCGAAAACTATGGCAAAGGGCCACTAAAACTAGCAGCGCTTTGCCGTCAACGCGGCCAGCGCCTCAGTGTGAAAGTGGCCTAATGGTTCTTCCATGTTAAACAGGTTGAGAAAGGCTGATCTAGTGCCAACTGTACATTTTTTAAAGAAAATTCTCTCAGCTGAGAGGTTTAGAAAGCTATTTATCACCCTTATGTGCTAATTTGCATTTGAATATATTGCTAATTATATGTTATACATTGAAGCAAATCGGGGAATTCTGTCCAAATCAACTGAAAATACAACATTCTGAGCATGTTTCTGCCAAATGACACTATCAGACTCTCACTGATGCTCAGCAATATTATTAAAAATAATAATAATAATAATATATACCTTTCATCTAATCCAAGACTAGCATCCTACAGTATATGCCCAGAAGTATACAGAAACATTTCCAGTATATCAGTGGTGGTTGAGATATCTGTTCATAAGCTGATGATGTATAGTTAACAATTAATTCTGTATAATCATAGAAAGCGTTTACATAGTCATGTAATTTCAAAAGTCAGCAGCTTTCATTAAATGGGTACTTGGTGATCCTGCCATTGAAAACCATTTTCCAGACAAGTTCTGTTATAGGGTGACAACAGCCTGTCACAAAAAAGAGAAAAAATAAATAATTGTATGCACACCCAAGCATTATCTCCTCATATCTGATTTATTAAAGTATAAAACAGAATCACATGATATAGCTCTCCAAGATTTGACCCCCCCCCCCATCCCCCATGTGTCTCCCAAAGGCCAGTGTCCTTCCCCTGGACACTGAACATTAAGGTCCCATGTTCATACTTGTCAATTTTCCCGGGACTATCCCGATTTTTGGACCCTCGTCCCGATCTGAGGCCGATCGGGACTGTTTTTGGCACCGAAAGCAGCTTCTGGCCACGAAAATATGGCCGCCGTGAGATCCTATTCCTGGTGTGTTCAGTGGAGAAGGGAGGGGCCTCCGATCCGTGCAGCCAATCGACTTCAATATTCAGTGTACAAGTAGACAATTTGCTTGAACACTGAAGCCGGTTAGCTGCACGGATTGGAGGCACCTCCCCTCTCCACTGAACACATGGGGAAAGAGATCTGCAAATGGAGCTGCCGCCAATCCCTTGCCCCGTGGCCTGCTGCTGCCGACAAGAGGCAGCGCCAAGGGACTCCACTGGGGACATCTGATGTAAGGAGGGACTCCACTGCCTGGGGACACCAGATGTTAGGAGGGACTCCGATGCCTGAGGACACCTGATGTAAGTAGGGACTCTGCTGCCTTGGGAACCTGATGTAAGGAGGGACTCCATTGCCTCGGGACACCTGATGTAAGGAGAGCCTCCGCTGCCTTGGGACACCTGATGTAAGGAGTGACTCCATTGCCTGGGGAAATCTGATGTAAGGAGGGACTCTACTGCCTGGGGACACCTGATGTAAGGAGGGACTTCACTGCCTGGGGACACCTGATGAAAGGAGGGACTGCGCTGGGGACACTTGATGTAAGGAGAAACTCCACTGCCTGGGGACACCTGATGTAAGGAGGGACTCCACTGGGGGCACCTGATGTAAGGAGGGACTCTGCTGGAGACACCTGATGTACGGAGGGACTCCACTGCCTGGGGACACCTGATGCATGAAGGGACTCCACTGCCTGGGGGCACCTGATGTAAGGAAGGACTCTGCTGGGGGCACCTGATGTAAGGAGGGACTCTGCTGGGGGAACCTGATGTAAGGAGGGACTCTGCTGGGGGCACCTGATGTAAGGAGGGGCTCTGCTGGGGGCACCTAATGTAAGCAGAAACTCCTCTGGGGGCACCTGATGTAAGGAGAAACTCCGCTGGGGGCACCTGATGTAAGGAGGGACTCTGCTTGGATTACCTAGTGTAAGGAGGGATTCTGCTGGGGACACCTGATGGCATCTGGTGGTAGGCAACGGTGGCAAGTGACACACTCAGGGCTCCCATTGATTCTGCATTATGGTGAGTTGAACAATTTAATTTTACATTACAATATAATAATAGAAATAATGCGCTTCAATCATCCTGACACCATAACAACCATGGTGACGGGATGATTAAAGCTCTAACACCAGGTGTTTGGAGTATCTTTATCTGCTGATTGTTACATTTTCTGGAATACACATATTTATATTGTGATGTAGGATCTGGGCCTGCTGTCCTTCCAACCCTCTTTCTTTCCTTCCTTCTCTCTCCTTCCCTTCCTATTTCTTTCTCTCTTCCTCCATCCCTTGTTCATCTCAGACTCGAACCACACCCCAATTTGAGCCACGCCCCCTTTAAGCCACACCCAATATTTAGTTTAAGCCACGTCCATTTTTCATTGTGGCATGCCATGTTCTCTTTTCCGGCTACACCATGCCTAAAAACTAATGTCCCACCCCCTAATTATAACAAGACTCCGTCTACAGACAAAAAAGTGTCCCTATAATTTTTTTTACAAAGTTGACAACTATGCATGTCTATCCCTCCCTTTCTCCTATGTGTAAATAATGGGGCTGCGGGAAACCTCCCCTTCGGAGTTGAAACTAGGAGACTGTAGAAGCTACCCCACAAGTTGATACCCCTGATGAATGGACCTGCAGCCAGGGAACAAAGGCAAAATATAATGCAGGTGAGATGACCTCCCAGAGACCTGAATAGAGAGCTCTACACCTTAGAGCCACAATGGGCGAATGCAATAACCACTTCCATCACTGGTAATTCTGGGAAACAATCTCACTGCTCGGTGGCCACCTCTATTGCAATTCCTATTGCAGCAAGTCACATAGCCTGATCCCACCTGTGTGGGTATTTTATCAAGGATAAAGCAAACAGGGAAGTTTGTATGACCAACAGGCTGCTTGGATATTGTGTAATGACCCACACTTAAGTCTGTGAACACTGCTAGTCGTTCCACACCTATAGCATATCAGCCTGTCCCTGCCTGCCAATTGTGCTCCTGCGTTGTCACCCTGTCACATGCTCCAACCAATAGAGGCTAAAAGCAGCTGCCATCCTGTTACATGCCTTCCTAAGGGAGGGTACAAGCGCCTGGCACCCTACCACGCGCTTTCCCGATGGAGACTACTATGTACGTGGATGCACACTACATAGGTATGGGTCTGCTGTTGTCACCATCAGAAAGCCTGCCCTAAGGTATGTTGTGCAGCAGTTTTTGCACTACATGCATGCAGTGGGAAGTGACCTCTTGTCACTCTTGAGATTAGCATGTTGATATGCCACAAACAATAAAAAAGTCTAAATAGTGTATTTTTTTTAATTATTTTGTTTATTATACACAATGCTTAATGTTATTCAGTTTATATTAGCTCTACTTTATAAATAAATATTGGCTCCTTTTTTCACCCTGGTTATATGCATTTTTTTCTATAACACTACAAGTTCATTTTACACATTTCTTATTTTGGATTCAGCACTAGCTTAAAGTCTCCTCTGTTGGTGCCAAACAGCTGGTGCTGAGACTTGAGGGTTCGGCTGTAGTACAGCTATCACAGGATGATGCTTGCTCAGCGCCTCCTATATTTAGGAAAGCTCTTGCATTCTTTTCACAGTATTCAATGAGTTCTGTGATTGGAAGAGGAAAGGTTGTGACATTTATCTGCACCTCTTCCATTCACATAACTCCTTGCATTCTTTGAAAATAAAACAAGGCTTTTTTCTAAATGGAGGAAGTATACAGTGAGCAACCTCCTGTGATATCTTTGCTACAGCTGAAACTACAAGTCTCAGCCCCAGTCATGCTGACAGGAGAATTCAGGCTAAATAAAGCTATTAAAATAAAAGATTTAAAGTTGAATCCCAGGAATTCAGCTCCGTTGTACAAAGTGAAGGCACACTTTGAGGTAAGTCCAAAGAGCTGCATGACACCTCCTGGACTTATGTCTATTATTTACATCTGACAGTTTTATTGCACTCCTGGAAGGCGACTATTGCTGTATCTCTGGGAGCTTGATGCTGATACTTCAGGCCTAAGCATCTTCAACATTATGCCCCATTACACACGGTCAGACTTTGTTCGGACATTCCGACAACAAAATCTATGGATTTTTTCCGACGGATGTTGGCTCAAACTTGTCTTGCATACACATGGTCACACAAAGTTGTCGGAAAATCCGATCGTTCTGAACGCGGTGACGTAAAACACGTACGTCGGGACTATAAACGGGGCAGTGGCCAATAGCTTTCATCTCTTTATTTATTCTGAGCATGCGTGGCACTTTGTCCGTCGGATTTGTGTACACATGATCGGAATTTCCGACAACGGATTTTGTTGTCGGAAAATTTTATATCCTGCTCTCAAACTTTGTGTGTCGGAAAATCTCATGGAAAATGTCCGATGGAGCCCACACACGGTCGGAATTTCCGACAACACGTTCCGATCGGACATTTTCCATCGGAAAATCTGACCGTGTGTACAGGGCATTAGAGTTAGAGCAGCTGTTATGCACATGCCTACCCTCATCCTGCCCAGTCACAGAAGCTTTTGTATTCTGTGAAATTATTCACAGAATACAAAGGCTCTTCTGAATGGACAGCAGGGGGAAGGGGTGGGCATAGCTGCTCACTGTGCCTTTCTCCTTTTTAACAGACCCTAGTGTCAGTTAGTGTATGCTACAGCAGAGCCACAAACCTGTCAGATACAGTATACATAATAGAGATAAGTTCAGGAGATGGCATGCACCTCCTTGGATCTTAGCTCATAGTATTCCTGCACTTTTTACAAACTGGCTGATTTCCTAGAATTCAGCTTTAATAAAGCAGAAGAGAGAGATGGGGTATACTTCATTAGAATTAACTTATTTTTTACTGTGCAAATATATATACATACTGTTTTTGGCCATGCTTCAGCTTTAAATAGAATCCTGGGACTTGCAGTGCTGTAAAGCTTTTTGCTACATTGATAAACATAAATGGAACATAGCTTATCTATTCCCACATTTTACATATCATTTATTTTGGATTATGCTTTAGCTTAAATAAGGATGCTAGGGCACTTTATACAAGCTTTTATATATATATATATATATATATATATATATATATATATATATATATATATATAGTAGTTTAGGGCTAGCCCTTCTGCCTTGCTCCTCTAAGGTTATAGGTTTAAATGGTACTATCTGCATGGAGTTTGTGTGTTCTCCCTGTGCTTGCATGGATTTCCTATGAGTACTCTGGTTTCCTCCCCCCCTAATTTGCCCTAATATGTGTACATATGCATGTGAGATAGATACCTTAGATTGCAAACTCCTTGAGGCATAGTTCCCAACTGTCCCCGATTTCAAAAGACTGTCCCTGATTTCGAACAAAGTCCCGCTGTCCCTCTTTCCTCCTGATTTATCCCCCATTTTGGTGTCATTTATATAGTTGTATATAAAATGCACTTGTTATCTTTCAAAAAGTGTTTCCCAGTGCTAAACCTTTCATCCAATTTCTACATTGCCCCATTTGTAAATTTCAAGAGCTAGTATAAAGCAATAGTAGTGTTTAAAAACAGAAGCACTTGTGGGTTTAACTAATAATTTTTTTGGACAATTCCCCATGAACAGGCCATGGCAGGGGGTGTGTCCTATGAGTACTTACTTTCGCTGATAGGTGTCCCTTGTTCCCATCTCAAAAAGTTGGGAGGTATGCATGAGGGCAGGGACTGATGTGAATGTGTATAAAATATGACGTGCTGCGTAAATTGAGTCAGTGTTATATAAGTACCATGATAAATATACATCTACAATATCTATAGAATTGTTTACAATAAGCCAATTACTATGTCATCTACTTCTCACAAGTAAAATATTTTGTCAATTCGCAGCTTTTAAATGTATCATTTATTTTGGATGAAGTTTTAGCTTAAATAGTATGCTGAGATTTATAGTTCTGTAAAGTTTTTTTTATAAGCTCCTTGTCACACTGGTAAATAGCTTAGTGGTTGGCACTTGTGCCTTATAACACTAATGGGGCATACACACGGTCGGACTTTTCATCTACAAAAGTCCGACAGCCTGTCCGACAGACTTCCGGCGGACTTTCGGCGGACTTGCGGCGGACTTGTGGCAGACTTTCTAACGAACGGACTTGCCTACACACGACCACACAAAAGTCAGACGGATTCGTACGTGATGACGTACACCGGACTAAAATAAGGAAGTTGATAGCCAGTAGCCAATAGCTGCCCTAGCGTCGGTTTTTGTCCGTCGGACTAGCATACAGACGAGCGGATTTCGGGGTCCATCGTAGTTACGACGTAAAGATTTGAAGCATGTTTCAAATCTAAAGTCCGTCGGATTTGAGGCTGAAAAAGTCAGCTGAAAGTCCGAAGAAGCCCACACACGATCGGATTACCAGCCAGCTTTAGTCCGTCGGCGTACGTTGGACTTTTGTAGACGAAAAGTCCGACCGTGTGTACGCCCCATAAGGTTTCTGGTTCAAATTCCAACCTGGATAGTAGCTGCATGGAGTTTGTGTAGGTTTCCTCCAGGTACTCTGGTTGGTTTGCTCCTTCACGCCAAAGACATGATAGGAGCTTAAAGCTCTAGTAAACTGCCCCATTTTTTTTAAAACCCTCTGACAGGCGCTTCCATCCTCACCTGGTCTTTCTTCTGGGTTTGCGTCCTCCAGCTGTCTGATTTCCCGCACTGTGATGACACCAATCCCGCTCATGTGCACAGGAGTCACAGACCGTGGCATGGTGCTCTGAAGGGACATCAGGGGTATACTGTCCCTTTAGATCGCCATTGACGTCCCAGGCTGCGTGCAGTGTGAATATCTCCTAAACTATGCAAGTTTAGGAGATATTCACTGTATCTATAATAAGGCTTACCTGTAGGTACAAGTGCCAAAAAGGGTTTACTTCCACTTTAATTTTCTCCTGTTTAAAATTACCCTAACATGTATTGTGAGATAGGGATTTTATACTGTAAGCCCTTTGAGGACAGGGACTAATGTGATTGTACATTATGTAAAGAGCTATATAAATTGTTAAATATATACAGTATCTCACAAAAGTGAGTAGACCCCTCATTTTTGTAAATATCTTTATCTTTTCATGTGACAACACTGAAGAAATGACACTTTGCTACAATGTAAAGTAGTAGTAGTGAGTGTACAGTTTGTATAACAGTGTAAATTTGCTGCCCCCTCAAATTAACTCAACACACAGCCATTAATGTCTGAACCGCTGGCAACAAAAGTGAGTACAACCCTAAGTGAAAATGTCCAAATTGGGCCCAAAGTGTCAATATTTTTTGTGGCCACCATTATTTTCCAGCACCGCCTTAACCCTCTTGGGCATGGAGTTCACTAAAGCTTCACAGGTTGCCACTGGAGTCCTCTTCCACTCCTCCATGACGACATCACAGAGCTGGTGGATGTTAGACACCTTGCGCTCATCCACCTTCCATTTGAGGATGCACAAAAGATGCTCAATAGTGTTTAGGTGGAGACATGCTTGGCCAGTCCATCACCTTTACCATCCACTTCTTTTGCAAGGCAGTGGTCGTCTTGGAGGTGTGTTTGGGGTCATTATCATGTTGGAATACTGACCTGTGGCCCAGTCTCCAAAGGGAGTGGATCATGCTCTGCTTCAGTATGTCACATTACCTGTTGGCATTCATGGTTCCCTCAAAGAACTGTAGCTCCCCAGTGCCAGCAGCACTCATGCAGCTCCAGACCATGACACTCCCACCACCATGCTTGACTGTAGGCAAGACACACTTGTCTTTGTACTCCTCACCTGGTTGCCGCCACACACGCTTGACACCAAATAAATTTATCTTGGTATCATCACACCACAGGACATGGTTCCAGTAATCCATGTCCTTAGTCTGCTTGTCTTCAGCAAACTGTTTGCAGGCTTTCTTGTGCATCATCTTTAGAAGAGGCTTCCTTCTGGGATGACAGCCATGCAGACCAATTTGATGATGGGGTGACGTATGGTCTGAGCACTGATAGGCTGTCCCCCCACCCCTTCAACCTCTGCAGCAATACTGGCAGCACTCACACGTCTAGTTCCCAAAGACAACCTCTGGATATGACTCTGAGCAAGTGCCCTCAACTTCTTTGGTTGACCATGGCGAGGCCTGTTCTGAGTGGAACCTGTCCTGTTAAACCGCTGTATGGTCTTGGCCACCATGCTGCAGCTCAGTTTCAGGGTCTTGTAAATCTTCTTATAGCCTAGGTTATCTTTATGTAGAGCAGCAATTCTTTTTTTCAGATTCTCAGAGAGCTCTTTGCCATGAGGTGCCATGTTGAACTTCCAGTGACCATGAGAGAGTGAGAGTGATAACACCAAATTTAATACACCTGTTCCCTATTCACACCTGAGACCTTGTAACACTAATGAGCCACATGACAGCGGGGAGGGAAAATGGCTAATTGGGTCCAATTTGGATATTTTCACTTAGGGGTGTACTCACTTTTGTTGCCAGCGATTTAGACATTAATGGCTGTGTGTCGAGTTATTTTGAGGGGACAGCAAATTTACACTGTTATACAAGATGTACACTCAATACTTTACATTGTAGCAAAGTGTAATTTCTTCAGTGTTGTCACATGAAAAGACTAAAATATTTACAAAAATGTGAGGGGTCTACTCACTTTTGTGAGATACTGTATATATTTAACAATTTACATAGCTCTTTACATAATGTACAATCACATTAGTCCCTGTCCTCAAGGGGCTTACAGTCTAAAATCCCTATCTCACAATACATAATAGGGTAATTTTAAACAAATGTGAGGGGTGTACTCACTTTTGCGAGATACTGTATATGAGCAATATCTATTAAAAAAGGCATTTATAATAACCCAATTACTAATTACTATATGGACTTTAAGTTGAAGGTAGCTTGTCTATTCCCACATTTTACATATGTCATTGATTTTGGATTAGGCTTTAGTTTAACCACTTCAGCCCCGGAAGACTTTACCCCTTCATGACCAGAGCACTTTTTACAATTTGGCACTGCGTTGCTTTAACTGACAATTGCTTGGTCATGCAATGGTGTACCCAAACGAAATTTGTGTCCTTTTTTTCCCACAAATAGTTTTCCTTTGGTGGTATTTGATCACCTCTACATTTTAAATTTTTTTGGCTATAAACAAAAAAAAGAATGACAATTTTTGAAAAAAAACAAAACAATATTTTTTACTTTTTGCTATAATTAATATCCCCAAATTAAAAAAAAAATGTCTTCATCATTTTAGGCCGACATATATTCTTCTACTTATTAATGGTAAAAAAAAATCGCAATAAGCATATATTGATTAGTTTGTGCAAAAGTTATAGCGTCTATAAACTATGGGAAAGGTTTATGACATTTTTATGGCATTTTTAATATTTTTTTTCTTTTACTAGTAATGTTGGTGATCTGCGATTTGTAGCCGGGTTGCGACATTGCAGCGGACAGATCGGACACATTTGACACATTTTTGGGACCACTGACAATTATACAGCGATCAGTGCTATAAAAATGCACTGATTACTGTGTATATGTCACTGGCAGGGAAGGGGTTAGCACTAGGGGGCGATCAAGGGGTTAAGTTTGTAGTCCCTCAGTGTGTTCTAACTGTATGGGTATAGGACTGAGTAGGAGAGGAAACATATTGCTGTTCCTACTTGCCAAGAACAAACGACATGTCTCCTCTCCTCTGACAGCACAGGGATTTGTGTGTGATTGGCTGGATCCTCAATCCAGCCAATCAGAAGCGGTTGTGAGACCTTTTTTCCGATTGGCCGAAAAACGAAGACTCCCGATTGGCTGCCGCGGAAGGATGAAAAGAAAGCCGCCGCTGTAATGACCCATGGAGAGCAGAATGGGAGGCCGCCGAGCAGGGGAAGCTGCCGGTGATGGGGTTTCAACCAACTGATCGATATTGTTGCCGTCCCCCCAAAAAATATTTCATCGGCCGCCACTGCCCCAGTCCCTGTTGTACTTACCTCTTTGGGCGACCTATGGTCAGTGTCCACCATGGCGGTCCAGGAATATGAAATCCCCACTCTTTTTACTCTTCTTTCTGTCGTGCTTCCAGGATGTATCAGAGTGATTCTGATTGGTTAGCACCAGCACAGAGCATCACTCTAATCTGTCCCAGAAGCACTGCAGAGAGATGAGGGGATATCAAATCCCTGGACCACTATACACTGCCTGTGTGGGCACTGACAGCTCAATGGCAGAGTGTAAGATGTTAGCTCCTCTTTTATTCATTTTTTGGAAAAGGTGAACTTACCCTTTAAATAGAATGTTAGGACTTATAGAGCTGTATAGCGTTTGACAAGCTCTTTGCCAAAATGAAAAATAGCTTCACAGTTGGCACTGCATGCCTTTCAACACTAAGATCCTCAAATCCCAACCTGGATATTATCTGCATGCAGCTTGTGTGTTCTGCTCACCTGCCACAGTCCAAAGCTATGCTGGCAGGTTATTTGACTTCTGACTAAATTATTCCCAATATGTGTATATATGTATGTAAGATATAAGGGACATCCGATTGTAACCCCCCTGAGGACAGGGACCGATGTGAATGTACAATATGTAAAGTGCTGTGTACATTGTAGGTGCTATATAAATACCTGCAATAAATAGGTGCACTCTCTATAAAATAGGTGACTATATATATATATGTACAATAGCTGTAAAATAGATGTATGTATTATAACCTACTTACTATGTCATCCACTTCTCGATTCAAGTAACGTATCTATTCCCATGAGCCTGGAGCCAATATCCACATTACATGAAATCATTCAGAATAGAGAGAAGAGTCTGCATCCCATCGCACAGCATCCAGGGCATATTTGGGGTGATCTGCACCTTTAAACGAAGCTCCCCCTCTCTCCGCTGTGCTCTGCGAACCCTGTGAGTAGTGGTTAAGTGAATTCAGCTTTTTTTATGCATTTGAACCTATGCAGCCTGAGCAGACAGCCGCTGCTATTCCCACGCTCTGCTCCAACGCATGCCCACCGCCAGCAACGCTGGTCTGCTGCGCTAACCTCATCTAGCCTGAGACCTTCAGCCCCAGATCCTCCTTGTGCCTGGCTATCCTCCCCCTCCTTTTAATTCAAACATCAGATCCTCCTTGTGCCTGGCTTTCCTCCCCCTCTACTGGACTCAGACTGCAGATCCTCCTTGTGCTTGGCTATCCTTCCCCTCCTCTGGATTCAGACATCAGATCATCCTTGGCTATCCTTCCCCTCTGGTTTCAGCCATCAGATCCTCCTTGTACCTGGCTATCCTTCCCTTCCTTTTAATTCAGACATCAGATCCTCCTTGTGCTTGGCCATCCTCCCCCTCCTCTGGATTCATACATCAGATCCTCCTTGGCTATCATTCCTTCCTTCTCCACTGGACTCAGACATTAGATCCTCCTTGTGCTTGGCTATCCTTCTCCTCCTCTTGATTCAGACATCAGATCCTCCTTGGCTATCCTTCCCCTCCACTGGACTCAGACAGCAGATCCTCCTTGTACCTGGCTATCCTTGCCTTCCTTTGGATTCAGACAGCAAATCCTCCTTGCCTTTCTTTGGATTCAGACATCAGATCCTATTTGCCCTCCTTTGGATTCAGACATGAGATCCTCCTAGGCTATCCTTGCCTTCCTTTGGATTCAGACATCAGACCCTTCCTGTACCTGACTATCATTGCCCTCCTTAGGATTCAGACATCAGATCCTCCTTGTCTTACTTTGGATTCAGACATCAGATCCTCCTAGGCTATCCTTGCCTTCCTTTGGATTCAGACATCAGACCCTTCCTGTACCTGACTATCATTGCCCTCCTTTGGATTCAGGGATCAGATCCTCCTTGCCTTCCTTTGGATTCAGACATCAGATCCTCCTGCCATCCCCCTGCTCAGGATCCGGACATCGGAGCAGTCCCTTCCTCCTCCTGGTCCCCCCGCAGCTGCCTGCGGAGCCTCCGGCTGCATTAACCCTCCCACCGCCGAGGATCCTCTTCCTTCCGCAGCTGCTCCAGAGAGGAATGAATGAGAGGCGGCACTGAACGCGTTAACAGGCGCCAGCCGGGGCTTAAAGGGCGCTCCGTCCTCATGGCAGCAGTGCAGAGGCACTTGTCAGGTTGATTATATCTGGGTCGGGTTTTCTCCTACAGGGGGGTGCTTCATGCTTGGAATGTGAGATGTCCTGTCTGCAACCTTGAGGACTGATTCCCCGGAGTGTGCAGGAGCAGAGAGAGAGAGAGAGAGAGAGAGAGAAGGAGAGAGAGAGAGAGAGAGAGAAGGAGAGAGAGAGAGAGAGGGGGATGGCATTTCCCTGCCACTGACTTTGCTGGAGAAAGAAGGGAGATGTGCTGCTGATGGGTGGAGGGGGATGGGGGCTCTGTCATGTGAAGGGAGTGTCCTACCAGGAGCTGTCAAACTTTCCACCTGCAGCCCCAAGCTCAGGCAGGGACTTGGTGTGGGACCAGTGACTGAGGACTGGGGGGTCAGTAGCAGCACTAGCAGCATCAGCAGCATCGCTCCTCCACTGAGCCTGGGCTCATGCATCATGCACAGCTTGCCTATCCTCAGCCAATACCTCTCACCGTGTGTTCACTCAGCCAGGCTGCTCTCCAGCACATAGCAGCGCCATAAAGACGATCCTCAGCTCTACATTGCGCAGCCAGGGTATCCTCTGCTGGAATGTCCCTCTCCTCTGCACGCTGGACTTCCTGCACACTGCGCTGGGATTGACACTTGGCACATCAGACCTCACACCAGTTCAGGGGCCACCGATTCCATCCAACTGCGCTATATCACACAATGAAGCTGATCATCACATTAAACACCCGACACTCAGGTGCCAGACAAAGCGTGTCTAGATGAGAGTCAGCAGCTTTGGTCTGCAGAGCTTACACTTCCAGAGCTCACCTGTGGTCGGATGCTACCTTCACAACCCCAACTTGTCCACCCATGGAGCGCCTAGGGACTAGGTAGACTGTAACTTTAATGACAGTTGTTGCTGTGATCACTTCTACCTGTAGTCTTATGCAAGAACAATTCATCCTGGATTTTTTGTGTTTTTAAGCAGCTTTATGCACATAAACGATAGTACCTTACGGTTCTTCCCAAGGAGGGCAAGGCAGGCTTTTCAGTCGGGAGAATAGGAATATACTGCGATTTTGCACAAAGACATTATCTGTTCTGATCTTTGCTATTATTACCTCTAGTTGCCGGGGTTTCACCACGCCCCCGCGGATCCTTCCACTGGAATTATTTGGAATTGTTTTTGTTAACTTTGCAGAGGAAGGTCGGGGAGCCAGAGCGGTGTTCAGAGCTTGAGAAGAGACATGGAGCTGTGTGATGGGAGAACTCTGTTAGCGAGGGTTTCTTTCTTCCTTCTCTTGCTCACCAAGTTCTTAGTCAGCTCTACTCACTTTTCTGACAACCAAGGTAAGGAATGATAGTAATGGTATTGTATGGAGGATAATATTTATGGGTAAAGTTGAATATCCAGGGAATATCTGATTGCCTATTTGGGGATTTTTTTCCTGCTGGAGCAAATTGGATTTTGCTTTGCTGGGATTTTTTTGCCTTCCTCTGGATCATTTTTGGGTATGGGATTGTTTATATACGATTGTTAGATTTTTTTTATTTTTACTTTTTATTGGTTGAACTAAATGAACTTGTGTCTTTTTACAACCAGACTAACTATGTAACTATGACAGACATGGTGGCCTCTGTTTAGTAGCCAACCTCTGAGCACACTTTCATTAGCACATGTTCCAACCTATATAGCCATTGGCCAATAAAGAGTTTACTATACTTCTAAAATGTACACTTTCCTTAGCTATACTCATATGCCCAGCCAAGGAAAAAAGCAAGATGTCAATGTGTATACCCATGGAGGAGCCAACCACTATTTTGTTGTAGAAGCCAAACTTGGCGCTTCAGTAGAAATGTTGATGTGCTGTATTTATGGAAGGGGCTTCCACAACACATGAAATAAATGGTAATTTTATAGAAATCTATTGATTCTAAGAAATAGCTGTATCAATAAAACAGAGTTTGCCTCTTGTGGTCTTATTTGCTGCTGGCAAGAGTTAAGCATGTTTTAAGTATGTGGGATTCCCTGCAGATGGTGGAATCCTCTGTTGAAGCTTATTACAATGAATATTATTGACTTTCTAGGTCCATATGCTATGATTTCCTGGATAAGATGTACAGAGCTTGCAGAGTCAATACAATTTTCTATTTTATTCTTACAGCTTGATATCATGCTGTAGTAGACTGCCTCCGTCTCATAGATTTAAAAGAGGCAAAGGTTAGTCTTGATGTCTCATGTGGATACGAGGGCGTCCAGGATGTACACAGCTTATAAAGAATCAGTCATCCTTTATGTAAGTTATATCGCTAGACACCACTTTACAGTGGCTGAAGGTATTGTAAATTCTACAGTCATTACAGATAACATAAATTCTTATCCTAGGCAGTACTTTAATATTATCCTACATCTATCTATCTATCTATCTATCTATCTATCTATCTATCTATCTATCTATCTATCTATCTATCTATCTATCTATCTATCTATCTATCTATCTATGTGTCTATTTATAATGTAGCTCTATTTTATCATATTGTTTAGTGTGTGTTGCACACAACAAAGTACACAAAGAACTACAAATGCAATGTGGTCTTATATAAAGGATCCCTACTCTTTCTCATCTGTAGGCCTTTAGAATATTTGCATTACAGTAGTTAATCTCAATACTGATCAGGTTTATAGAGTAATGGGTATCAAAACTCATGTAGTAGTTAGAACACAAATGAAGAGTTATATTACGTAACAGTCCCCAGTCCTGTGTCTTACTCCACAATACATGGTGGTAAAGGGTTAAAGTAGATTGAATTAAACCACACAGCCATTTTTATGTGAGAAAATAAAGTATTCAGGGTGTATGCATATATTTATAACATGTATGAATACACATGTAAACATGTGTCTGTGTTGATGTATGTATATATGTTTATTATGGTACAGAAGTGAAAGAATACATGATTGCCCATAGGAATGGCAAATGACAGGTGTCATTTCCTAGTACAAAATGTATTTTTAGTTTGAAAAAAAATGAATGTAGCTGCAGACAACATCTTTAATTTTACAGTTTATACGTTACTGTTAGTAAGGTAGATGATGTATGTGACAGGTGTTAAATAGCCAATCCATTGGCTTATTGACCACCCGGCGTTATTGCACAGACTGCGCATCCTGTGTAATTGCATGCATTACTTGTCTCTACTGTGACAACAACTTTGTTGTTCCACATTAACCAGAATTCCTGATCTTGTTCCTATTTAGAAGAATATGCTTGAGAGATGCATCCCATTCCATGTATTAATTGGCCTGTTTATTTATTTACACTGAATATAAGTGTATAAAGAAACATTCATTAGTTGCTGCAGTTAACATTGTTTAGTTACTATTTTATGTGACTATTACCATAATAATCTGTAACATTGAGAGATGAAGTCAGGGCAGGATTACAAGGCCTATCATTGCCTAACAGGAAGGATGATGAGAGGTGTGTGTCATCTTCTTGTATTAAGGACAGTATTCCTAGTGAATTGCAGTATTGGATATCTTTTCTGTAGATAAAACAGTTTTATTGACTTTAAAAATGAACTGACACCACTTTCCATGTACTATGTTCTACATAGAGTGTGAAATGTTATATCTTACAAATATATACCATCAAGAATGGATTACATGCTCAGTAATTTGAAAAAATCACTAGAAAATGATGGATTGATGCACAGAACAAGACATCCATAGCTAATCAATTTGGCAAAACACTATAAACAGTAAAGTTGTACACCTAAACTGTAAAATTACTGAGTGCATTGCTTAAATACATGTGTCACCAGAGTAATATTTCAGTAAATATATATATATATATATATATATATATATATATATATATATCTGTTATGTACAGAAAACGTTAATAGCTTCTTTTTTTTTTTTTTTCAACTAACAATTTAGTATGCCCTGCCAATATTTTTTTTGTTAACAAGATATGGGTGTATTCCCTAAGGCTAGACAAGAATTGCTGATAATGTACAGAAGTGCATATTGCCCTTCTCCTTATCTGCTTATCCTGCTTACTTTTGTGTGATCAGATGGTTATTAAAAAAATATTAGCTTTGCAAAAAAAAATAAAAATACAAATAATATTAGGAAGTTACTATAGGGCGTATTGTGTAAGTAAGTAAAAGGAACGATGAAGATAAGTCCCAGCCCATAGAAACCAGCCAGAAATTTTGTCAAACTAAAGCAACTGCAGTACCATGAAATCTGGGTGCCATAGGTTACAGCAGCTGGTTCATAATCACTATTTCTCATAATACCTTAGTGAGCAAGTTTTTTATACATAGTATTTGTTTACCGTGGGAGAGATGTGCATAACATGGAATAAAGAATATAAACCCGCGTTGTGCTAATTATCCAGATTTCCTAAGGGCATCAATACCCATTTCTCCTCTTGAGTAATGTTCTCTTATTTGGGCCGTCCAGATATAAGAAGATCCCATGTAAAGTGTTGTAAACCATTGTACCTTAGATTGTAAGCTCCTTGTGGGTAGGGACTGATGTGAATGTACAATGTATATGTAAAGCGCTGTGTAAATTGACAGCGCTATATAAGTACCTTAAGTAAAAATTAATAATAATAATTGCAGCATATCGGACTTAGGCCATCATTGCTCAGAACGAGGAAAGTTGGTTGTTTATTGGTTGCTCTTAGTTATAGAACTTTGCACATTGTTTTATGCATTGTATATGTTATACATTGTAACAGGTGAAAAACAATCAAGTAACTTATCTGATTGCCTAATCTGCATTTAGGTGTCATTGTTGTTTGATTGTTTTTATTGCATGTTGATATACAGTATATCAGCAAATTACACGCATTCAGTTATAACATTTTGTATTCGGTCTCCAAAATTCAAGAGACCACTTGTCAGTTTATCCGATGTGCTCTGGAGAAAAGGGTTGCCCATTTATGGCCAGTGTTGCTTTTATACGCCAAGTTAAACAGACCATTAAATTAACTTGAATTTAAAAAAAAAACTGTCTATTCAGATTTCATACAACTCAACACAAATTCATTAGCAGCAGGTGTCATAGAGACAAAGTCCCAGACTAAAATAAAAATATATCTGTGACACGCTTGTGTTTCTGAATGTACAATACAGCCAGAATTCAGTTAAATCCACAGTAGTTTCCGTTGGGTAAATACCATTTAAAAAAATCCCTTTAATTATTGCTTCTGCATAAAACTAGGTTCGACTTTCCTCACTCTGATGTGATAGGAATCTCACTACTGTATTTTATAAAGTGACCTACAAGAGATAATCTGTTGGTCTAACTATGGTATAGACGTTTTGCAAAACTGGTCTAACCATTTTTTAAGCCTGTTTGAAGAGGGTTTAAGGTGTACATATTGTAAATGTTATATTGGGATGGATTCTGGAGAGATATTCATTCATCTAATCTCTTACTGAAACTATAGTAGATTTTTCTGACTTTCAGTGTATTAATGTCCAAAAGCGTGATTTGACTATCCACTATTTCGTTTGACTGATTGGAATTATCAAAGGCAAATTGTGGCCATGCACCTTTTTATGGAGAAGAGTATTGGCTGACACAGTGGTGAGCTTTACTAAAACTGGAGAGAGCAAAATCTGGTGCAGCTCTGCCTGGTAGCCAATCAGCTTCTAACTTAAGGTTGTTCAATTAAGCTTTCACAATAAAGCCTGAAAGCTGATTGGTTTGCAGAGCTGCACTAGATTTTACACGCTCCAGTTTTAGTAAATATCCCCTAACTGATCCAATGCTTTCAATACTCGGAGTCAGTGCTTGTTCTTGGACAGAGACTTTTATTTCTTGTATTTAAATATTGGAGCTAGGGAGAGGCATTTTCCTCCCAATATCTCTGTGTGTATGGACCAATGTGATTACAGGCTCTGGTGTAGTAAGATTATTCATTTTTCAGATTTGTCAAAAAATATCCTGTCTACATCAAAAAACAATGAAGAGCAATTACAAGAAGTGTGTTATGATTTCATAGGGTATAGCTGCAGGCAGAGCAGAGGGGCCCATAGGGTCAGGGTTCCAAACGGCTTTTTTCTTCCTTATATACCAGCTGTGTGCTCACACCATACACAAGATAAAGCAGCTCTCTTCTTTCCTTTAAGGCAGAGGTAGGCAACCTTGGCCCTCCAGCTGTGGTGAAACTGCAAATCCCATCATGCCTCTGCCTCTCGGAGTCATGCGTGTGATTGTCAGGGTCTTGCAATGTCTCATGGGACTTGTAGTTTCACCACAGCTGGAGTGCCGAGGTTGCCTACCCCTGCTTTAAAGTATCTCCTGGATGAGTTTTAGATAACTTGAAAAAGTGTAATTATCGTTAATTTTCAGAGATGCTAATTTTCTAGAGAAATACACATTTTTGGGGTTTACTTTTTCCTTAAACAAATACAATTGTACTGGAATTGACATCTAAAGTAACCAATTAGTATTTGGCAAAATGAAATAAGAAATCTGATTGGCCACTTTGGACAATAATGATAGATTATTATTTTTTTATTATTATTGCTCTCTACATTTTGATTAATGAGAAATGATAGGGCCCCTGACTTTAGTTACATATCCTAACTTTAGTCATTCATCCATGTCTTATAAAGTATGATTAAATCTTTATTCACTAAAATTTTCACTATCGATCTGGAGTTTCTTTATGAGAATAAAAAAACAACATAGGTGGACATTTTATGCATTTGTGCATTTGTTATTTAGTTTTTTACTTTTTTTCCCCCCATCACTGTGTAATAAAATGGGCATTCTGGCACAGGTGTGCCATTGATCAAAGAAGTGATATATTAATGTGACATTGTTCTCAAACCTGCAATGCATCAAAATGTTTTTTTTTTTTCATGTTGTGGTTTCATGTTGCCGTATATCAGCGTACAGAACTAATTAGGGAGAGAGTACGTCTGAGCGGAGATGCTGTGACAGGTGTGGTATCTCTACAGATGCGTCCTCAGATAGGAATATGATTTAATACCATGCTCACAATGGAGATTTTGAAAACAAAAGTAAAATCAATACAAAAATAAGCTTTATTAAATGCTGACATTTAGCACCATATATCTTGAATGTCAGAATGTCAAAAAGTAAGTAATATTTGACTTTTCAATGACTGCAGGCTGATATCGTCAAAATTAATACTTTAATATTCCTTACATTTTTTAAAGGTTACAGATCAATGTTGTTTTAAACTCACATTGAGTGTAAAATATACAGACACGCATAAACACCATATATCTGTTTAATAATAAAGGTAGTATAGTTCATGGCTGCTGATATAAAGTTAGAACTCTGAACTAAAGCAGCTAAAATGTACAATACTAATACATAACACTGTAAAAAAAATAAATGCAGTAGAGTTCTAGACATTCATGTGTTATTGAAGGGTTTTAGAGCACTTGAAAGTCAAACATACAGCTATAACAGTAGATTTGCTATAGCAGAAGAGAATTCTCAAATTGCAGTGGCAAAGAAGTGTTTAACGTGCATCTAAATCCAAGAATAAAAATGTAATGTATTACAGCTTACCAGCCCGTAGACGTGGTAGTTGCATTTATTTTCTTTTTTTAGGCTCCCCCCCCCCTTTATTTTCACCCGTTGATCCTGCCAGCATCACACTTCCTGTTCTAGGGTGGTAATGCTCATTCATTGTACTGTATCTATGGAGGAGCAGTATTGTCACCCTAGGAAGGAAGTATGTTAGGGCTGTTGGGCTAATAGACCTGATAGATAGCTCAATGGCAAACTGAAGGAGCCTGCATGGCAGGCTGACAATGCTTCTGCTAATTGTGAGGCAGTGGCTTAGCATTGTTGACTTGCAACGAAAAGTGCTGTTAAGATCTACATGTAAGAAACTTTGCAACAGATTCACAAAAACGCTATTTGCTTATGAAAACTGTTTTCAGGGAGACTAGATGCCAAACAACACTAAATATATAGATTTTTGGTGTCTATACACTTTAAAGTACCTGTGCAGTATAGGGTGATGAAGCAAGCAATCAAACCAGCTTTATTTTTAACTTAAACAAACAAACAAAAAAACTACAGAATAATGTTAAACATTGCTCCAAATATCTTAAAAAACCTTTTTCTGTAAGTCATATGACTGCAATAATTACCAGCTCATTGCTCTTGAGAAGGGTGGGGGGTTTGTCATAGCTGCAGTATCCGATTAGTGCTTGTGATGTAGCTGTCAATTATAACTTTTGACAGTTTGACTCCAAACAGGAGCCACCATCTATTCTCTGCAGTGCAGAATTTGGGGAGTGTAAGCTCATGATGTTAATGGGATTGATGATCCCAGTACAGAGAAGAGAGCATTCAACCTGACAATGATAATACAGGGTTTATAGCTGTTGGTTGGTGTTGACCTGATAAGGACAGGTGATGGGGCTATGTTGAGGAAGCTGGCACAGTCACCAGGTATTTAGTCTGTATAACCAACTGTAAAAAATAAACAAAATCTTGAAATATTAGCTGGGAAAGAGAAGTGTATTAAAAGCAATTTTTATTTTAGCTTTGCTTATACTTTAAATCAAAGCTGCAGCCATAGGGCACCCATAAATCTAAACATATTTGGTGACGGTCTAACTTCTGCATGTGTCATTTAGCACACAGCTTCACTTGTATATGTAAAAAAAACAGCAGCGGTCTATAGCAATCCCATACTGTGCTGCCAGTGTTATACTTTACAGTGTCCACCATTCCTCTTCCTGGGCATGAAGTTTCATACATAGATCTCATTAGACTAATGACCGAGAAGGCATCATCCTGTCACCTGAAATTCCAAAGTCCTAGTTTAGGCATCTTGCTGGTGCCAAGAATGTGCAGAGGGACACATCCAGTAGACCCCCTTGAATTTTGACATACTGAGCTAAAACAAAAACAAATCTGTAATCAGCGGAGCCTGGCAAGGTACTTGAGTATAATTACATTTTAGGGATAAAGTTCTGATTTAAATGATCCAGTCATGTGCAAGCAAAAACTCAGTTGTGTTAGTTCCCTTTTACATGATTAGGTATTAAAAATGAATATGGTTTCAATATATTCACTAGGTGATGAAGTGCATTTTGTAGTAAAGTGGATCTTCATGCTTAAAATAAACTTTACTTTTCTTCATTTCTGCCCCCCCTCCGCTACATAAAATTGCCCCTTTTTCATTAGTTTACCTTTTTTTATATTTTGCATGCTCCTGCCAAACCCTTATCCCCCACTCTACATTTTTGCCTTGGCAAAAATTATGTGTTGTACTCGCAAGACAATAGACATTCCCATTACCATCTTGAGAGTTAATTTGCAAAAGTAGTCATTTTCAATCTAGATTTCAGTTTTGGCTTACTTTACATAGCCAACCAGGCACATGGAACCTTAGTAATAAGACTGAAAACTGAACGGCATATTGCTCCTCATACTTGGTGTATTATTATTATTATTATACAGGATTTATATAGTGCCGACAGATTATGTAGCGATTTACAATATAAAAGGGAGACAATACAGTTATAATACAATAAAATACAATAGGATTAAGAGGGCCCTGATCAGAAGAGCTTACAATCTAATAGGGTGGGGCAGGTGGTACAAAAGGTTGTAACTGTGGGGAATGAGCTGATGGAAGTGGTAAAAAGTTAGTTGGAGACGTGATAGGCTTCCCTGAAGAGATGAGTTTTCAGGGATCGCCTGAAGGTAGCAAGAGTATGGGATAGCCGGACAGGTGGAGGTAGTGAGTTCCAGAGGATGGGAGAGGCTCTGGAGAAATCCCGAAGACAAGCATGGGAGGAGGAGATGAGAGAGCGTGAGAGTAGGAGGTCTTGAGAAGAGCGGAGAGGACGGTTTGGGTGATATTGGGTGGTATTCAATGTTTTCGATGCCAGGAGCCATAAAATGATGGTCTCTATACATTGATCCTGCTTGGACCAATGTAACTATGTATATACTATACCTGGGGGATCCCTCTAGAAGCTGGAAATCACTGTAGTAGGCATCTCTACTTCTGTATGTAAGGGGGGACTCTGCCCTTAGGTATAAATATATGTGAAAAAAGCAGCTAACACCACAGGTCTTGATACGAACCCAAAATATAGATAATGATATGTGCAGCGCTTAAAAACAAATACAAACAATAATAAATACATTCATATTTCATATTTCGAAAATGCCTTCATTTGCATAAATATAATAGGACATGCTGGAAGTGATTTGCTAAATAAATAAGTTTGTTCACCTGGGAAAAAGAATGTTCAGTTTGCAAAGGGAATATTATTATTAGGGGGAAGCCTTGTTCGCTTTGATTACCCCATCATGTACTAGAAAAAAAATCATGTTTTTTTTTTTTTTTACAACTTGCCGACCAGCCGCCGTCATTATACTGTGGCAAATCGCCGTAGGTGTACGTCGCTTTTGTGGGTGCGTGCTCCCATTGGCCAGCGGGGGGGCCAATCAGTGGGTCACCCGCGATCGTTCCCCGTAGTGATAGAAGGGGGATCTGCCTGTGTAAACTGTAATGTCGCAGTCCTGCTAAAAATCACTGATCACTGCCATTACTAGTAAAAAAAAAAAAAATTTTTTTATATTTTTTCTTTTTTTGGAAATGTTTTATAGCAGAAAGTAAAAAAATGTTGCTTTTTTTTCGAAAATTGATGCTCTTTTTTTGTTTATAGCGCTAAAAATAAAAACCGCAGAGGTGATCATGGAAAAAAGGACATCAATTTTGTTTGGGTACAACATCGCACGACCACGCAATTGTCAGTTAAAGCATCGCAGTGCCGTGTCGCAAAAAATGGCCTGCTCAGGAAGTGGGTAAATCCTTCAGGGGCTGAAGTGGTTAATGTCCCTCACACATGATTGGGTATTCAAAGTAAACACAACTTCACCTTATTTACTGACATTTAAATTCCTTGGTGAATAACCTCTCCTTTACTAAAGTAAATCGACCCCACAATGTTTTAGAAGTACAATTATCCTTTAAAATAGATAAATGTAAAACATTTTTTTTCTCTTGTATAGAGTAGGCAAAGGTTAGAACCTCATTTGATTTTATGGCTGACCCTGTTACAATTTTTTTTATATATTTTTAATACAGCATAATAGGGAAGGAGCACATAACACATTGTTATCCATTTTCTATAAATTAGAGAACTGTAAATATTACCACTAGTGGTACATATGTATTGGCCATATTTTCTATGGGGCCCACTCACACCTGCAACCTGTGTTAGGGAAAATGGCCCCGTACATATCAATGGCACCTTACGAAAAACGCATTAAAAAAAAAAAAAACACATGAAAATGCAGACACAAAGGTGTGAATCCAACCTAAGCCTTTTCAAATCTCAGTACCTAAGATACCTTGTCACCACCTAAAAAAAAAAACAGAAAAAACACAGAAAAATCATGTAGTTTAAATTATTATTATTATTATTCAGGATTTATATAGCGCCAACAGTTTACGCAGCGCTTTACAATATAAAAGGGAGACAATACAGTTATAATACAATAAAATACAAGAGCATTAAGAGGGCCCTGCTCAGAAGAGCTTACAATCTAATAGGGTGGGGCAGGTGGTACAAAAGGTTGTAACTGTGGGGAATGAGCTGGTGGAAGTAGTAGGAGATTAGTTGGAGACGTGATAGGCTTTCCTGAAGAGATGAGTTTTCAGGGATTGCCTGAAGGTAGCAAGAGTAGGGGATAGCCGGATAGATGGAGGTAGCGAGTTCCAGAGGATGGGAGAGGCTCTGGAGAAATCCTGGAGAATGTTTGTTTAAATGCTTTCTTGCAATGTTTTCCTTTCTGTAAATATTTTTTTCAGTTTGCTTGCAATGTGCCCCTGAACGTACTAGAAAAATTGACCAGACAGTTCCTTAGCTTAGTACAGTCTCCCCCTCTAATATTCTGGGAGTGTCCAGTTTAGTTTCTGTGCTGGCCCAGCATCTCCACCCTTCCCTCATCTTCCTACATTAAATAGCTGCCAGGGTAGGAGGGAAGAAAAATACTATAGAATGTCACTTGAGTCTGCTGATATCACATCCAAGATGGTGGAACCCAGCAACAGTATCAGGGTGTTGGATGTCTACACAAGGGAGGATTTTACAGGTAAATAATATTAATAAAAAATACAGTAAATGTGCATATAATGTTATGGGAAAGTTTTTGTTTAAATGAATGCTCTGTCTGTCGACAGGCTTTCTTTATAGACTAATTTCACTTTAAATAAATAATAAGCGCACATATTTTGCAGTAAGAAATGTGCATATATTTATTTTATTATTTTTTTTTTTTTACAGGAGCCTGCAAAGTATTGCTTTTGCGATTAGTGGATTGCAATCTCAGGCTCCTGTAGACACTTCCTTCAGCTCTGTGCTTGTACCCCTATAGAATGCTGGAGGAAGTATTAATGGACTATGAGTGTGATAATCAGCACACTCATAGTCCATTGAGAACGACAAGTCTAGAAATCGTTTTTTTGGTTCACAGATCTCTGAGAATGAATGAATGACATCCCTGTACCAAGGTAAAACACCTCCATCAGACCCCCAGGTCACACCAACAGATCAAAAGAGATGCGAGCAAGGATAAAATCTTCTGGAAGGAACCCTGCAGGAACCGTGGAGTGGACATGTAAAAGAAGATCCTCAAACTACGGGAAGAGAAATACGTTTGTTCATCTGGGAAAATGAAAGTTCACTTTGCAAAGGGAAGCTGTGTTCACTTGTATTTTGATTTTGACTTTGATCGTGTACTAGAAAAAAATTTTTTTTAATTTTTTTTTTATGTCCCTCATACATGATTGCGTATTTAAAGTAAACACAACTTTACCTTATTCACTGACATTCATATTCCTTGGTGAATAGCCTCTCTTTCGTTAGTAAATCAGCCCCATTATTCTTTAAGACACAGTTAAATGTAAAACTTTTTTTTCTCTTGTGTGGAGTAGGCAAAGGTTAGAAGCTACTTTAGTTTAATTGCTGACTCTGTTACATTTTTTAAATGTAATACAGCATAATGGTGAAGGAGCACATAACATTTTGTTATCCTTTTTCTATAAATTAGAGAACTGTAAGGATTAACCACTAGTGGTACATATGTATTGTCCATATTTTTTATGGGGCCCACTCCTGCAACCTGGCTTGTCAAGAAAAATGGCCCCTTACATTTCAATGGTACCTTTCGAAAAACACATTAAAAAAAACATGGAAATGCAGACACAAAGGTGTTAACCCAGCCTAAACAAGAAGGTGCTCAAACTGCGGGAAGAGACAAATGGACTTGTACCCTCGGTAGGTGAAGGTAAGTGTTGTCTTCTTTTGCCTTACTTTGGGAATATGTCCACCCATGTTTTCTGCAGGGTTCATTACAAGAGATTCCATCTCTGCTCGCATCTCTCCTGATGTCAGTTTCCTATCGAGAGTGTCATCATCATTTGTTGGTGTGACCTGGTGTTCTATTGAAGGCCTCTATCACTGGTAATATGCCCTTATCAGATAACTTTATTGTCATTCAGCTTGATTCATTAAAAGGTGTTTTCATCTGCATAGAATCCTGTGCACTCTGTTTTGTGTTTCTATTTAACCTGATTAGTCCAAGAACTCTTTACGTAGAGAAATTTAATGAAGTGCAAATATTATACAGCTAAATACATCTTAAATATAAGTACTGATAATTATAAGGGTTGATGATGTTTGTAAAGAATGCCAGCTTAAAAACCAGAAGCAATCAGAGGTTTGTATAAGTGTTTTTATAACAGTCTGTAAGATTTACATGATTGCGTCATCCGTGAGAGACATGTTAGTCCAGGATATAAATGCTGTCACTGTCTAAAGCTGGGTATAAACACAAAGTTTTTTGGGTTTTTTTTGTTCAACCAGGCAGTTGAATAAAAAAACTGACAGATCCCCACATCAACACAAGCCTGATCAATTGCTTGTTTTTCCAGCAGGACCGTTCCGTAGTTGAACAGAGAACAGAGAAGAGTACACACATAGCAAGAGTCTGCCAATTCCTGGCGAACTGGCTGACTTTCGGTTTGTACCCTACTTAAAGTGATATTAAAGTCTTTTTTTTCTTGTTAAAAATGTAGCGGTTGGTTGCTACGAGTTACTAACATCCACCAAATAACCCTTCTGCCAGACCCCCAACTTTCACTTCTGAGACAATGAGCAGTCATATGCGTAGTTTTGTTGCGTTTATTGCGGGATACAGCTTGGTTGGGGTAAAGGAAGATATAGGATGCCCATAGCACTTATTGAATTGTCATCACATTTGTAGAACATTGATTAGCAGCTTTAGCCCTGAAAATGATGCCCCTCTAACATTCACAGTCTATTTCCTCTGCATATCTCCACTGCAGACCATTGCTCCTCCTCCTCTGCACTAACTCCTGCAGAGTATCACTCCTCTAGATTCCTCTCTTCTTGTACAAATCCTCTACTGCAAATCTGTTAGATTCCTGTTGCTTCACTTCCAGTAAGACAAGAAGGGATCACTCTGAATAACCCCAGCTTTCTGGCTGTACTTTGTTACTGTAATAAAGTCCTTGAATGGTGTTGCTTGAGCAAATCAATAAGCCAGAGGCATACAATTCCTCTCCCCGGTGGCTCAGTGAATATGGTAGCTACACAGTCCCTTGGATGATATTACCAGAGTGCTTTACCAGGCCAGAGATACTCGGTACCTCTCCCCGACAGCCTAGCACATGGCAATAAGCGGACTACTGCTCCCAGCCAGTTCATAACTGCAAATGCTGCATTCCCCGGCCACAGCATTCCGCACTACTCTCTACAATTTTCCTTTTGCTTCTTCCACATTGACCTTCTCCAAAGTGCAAGTCCTGTGTTCCCCGGTCACAGAACTCTGTTCTACTCTCAACAGTCCTCCTTTGATTTCTTCCTCACTGACCTTCTCCAAAGTGCAAATCCTGTGTTCCCCGGTCACAGCAGCTTGACACTCACTCCATGGTGAAGATCTTTATCCAGGAATACATCCTAGCAGCTCCTCCAGCTCTCCTCCGTGCCCCGCGCCCCCCCTCCCCCCACATGGGGACGCCCTGTGGCAGCTACCTAAAACTCTATTCTCCTTTTCCTGCACTGCCAGAATCCCCTTAGCAGCATGTGACCTCAGCTTATATGGGAGGCCTGCCCCCTGCCAACACCGAATGTGAATTGGTCAGAGCTCCTCACATGAGCTTCCTGCCACTCAAACTTCAGGTCAAACCTCTGTTTCAGAACAATCTTCCTGAAAGCAGAGGGAGGCGCCTCGGAGTCAGAGTACAGGTGATCACACCCACTACTGCACTAAAAACTCCCAGCCCCAAATTAAAGCAAAGAAGCCCAGCCTAAAGCACAGGCCTAAATTTGCCTACGCTGATAGATTAAAATGCAGAAAAATCCTATTCTAGCACCTACCTAAAGGTAGAGGGTGCTACAAAAATAATAAACATGTCACACTTTTCTACTCTGTGCAGTGGTTTTGCATAGAGCAGCCTCTTCTTGGGTCCCTCCTCGATGCTCCTGTCCCCTCCCTTGTGTTGAGTGCCCTCACAGCAAGCAGCTTGCTATAGGGGCACCTGAGCTGAGCCACAGCTCCCTGTGTCCATTCAGACATGGAGCCGCAGCCTGGCCCCGCCCCCATTCTCTCCTCATTGGCTCACTGACTTTGATTGACAGCAGCAGGAGCCAATGGTGCTTCGCTGCTGTCTTGGCCAATAAGGAGGGAGAGTCCTGGGCAGCTGAGTCTCTCGTACAACATCACTGGATCGAGATGGGCTCAGGTAAGTATTAGGGGGGCCGCTGCACACAGAAGGTTTTTTTTATCTTACTGCATAGAATGCAGTAAGATAAAAAAAACCTGCTAAAGCAAACCTAAAACTCCCAACTTTCAAAGAGACTTGGGAACTAGGGATGGGCTGAATGGACCCCTGTTCGGTTTGCACAAGAACTTTTGAACACCGCAAAAGTTTGGTCCCGAATAACGAACCCCATTACAGTCAATGGGACCTGAACATAAAAAATCAAAACTGCCCATTTTGGCTTGTATGGAAGTAATTGGGCATACAATGGTTATAAGGGTCCGGGTCCTGCCCTGGGGACTTGTATCAATAAAAAAAAAAGTTTGTGAAAAACATTATTTTTAAATGAGCAGTGACTTTTTGAAGTAAAAGAATGAAAATTAAAAATTCTTTCCAATATAGTGCCTGGGGGGTCCCCTTAGTCTACCTGTAAAGTAGCATGTCTAGAATCTGCTGCAGCAATAATTGCATTTATAAAGCCAAAAAAATGACAAACTGCCTTTTTTTTGCTCAGCAACAGCTGGGGAGCCAGTGTGTATGATGAGGCCACAATGTAGTGCACTGGGAACAAGATTAGAGTTTTTTTGGATACATTCTGGTGTTGCTTTGACTTTGGTTAGAAGTAACGGGTGCATAAAAATTGGTCTTTGGGTGTTGGTGGCGCCTTCCCACCGTAACCCTATAGAAGTAATCTTGATGAAAGCAAGAATTGGCCTTGCTGTAAAAAATTGCAATGATATGCACCTGTCAAACAGGTACAGAAAAATTACTCTTTGTGGACAAGGAGGCAGGTTTATCCACTCTGGCAACTGCAGGGGTCTGTGCACTTGTCTCTGCTTGCGTAACAGAGGATGAGGAAGGTTTAGTAAGCCAGTCCACCACCTTCTCTGCATGCTGTGGCTGGATAGCACGGGCAAACTCACTAAACAGAGGAAATGATGCCCTGCCTGAGGACTGACCACCACTTCCACCTTTGCCTGTGGACACAATTGTTCCCCCTTTCAATGCCAAGGGAACATCTGCCTCTCCTTGTTGTCCTCCCAGACATTATTGAGAGGGAGGGGGCGGTGCTTATAAGCAAATGTAAAGAAGAAGTGGAAATCTGTATGTAGATGCACTTTAATCAATGTGGTGTTTAGTGCATTTTAATTTGAGTACACTACACAGACACAGACACACTCCACAGATATACTATAATATACTGCAATATACTGAGCCAAACGTACAGTGACACACAAAACTATATGTCATTAAACTGGCAGTAACACACACAAAACTATATGGCGTTAAACTGGCAGTAACGCACACAGAACTATATGGCGTCCAATCATAGCAGAGGACGGGTGGAGAGGATGGGAGAAGACATCGAGGAGCTGTCCCACCAAGACAGGTAAGTGCAGATGGCGGGCCGGCCGGGGGCACACTGGCAGCATTTGATATAGCACAGTGGCTGCGTTTGATGGCACAGTGGCAGCAATTGATGAGCACAGTGGCTGCCTTTGATGGGAACAGTGGCAGCAATTGATGGTCACAGTGGCTGCGTTTGATGGCACAGTGGCTGCATTTGATGGGCACAGTGGCGGCAATTGATGGGCACAGTGGCTGCGTTTGATGGCACAGTGGTGGCTATTGATGGGCACAGTGGCTGCGTTTGATGGCACAGTGGCTGCAATTGATGGGCACATTGGTTGCATTTTATGGGGCACAGTGGCTGCATTTGATGGCACAGTGGCTGCGTTTGATGGCACAGTGGCGGCAATTGATAGGCACAGTGGCTGCAGTTCATGGCGCAGGGGCTACGTTTGATGGGCACAGTGGCGGCAATTGATGGGCACAGTGGCTGCATTTTCTGGGGCACAGTGGCTGCATTAGGTGGAACAGTGGCTGCGTTTGATGGCACAGTGGCGGCAATTGATGGGCACAGTGGCTGCGTTTGATGGCACAGTGGCTGCGTTTGATGGCACAGTGGCAGCAATTGATGGGCACAGAGGCTGTGTTTGATGGCACAGTGGCTGCGATTGATGGTACAGTGAGGCTGCAATTGATGGGGTTTTTTTTCTGAATTTTTCAGTTTGTTTGCACCCCCCCCCCCCAAATATTTTGAGCACCAGCCGCCACTGCTCACTACACTACACTGAAACTATCTGAGCTGTCCCTGCTCTAGCTGCACACTATGCAAAGCTGAATGATGGTCCTTCTCACTACACTCGCACTATCCCTAGACTGACACTAAACTAATATTCTACACTGACAATTGAAACAAAATAGCACAATATAACACACTAACTAACTAACAGCACTGAACAGAGCCCTGTTCTATCTCTCTCCACGCCAAAATCACACTGCAAATGGCTGCCATTGAAAGAATACTTTTATACTGTGGGACAGAAATTAGCCATGATTGGATAAAGTCATGATGACTGTGTCCAATCATGACTCTGATAGTGCTCTGTGCCCTGAATGGTTGAAGCTTTCACTGCTTCAGCCAATCAGGGCTTGCAATGCACTGTTCAGTGCCGCAATGCAGTGTCGTTTGTGTCGTTTGGCCATTTGTTCGGATGTTTGCCGAACGTCCAAACAATGAAAGTTCAGCCCAAACTTATGCTCAGGCCAAACCGTTCGCCCATCCCTATTGGGAACAATGGATCAAAGACTGTAGAAGCTCTACCATTGTTTAGCCTCTTTATTATCGCACTATTGGATCATCTTTCTCATCCTATTAATTTTCCGCAACTCTCACTCACCTACCTGCCTAAGATGGAAATTCCCCTAATTCTGGATATAATCACTAAATGCCTGCTATACATTATTCCACTATAACACACCCTGTCCGGGAATTCGCTGGATCCAATCTAACTCAGTACTCTACTCTCTTACTTGCATGAACAGTGAAGCCCAACTATTGCCCCAACCACCCTCCTGGAACACATACTCTAGTCCTTGCTGGATCCTTCAGGGCCCGACATATGCTGGCCTACCCTTAAAATCCAGTCTCTGGTGAACTCTTCCTTTCCCACTCATTGACTAATTTTAAGCTGACACTTTACTCCCCCCTATCCCCCCTTCCCTCCATTATATCCCCTCCCACAGTTTTTTCCTAGATTATTAGTAACTACATATGTCCAGTCATCAAAGAAATCTTTAGAATATATGCTGATGTCCTGGTGGAGATGGCTCAGTTACAGTATGATCCCACTTGGGGTGACCGGCCCATACCCCATCATGAGGCTCTTAGGTTGATGGTGTTTTGATAACTGATTATTTCCTGTATACCTCTTATGTGACATAAGCTCATCATATGTTTTGTACCTTTTGAAAATATTTTCCAATAAAAATTGAAAGCTATAAAAAAAAAGAAATAAAGATAAAAAAACCTACTGCCTTTACAAACACTAAGGCTTGATCACAAAGGGTGCCATCCTGGGGAGAAAACCAGATGAGGATGTTGTCAGGGGAAGAACTCTAATCTCTACAAGAGCTAATTGATCCCTGGAAGTGTTTCATTTACACAATTCTTACAATGCATGCACTTAACAGGAAAACCTACAGTATACTAGTTTCCCTTGAGTGTGTTTCCCAAGTTCATTCAGGTTGCAGTTTGCCACTGCTGTCCTCATTGTGAGAATGCTAGTTGCCTGGCTGTCATACTGATCTCTAATTCTAAGGTCTGGTTCACAGCAGCCACATTATAACGCGGTCAGTGGTGTGCGCTATGGAGTACCCAGTGCCAATGTGCTGATTACAGCATATCGCACTGTTTTTATTGGTATGTCACAAAATGACTTTCCATTCATGTCTATTTACCCTAGTGTATTTCAATGCAGTATAGTGTGTTGTGGTATGCTGCTGTGAAAAAAGCACTGTGTGTCCTGATCATAAAGGACACAAAGCAATTTGCCTTGTCAATGCGTTGGGACTGCTCCAGGCAAGGCTGCCCAGTGCAGCCCGATGCACCTGTTGTGAATGGGCCCTGAAACTTTCTGAGTCACTGACCTAGACCAAGCATGCAGCAAGTGAAGTCAGTGAAGTTATATCACCTGACCTACCAGTTTGTTCAGGGTCAATAAATACTTAGAACACTTATATCCAAAGTCTTCCTTACAATCACTCCATTCTGAAAAAGGATCCCACAAAGGGCACATCAAATTGGGTCTAATACATATTATACATAATATACTGAGGACAATAAAATTGTGTTGTTTCAAGATAGTCCAGTCCAAAGCTTCCCCACTGTCAAAACAGAGATAAATCCCAAATACTCCTAGTAAATTCCATGTGTGGCCTTGTGATATGGATTACAAGTATGAAATGTCAGTATTCATATAGTAATTCACCAAACTTGCAATTATAAGTGTGCTATTAAATAGGACCCCACTGGCCACAAGATCTGCTCTATTCCACATTCTCTTCTCATAGGTGAATAAATCTCAAGTTGCCAAATCACAGTGCCTATGCAGGTAATTCCATGTAAAGCCATACACCAAAAGATTAGGAATCGTTTACAACGGATCAATCAGTTCACTGAGCTGAATGCACAGATGTCTACAAACCTCATATAATTGCCACAACAAAGTACCGCAGTTCATTTGATAGCATTATATCTTTCAGAAAATGTTGTGTGACAGTGGGAGGTTGTCACTTAAATCCATAATAGACACAGACACTTAGAGATCAGATAGACGCCTTGAAAGTTAAGAACACTAACAAGTTATTTTTCACAAATGTGTGATATGCATAATATTTATATATACTATATATATATATATATATATATATATATATATATATATATATATATATATATATATATACAGTTGTGCTCATAGGTTTACATACACTGGCAGAATTTATGATTTCTTGGCCATTTTTCAGAGAATATGAATAATAACACAAAAACTTTTTTTTCACTCATGGTTAGTGTTTGGCTGAAGCCATTTATTATCAATCAATCTTTTTAAATCATAATGACAACAGAAACTACCCAAATGACCCTGATCAAAAGTTTACATACCCTGGTGATTTTGGCCGATAACATGCACACAAGTTGACACAAAGGGATTTGAATGGCTATTAAAGGTAACCATCCTCACTTGTGATCTGTTTGCTTGTGATTAGTGTGTGTGTGTATAAAAGGTCAATAAGTTTCTGGACTCCTGACAGACCCTTGCATCCAGGGGCGTGGTTAGGTCTACAAAAGATCTGGGGCTAGAGCCCATAGCAGCATAGTAAAGAAAGTCATACGCTTGGGCGGGCATACACATGTATATACAGTAATATACATGTGTGTGTGTGTATATATCCCCAGTGAGCCCCCCACTTACATCAGGGTCCCCAGAGAGCTCCCCCTTACATCAGGGTCCCCAGAGAGCCCCCCCTTACATGAGGGTCCCTAGAGAGCTCCGCCCCCTTAAATTAGGGTCCCCAGAGAGCCCCCCTTATATCAGGATCCCCAGAGAGCCCCTCCTTACATCAGGGTCCCCAGAGAGCCCCCCCCTTACATCAGGGTCCCCAGTGAGCTTCGCCATTACATCAGGGTCCCCACAGAACCCCCCTTACATCAGGGTCCCCAGAGAGCCCCCCCTTACATCAGAGTCCCCAGAGAGCCCCTTCTTACATCAGGGTCCTCAGAGAGCCTCTCCCTTGCATCAGGGTCCCCAGAGAGCCTCTCCCTTGCATCAGGGTCCCCAGAGAGTCTCTCCCTTGCATCAGGGTCCCCAAAGAGCCTCTCCCTTGCATCAGGGTCCCCAGAGAGCCCCCCACTTACATTAGGGTCCCCAGAGAGCCTCCCCCTTAAATCAGGGTCCCCAGAGAGCCCCCCACTTTCATCAGGGTCCCCAGAGAGCCCCCCCTTACATCAGACTCCCCAGAATGCCCCTTCTTACATCAGGGTCCTCAGAGAGCCTCTCCCTTGCATCAGGGTCCCCAGAGAGCCTCTCCCTTGCATCAGGGTCCCCAGAGAGCCCCCCACTTACATTAGGGTCCCCAGAAAGCCTCCCCCTTAAATCAGTGTCCCCAGAGAGCCCCCCACTTACATCAGGGTCCCCAGAGAGCCTCCCCTCCCTTTGGGGACCCCTGCAGAGACTCGGGGCTATGGGCCCCAGATTCGGGGGTATAGCGCCAAAAGCCACCCCCTAGTGACGCCACTGCTTGCATCTAAATGTAAAAAGAAAAAAACTGCGCTATTAATGGACAATACGCTAAGCTGGGACCAAAAAGCGTTATACAACACTAAACAGAAATAAAAAACAGAAAATCGCGCTAAAAATATTGAAATCATGAAATAATGTGATGTGTGCTCACAATAATGTGTACCAATATGCCGCACTAAATAAACCTGAATTTAACAGATCCACTCAGTGCAAAGACATACGTGGTCAAGTAGCTGAGCTAGATAGTAATGCTCAAGAATCTACGCGATACGTCAAAATGTACTGCAATAAAAATGTAGACATACAAGTGGTGAAAATTAGGACAAGTATTGAGTAATCAAATAATAAACTGTATAGCAAATCAAATAATAAACTGTATAACAACTGTATAACAAATCAAGTGACTGAGTGAAAAAAGTCCGTATGTAATGATACTTGTAAATAATCAAAAGACCATATCGTGATAATAATTAGTCCATATGAAAACTGGTGATCCTTTAATAGTGATGTGCTGTGGGATTCTCGGTGGTCCCTTATTATACCACACAAAGCAAATGGCTATAACCCCAGCCCAGGATCTCTCTGGCATACACTGGGCTCCTCGGTCTTCAGGCTTTTGTTGCTGGTAAAAATCCATACATCGTCTTTAGGACTGCCGGATACTGTCCTAAGAGGTTGTCTTCCAGCACTGTAAAGGTTATCAGCAGTGTCTGCTTTTGGAAGGAAGGACCCAGCAGGCAGAAGGCTAAGACCCGCTAAGAACAGGAAACTGAGGCTACAATTAACACAGGTGCACCAAGGCTGCAGCTTGAAAAGGAGCGCACAGTGCCTCCATCTCATCACTGCGCACACTCTGAAACACATTGCATCACATCCGTGACGTCATCCCGCCATATGCTGCACTCCAGACCTCGTTCTGGTTCCTGTCCGAGAGCCGGAAGATACCTGGTGGACAGGATGCCGGCTCTGCTTCACACAGCTTCACAGTAAGAGACTGATGCGGCCAGCCAGTACAGAGATTCATGTTCACTGGACTTCTCTATGTCTCTATAAAGAAACTTCCATGTGAGTTTTTTAATGCACCTTGTTCATTAAAAATATACAGTTTTACTTAAGTGGCGCCTTTTTCTCTGTTTTTCTTTTCACATGTTTTGGAGTTTGCTTCAACTCCCCCTGCAAGGCTGCCTTGGGTACTAAGGTGTCCGTTTATGAAGCAGTGAAATCTATTCACTGCTTCGTTCTCCGGCATTCACAGTGAAGATTTTTCTCCTCTGTGTGCAGTTTATGAAGCGGTGTAGATCGCTTCACCTTTGGAGGAGTGAAGTGATCTACAAATGCTTCAAATAGTGGAGAACGGCCCCTGATACTGGAATCTCGTGAGACTTTACGAGATTATAGTACCAGATGTCAGTTTATCAAGCAGTGATAAATTATCACCGCTCAACGGCGCGTGGATTAATGTTAATAAAATAATGTGTCCCCCTACATTATACACATATGTATACATACACACACATTATATATACATGTATATACACACACATGATATATATATACATATACACATTATATGTATATATGTATATATATGTATACACATAAATATGACAGGGGGACATGCTTACAGTGTTGGGGGGTCTGAACGAGGCATAAGGAAGTTAAAAAACTTCCTCCTTCCCCCTCAGATCCCCCCAGATTTCCTCTTCACTCCCCGATTCACCACCTCTGAGCTGGTGAACCTGGGAGTGTGAATTCTGACACAGATCGCCAGTGAAGCGGTGAGATCACCGCTTCATAAACTGGCCGTTACAGTGTCATTCATGGGGATTCTCCGTGTGTAGAGATAATCGGAGGGAGAACAAGTTCAAACATGTTCTCCCCCGATTATCACTGTTTGATAAACTGTTTATGGACTGTGATCAGCGGTGATCCTGGGGATCACCGCTGATCACTGCTTCATAAACGGACACCTAAAGACTGTCATCTCACACTAGAGCAACACAGCTCAAAGGACTCTTGTATGGACCTACGTTTACATTGTATGCCACAGTTTTGCGCCACTACCCCCTGTATTTTTGTACCTAATAAAGTAGCCAGCAAGTATAAACGTATATACTGTATATATATATATATATATATATCATCATTTTTTTAATATATTTTTTATGCAAGAATGCAATAAACATGTAAAAATTAGCATTGGACTATTAGTAGACATGTGCACCAGCAAAGAATTTGTTTATTTTCGTTTTCATTTTATTCATTTTTGTTTTTTTTCCGTTTATCGGCTCATTCGTTATGATTGGCATTCATTACTTATGATTATTCCTAAGTTCAGATGCATTTGTATTCATTACATTTCATTTGTTTAGATGCTGCATTCGTTACTTCGGAAAATTCGGAACTTCGAATACATTCATATTCGTTTTGTTCCATTCGTTTTGATACAGCATTTGTTACTTTGGATAGTTCTTATTTTTGATACATTTATATTCATTACGTTCACTAACAGTTACTTTAGCCAAATTTGAAAGGAAATTATACAACCTATAATTTAATAGTTTATAATAATAAATAAAAAAAATAATAATTAAAAAAAAAAACTAGAATAATAGTTAATAATTTAATTAAAATAGAAAATACGAAAAATGAAATTATCCGAATGTAATCAATTCGCTAATCTCGTTGAATCCTTTTTGAATTTTTGTATTTTCTTTCTTTCGTATTTTCGTTATTTGGAAATTTTCGTTCTTTTGGGTCTTTATTCCTTCGGATTTTCGTTCTTTCTGAAAATTCGTTTTCATGTGCATTAGTCAAAAGAGTCTTTTGTTCATTCGGATTCTTTCGAATAAATGAATATGTCCAATTTCTTCCAAAAATGAATTTGTAGTGAAAAGAACTGCACATGTCTAACTAATAGTATAGGGCTTATATTTAGGCTGAAAGCTATGGTCAAGTATGTCCCCTGAATTCATTATAAGTATCAATGGAGCTTGACTGTATGGCTTTGACTAAATAGATGTCACCACAAGAACACCACGGATATGTGAACTGCTGCGCGCTGCAATCATTATTAAAAACATCTTCCTTTATGAATGTAATATTTTACAGTGACATGGTGGAAGATTTTTTAGCTAATATTTCCTACAGGGATGTCAGTTTTTCCTCTTACCTAATATATTGTGAAACAGCATGATAATAAAGCATTGGGTTAAAATAAACAGAGACTACAATGACTAGCACTAGTAAATTTTACAAAATGTTTTGGCCTATTTGATTCTAATTAAAAAAATGTACTTGTCAAATGACCAATTACACATTGTCAAATTGGAAGGTGACGTATTCCAGAATTGTATTTGATCTTCGTAGATCAGAGTATAATTTGAAGTTATCTTGTAAATCATTTTCAACTTTTATGTTTCCTGTCCTTTTATTTCAGTTATGGTTAAAAGGACGAAATTGCTTAACAGAACATTTGGCTTTTGTGGGTAAAAAATGTAATCACACTTAAAGATTTCCTTTCTGAAAATTTGCAAAGCTTATCTTTTTCAATGCAGTGAGCTGGGGATTGGGGCTGGAGATGTCAATCAAATGTTCCTTCTAGCGTTACATTAATCTTTGTCTATCAAAGTGCTAGCACATGTTAAATAGTCAGCCAAAACAGATCTTTTCCATGTGTTTAAAGGTGGCCATGCATGGGTAGCACCCTAGAACATGCTCACTGTATAAGTACTGTAGGCAGTCTTGCTATGTCCAGTACTGACCTCTTGTACAAAAAGATATTAAAGTGGTTGTAAAGGTATTTTTTTTTTAAGTTTTTTTTTTTAAGTAACACACATCTCTATACTTACCTGCTCTGTGCAATTGAATTGCACAGAGCAGCCTCAAACCTCCTTTTTTCAGGTCCCCCGCTGGCGCTCCTGGGTCCTCCTCTGTGTCCAGTGCCCCCAGGGGAAGCCGCTTCCCGTGGGGGCACTTGTGTGTGCTTGTTCTGCTGTTGTGCCCATTGACACAGACAGCAGGACTGGGCCCTGCCCCATCTCCATCGTCACTGGCTTTGATTGACAGCAGTGGGAGCCAATGGCTCGCCATGTCCCAGCAAAGCCAGTGAGACAAAGAAGTGAGGGGAGAGAAGAGCTACAGAAGTGCAGAGTGCTGGATCGAATGAGGGCTCAGGTAAGTAAAAGGGGAGGGGGGGTACTAATAAACCACTTTAGAACCATTTTGATCTCCAAAAGATTTACCCCCTTCATGACCAGGCCATTTTTTTGCAATACGGCACTGCATTACAATAACTGACATCTGTGCACGCTGTACTTAAATAAAATTGATGTCCTTTTTTTCCCCACAAATAGAGCTTTCTTTTGGTGGTATTTTATCACCTCTGCGGTTTTTATTTTTTGCGCTATATACAAAAAAAGAGCGACAGTTTTGAAAAAAGAAAAGAATATTTTTTACATTCTGCTATAAACCATATCCAATAAAAAAAATGAAAAAATTGAATTACTTAATCAATTTAGGCCAATATGTATTCTGCCACATATTTTTGGTAAAAAAAATCCCAATAAGCATATATTAATTGGTTTGCACAAAAGTTTTAGTGTCTACAAATTATGGGATATTTTTTAAATTTTTTTTTATTGTTTTTCTAGTAATGGCGGCGATCAGCAACTTATAGCGGGACACTAACTGACACTTTTTGGGAACAGTGACACTAATACAGCAATCAGTGCTACAATATATGCACTGTCACTGTACTAATGACACTGGCAGGGAAGAGGTTAACATCAGGGGCATTTAAAGGGTTAAATGTGTGCCTGACCAGTGCTTTACTACTGTGGGAGAGGTGCTTGTACTAAGAAAAAGCACAGATCCATGCCTTCTGTAGTGACAGATCGGCGTTCTGCCTGGGTAACGAAGCATCGGCGGGTGCTGGCGGACATCGAGCCTGCCTACCCACGCGCACCTATAGACCCGGAGGTGCAGGATCACGTATTAGGTACGTTAACCTGCACAGCAGAGCCACCTTGCCGACATATATACAGTATACGGTCAGCAAGCAGGTAAGCAACAAAAATGGTGAAAGGACTGAAGGGTAAACCATATCAGGTGAGACGGCTGGAGCCTAATATGCACCACTTCATGGAAAGACGAGAAAGAGGGGAAATAAATTAAATCTTTACAAAATTAAGATTGTAAATAAGGCAGGGAGGACTTTTTTTTTTAAAATGTGAAGCTAAGACCAAGTACGCAGAGCATTGCCTCAAACTCGCCCAAGGAAAGGTCAACCGTATCATTAGAAAGTAATATTTTACTGAGTAGTAGATGCTTTGAACAGACGTCCATCAGAGGTAGAGAGGTTGACTAAAGGCAAATAAGCTGTTTACTTTGCAAGGGAAATTACACTTTAGAAAGAATATCAATAACATGCACCATTTTTTTATTTTATTTTTTAATGCTATTTTGCTTGCACATGATTGGATGATAGCAGTCAGCAGAGCTTCACCTCATTCACTAAGCTCTTGGGGAAAATTCCCTTGCAAAGTGCAACTTCCCTTGCAAACTATACAGGCTATTTGCCTTTAGGAAATACATTCCCGGGAAGTCATTTAAAGGTAATTGAAATTAAAACAAAGCCAAAAATGTAATATATTGCAGCTTACCGATTATTAGATGCGATGACTGCATTGTTTTTTTGTTTTGTTTTGTTTTGGGTTTTTTTTTGTTTTTTTTTATCAGGCTTTTTTTTAGGCTTTTTCCCCTCTGTTTTCACCTGGGGTTTCAGCCAGTAACACACCTCTTGTATTACAGAAACATAACTCTGGGAAAAAAGAGCACAGCGGCATCTATGAACAGCAGCATGTTATTCTGGGGGAGGACAGGGGAGTGTTAGATATACTAGCAGATTTAGATACACTTACAAATTGAAGCTAAGCTAACACTTTATAAGCCATTACAGAGCGCACAATGATTTTTTGTCCTTTTTGCATAAAGTTTTTACATTAATAAATAAAAGCTGGCCAGATCTCTAGGTGAAAATAAAGGGAGGAAAGCCTACAAAAAAAAAAGAAAACAAATGCAGTGTCACATCTAAGAATTAGTAAGCTGCAATATACTGTAATCAATGTTTGCTTTTGGGTTTAATACCACTTGGAATAAACATAGGTCTATAAATACTCAGATTACTCTGATTGGAGGCTTTCCCCCAGAGCCTCCAATCAGAATCAACTCTGCACTAGAAACAAGATTTAAAAATAGAAAATTAAAATATATGTGGTCTGGTGCCACCAGTAGTGCACCTCCATCCTTAATATAAATAGCAATAAAAACATAAGCTTGCCCTGGGACTTTAAATGAGGTGCAACACACACGCATTAAGATTTAAAGATAATTACGTTTGAGTCTAATTCCATGATACTATAATTATTGTTAAACTTCTTAACAAACCAAACTGCAGTATATAATTAATTTGTATTAACTTCCAACTAAGTGCTATCACTGGAAATGTCTCCTGAAATGAGACTTTACCTTCTTTTAAACTTTTGTACGACCAGCAAGATGATCAAACTGGATATCATACAGATCATGTGGTCAACCTATTGGCTGTCAACGCATAAAAGACCTATAAAGTACACAGGGCCGTCTTTAAGACAGGGCAAAAGGGGCAGCTGCCCTGGGCCCTGCCATTGTTGTGAGGCCCAAAGCAGCTGCCTCATACTTGCCAACTATCCCAGTTTAAATTCCCTTGTCCCTTGAAGTTTGAGTCCCGTGCTGTGTCCTGATATCTCAGTGTGAAGTGCTGCTACTAATGCTGCCCAGCTCTGCCCTATTGTTTTGTACAAATGACTCACCTGCTGACTCTGTGTTTACATATAAATAACCGGCATTCATATGTAAATAGCTGCATCCGTTGGCATAGATATGTAATTGAAGGCGGCTTTCATGTGAATATCATGACCCCTGCAGTGAGGAGATGATGTGCTGTAACCTCTAGCAACCAATTAGTGAGCAGTATTACTGTACAGTAATCTCTAGAAACCAATCAACAAGCAGAAATCATGTGCTGTAACATCTAGTAACTAATCAGTGAGCCGTAATTTGTGCTGTAACCTCTAGGAACCAGTCAGTAAGCAATAATAATACACTGTAACCTCTGGCAACCAATCGCAATCACTGCCTGATCTGTTACTGTAAACTGATTTTAAGTCTAGCTGCTATTAATTGTATGTCTCAGAGCAGGTGGAGAGTGAAATTGTTTGGGAGGGGGGGGCGCCAAGAAAATTTTTTACCCAGGGTCCAATCAATATTAAAGACGGCCCTGTTCTGTTCAAATATTTGTACGATTGCCATAAGAATACATAAATGTTAACATGAATAAATAAATAGATGAATTCTTCGAAAATTATTCACAAGGACTACAATGCAATAAAGAGTGACTCACTTTAATAATACACAACACTTTCAGAGATGCTTTTTAATGTGGTAAATTACTATGTTACAGCAATCAAAATAAGATAAAAAATTTGTTTTGGTTGGAACTGCATTGTAATGAACATATGAAGAGACCTAAAATTGAAAACACTGTGCTTTATATGAAGTATATCAACAGAGTCTATGAAAAAGGAACTATTTATTCTACACATTTGTAATGTTCCTTACGATAAATATTCAAAACAAACCACTATTATTTGCTGTGCTCAGTGAACTATAAAATGCGCAGTGGTCAGTCCATTATAAGAAAAAAGAAAAACGCTATGTTGAGTAAAATGCCATGCAAGGATGTTAATTTAAATTTGAATTTTGCTTTTAAATCCATATAAAAACTTTGAAATTGCTATTTGTCATAAAGACTTCCAATTTTGTTCCCATTTCAACCTTTACTATTGAAAAATGTGGTGTTTGTTCCTTATTATTATTATGCAAATGATGTAAAATGTGCCACCTTTCATGCAGAATATTCATTTTTTACCGTTTTTTTTTTTTTAAAGTTGTTTTTTTGTTGGGCTGGGCATTACATTGCATAGAACCTCTGGTTCACATTTAACCATTCCGCTGCTACTTAAAGTATATTTTCATTTTGGCAGTTAAATTTAAGAAAATGTTCACACAGCATACCTATCTTTTACAGTGGAACCAGGAGTATGCTCTTGATCCAAAGTACTCGCATATCAAAGTGAGCTTTCCCATTGAAGTCAATGGAAACGAAAATAATTTGTTCCACATTGACTTCAATGGGATGCAATACTGCATGCGGCCAGAGGCGGGGGTGCGCCGGAGAGCCTCGGAATTGGCCGAAAAGGCCCGAGGACACTTCAGCTGACCTCGGTAAACCTTGGAAAGACTTCCTACCCGAGATTTGCCGAGGTCAACCGTGCCGTACTCGGGCCTTTCCGTGCATTTCCGAACATGACGTTCGGCTCTGCACGGCTCTGGCGCCCCCCCACCTCAGGCCAAAAGCGATACTGCACACCGCTTTGGAATCGTGCCTGGAATTGTGCTTGCTTTGCGAGACAACACTCGCAAACCGAGTTACGATTTTTAAAAATACAGTGCTCGTATTGCGAAACGCTCGTTAACCGCGTTACTCATAATCTGAGGTTTCACTGTACTTTTTCATATTTCTTACCTTTAACCACTTGCCTACCAGCTGCAATCGTTATGCAGGTCGGCTCGTTCCCACCAATCGCCATAGCTGTACGTCAGCTCCTCTAAGGAGCCTGCTGCACGGCGGGGGGCCCAGTGCACGTAGCTAGCAGCTGCGATGTCTGCCGGCCACCTGTGATCGCAGGGAAAAGAGCCAGAACGGGGGATCTGTCAATGTAAGCAGAGAAATTCCCATTCGGACAGGGGAGGAGAGAGAGATCTGCTGTTCCTAGTGATTAGGAACAGCAATCTCTCTCCTCCTCCAGTCATTCCCCTCCCCCCACAGTTAGAAACACCTCCAAGGGAGCACATTTAACCCCTTGATTGCCCCCTAGTGTTAACCCCTTCCCTGCCAGTGACATTTACACAGTAATCAGTGCATTTTTATAGCACTGATCGCTGTATAAATGCCAATGGTCCCAAAAAAAAGTGTCTGTCCACCGCAATTTCGCAGTCCCACAAAAAAAAACTCAAATCGCCGCCATTACTAGTAAAAAAAAAAAAAAATAATAAAAATACCATAAATCTATCCCCTATTTTGTAGATGCTATAACTGTTGCGCAAACCAATCAATATACGCTTACTGCAATTTTTTTTACCAAAAATATGTAGAAGAATTTGTTTTTGTTTTTTTGTTTTTAATTGGGATACTTATTATAGCAAAAAGTAAAAAATATTGTGTTTTTTCAAAATTGTCATTCTTTTTTTGTTTATAGCGCAAAAAATAAAAACCGCAGAGGTGATCAAATATCACCAAAAGAAAGCTCTATTTCTGGGGAAAAAAATTATCAAAATTTCATATGGGTACAGTGTTGCATGACTGCACAATTGTCATTCAAAATGTCTCAGCGCTGAGAGCTGAAAATTGGCCTGGGCAGGAAGGGGGTGAAAATGCCCTGTATTGAATTGGTTAAAAGAGATGTGTAATATTTTTGTACATATTTTCTTTTCTTTTTTTTTTTAAAGTGTTACTAAACTTAAAAATATTTTTTACCTTAAAGCGGAGCGCCACCGAAAAAATTTTTTTTAAAAGTCAGCAGCTACAAATACTGCAGCTGCTGACTTTTAAAACATGGACACTTACCTGTCCAGGGCGCCCGCGATGTCGGCACCCGAGGCCGAAGCGTCTCTCCGTCCTCGGGTGCTGCCGCCTCCATCTTCGGTAAGGGAATCAGGAAGCGAAGCCGTACGGCTTCACTTCCCGGTTCCCTACTGCGCATGCGCGAGTCGCGCAGCGCAATCCGGATGGTCCCTGCTGCCTCTGGGACCCATGTGTGTTTCCCAGCAGGCAGCGGGAGGGAGCAGGAAGTGGCGTAAATACCCGCAGATTCTGCGGGTATCTATGCCGGAAGTGGGTACAGATACCTGTAATATACAGGTATCTGTACCCCCCTCCCCCCTGAAAGGTGCCAACTGTGTCACCGGAGGGGAGGAGGAATCTAATGAGTGGAAGTTCCACTTTTGGGTGGAACTCCACTTTAATGCAATGTTTTTTTTTCAATTTCCTTGTGGCCCCTTTCCCCTGTGTGAAGAGTAAAAGAGGGGAGAAGAGATCACGGCTGCATCTATTCTCCCCTTACTTCCTCTTCACACTGCATTCAAGAAGTAGCAGGAGCCATTGGCTCTTGCTGCTGTCAATCAAATGCAGTGAAGACAAAGTGGGGGCAGGCCTAAGTCCTGCTGTGTAAGTCTATGGAGTGCGGCTCCACAGACACACAGGTCAGAAGCGCGCAGACCACGTTTCTCCACATAGCAAGCGGGTGGCTATGGTGAACATAAAAAGAAGAGGAGGAGTCAAGTTCGCCGCCAGTGACCCCAAAAAAGAGGATCGGGGCCATTCTGTGCAATACCACTGCACAGAGCAGGTAAGTATAACATGTTTGTTATTTAATTTTTTTTTTTTTAATCTGACTTTTGTAACACTTTAAGTTCCAGACTAAAAAATTACAATTTGTGATTTTTCTTATTTCTTTTAAATTAGGTACATATGAAATATTTCATATGCATATCCCCTATTTAGACCTTGCAGTCAGCTGTTGGCAAGCTCTAGGCATGAAACACTTGTTTTCTGGAAGTTCTAAGAACAGCAGTGCTATTAAATAGATCTTAATAAAAGGAAGGTTAAATAGCACAGATTTCAGAGTGTGTCACAGAGGTTATACTTCCCCTTTTTGTCCTAACAGAGACAGGATCACCCAATTTTAATTCTCTGTATCTATTATTATCGTGTATACAGTGGAACCTTGGATTATGAGCATAATCCGTTCCAGGAGAATGCTTGTAATCCAAAGCACTCGCATATCAAAGCGAGTTTTCCCATAGAAGTTGATGGAAATGAAGATAATTTGTTCCACATTGACTTCTATTACATGCAATACCGCATGTGGCCAGAGGTGGGGGGGGGCGCCGGAGAGTCTCGGAAATACTCGGGGACAGCTCGGCTGAACTCTGAAAGGCTCGGGAATGGCTCCGGACCGTTCCGAGTGTCCCCGGCACCCCCCGCATCTCTGGCCAAATGCGGTACTGCACCGCCCATTAACTTGAATTCTGCTTGTTTTGCGAGACAACACTCACAAACTGAGTCAGAATTAAAAAAAAAAAGTTGCTCATCTTTCAAAAAGCTTGTTAACCGTGCTACTCATAAACCAAGGTTCCACTGTATATGGGAACTGCACAGTATCTTCATTGGCGGCCCATCCATAGGGGGCGCATGGGAACCGCCCCCCGAAGCTAAAAAAGAAAAGAAAGGCCATTTAAGAGTGTCCAGGTGCTGGACACACAGCAGTCTATGGGAAGCTGGGAAGCTGATTTGACCATGTTAAGGGAAGGTTTCCCGGCTCACTGCTGTGTGGAGAGCAGTGGCGTCACTCGCTATGGTGGAACGGAGCAGCTCTTCCTCCTCATGGCCTACCTTCTCCCTGTCCTCCAGCTCCTACACATTGGCGTGCTCCAGGTGGGCATCTCTCGCGCTGTGACTGCCCCCAGGTAAGCATCAGACCTCTCTCTGGGAAGCCTGCAATCGGCACATAGTACTCTGGCTTCAGTGACCTGTTATGGGACTATTCTCTGCTCTGCCCTCCTTGCTCTGTACTCAGAGGAATTGACAGGTCGGCAGATTAGGGATCTCAAGAATGTGAAGAAAGAATGTGAGTCAGCGAGAGACAGCATCAGCTTTAACCCCTGCCAGGCTGAGCAGTAATCTCAGCCATATTTTTGGAGACAGTGGACAAGTGAAAGAAGGCAATGTGTAGGGGGATGGGGGCCAATGTGTACATGGAGGATGCAATGCATGGGGGGATGTGTAAAAGCAAGGGGGGTAAATGTGGACAAGAGGGGGTATTGTGTAAAGGGAGGGTATACTACATACAGGGAGGGGATTAATATGTACAGGGGAGGGGGTTATATTTACGGGGGGGGTAATATGTACAGGAGGAGGTAATATGTACAGGGGGTATTTATATGTACAGGGGGGGTAATATGTGTAGGAGAGGGTGATATGTACAGGGGGGTGGGGATTTGTACAGGAGGGAGTTATATGTACAGGGAGGGTAATATGTACAGGAGAGGGTAATATATACAGGGGGGGTAATATGTACAGGATGGGGTAATATGTACAGGGGGGGGTAATATGTACAGGATGGGGTAATATGTACAGGGAGGGGGTTAATATGTACACGAGGGGTTATTATGTACAGGGGGGGTTAATATGTACATGGGGTAATATAGACAGGAGAGGGTAATATGTACAGGGGGAATTTGTACAGGAGGGGGTTATATGTATGGGGGGGTATATGTACAGGGGGGAAGTAATATGTATGGGGGGTTAATATGTGCAGGGGGGGTAATATGTACAGGGGGGTAATATGTACAGGAGGGTGTACTATGTACAGGGTGGGTTATATGTACAGGAGTGGTTAATATTTACAGGAGGGGGTAATACAGTGCCTTGCAAAAGTATTCAACCCTTGGCATTTTTCGTGTTTTGTTGCCTCACAATCTGGAATTAACATGGATTGTTTGAGGATTTGCATCATTTAATTTACAGAACATGACCACAACTTTGAAGATTTTTTTTTTTTATTGTGAAGCAAACAACAAATAGGACAAAATAACAGAAAAAGTCAATGTGCATAACTATTCACCCACCTAAAGTCAATACTTTGTAGAGCCACCTTTTGCGGCTATCACAGCTCCAAGTCACTTTGGACTCTATGAGCTTGCCGCATCTTACCACTGGGATTTTTGGCCATTCCTCTTTGCAAAACTGCTCCAGGTCCTTCAAGTTGGATGGTTTGCGCTTGTGAACAGCAATCTTTAAGTCTGACCACAGATTTTCTATTGGATTGAGGTCTGGGCTTTGACTAGGCCATTCCAACACATTTACATGTTTCCACTTAAACCACTCAAGTGTTGCTTTAGCAGTGTGTTTAGGGTCATTGTCCTGCTGGAAGGTGAACCTCCGTCCTAGCCTCAAATCACACACAGAGTGGTACATGTTTTGCTCAAGAATATCCCTGTATTTAGCACTGTCCATCTTTCCCTCATCTCTGACCAGTTTCCCAGTCCCGACTGCTAAAAAACAGCCCCACAGCATGATGCTGCCACCACCATATTTCACTGTGGGGATGGTGTTCTTTGGGTGATGTGATGTGTTGGGTTTGCGCCAGACATAGCATTTTCTTTGATGGCCAAAAAGTTAAATTTTAGTCCCATCAGACCAGAGCACCTTCCTCCATACATTTTGGGAGTCTCCCACATGCCTTTTTGCAAACTCAAAATGTGCCATTTTGTTTTTTGCTGAAAGTAATGGCTTTCTTCTGGCCACTCTGCCATAAAGTCCAACTCTATGTAGCGTACGGCTCATTGTGGTCCTATGTACAGATACTCCAGTCTCTGCTGTGGAACTCTGCAGCTCCTCCAGGGTTACCTTAGGTCTCTGTGCTGCCTCTCTGATTAATGCCCTCCTTGCGGTCCGTGAGTTTTGGTGTGCAGCCGTCTCTTGGCAGGTTTGCTGTTGTGCCATGTTCTTTCCATTTGGTTATGATAGATTTGATGGTGCTCCTAGAGATCATCAAAGATTTGGTTATTTTTTTAAAACCTAACCCTGACTTGTACTTCTTAACAATATTGTCCCTTACTTGTTTGGAGAGTTCCTTGGTCTTCATGGCAGTTAGTGGTGCCTCTTGCTTAGGTGTTGCAGCCTCTGGGGCCTTTAAAAAAGGTGTGTATATGTAATGGCAGATCATGTGACACTTAGATTGCACACAGGTGGACATTATTTCTCTAATTATGTTACTTCTGAAGGTAATTGGTTGCACCAGAGCTTTTTATGGGCTTCATAACAAAGGGGGTGAAAACATACAAACATGCCATTATCATTTTTTTATTTCTGAAAAATAGTTTTATGTATATTTTTTTCTAATTTTACTTCATCAACTTAGACTATTGTGTTCTGATCCATCACATATAATTCAGATTAAAAAAACATTGAACTAAAGGCTGTAATGTAACAAAATAGGTAAAAGGCCAAGGGGGGTAAATACTTTTGCAAGTCACTATATGTACTGGAGGGGCTAATATGTACGCGGGGGGGGGGGGGGGGTAATATGTACAGGAGAGTGTAAAATATCTGTGACTGAGGCTGCACTATATACCCTGATCTGTGACTGAGGCTGCACTGTATACCCTGATCTGTGAGGCTATATATCCTATATATCTTATAGCGTGTACAAACTATGGGAAAGATTTATGGCATTTTTATGGCATTTTTATTATTATTATTTTTTTACTAGTAATGGCGGTGATCTGGGATTTTTAGCAGTACTGTGACATTGTGGTGGACACTTTTGACACATTTTTGGGACCATTGACATTTATACAAAGATCAAAGCTATAAAAATGCCCTGATTACTGTGTAAATGTCACTGGCAGGGAAGGGATTAACACTAGGGGGTGATCAAGGGGTTAAATGTGTTCCCTAGTTAGTGTTACTAACTGTATGGGGATAGGACTGACTGGGGGAGGAGACATATTGTTGTTTCTACTTATTAGGAACAAACAATATGTCTCCTCTCCCCTGACAGAACAGGGATTTGTGTGTTTACACACACAAATCCCCGTTCTAGCTCTCGTTCCTGCAATCGCGGGTGGCCGGCGATTGCACTCGCCGGCCATGCACATCGGGTCCCCCGCCGTGCCGCGGGGCCTCTGGCGGCTCTTAAAGGTGAAGGCGTACCCGTACGGCGATTCGTGGGAGCGTGCCACTTTGCCGACGTATATATCGGTGTGAGCCGGTCGGCAAGTGGTTAATACATTTTATACGGTTTTACACTATGGGAGTTTCCTTCATCCATATTACATGCATGATTTGCTGGTGAACCATCGATTATTCGATATGTGAGTGTTCCCATTGGATACCAAAGAAAAGCCACAGAGGTCTCCAGTTTCGCTGCAAAGGAAAGAGGGTTGATGACTCTTGTCTTAAGGATATTCTATCATACTGCACTCATGACTCTTATAATCATAATCTGGTAAGCGGCCATCTCATATTATATGGTGGAGGCACACCTGTTCATGATTGGACTATATCACTTCTATATGGACTGTAATATTTATGAGACTTTATTTCTTTGTCATTTTAGCACGGCAATTCTCTGTTTTGTACATCTAATGAGGCAGAGGTAGCTGAGAAAGTGGTCTGCAGCCAGGGTAGCGGCCCTCCACTGTCAGAACAGGTGTGCAGACAGCCAGCCAGGTGCCTAATAGCATCCAGCTTCTCTGGAAGACCCAAGTTCTGTGAGGAACCCTCTTCCTAAAGTGGTTGCAAGCTATCACCTTGCAACACAACCCATTCAGTGTAAAATCGATGTGTTATCCTGCTTTTAGTGTAGTCAGTTTTTAATAGGAAAGCAGAGGGACTGACTGGCACACAAGGTATTTCACACAAAGGAACCAATACAGGGAGAACAGAATACTTTCTCACATAGTACAGCAGGCACATATCAAAAATATAAAATGTTGGGTTTACGTATGCTTTAATTGCAACTGCCCTAGTTCCAGTGGGATGGCCGCCCTGCATCCTCCAACTTTGGATCCCTCCAGTTATAAATCTGTGTTACCAGAGATACCCTTGATTCAATGTGAGGGACACTGTATATGAAGAGAAGCTCAAGTAGCAGTATTCTGCACTGTGCTTTTCCATTAATGTATTGTGTAGTAGACAGGAGATTGTTAGCCGGATCAACCTGTTCTGACAGGGGTGATCCATTTAATAGCAGGGAAAAGCTCCAATGAGGGCCATAGTAGATGTGCTGTCTCCCCTTATATTGTAAAGTGCTGCACAAACTGTTGGCGCTATATAATTCCTGTATAATAATAATAGGAACCCTAACTAAATGACATCTAGTTTGTTAATACTCTGTGTATCATAAACAATTGCTGCTTGGTGTTTCTCAGGGCAGGTTTCCTGATGGTGACAACAGTGGACCATGCCTGGGTGGCCTTTGTTTAAATGGTCACTTGAAGTCTCCATAAAACGCCTATGGGGTTAATTAACTAAAGGCAAAAAGACTGTGCACTTTTCAAAGTGTAGTTTCTCCAGATGTTAGTAAATGAGCAGAAGCTCTGCTGACTTCCATCATCCAATCAGGTGTAAGCAAAAATGCGTGCTTTTTTTTTATTTTCCTTGCACGTGATTGGGTACTCTTTGCAAAGTGAAGCTTTACCTCATTTCCTAAGCTCTGAAGCAACTGCACTTGCGGAGGGCAACTGCACGGTCTATTTGCCTTTGGTAAATCAACTTCTATGAGTCAAGGTGAGAACACAGAATCACAATTGAGTCACATAGACAGAACATTGTCACCTGATAACAAAAAGCCCCTCAGCAAGGACCTTCATGGCAGGATTACCAGGTATTATTTTAATGAAAGCTGTCAATTTAAAAAGATTGAAACCTACTTTTGAAATTAGAACAACATGTTAAAATGGCACTTAACAATATCATCATTCTCCAAAAATAATCCATACACTACTTAGAGGTCCTGTAATCTATTTTTCATTAAATCTTTTCTTACTGTGTTTTTTCTCTTCCTCTTTAATACATCCTCTGTAAGCTCCCAAACCTCTCCTTTTCTCTTTCACTTTCCTTTTTTTTTTGTTGGAACCAGCAATACCATTAGTCATACCTCCCAACTTTTTGAAATAGGAATGAGGGACACTTATTAGCAAAAGTATGTAGGCATAGGACACACCTCCTGCCACGCCCCCTTAAAGGTGAATTCTACATAAAAAAGATTAGTCAAACCCACAAGTGCTTTTTTTTTACGACTACTATTCCTTTAAATTGGCTTATGAAATTTACAAATGCAGCAATTTAGAATTTGAATGAAAGGTTTAGCTCTGGGAAACACTTTTTCAAAGATAAATAGTGCATTTTATATGTAGAACTATATAGACCAAAATGAGGGACAAATGAGGAGGACAGAGGAACTGAGGGACTTTGTTCCAAATTAGGGACAGTCCCTCAAAATCAGGGAAGTTGAGAGCTATGCTGTTAGTTGCGATCAAGTACAGTATACCACTCTATATCGCACACAACAAATCCCATGGTACATAGTCAATAGTACATTGCGGGAGCGATCAAGAGAGGGTGACTATGTTCCTACATACAGTGAGATCATGGAGAATGAACGTAGTCACCCTCTATACAGTGAGATCATGGAGAATGAACGTAGTCACCCTCTATACAGTGAGATCATGGAGAATGAACGTAGTCACCCTCTATACAGTGAGATCATGGAGAATGAACGTAGTCATCCTCTATACAGTGAGATCATGGAGAATGAACGTAGTCACCCTCTATGCAGTGAGATCATGGAGAATGAACGTAGTCCCCCTTTATGCAGTGAGATCATAGAGAATGAACGTAGTCACCCTCTATACAGTGAAATCATGGAGAATGAACGTAGTCACCCTCAATGCAGTGAGATCATGGAGAATGAACGTAGTCACCCTCTATACAGTGAGATCATGGAGAATGAATGTGGTCACCCTCTATGCATTGAGATCATGGAGAATGAACGTAGTCACCCTCAATGCAGTGAGATCATGGAGAATGAACGTAGTCACCCTCTATACAGTGAGATCATGGAGAATGAATGTGGTCACCCTCTATGCATTGAGATCATGGAGAATGAACGTAGTCACCCTCAATGCAGTGAGATCATGGAGAATGAACGTAGTCACCCTCTATACAGTGAGATCATGGAGAATGAACGTAGTCACCCTCTATACAGTGAGATCATGGAAAATGTACGTAGTCACCCTCTATACAGTGAGATCATGGAGAATGAACGTAATCACCCTCTATACAGTGAGATCATGGAGAATGAACGTAGTCACCCTCTATACAGTGAGATCATGGAGAATGAACGTAGTCACCCTCTATACAGTGAGATCATGGAGAATGAACGTAGTCACCCTCTATACAGTGAGATCATGGAGAATGAACGTAGTCACCCTCTATACAGTGAGATCATGGAGAATTAATGTGGTCACCCTCTATACAGTGAGATCATGGAGAATGAACATAGTCACCCTCTATACAGTGAGATCATGGAGAAGGAACGTAGTCACCCTCTATACAGCGAGATCATGGAGAATGAACGTAGTCACCCTCTATACAGTGAGATCATGGAGAATGAACGTAGTCACCCTCTATACAGTGAGATCATGGAGAATGAACGTAGTCACCGTCTATAAAGTGAGATCATGGAGAATGAACGTAGTCACCCTCTATACAGTAAGATCATGGAGAATGAACGTAGTCACCCTCTATACAGTGAGATCATGGAGAATGAACGTAGTCACCCTCTATGCAGTGAGATCATGGAGAATGAACGTAGTCCCCCTTTATGCAGTGAGATCATAGAGAATGAACGTAGTCACCCTCTATACAGTGAGATCATGGAGAATGAACGTAGTCACCCTCTATACAGTGAGATCATGGAGAATGAACGTAGTCACCCTCTATACAGTGAAATCATGGAGAATGAATGCGGTCACCCTCTATGCAGTGAGATCATGGAGAATGAACGTAGTCACCCTCAATGCAGTGAGATCATGGAGAATGAACGTAGTCACCCTCTATACAATGAGATCATGGAGAATGAACGTAGTCACCCTCAATGCAGTGAGATCATGGAGAATGAACGTAGTCACCCTCTATACAGCGAGATCATGGAGAATGAACGTAGTCACCCTCTATACAGTGAGATCATGGAGAATGAACGTAGTCACCCTCTATACAGTGAGATCATGGAGAATGAACGTGGTCACCCTCTATGCATTGAGATCATGGAGAATGAACGTAGTCACCCTCTATACAGTGAGATCATGGAGAATGAACGTAGTCACCCTCTATACAGTGAGATCATGGAGAATGAACGTAGTCACCCTCTATACAGTGAGATCATGGAGAATGAACGTAGTCACTCTCTATACAGTGAGATCATGGAGAATGAACGTAGTCACCCTCTATACAGTGAGATCATGGAGAATGAACGTAGTCACCCTCTATACAGTGAGATCATGGAGAATTAATGTGGTCACCCTCTATACAGTGAGATCATGGAGAATGAACGTAGTCACCCTCTATACAGTGAGATCATGGAGAATGAACATAGTCACCCTCTATACAGTGAGATCATGGAGAATGAACATAGTCACCCTCTATACAGTGAAATCATGAAGAATGAACGTAGTCACCCTCTATACAGTGAAATCATGGAGAATGAACGTAGCCACCCTCTATACAGTGAGATCATGGAGAATGAACGTAGTCACCCTCTATACAGTGAGATCATGGAGAATGAACGTAGTCACCCTCTATACCAGTGGTTCTCAACTCCAGTCCTCGGGACCCACCAACAGGCCAGATTTTAAGTATTACCTTGGGGAGTTGCAGACTAGAAAACTGCAATCACTGAGCAGCAAGTGATATCACCTGTGATGTATTTCAGCTATCTTGTAAACCTGGCCTGTTGGTGGGTCCTGAGGACTGGAGTTGAGAACCACTGCTCTATACAGTGAGATCATGGAGAATGAACGTAGTCATCCTCTATGCAGTGAGATCATGGAGAATGAACATAGTCACCCTCTATAGAGTGAGATCATAGAGAATGAACGTAGTCACCCTCTATACAGTGAGATCATGGAGAATGAACGTAGTCACCCTCTATACAGTGAGATCATGGAGAATGAACGTAGACACCCTCTATACAGTGAGATCATAGAGAATGAACGTAGTCACCCTCTATACAGTGAGATCATGGAGAATGAACGTAGTCATCCTCTATACAGGGAGATCATGGAGAATGAACGTAGTCACCCTCTATACAGTGAGATCATGGAGAATGAACGTAGTCACCCTCTATGCAGTGAGATGATGGAGAATGAACGTAGTCACCCTCTAACAGAAAGTTAAATCAGAGCAAGAAAACAAAACAAAAATGTAAAAGCATAAAAAAATGAACGCTATTGCAGCCACATCTAATGATTGGTAAGGTGCATTTTTGGTTTTGGGATTAATACTGCTTTAATTCCTCCTATATGTATTATTAGATTCTATCATGATCTTATATTTTGAGATGATTTATTACTATTTTTCAGTTATTTAATTTTGAATAATAAAACATTACAGTCGAGGAAGAAATATGTAGACAAAACCAGAGCTGTGAGAGCTGTCACAGTTGGTTCCTTCTTTTCTGAATTAATTCTATAGTGAATGAAAGACCCAGGATTGCTGACAATGTATTAGACAGTTGTCTCCAATAACATACATGCTTAGTGAATAATGAGTCTTATTGATTTGTTCCTCCTCTTCTGCTTTATTAGGACCTTGTCACAACAGCAACTTCTTAGATAAGCCTAGATTTGTAAGAGCTACTAATCTTTCTCATCCCCTCTTTGATTTTTTTTAATGCAATTTGTAGATTACAACAGAGTTGCTGATGTAGGGGAGGTGCAATAGGTTTTAGCCTTTTGCAAGCCACTCTTGTAAGCCACTCAACAGAGCTCAGACTAGGAGAGGGAAAAGCAACACAAGTAGACAGTCAGTCTTGCTGCAGTGCTCATGTACTAATAAGGAATCTGATTATAGGAGGAGAGAGCAGAGTGACAGAAAGATTAGTTCAATACATAGTTACATAGTTACATAGTAGGTGAGATTGAAAAAGGACACACGTCCATCAAGTTCAACCTATGTGTGTGATTATATGTCAGTATTACATTGTATATCCCTGTATGTTTTGGTCGTTCAGGTGATTATCTTATAGTTTTTTGAAACTATCTATGCTCCCCCGCTGAGACCACCGCCTGTGGAAGGGAATTCCACATCCTTGCCGCTCTTACAGTAAAGAACCCTCTTCGCAGTCTAAGGTTAAACCTCTTTCCTTCTTATCTTAATGAGTGGCCACATGTCTTATTAAACTCCCTTCCACGGAAAAGTTTTATCCCTATTGTGGGGTCACCAGTATGGTATTTGTAAATTGATTTTTTATTAATATTTATTTATTAATATATATATATATATATGAGAAGTGGGGCCCCCCTTGCTTGATAAAAGGGCCTCATGTGTATAAATAGGCCACAGATAATATTCAGTGAATGTAATGCTATGGAAAGCTGTCAGAGACTGCAGATATGCAGGAAGAGTTGATCAGAGACAATTGACATGCTGCGAAAGTTGGACAGAAACTAAAGACATGCTATAAGAGTAGTTAGGGTTTGGGGACAGCCAGATTGCATTAGACTGCTATAAATCACTACCGTTACAGATTCTTTACAAATAAAGGCTTCCACACGTGCGCTCCCAACAGCCCTCTTGTGCCACATTTGATATTTCTCTCAATAAGACCAATTATTAAAAAGGGGGAAAAACATAAAACATAAAAAGAGAAAAGGTGTGAACAGCACAAAAACATAATTAGAAGCCTGTCTAAAGAATGTATTTTCTGCACTGGCCTGAATATGCATCAAATGCAGACTATTATCTGCAGAGGCTCCGAGGGCCACATAGAAGTGCCAAAGGGCCACAGGTTGGGCACCAGGAATCTAAAGCATCCTCCTACACCCATTCTAAATTGTAATACTGAGTATAATGTCCATTAAAAAGAACTTTCCATTTCCTGAGTGGAGCCCTGGTTGAATTAGGTTGAGTTAGGTTGAATTTTTTTTTCATTTCTGCCAACTCCTCATATTGCTCCAGTGAGTGAGTGACATTCAGCAAATCTTTTTCTTTTAAGGTTAATAATACACAGGATAACAGGAAAAGGGATGGCAGAGCAAACAGGAATACGGAGAAGGTAATGTCTTTGTGATAGATTATAGCTTTCTAATTGATGGTGATATTAATATTTAAATATATCTTGTCATTATTTATTAAATAGTTTAACTAAATATGGCAGCACATTCATAGGCCTATGGCTCCACAATTCATTATCAACATTGTCAATAACTGGTTTTACAGTAAGCATCTCCCTCTCTTCATTATAGAAAATTATGAAACCATTAAGATTGCAGCTCACATCACAATTTAGTAAGCTAGACTGGAAACATCTAAAATGCATGTGTAGCTTTTTCTAGGTGTAAAGTAACATTATCAGATGGTTAAACTGTTATTTTTTATGGAAAATCAATGAATACAGTTTATACATAAACTGTATTTTATGAGTCTGCATACTGAGCAAATTAATTTTCTTCTATCATCAGGTACTGTAAATGAAACAACATAGACATATACAAAGCTATTTTTAATCTCAAATGTCGTTTTTTAATGTTTCTATTAATTAGACATATTCAAGTTTTTAGTTTATATTAAATTATCTTTATGTTCATTTTTTTCATGCTGCTTCACTTTGTTGGTCTTTCTGGTCTCCTTTTTAAACTTAGGCTGGTCACATACTTTACAATCTGAACATACAATCTCCTTTAAATGAACTAACAAGTGTGTAGTGTAAGTTCTTAGCTGACTGGGCCTGATTTAAACGAACTGCTTAGCTTGGCCTTTGCACTACTTAATTGATGATACATCTAATAATGGATACATACATGGCAAATGCTTAAATACTTTCAACTTTTTTTAACCAGGTTTTAATAACAAAAACAACTAAACAAATCAAGTTGTCATTCCAACAATAATTGAATTAATTTTATGAGTTCAACAGAAATCATTGGCAATCATTTATTTATTACAAATAAATAGTGCCAAAATATATACCCTGTTTCCCCGAAAATAAGACCTAGCGTGATTGTCGGTGATGGCTGCAATATAAGCCCTACCCCCCAAATAAGCCCTACCCTGTTTCCCCGAAAATAAGCCCTACCCTGAAAATAAGACCTACAAGGACTTTAACTAGGGCTTATTTGGGGGGTAGAGCTTATATTGCAGCCATCACCGACAATCATGCTAGATCTTATTTTCGGGGAAACAGGGTAGGCTTTATATATATAATGTACATGCATATCAGTATCTGCCCTCAAGGAGCTTACCATCTAAGGTCCCTAACCCACATTCATACATACATATAATAGAGCCAATTTAGACAGGAGCCAGTTAACCTACCAGCATGTCTTTGGAGTGTGGGGGAAAACCAGAGAACCTGGAGGAAACCCACGCAAGCACAGGGCTTTAATGAAGGTCTAAACCATAACAGAAAATTAACCACTTCTCGCCCATGCTATACAGCATTCAATATATGGCCTTGTGGCCATTCTCTAGTTCTGGGAAGGCATTCCTAGACATCCTCCCATGTGCGTGTTTCCCACGCCCCCCTTGAACTCACATCAAGAACTCTCTGTTACTGCTATGTGCCTTGGACACAGATCATCACAGATCGGGGTACAGGGCTAAACACAGCGACCCTTTAGCATGTGATCGCCATGTCACAGATGTACACACAGCAGGTTTTTGCCTGTTAACAGCTCCCATTCCCTCGCACAAAGACTGTATGTAAGGGAAGGAGGATCCGTGAGGAGAGCAGTAAGTACAGTTTTTTATAGTTGTACACAGTGCCCTGATTATCAGTGCAGCCCCCTCAGTGCCCATCAGTGCAGCTTATCAGTGCCCATCAGTGCAGCTTATCAGTGCCCATCAGTGCAGCTTATCAGTGCCCATCAGTGCAGCTTATCAGTGCTGCTTCATCAATGAAGCCTCATCAGTACCGCCTCATCAGTGGCCATCAGTACCACCTCATCAGTGGCCATCAGTACCTATCAGTACAGCTTATCAGTGCTGCCTCATCAGTGGTTATCAGTACCCATGAGTACAGCTTATCAGTGCAGCCTAATCAGCACACATCGGTGAAGACTCATAATTGCACATCGGTGCAGCCTCATCAGTGATCATCAGTGCACATTAGTGCAGCCTTATCAGTGCACATTAGTGCAGCCTCATCAGTGCACATCAGTGCAGCCTCATCAGTGCTCATCAGTGCAGCCTCATCAGTGCTTATCAGTTGACCCTCATCAGCACAGATCAGTGAAGAAGAAATATACTTATTTGCAAAATTTTATAAACAAGACTAAGAAAAATATTTTCCTTTTTAAAAAATTTTTGGTCTTTTTTCATGTATTTAGCAAAAATAAAAAAACCTAGTGGTGATTAAATTCCACCATGAGAAAGCTCTATCTGTCTCGAAAAATGATAAAAAACTTCAAATGGGTACAGTGTTGCATGACTGAATAATTATTATTCAAAGCATGAAAGCGCTGAAATCTGAAAATTGGCTTGGGCAGGAAGGGGATAAGGGGTTCCAGTATTGAAGTGGTTAAAGTGTTAACCCATTTATATATGACTATGCCAGCCCCTCTATTAGAGGCTGGCATAGCACACTATGTAAGTAGTTTTCAAAAACGAGCATTCTAAATACCGAATTTGAGATGTCTTTAGGCCGGTCACATGACTCGCGGCCTCTCTACAGCTCTGATTGATGCCTTCTGCGGGAGGAGCCATGAACCCCCTCTGACGTTAGCCGGGGAGATCCCATGGCCGTTCATCTCCTCCGCAGAATCTCTGTCTCATAGCTGTAAAGCGGCCGCAAGTCATGTGACCGGCCTGAAGACAGCTCAAATTCGATATCTAGAACGCTCGTTTTTGACAAATACTTACATAGTGTTCTATGCCAGCCTCTAATAGAGGGGCTGGCAGTGACAATTGTACCTTTTTTTCCCAAGAATAGCGGTGGGGGGGCGAAGGGGCAGAGAAAGACACAGAGAGGGGGATGACAGGCAGGAAGGAGAGGTGAGAGCAGAGGGGACAGCAGCGTATGATGCAGGGACGTACTCCGACCACGGTGGTCAGGGCTGAGCAGCCCTGATTTTCGTGGTCAGTATAGAGAGTGGATGCAGGAAGTGCCAGGTTCAGGGAGTTTTTTCTTACAGTTTAGAGGGGGGCAGATTACACAGCACAAGTACTGTGCTGTGTAATCTGCTTCAAGGGACCAGGATCTGTATTTTTTTGGGGGGGTTAACAAACACTTTAAGTTTGCTAAAGATCTATGTATAAACAATTCCTATTTTTATATAATTTTAACCTTTTCTTTGTCTACATGCATTCCATCATCACACATCATTGCCCAAGGTGGCTTCCTTTTGGTGTCAACAGCACAACATGCGTGTGCGATGAGCATCTGTATGACTGCTTATAGCATCTACTGGATGTGCATTTGATAGGGTGACAAAACCAGACAGCAATAGGGAGACGTTTTCACCACATATCAGGAAGTATCTGAACAAGATCCACTATAACAGGATTACCAGATATTTCCTAATTAAAAGTGTAGCTGTAAAAGGCTGTAGATTTAAAAAGAAAAGACCTTTGAAATTAAATTAATGTGTAAGGCCTCCTGCAGATGGTTCATTTAGCCATTGTGCATGAGTCTCAAGCATTTAGCTGGAGGGCACAGGCGCATTGTCCAGCCCTGCCGCCAGCACTCTGTCAGACTCTATGGGAGTCAGACAGTTGCTGTGGCCGGAAGGGGTTGCGCAGGGCACTCAGTGGTATTTCTGTTTAAGGCAGTATACACCCAGGGACAAATGCAGACTGCTTGCATTTTGGGGATTTTTTCCCTGGACACATACTGCCATAAACATAGTGTACATACCGCTAGGTGCACCATCCAGCCAGAGCAGTTGTCAGATTATCTTTAACAGGCTGATGGCAACGGAGCTGGACGGTGCCCCTGTGCCCACTGTGCACAGCTAAACCCTGAAGCCAATGTGCATGAGACCTTATGAGTGTCTAGACATTGGGTTTATATCTAATATAATAATTTTTGCAACAAAGTTAAAAGTTGTTGAAATTTACTGAAAATGTCTGTGTATAGGCTTGTGTACGAAGGTATTTGTTCACATCAGAACTACTTTCTCCTCTTTCAATCAGTGGGAATGCAAAAACAGCTTGGATATAGCTTTAAAGGCTAGTTCACACCAGAATGCAGAGCGGAAAAGTGCATTCATTTCATGCGCCACATTCAAAAAGCACTGCCTTTGCGATCTGCTGTGTGTGGCAATACATTGTTAACCGCTTCCTGTCCGCCGCACGTCAAATGACAGTTGGGCGGCGCGGCTCTCGTTCTGGGTGGATGTCATATGACAGCTTCCCAGAACGACCGCTCTCATGCGCCCGTGAAGGCAACGCTGTATCCTGGCCTAGGCCAACAAAGCCCAGGCCTAGGGCAGCACTTTGCGGGGGGCAGCAGGGAAAGAGTCCCCGCCAGCTTGCGCTACAATGTTAGTGTAACGCCAGTCTTATGGGGCGGACTGGGCTGAGAGGCAAATTAGCCTAGCACACCCATAAAGCGGACGCACTGCTTCCGGTATACGGCGGCCGGCATTCCGCAACTGTGGGGGGGGGGCACCGCTTCTAATTTCGACTGTCCTATCATCCTGGACCACAAACCTTCCTTACTGTGCTATATGTTTTGTGCTGCACCATTGGCATGGTTATACCTTCTTAGTCCTCACCATAAAATTTTCAGAAATTGTGCTTAAGGTAGAACTATAGGCAACACTTTCTTTTTTCATTTTGGATAAAATAAGGGAGGGTTAAAGTCCCTGTTAGTTTATTTTTTACCATCCCTGTCCTATTGCAGAGATTTCCTTTCACTTCCCGCCCCATAGCCAATCAGGAAGTGAGAGGAAATCTATGCAAATTAAGGGAATCCCCCCCCAGGCCCACAGAACTAGGGTCCCCACTGGAAAATTTCAGGACGGGTCTTAAACAGCAACGGGTGTGGCCTTGACAGGAAGGGGTGGGTCATAATTAAATTAGGGGGTGTACAAGTTTAATCAGGCCTAGGGCAGCACAAAACCTAAATACACTACTGCGTGGAAGTGCGCATCGCGGCGATTGATGGTGCGGTTTGTCAGTCTAATGCCCCATACACACGGTCAGACTTTGTTCGGACATTCCAACAACAAAATCCTAGGATTTTTTCAGACGGATGTTGGCTCAAACTTGTCTTGCATGCACACGGTCACACAAAGTTGTCGGAAAATCTGATCGTTCTGAACGCGGTGACGTAAAACACGTACGTCGGGACTATAAACGGGGCAGTGGCCAATAGCTTTCATCTCTTTATTTATTCTGAGCATGCGTGGCACTTTGTCCGTTGGATTTGTGTACACACAATCAGAATTTCCAACAACGGATTTTGTTGTCGGAAAATTTTATAGCCTCCTCTCAAACTTTGTGTGAAAATCCGATGGAAAATGTGTGATGGAGCCTACACACGGTCGGAATTTCCGACAACTAGGTCCTATCACACATTTTCCATTGGAGAATCCGACCGTGTGTACGGGGCATAACACACCGCTACACTGATCTCAGTAAAGAGCCTCTGACAGGGGCTCTTTACCACGTGATCAGCCGTGTCCAATTACGGCTGATCACGATGTAAACAGGAAGAGCCGTTGATTGGTTTTTCCTCACTCGCGTCTGACAGACACGAGGAGAGCTGATCGGCTGCTCTCCTGACAGGGGAGTCTGTGCTGATTGTTTGTCAGCGCAGCCTAAGGTTACCACATCATCCCTTTAATCCAGGAAACATATTAATTAAACAGGTTCTGAGGCTGATTTAATGCAGATAAGGCACCAAGTGAGTTTAATTACCAACTTAATCAGTCACAGAACCTGTGTAATTAATCTGTGTCCTGGATTAAAGGGATGATGTGGCAACCCTCCTTGGATGCCCACCCAGGACCACCAGGATGCCGCCAGGACCACCAGGGATGCCACCACACTGGACCACCAGGTATGCTACCCTAGACCAACAGGGAAATACCAATCAGTGCCCAGGCAGCTGCCAATCAGTGCCCATCCCCAATGCCTGCCAGTGCCATCAGTAATGCCTACCAATGCCATCTATCAGTGCCGCATATCAGTGCCCATCAGTGCCACATATCAGTGCCCAGCAGTGCTGTCTATCAGTGTCCAGCAGTGCCCAGCAGTTCTGCCTATCAGTGCCACCCATAAGTACCCATCAGTGCAGCCTTTCAGTGGCCATCAGTGTGGCCTATCAGTGCCCAACAGTGTCCACCAGTGCCACCCATGAGTGTCCATCAGTGCTGCATATCAGTGCCACCCAAGAGTGTCCATCAGTGCTGCATATCAGTGCCACCCATCAGTGCCGCCTACTAGTGCCCATCAGTGCCGCCTATAAGTGCCCATCGTCAGTGCCCATCAGTGCCCATCAGTGCCACCTCATTGGTACCACCTCATCAGTGCCACCTTATCAGTGCCCGTCAGTGCCGCCTTATCAGTGCCCATCAGTGAAGGAGAAAACCTACTTATTTACAAAATTTTATAACAGAAACAAAAGAAAAACTTTTTTTTTTTTCAAAATTTTAGGTAATTTTTTATTTGTTTAGCAACAAATAAAAAACACAGAGGTGATCAAATACCATCAAAAGAAAGCTCTATTTGTGGGAACAAAATGATAAAAATTCTGTTTGGGTACAGTGTAGCATGACCGCGCAATTGTCTTTTAAACAGCGACAGCGCTGAAAGCTGAAAATTGGCTTGGGCAGGAAGAGGGTGTAAGTGCCCTGTATTGAGGTGGTTAATGGTACCCCAAACACAGTGTTGCATGGTTCCACGCTATTTGGTGCGGAGAAACACACAGGAACCGCACAGGAATGCAGGATATGTTCTTGTGTGATTCTGGTGTGAACCAGCCCTAAAGCAGGTCATCAGCAGGTCTGAAGAAACTCAGAATGATCTTAAAAGCAACTCAAACTAATCTCAAACACAAGCTGCATGTACCTGAAAACACACTGTATTTGCCATCTACTCAAGCCCCAAAGGAGGCTGCGTAGATATTGTACAATGAGATTCATACATTCATGCATATTGCATCTCACAGCAAAATAATAATAGAAGCATTGCAGTCTGTAGACTGTTTTTATGTTTAGTCCTGGCTTTTTCTTAGAGAATCGTATAAATAAATGAAATATTAAATGCCTGAAGCAATATAAAATAAGAAACAAAATCTAGATAAAATATACTGTATAATAACATAAGAAGTTTTTCTTTTTCGTTTCTGGATTATTACCATGAAGTTTGAATACACACTTTTTATCATATTCTACCTGCGACAAAAATAAGCATCTGGAGAAATTAAGAAAAAAAAAGAGACCGTGTATTGCAAGACATATTCTGTTCACATGCAAAAGACATGATGGCAAATAGTAGAAAGCAGTAGGCTGATCCCCTCTTGCTGGCCACCAGTGAAAATAGGAGCAGTTGTGTAAAGAGAGGCAGAGAAAGAGAGAGACAGCCAGAGGACACCTTGCCAGGGTCACGTTTGCAGCCACAGCCAACGGAGGAGAACCCCACCCACTGCCTAGGATACAGAACAGGGAAAAAGATGCCCACCCACAGATTGGGCAAAAACTACTGTATTCTGCCTAAAACAGTCTTGATCAAGTAGAGAAATGTATGAGACTACAAGTCTCAGGAGGACGGAGTGTTACAGGGATATGGAAAAGAAAAATGCCAGGGCTCAGGGCAGTCTCACGTGGGGAGTGGGAGGCGACTGACAGGGGTGTGCCACTGAGTTGGACATGCTACTGTTGCCAGAGTTTGCCACGATGTGGGAGTGAGATTGTATTGTCCCTCAGCACAGGAGACCACGGCCTTCACAAGGAGACCACAGCCACAAGAGAGATCTAGTGAACTGGAGTAGATGGGCATTGCTAGTTTTGTGAGAAATTCCTACTAGACAACTCAGAGTCGTCTCTGCCAGTTCTGGTCATTAGAGAGCAAGGCTTTATAACAGACTGCAAAGTGGTGATAGGCTGTTAAACTCAACCTGCCTACCCTCTTCTTAACCAGGGACATTCTTTGGGAAATTACACCCTTTACCCTGGGATAGAAATATACCTGAGCACTCTTATGTGGGACTCTGGGCCCCATAGTTTATTACCACTCTGGCCAGTGGGAGGGGTTTTTGCAAAAGTTCAGAACCTTCAACTTCTAGTATCACATTCAGTTAGGATTCAGGTATAGAAATACTTGGTCCTCTCATTGTCTTACAATCAGGGGACCAGCTCGAAGACCAGTTGCTACAGCAGTAGCGGAACTACTACCAGCCAGCTGGATAGGTACACAGGCAGTCACCCTGGTGAATGATGTGGGCTCACCTGAGGTAGGGAGTCTAAGTACTAACCGGTATTTCCCAGATCTCCTGATGGCGGAGATGGATTTTGCTGCATGTTAGTACTAGCCTGCGGTCCTCAGGGTCGCCCCACCAGTAGGTGAGCAAGCCAGAGTCCAGTAGCGGATAAGCAGGTAGAGATAGAACAGACGCATGTCAGTAAACAAGCTAAAGGTCGATAACGAGTAGTTGCAGGTTGGGACACATAGTCAAGGAACAAGCCAAGGGTCGATAATGAGTGGTAGCAAAATATAGACAGCAGCAGGGAAGACAGGAGTGAGATACTGGATGGAGAGAGCACAATAATCTGGCAAACAGGAAGTGCAGAGACATGGCTTAAATCATAAAGTTCATAGCTGGAGCAAAGAGTTCAGGGTTTACGACAGGATCATTCAAGGAATTGTCCTAGAAACTATCCATCATTCCAAGTAGCTCAGCAAGAAGAGAGATTGCTTGACACAGCAGATGTTCCGGGTTTAAATCCAGGCCCAGACACATTGTTTTGTTGTATTGAACAAATCTGTTTTACATTGTAACTGTTTATTGCTGTTGCTGTTTTTTTTTTCTTTTTTGTTATTGTTGCCTTGTTTGGTGTGTCGCTGAAACAAATCCTCCTCCTTTAGCTTTGGTGTTTCAGAGGGTGTCAAAACGTCACTTCCACCCATAGCTCTTAAAGGGACATTTTTTTTTTCAAATGATATTTAATTATTTTTTTTTATTGCATTTTAGTGTAAATATGAGATCTGAGGTCTTTTTGACCCCAGATCTCATATTTAAGAGGTCCTGTCATGCTATTTTTCTATTACAAGGAATGTTTACATTCCTTGTAATAGGAATAAAAGTGACAAAATTTTTTTAAAAAGAACAGTGTAAAAATTAAAACTTAAAGGTAAAATAAATAAGAAAAAAAAAATAAAATTTTTTAAACGCACCCTATCCCACCGACATGACATGAATACAAATCCTTTGGCAGGTAGAATAGCTGCCTAAGGGCTTACGTCATTGGGCCTTTGTTTGGTTTAGGCGGGTTTTACATCTCCATAAAAGGCGGGTTTTACATTTCCATACAAGTCTAAAAACTGGGTCAGAATAAGGTCAACATCAAGTCACATGCACATGTCAATAAATTCTGAATGATCTCAGAATCATGTCAAACTGCCCAATCCCATTCACACTATGAAGTGCAATACCAGGCATCATGCATACGCGTGTTTTTCTGGGAATTGTCTTGCTACATGCATAGGGCAGCCCATTCATTTCAATGGGCTGCCCTATGAGCAACAAAGTATCTCAAAGTAACATTGTCTGAATGATCTCAGAATTATCTCAAACTTAAGTCAGGCCCCATTTACACTATGAAGTGCAATGTCAGGCATCATGCATATGTGTGTTTTTTGGGCAGCGTTTGCTAAGTAAATAGGGGGGGCCCGTTTATTTCAATGGGCTGTCCTACGAGAAACAAGCATGGCAAAGTAGGTCATGAAGTTTTTTTGAGCTTAGAGTTTTACATATTTTTAAACCACATTTGTTTTGCATAATTTCACATTAAAAAAAAAAACCTGCACATACTTGCCATTTTTGTAATGCTGTTAATGAATGCCACCGCAAGCGCGATGCTTGTCTTTTTCTATAGTGTGAATGCAACCTCAATCTGAGGCCATCCATTAAATACATTCTGCTCAAAATATTTAATCTTTGTGTTCAGCTGTTTGCCTGGAGTTCAGCTTTAAATAAAATAAATCCATAAACAAATATACGGGTGTAGAAAAATGTTTCTTTGGATTCAATTTAGTGATAGCCTTGGTGAGCATGTACATAACACAAATCCCATGCCTCCCCTGGGCTTTCTGCTACCTTGCATAGTGTGTTTACTGCTATTGAGGGGGTACGGGGGTTACTAGAGGCTTTGTATTTCCTCCAGGATTTCCTCCGGAACTTGAAAGTTGAAAATAGTTCATTACATTTTAGATGTGGCAGAATTTGCATATGATTGGTGATCTGAAAATGAAAAATCCTGTTCTCCAGCATGTGATTGATCATCCTTGTCAGCATTTGATTGATCATCCAGTGTGTTTCACGAAGTATTAAATTGATAATAAGTCTGCACAGAACTGAAAAGTGAGAGCCCTTTTAGTGCTATAAAAGCGATTTCCGAAAAAAAAAGTAAAAATCATAGGAAGAACAGCATGAAGAAAATCAGCGTGAAAATGTAAATTGATGAAAGAGGAGCTTACTGGCTCGTGATCATTAGCATGTGTAAGCTTGTATTTTAGCTTGGCAGCCTGACCCGGCACCACCTGTAAAATGCTCCTACGGCGAAAGCCCTGTGCTTAAAATGCTAAATTATAAATGAAAAGCCTCTGAAAACAGAGGCAGGCAGCTCTGCACAATGAAAGATGCTTGAGATGTGGAATATCACTGTCTTTCCTTATAAATCCATAATTGCCCTGATACAACCACAGGTAAGGGCTGAGGACAAATAACAGCGGTTTCTAGACCTCGGGGTGAGGAAGAATTAACTACAATTGAAATGGACATAAAGTCAAGTTTTAAGTCTCTGATTCTGCAATAGTATACAGGAGTGACATTAATATTAACTGAGGGAAAAAAATCATCAAAAGTGGAAGAAAATAAGTCTAACGCCGTGTACACACAAGCGGAATGTCCGACAAAAAAAGTCATACGGAAGCTTTTCATTGTCTATTCCGTTCGTGTGTATGCCTCATCTGAGTTTTTTTTTTTTGAAAATTCTGATTGACCTAGAAATAGAATATGTTCTAAATATTTCCGACGGAACAAATTTGTATCGGGAAAACCGATCATCTGTATGCTGTTCCGACGGACTAAAAACTATGCATGTTCTGAAGCAAGTACGAGACGGAAGCTATTGGCTACTGGCTATTGAACTTCCTTTTTCTAGTTCCATCGTAAGTGTTGTACATCACCGCGTTCTGGACGGTCAGACTTTGATCAGACTTTGGGTTGACCGCTTGAATGGAATTCCGTCAGAATTCCGTCAGAGAAACCTTCAAAGTTTATTCCGACAGCAAAACCGGTCGTGTGTACGCGACATAACTAGTCTTAGAAATGTTCCCTCACCCTCCTACTACCTATCCTGCTTAACCTGTATAAAAAAGATGCATGTACTTACCTATTTTTGATCTGCTCTGGTCTAGTCATGAGATCCTGCAGCTCTGGATCCCCTGTGTCAGTGAGCAGCTGCTGCAGGGGAGAGGAGGGTGCGCCCAGCCTTTGGGTGATGTCACAATTCCCCAAATTCACAGCTGATGTCCAGTGCTCCCAGAGCCGGAACTGAAGGATCCAGACCAGAGTGGATTAAAAATAGGTAAGTATACACAGGGCTTCTTTTCAGGGGGAATGCGGGGGGAACGCATTTACGGCATCTCCAGAACAGAATGTATGTACTGGCAAAGGGGATCGGGGTGTGCTGGAGAGGCTATTGGTGCTGACTGCTGGGGATCTATTGTAGCAGGGGGTTGTAGTGTTGCTATGGGGGTGTCTATTGTTGCTGGAGGAATCTACTGATCTGGGGGGAAGTGGGTCTATTGTTGTTGGCGGGGGGGCACTGTTGGGGGGGTATATTGATGCTGGCTGCTGTGGGATCTATTGTTGATAGCAGGGGTTATTTGTTGCTAGGGGAACATATATTGTTGCTGGTGGGAACCTGTTGTTATTTGGGAGTTTATTTTGTTCTTGAAGGAGGGTCTGCTGTTGCAGGGGGGGTCTATTATTGCTAGGGAGGATCTATTGTTGGGGGGATGTCTATTATTATTAGAAAATTCAATACAAATTACTTAACACCACAAAATGATATTTGGCTCTGTAGTCTCTATAAGGACCCTGTATATACAGATCTTTTTATACAGGTTAGGCAGGTAAGAGGAGGAGGGAAGGAACATGAAAGCGGTAGTAAACTCACAATGGAAAAAAAAATACCCCCCCCCCTTGCTGGTTAATGTCATATTGTGCTAGTATGCACAGCATACTAGCACATTATGGTCCCCATAACTTTTAAAAAGAGCCTTCTAGTGGCGTGTTCTCACTGCTGAAAGCACTCCCGTCTTCACCCAGTCTTAATTTTGGGTTTTTGGTCTTCAACCCTTTGAATGCCGAGCCTCAATGACATCACTCCCGTGCATGCACACAAGTCATCATCTCAGCATGGCCATCTGGATTCATGGCACACTCAGTGACATCATCGGCTTGAGCCAATGTAAATAACTCTTAAACGGTGCAAGTTTTGGAAATATGCATTGTACCTACAGGTAAGCTTTAACCTCCCTGGCGGTATGATTATTTCTGATTTTAGGTGCTGAAAGCGGTACAATTATTTTGCACAGAAATTTGGCGTTTTATATTGTAGGCCTGTAATTCTTAGGAATAGTTCACTTAAATCTGTCCAAACAAGAGTCTAGTAGACATCCCGGGTATGATAAAGTTTGAAAAACTAAATAAAAAATTATAATATAATAAATAACTATAAATAATTATAACAAATAATAATATAATAATAATAAAAATTATATAATAATGTAATCAAATCAAAAACACTGAAATTTGCTCAGTTGCAGAATTTTAGCTTTTGTTACTTTTAGTGTTTGATGACGGATCTCCCCACAAATCACTATCGCTCAATTCTGCGAGTGATTCTAATTTATTATCACTTTTTTCTAGCTGGTCTAAAACCACTTTTGATGTAAAGAGACAGTTTTGGTTGCTATGGGCAATCTCCAGTTTCCTGGCAGAAAGAACAGTTTTATATATATAAAACTGCATGCAGGACACTGGGCAAACCACTAGGGACAAAGGGGATGTGTAGTTATTTGATACAGTACTGTAATCTGTAAGATTACAGTATGCTGTATCTATACTCTGTGTTTTACTTTTGAATTTACCGCCGAACTCCGTCCCCGTGCGTCGCACCGCTCTCAGGGAACGGAGCTCGGCACTGTGAATCGAGCGAGACACAGCGGCTCGCCGATCACAGCGGGGAGACATCGCAGGATCCAGGGGACAAGGTAAGCATACTCTTCCTGGATCCTGCGATGCAAGCCCGAGTCTGGCTCGGGGATACCGCTTTTGGTATATAAAAATCCAACCCGAGCCAGACTCGGGAATACCGCCAGGGCGGTTAATATAAACTTACCAGTAGGTACAACTTAAAGTGGTGTTCCGGCCGAAATTATACTTTTAAATAAAAATACCCCTATAATACACAAGCTTAATGTATTCTAGTAAAGTTAGTCTGTAAACGAAGGTCTGTTTTGTTAGTTTATAGCAGTAGTTTGTTATTTTATAAACTTACAGCAGGCTGTGGCCATCTTAAGTGTGGGTATCTGAAGCCAGACTGTATTTCTTCCTGGATCTCATTCTTGCAGATCTCGCACATGCTCAGTGCACCACAAGCAGTGTAATAGGTTTCAGGTCAGGTTTCCATAGCAACAACAGTTTTAGAGGAAGTTGCCGCCCCACATGCTCAGTGCAGCACAAGCAGTGTAATAGGTTTCAGGTCGGGTTTCCATAGCAACGGCAGTTTCAGAGGAAGTTGCCGTCCCTTCCCAGAAGGCATTGCAAACAGGAAATGATGCGATGGGCCGCGGCCAGGGAGGAGGAAGTGAAAAATGAATACAGCAGATATACAGTAGGTGCTGAGAAAAAAAATAAAAAAATATCCAATTTGTTTACAGTGGACAGTTTAGTGAGGGATGCTGAAGAGTTGTAAAAGTGGGTGGAACTCCACTTTAAAAACCTGAGTTTACTACCGCTTTAAGAATAGTTAGACTTAGGCTTTTCTTTCACTTTTAAAGTGGTACTAAACTCTCTCAATCAACATTAGCTATTTTTAATAATTATGCTGTCAGCTTTAGTTAATAGATAGGAAGGCATAAACTATTTTTTTTTTTACATTTCTTCAGTTGCTTCCTGGTTTCTGTCCTAGGCCTAAATGATATCATGCATCTCAGGAGTCTTCATGAGCATTTTTTTTCTCTTTCATCTGGATGAGTGGATGAGGGGCTTTCTCAGCTAAGCACACCCTCCTGTCTGCATGCCAGAGCTAAGGGCAGATGGAATCCCGAAAGTAAATCCTACATGAATCATCTGCCCTTACTCAAGATGACCATGGCTAGAAATGCGAGGTGGTGTTTTTCAAAATGATTTATCAGCAAAATAAAGCAAGGAGAGATGGGTGGATAGGTGAGTTTACTTTGAAAATGAAAAATTATTTAAATAGAGTTTTCAGGTTGTGGTGCTCAGATGCAGTTTCGTTCTGTTTTAACACAGCTGGATTTATTTAATGGGAAAATATGCAAAGTACAGTAAACCATGGTATCTGAACATCCTGTCAGTGGGTCAGATGTATAAAGTATAAGTATGTAGTAAAGTATAAAGATTTTACAAGTAATTCTTTTTTCTACAAAGAGCTCACTTAAAGTTGTATTAAACCTCAAAACAAAATGTAATAATTTGCAGCTTACCAGCTTACCAATCATTAAAGGGTATATATATATATATATATATATATATATATATATATATATATATATATATAAATATATATGTATATATATAAAACGACAGTGTCAGTATAGTAATTGACAGTGTCAGCAGGGCAGACATTGGTGTCAGTAAGGCAGTGGACAGTGTCAGTAGTTTTAATTATTTTATTTTTTATTATTTTTACTATTATTTCTTTCTGGGCCACACAGGGTGATTAGGGTGTGCCCAGGCACACCTGACACACCCTGCACACACGCCTACTGTATGCCTTCTCCCGATGTAAAGGGTAGTGCTGCTCACTGCATAGCCATTACACGCCTGATGCCCACGATCGGACTTTATGGCAGACTTTGTCCGGCGGACTTTTCGACGGACTTTACGACCGACTTTCCGAATGAACGGACTTGCCTACACACAATCAACCAAAGTCCGACGGATTCGTACGTGATGACGTACGACCGGACTAAAACAAGGAAGTTCATAGCCAGTAGCCAATAGCTGCCCTAGCGTCAGTTTTTGTCCGTCAGACTAGCATACAGATGAGCGGACTTTTCGACCGGACTCGAGTCCGTCGGACAGATTTGAAACATGTTTCAAATCTAAGTCCATCAAACTTTTGAGAAAACAAAGTCTGCTGCAGCCCACACACGATCGAAATCCAGTACGCCGGACCAAGTATGCTGTAAAGTCCAAACGTGTGTACGCGGCATGAAAGGAAAGACACTTATGCCCCGTACACACGGTCGGACTTTGTTCGGACATTCCGACAACAAAATCCTAGGATTTTTTCCGTCGGATGTTGGCTCAAACTTGTCTTGCATACACACGGTCACACAAAGTTGTCGGAAAATCCGATCGTTCTAAACGCGGTGATGTAAAACACGTACGTCGGGACTATAAACGGGGCAGTGGCCAATAGCTTCCACTGCCCCGTTTATAGTCCCGACGTATGTGTTTTACGTCACCGCGTTTAGAACGATCGGATTTTCCGACAACTTTGTGTGACCGTGTGTATGCAAGACAAGTTTGAGCCAACATCCGACGGAAAAAATCCTAGGATTTTGTTGTCGGAATGTCCGAACAAAGTCCGACCGTGTGTACGGGGCATAACACAACTTCATAACATTTATGAAATGTTAATTTCATTAGCTTAGGAGTCTGTCTACACTAAGCTGAACTCCGGGATAAACAAATATTGTCCTAATACATGAGATTTGTATTCTTACTTGGCTCTTGCTGTGTTTTGTGTATTTGTTCCAGATCTGTGCCTGAATCCAGTGGGAAACCTGGTCTCTTTGTAGGAGTTTCCTGTAATAAAGACTGGTCATTGCTGCTTTCTCCCCTTGTGCAGGGTGACTGGTCTTGTCTCCACCCCCTCCTGTAGTTCTCTACAGGCAGTCTGTAAGGGGAGGGGGCTGCTGGGTCACTCCCACAACTCTGCACTCTGAACAGGCTAAGTACAGCACATTAGTGATGTCACTGCTGCTTTTACAATTATACAGCTATACATTTTATAGACATAAAGTGGATTTAGATCCTTTGTGGTCATTGAGGGGTATATTTAGAAAAAGGTTTTTGTGCCAGGAGTTTAGCTTTAAAGGAGACAAGACTCAACATTAAGCTGCATGTGTTAAAGGAGACTGTATACATGTCATTTTCCCTGCATTCCTTTACTACAGCAAATAGTAGAGATGGAACACCACCCTATTCGGTTCATAGCAGAACTCTCCCGAACAGGGGAAAAGTTCTAACGCGAACGGTGAACCCCATTGAAGTCTATGGGAGCCGAACAGGAAAAAAAAGTGTCCATTTTGAAGGCTTATATGCAAGTAATTGGCTATAAAAGGGTATGAGGGTCCTGGTATTGCCCTCAGGAACATCAATGTATCAATGACATTTTTTTTTAAAACAATCATTTTTGAGGAGCAGTGATTTTAATGATGCTTAAAAGGCAACAATACAAATGAAAAAATCTTTTAAATATAGTGCCTGGGTGGTCCCCTTAGTCTGCCTGTAAAGTGGCGCATCAGTAACATGCATAGGACAAGCTGCAGCAAAAATTACATTTGTAAAGAAAAAAAAAACTAGTCAAATCACATTTAAATTGACTTGCGGTTGCAATCAGCTGTTAGCGTGGAATCCCACTGACAGCTGATGACTCATCGGTTGTTAAGGAAGCCCTGCTCCTTAACAACCAGCTTTCAGTGCCAGTTCAGACCAGTTCAATGCGATTCCAGTGTCGGTTTGCATAGAACTTGCAGGCAGTTCACACTGACCTATGCAAACCACTGCAGGTATCAATAGAAAGTTAATAACACCCCCAGATCTTTTCGCATATAGCAATGCGAACTGTCAAATATTGCAGGACGAAAAAAAGGGTCCTGAACCATTTTGGTGCGAATGCGATGCCAATTCAGCCATACAATATGTATGGCTGATTTTGCATCGCAAAGACATTGTATGTGATCTGCACAGCGAATCACATGCGATGTCCAAGGACGCACCAGTGTGAACCCAGGTTTACTGCGCCCTGATTGGGCAAAACTTTGCCTAATCATGGCGCAGAATGCGCCGTGCAGCACGCAGTGCATTGCAGAGTGTTCGGTGGGGCGAACACCTGCCGAACACACTGCAAATTTGGGTGTTCCCTGAATGGGGGAAACAACCAATGTTCAAGCTCAGGCCGAACCGTTTGTCCAACACTAATAATTTGTTTCCTGCTAAGCCCCACTTCCTAATATAGCTATATCATTGCATTTGCAGACCACTGCCTTATTATGATCGATTAAAGCAGGCTGAAAAACAGACATTCTTTTTGCCTTTTGGCATTCTATCTGTAAACAGTTCAAGCACTGTCAGCATAAGCCATGATATAGCTGTGAGCGACAAATAGTAGGATCTGACACTCCAGGAAGTGTCAGATTTTTATTCAGGCTGCAGGGCTTATGACTAAAAAAGAAGGCTACAGGTAGAAAAGTTAGCACACAAGTATTCAGTCAGATGTGTTAGTAAAAGAATGAAAAAAAAAAGAGCCCACTGGTAACAGGGTCTCTTTATGAAGTTGTGAGTAAAATCAGTGAGCTAAACAGTTTACTATGCAAGACTAAACTTCCCAGAATTCACACTAAGCCCTCCAGGAGCTTCTCCGGAATCCGGAATAGACATTATTTATCAATGTCTCCCAAATAGGCACCATTCCGATTCATACTTACACTGGAAGAAAATGTTTCAGTCTTAATGGCGGCTGTGGGGCAATAAACACAGCTCTTATTTGACTTGTTAAATGCCTCTAGCTGCAGTTTTGGAATCATCATCTCTGATGTTTATTATATATTAAAAGTGTTGTCATTTTTGTATATAATCCTTTTTAGGGTACCCTGTTTTTTAAACTAGAACAGAATCCAGCTATCCATTGTAGAAATAAGTCTTGTTAGTAAAATGCCAGAAAGTGCTTGTGATGTGTTCCTTCAATAAGGCTTTTAATTCATTTTGTCAATGTGTTGTGATCTATAATCACTCAAACTAACAATGCTTTATAGTTATCCTCACATGGCTTGATCTAGGCAAATTAGAAATAAAATAACGCTTTAGAACAGAAATACATTGAGTCAGATATATGTGTGGCTGGCATGCCACTCAATGCTACATAGCTACAATGCAGTCATTAAAGTGGTTCTAAGGCCAAAATGTTTTTTTACCCTAATGTATTACCTGCATTTAGTTAAAAAAAACTTCTAGTTGTTTGCCCCATCCCCTCCCAAAATACATACCTGAGTCCTGTAGCGATACGATGCTGTGTCCGTCTACAGCCGCACTGGTTCTCTCACTCCCCTCTCACAGGTTCAGAAACAGCATTGGTTCCTGCTGCCCTCAGTCAAATGCCATGAGGAGGGTGCAGGGGGTAGGGGCTGAACCACACTGTGTGGGTTTATAGACACACATAGCCCAGCTCAGTAGTAAGCCTGCAGGTGAGCCACCATAGGAAGCGACTTCCGATGGGGACACACAGAAGAGGAGGAGCCAAGAGCACCGGCGTGGGACTTCAGAAGAGGGGTCACTTTGTGCAATACAATTGCAAAGAGCAGATAAGAATAACATGTTTGTTAATCAAGAAAAAATATTATTATATAGCCTTTACAACAGCTTTAATGAAATGATCAAATGTGCCAAGAATGAGGTATTAATCCACAGGCATAGTTTTATCATCCTAGTCCAGTGGTCTTCAAACTGTTGCCTGAGTAGTCTTTACCTGGCCTGGCCCGGCCCTTGGGGCACTACTCTTCTGGCTCATACCGGGCATTATTCCTCCCACTGACACCAACAATGGGGCACTATTCCTCCCACTGACACCAATGATGGGGCACTATTCCCTCCCCTGATACCAACAATGGGGCATTATTCCCCCCACTGACACCAACAATGGGGCACTATTCCTCCCATTGACACTATTTTTATCCCCTGACACCAATGATGGGGATATCCCTTCCACTAATACCAATGATGGGGCATTGTTCACTCCCATTGAAATCTGGGCATTTTCTACTCACACTAACCACAGTACAGCCCCCAAAATTTGAGGCACGATAAACTGGCCTAGCTCTTAGTGTTTAAAAGAATTATGACCAGTGTCGGTCTGTCCATAGGGGGCCATAGGGGGCACCCTCCCTGCAGTCACACGGGATTGCAGATGAGGCACTTTACTTGCAGGCTTTTGAGTTGACTTGTTGCGCAGTCCATTGCGCCGGACAACTTCCACCCGCCCGTAGTATCACGTAACTGGGAGGTGCTTTGTTCTCGGAGGTGCTTTGTTCTCCGCGTTAAGACGTCACGTCCGATTTCCCTGTGCCAGTGGTAAACCGGAAGTGACATCAGAAGCCCAGTGGAACGCACGGCCCGAGCGGATCTGGTAAGTAAGGCTCTAATACGCTGCAAAATAGGGGAACCATGAGCGCCATGCTAGGAAAGCGAATGACTATGCACTTTTCTAACACTGAACCGCCTCTCCGCCAGTCACGTGCTTGGGTCTGTTACCTGTCACCTGATTGGCTGAAACAACAGGTGCCGCTATTGGACGCCTATCAGGAGGACAGGACGGGAGATAAGGCAGTAGACGCATGAAGAACCCCGCTCGTCACTGTCACCCACTGCCCCACAGACACAGAGTAAGTGCCGGGCAGATGGCGAGCGGGCGGGGGGCACAATGGCAGCATTTAATGGGCAAACTGGCAGCATTTGATGGGCACAATGGCAGCGTTTGATGGGCAGACTGGCAGCATATGATGGGCAGTTGGGCAAACTGGCAGCATTTGATGGGCACACTGGCAGCATATGATGGGCACACTGGCAGCATTTGATGGGCACACTGGCAGCTTCTGATGGGCACAGTGGCAGTGTTTGGCACAGTAATTGTGTTTGATGGCACAGTGGCTGCATTTGATGGCACAGTGGCAGCGTTTGATGGGCACAGTGGCACCGTTTGGGACAGTGGCTGCGTTTGATGGGCACAGAGGCTGTGTTTGAGGGCACAGTGGCAGCGTTTGATGGTACAGTGGCTGCATTTGATGGCACAGTGGCAGCATTTGATGGGCACAGTGGCAGCGTTTGGCACAGTGGCTGCATTTGATGGGCACAGTGGCTGCGTTTGATGGCACAGTGGCTGCGTTTGATGGCACAGTGGGTGCAATTGATGGGTTTTTTTTCCACATTTTTTTCATTTTGTTTGCGCCCCTCCAAAAATTTTGAGCACTAGCCGCTACTGATTATGACATTACTTATGAGTCACTCATGAATCTGCAACATCATTGCAAGCTCTCATGATGAATATCTGCCTAGGATAACTACTGTTACACCCCATTACAAAAGAAGTGCACTTTGATACCACCATGAAATATAAGAGACCAGGCCCCAAAACTACTAGAGCAGGCACATGAAACTTCAAGAACAGGCCACAAGGGCAGTTGCACCTTCACCTGTGGGCTTCAGTTTAACAAATATTCTTTTGGTACAGCTATGCAGTTACGGTATTCGATATTAAACAGTGGATTTTGTTAGTGAGCAAAAAATACTGCAGCTTCCACTTATTCTGTAAATATCTATATTTTTATTTTTACAGAATCCCTGTTGGAATAAAAAGTGTTGAAAGCTATCCCAAGAGAGAGGCTTTGTGAGCTCCAGAGCAGTGCAATCTCCTAAGGCTTCTCACTACCTTCTTTAGTTTAACTTAACTGCACAGAGGTAAATTTAGCTCAAGTCCCCTGACCAGTTTATAACAGGGCAGTGAAATCTTTTAAGGCTACCCAAATTCTTCAGCTAAACTTTACTGCCCCGCACCTTCTTCAGCTCAAATTTACTGCAGCCACCCCCCACCTTCACTGTCCATATGCTGCCCACCACTTTTGCACTGTTGCCTATGACCAAAAAAGATTAGGGTCATAAAAAAGTCAGCTACATCTTAAAGGCTAACTAAGTCAAAGAATGAAAATTGTATATATTGCATTTTATCAGTCTTTAGATGTGATGGCTGCATTCATTTAAAATTTTCAGGCTAACAAATTTTACAGCAAATACAGCAAATGCCTGTTGATCTTGCCAGAAAAGCAGCATCCTTGTTACTTCTTTTGAATTAAACACCAAAGCATAAAGCAATGTTATCCGATCGTTTAAATTCCGGTCATGTGTACACAAATCCCATGCACAAAGTACCACGCATGCTCAGAATAAATTAAGAGACGAAAGCTATTGGCTACTGCCCCATTTATAGTCCTGACGTACGTGTTTTACATCACCGCGTTCAGAACGATCAATTTTCCGACAACTTTGTGCGACCGTGTGTATGCAAGACCAGTTTGGCCCAAAATCCGTCGAAAAAATTCCGATGGATTTTGTTGTCGGAATGTCAGCTCAATGTCTGATCATGTGTACAGGGCATAACAGTTTGCGTTAAAAACAGGGGTTAGTTTGCACACATTTACAAATACATGCGTGAGCTGCAGAGGCAACAACAAGGCACCCCAGTATTATCTGCAGTCCTAACTCTATGCATTTTTGAGAGTCCCCAAGGTAGAAGCACATGCATTATAATGGATAGGCAGAGGGAAAATTTATAGGATAGTTATGAGATGATATTTAAAGTCCAGCCTGAGTGGCAACCATGGCTGCCAACATAATGTGAGGAAGTGAGCGTAGCAACCCGGGGATAGTGGGCTGCAGAGAAGGTGCCCGCAGGCTACAATCAGGGCTGGTGCTACCACTAGGCAAACTACGCAGCCGCCTAGGGCACACTGCTGCCTAGGCACCCAACCACAGGTGTTCCTACTCTCTTCTCTCTGCAGCAAGCAACTAGGTCTCAGCATCAGTAGGCAGCCGCCCATCCGTTCGCACATAGTGTCAGAGGCACAGCAGCGGCGGAGGACTGTGTCTGTGTCCTGACTCCCGAATGAATGGAAGCAAGCAAACATTCATTGATGGGCGCTGGTAGGCTGCATTGATGGGTGCTGATGGGGCTGCATTTGATGGGCACTGGTGAGGCTGCATTTGATGGGCGCTGGAGAGGCTGCATTTAATGGGTGCTGGAGAGGCTGCATTGATGAGCGCTGGTGAGGCTACATTTGATGGGCACTGGTGAGGCAGCATTTGATGGGCACTGGTGAGGCAGCATTTGATGGGCGCTTCATTAAAAAGTAGGGTATACATGGGCAGGGCAAAGGGGGTGGAGTCAGGGGTGGAGCCAAGGGGGAAGCGGAAAAATTAGGTTTCGCCTAAGGTGTCAAAAATCCTTGCACCAGCCCTGGCTACAATTGTGACATCCTGCACTAGAGTATCTACATTAACAATGCTAAAATGTAAACAATACTGATTGTGGGGTTGATTTACTAAAACTGAAGAATGGTACATCTGGTGCAGCTGTGCATAGCAGCCAATCAGCTTGTAACTTCAGCTTGTTTAATTAAGCTTTGACGTAAATACATGGAAGCTGATTTCTATGCAGATCTGCACCAGATTTTGCACTCTTTAGTTTTAGTAAACCAACACCTGTGTGACATTTCCTACATTAATTGGTCTGTGTATTAAAATTTCGCTGAACAAACGTGATCCCCACAGCTCCAATAAAACTTGGCCTATTCTGTGTAATATGTAATTGTCACCTATGATTGTAAGCACCATCTGGTGGTCATAATGCAGTATTTGTTTTTAAATACCACAGTCAGGGAAAAACATCTTATTTCCACTGGATGGCACTTACACGATACAAGATAATTGCATTACACAGAATACAACACACTTTGTTGGTGTTGTGCGTGTATGTGTCACATTTATACATATGCTGTGAACTCCTACTATTAAACATTGTCAGAGAAGAATCACACACCACTCTCTGGTGACGTCAAGGGACACTAATTGCAAGATTCTTTTTTTTCTCATCTGAAACGAGCATTGGGCAGCAAGGATTCAAGCATATAAGGATATATATATATATATATATATATATATATATATATATATATATATATATATATATATATATATATATATATATATATATATATATATATAATGCAATATATGCAATATATATATATATATATATATATATATATATAAATAATGCAATAGACTTGCTTCATGAAAAGAGGTCAATACCATCTGGTGAGTTTGTTTAACCACAGTGGGAGAAGGATGGTTAAAGATGAAGCACTTACCTGGAGCTGTGTGATGTTTGAAACATGAGAGTACATGGATCACATTTAAGAGTTTTTTGGAAAATAGTCAGGTGGATGAACTGTGGATTAGGCCCCATTCACACCTGAGCCACGCTACTGCATTGCGTCTGTCACATTTTCTTTCACATTTTCTTCCTCCGACCCAAAAACAAGCCAAAGAAGCTCATGTACCAAATTTTAGCACTGAGCCAGGTACATTTTTAACCTGCGTTTTGCAGTTACTTTCATGCATTTAGTGGAATATTTGTTTTATTTATCTATACAATATAAATTGTCTATTGATTTATTTATTTTGCTGTCACTCGTGAATAAGTGCTGCACAAATTTTATATTATGTTAGTTGCAAGAAATCTCTACAAAAATTCTTTCCTCTGCCCCAATCAACAAAGCCAATTATTAATACGAGGGTTCTTCAAAAAATGTCCACACTTTTTTTAACTTTATTAAATATAAAAAAGTGGGGACACTTTTTGAAGACCCCTCGTAGAATGCTTGATGATACCATAAATAAAAAAAACAGACTATTGCAGCATCCGGCTGTAAGACAGCAACACTTTTACTTTACTTTAGGATAATGTGCCCCCTCCCAAAATAAAAACTCAACTATGTTACTGTCATTTATTTTTGAAAACAATGGATTTATCATATTAAGTAGTACAACACCCACATCATGATAAATTATTACAAGAAAGCTACAGATTGCAGAATTTCTGCAGAGTACGTCTGGAAGTCAGCTGATCCTGTACAACCCCAGGCAGGGAAATACCTGTCATCCCGCTGCAGAATTTAAAACCCAATTTTATGGTTAGATTTACCTACAAGTAAATGTTCCAAGTATTTCATGTATATTCAGCTCAATAATTCCCAGCTTTTGATGGCTTTGCTTGCTGTTTAAATGCCGCATGACTTACTCTGACTCCATCCCGCTGTGTGTGTATGTGAAGACCGGCAGAGCTGCCTGTGGAATATTGTGAGAAAGCTAAAAGGGAGTGCAACAGCTCGCTGTTATGTAACTAAGTGTTCTCTCCAGCTGACTGACCTTCACATTCATGTACTTGTACAGTTCTGAACTGGATTGGTTCCTTTTCTACTAGTACTATTAATCTGAATCTACTTCTTGAAAGGGGATGTGCCACAAAGAAAAAGGTGAATGTTATGTTTGTGTGATCTTATTCACTACACTGCCCAGAATGAAAAATATAAAACGTACAAGTATAAAGGTAACCTTACCGTTACAGCCAACCGATGCTCAAAATGTACCTTGGCATTAAAGAAATCTGGCAGACAGCACACATTGCAGAAAGGAGTTACAATGTTACTTTATGTTGTAATGAAATAATCTTAAAACGTGACTGGGTCCTTACTATGAGGGAATTAGAGAAGTTCTGCCTTAGACCCTGAATAGCCCAAGGTGGACAATGGTCTAATCTGCTTGGACCACCCAAGGTGATAATTATCTTAGCAAGCTTTGTTCTCCCTCAAGAGGAAAGTCCAGTAGGAAACATGCATGCATTTCTATAACTTAAAGGGTAAGTTCAGCTTTACAGAAAAATCTGTAAGGTGAACATACACTGGACCCCCTCCCCATTGCACCCGGTCCCGCTGTACCTGAAGCCGGCAATCTCCCACACTGACACATCGTATCGCCACTTTACCAGTCCGGGAATCAGAAATCCTTCATGGCTTAATCTACTAAACGTACCTCATAGAGGTAAGGATCGGAGGCATTCTGATTGGTGCTGACCAATCAGAACCCGTGTAGCCCGTCCTGTCAACACTGGCTGGAGAAGGGGAGAGAAAGCCGCAGGGTTTTCAAATTCCCGGCCCGGTTAAGCTGCTATATGATGTGTCAGTGCGGGAGATCGCTGGCCTAAGGTACAGCAGGACCGGGTGCGATGGGGAGAGAGTCCAGTGTAAGTTCACCTTACAGATTTTCTGTAAAGGTGAACTTACACTTTAAAGTGGATGTTCAACCTAAGGCCCCTTTCACAGTTATACAACTTGTCCCACGATTTTGTACTGCAAAATCATATGAAAAGTCATTCTCCATGATTTTCAATGACTACCATTCATATTGGCACGACTTTAAGTCGTGCCGACTTCAAAGTAGTCCCTGTACTGCTTTGGTCCAACTTCCATACGATTTGTACTCCATAGACCTCAATGTTAAACCCTCAAGTAGCATGCAAATCGTACCTGAATAAAATAGACAAGATTTCAGCACTACTTTGGTCCAACTTCCATACATTTGTACTCCATAGACCTCAATGTTAAACCCTCAAGTAGCATGCAAATCGTACCTGAATAATATAGACACGATTTCAGCACTACTTTGTAAGCACAAGCTGAGAATGGTTAATGCCAAAGTTGTGGCAAAGTCATACAAAGTAGCACTGCTCCTAAATCGCAGCAAAATCGTGGCAAAATTGTGGTAAAATCGCAGCAAAATATCGGCCATGAAATTGCGGTAAAATCGTGCGACTTTGAAGTCGTATAAGTGTGAAAGGGGCCTAAAGCTAACTGTCTCTAAATCTACTCGCAGCCACATTCTAAGACTAATCTAGTCTCCAGCGGAGGATGCTGTGTGTCGGAGACAGCCGACAACGGCTGGAAAATGAGGTCCCCCATAGAGTTACTCTGGGGCGTCTGTTGTCGGCTGCTTCTTCTGCACACTCCCACACACAGTAGCCGCCACTGACAGCTAAGCGTAAGACTGGACCAGAGCAGCTTTAGAAAAGTTATGTATAGTGACTTATTCTTTACAGGGCTAGATAGGTTAGCCTAAAAATGGGCCAGCTTAACAAAGACCGGCTGAATTTCGATCCATCTGTGGTTGTTTCTGCTTGAGTTGATTAAATGATCAGTTTCTCTTCAAAAGGAATGTTGGAAAATTCTCCTTCGATCAGCGCTATAGCCAACTGGCTGCAGCACTGGTCAATTTTTCTTGACAGCGGAAAAGTCTGGCTATCACAATAGCACAGTGGGGAGGATTCCTCTATCCACCTCGAATGTGTAGATGGGCCAATCAGTTCATTTTTTATTTCATCAGTGCGCTGGCTGATTAAATTAAAAAAAAAAGCATATATGGCCAGTTTTATAGTAGGCATATATCCAACAATTTTTTATTTTGTTTTGGTGGAAAGGGAAAGAGTTAGGACCTCAGTCAGCTTTTTCTTTTTCCCCTTTTTTGCACTGGTAACTGGTGGCATCTGGGTAAGAAATGAGGGAGCAAACACAAACTGAAACATTTTAATAGCTTGGGGTAGTGTTAGGATTTCTATTGAGTTTTTTTTTATCATGCTGATTCAGTATTAATATTTATTTCACTTCCTGTCCTTGTAATGGGTACTCCTGGGACAGGAGAAGTTCAATTTTCCCAGTGGGAGTACAAGTGGCAAAAAGATTAAACCTTCCTTACTCAATGAAAAGAAACCATTTTTTGAGGTGGACTTCCATGTTAATCTAAAAAGTATAATTGTGTAGCAGGTATATTGAGGCTGCGAAAAAGAGGGGGTATTTCCATTCCTCCAATATGTATACCATACATGCAGAAGAAAAAAAATAGAAGCTGTTCACGGGCCACTACTTCAGAATGCTACAGTGGTGGGGGGGAAAGATAGACACGGCTGGGCTCTTACTTGACACCAAATAGTGGTAGCCATCGGGTTTGGAGGCCTAAATAATATGCACATTTAACACACTTCCAGAATCCAAACATGCTTTATAGTTTATATTTAAAGATCAGTTTTTCTCCAGAAAACTTTTTGATTAGACCAGACTTCTTCTTTAAAGAGGACTAGTCATCAATTGACATTTGTAAAAATCAGAATCTCTATTTTAGATGTGTTATATTAGTACCTAACTTCTCAGGGATTACTTGGTTGGTTTTTAGTGATTTACTCTGTCCCTGTTAGGCTGTATAGTCTATAGTGTATAGTGTATGTATAAAATATCATTCTGTTATGGCATACAGTATATAAAAACGAAAGGCTTTGTTAATTAACAGTTTAGCCTCTTCCAGCAGATTGGAGAATGTGGGGGTTATTTACGAAAGTAAAATTCACTTTGCACTACAAGTGCATACTACAAGTGCAAAGTGCACTTGAAATTGCACTGAACGTGTACTTGGAAGTGCAGTCGCTGTAAATCTGAGGGGTAGATCTGAAATGAGGGGAAGCTGTGCTGATTTTATTATCCAATCATGTGCAAGCTAAAATTCTGTTTTTTTATTTTCCTTGCATGTCCCCCTCAGATCTACAGTGACTGCACTTCCATGTGCACTTTCAGTGCAATTTCAAGTGCACTTTGCACTTGTAGTTTGCACTTGTAGTGTAAAGTGGATTTGCCTTTAGTAAATAACCCCCTGCGTCTGTTATCAACCTATAGGCTGGTCACAGGTCATCCTTTTGAGACCCCCAAAAGCCTGAATTTTTTTCATTTTTGCTCTGAAAGGAAGAAGATACAGTACTTATAGCTTTCACTAAGTGGTCAAGCTGCACTGATAGATTTATTTTTGTTGCAAATACCTATTACTGACAGTCTCTATTTCACTGATATAGATGTTGAATGGCAACTAATTCGTTAGAATTTTGGTCTTGCAGCACTTGGAACTAAAGTTCAAGTCCCATCACTAATGTTCTTAGGTTGGATTTAGCATTTTATTTCAATTGTGCGTACCTCCCACAATTAAAGAACATGCCAAAAGATTCTTTGACTTTCCACCACATATATCCCACATGTGAGCCAGAAAAAATGTATTTTGGACCGCAGTCCATGGACTTCATGAGCACCAATTCTCTCTTAATAAAAAATACAACTTTTATTATTGTATATTAAAATCACAAAATCAGTTAAAACCTATACAGTAGCATATTGCACCACAATCGATTAGGATGGTAGCCCCTCTCAGAAATCACAATAATACTAACGAAGGCAACAATTATCGGTACTTTAGAGTGTCGATGATTGGGAATGACACCATCCATTTATATAAAGCTTGACATGTTTCACGTGATTCCGCTTCTTCAGGAGCAGATGGCACAAAGATAGAAATACTACAGAAAAGTGTGGGCTGGTAGGGAAAACCCAAATATTGATATATCACCAGAAGAAAGTACTGAACAAGCGTTTGGGTCCCATATACCATCAAAGGTCAGGTGAATGTATGCATGTAACTATAAATCCTGATTTCAGGCAGTATAAAATGTCCTTGTATAATGGAGTTAGTTTGCTTTGATTCAAAACACCGTCACAGATATGTAGATCTTGGGAACATGCATAGAAACCCAGCCATATGTATTAATGCCCCCACATACCCCCTCCAGATGCAGGACCATGTGACAAACACTGGTAGAACTTCTTATATAAACCTCCATTTGAGACATGGCCTCCCAACAATCCTCTGCAATTTACCTCATAAATTGACAACCACTGCTTTAAAGGGTAACTAAAGGTTCGGTTTAAAAAACAAACAAACAAACAAACATGTTATACTTACCTCCTCTTTGCAGCTGGTTTTGCACAGAGTGGCCCCGATCCTCCTCTTCTGGGGTCCCTCAGCAGCGCTCCTGGCTCCTCTTGTTCTCGAGTGCCCCATCGGATAAGCACTCTCTTTCGAGACACCCGTGCGGACACTCCTGTGCCCTGCTGCTGCATCTATTGACACAGACAGCAGGACTCGGCCCCGGGAGCCAATGGCTGCGCTGCTATCAATCTATTCAATCAGGACCAGAGACACTGGAGCTGGTGTGCTCGGTCCCACTGCTGGAAAGACCGGGTTCAGGTAAGTAAAAGGGGGCTCTGGGGTGCAGCTGCAGCACAGGAAGTTTCTCACCTTAATCCAAAGAACGCATTAAAGCGGGATTCCGTCCTAAAAAAAAAAAAATTGAAAGTCAGCAGCTACTAACACTGTAGCTGCTGACTTTAAATAAGTACTTACCTGTCCTGGGTGCCCGCGATGTCGGCCGCCCGAGGCTGACCCGTCCCTCGGCTCTCGGGTCCCGGCACCACCATCCTAAGTAAGGGAAACAGACAGTGGAGCCTTGCGGCTTCACTGCCAGTTTCCTACTGCGCACGTGCGAGCGGCGCGGCGCTCCGTTCTGTGAATGGCCCCGTGGTGTTCCCAGTTCCCAGAGGACAACAGGGCTGCTCACCGAGGAGCAGAACACACCACAGAAGAGGCAGATTAGCAAGACTGCCTAGCAACAAGGGTTTAGGTAAGTTTAAATTTTTTTTTTTTTCAAATGTTTTTTTTTATTTTTTTTTTAGGATTTTTGGTGATTTTTTTTTCAGAGTGGCCCTCCACTTTAAGGTGAAAAACCTCGGGGGTTTACAAATCCTTTAAGTGCCGGAAATTTTTTTTTATAATTTTTTTTTAGATTTTTTTTTTTTTTCCATAATGACTTCTATTTTACCTACCATCACTTCTCATATCAGAAAGATCTTTCATTGATCTAAAAGATAAAATGCCTTACAAAAGTATTCACCCTCCTTGGCATTTTTTGTGTTTTGCTGCACAACCTGGAATTAACATGGATTGTTTGAGGATTTGCATAATTTAATTTACAGGACATGCCCACAACTTTGAGGATTTTTTTTTTTTTTTTATTGTGAAGCAAACAACAAATAGGACAAAATAACAGAAAAAGTCAATGTGCATAATTCATCACCCTAAAGTCAATACTTTGTAGAGCCACCTTTTGTAGCTATCACAGCTCCAACTCGCTTTGGATAAGTCTCTATTAGGGATGAGCCGAACACCCCCCAGTTCGGTTCGCACAGAACCTGCGAACGGACCGAAAATTTACACAAACGTTAGAACCCCATTGACGTCTATGGGACTTGAACGTTCAAAATCAAAAGTGCTCATTTTAAAGGCTAATTTGCATGTTATTGTCCTAAAAAGGGTTTGGGGACCCAGGTCCTGCCCCAGGGGACATGTATCAATGCAAAAAAAACGTTTAAAAAACAGCCGTTTTTTCGGGAGCAGTGATTTTAATGATGCTTAAAGTAAAAAAAAAAAAAGTGAAATATTCCTTTAAATATCGTACCTGGGGGGTGTCTATAGTATGCCTGTGGCGCGTGTTTCCCGTGCTTAGAACAGTCCCTGCACAAAATGTCATTTTTAAAGGAAAAAAAGTCATTAAAAACTGCTTGCGGCTTGGCAAATGTCGGGTCCTGGCAATATGGATGAAAATCAGTGAGACAAATGGCATGGGTACCCCCCAGTCCATTACCAGGTCCTTTGAGTCTTGTATGGATATTAATGGGAACCCCGCACCCAAATTAAAAAAGAAAACAGCAGTATACAGGCTTTGTACTCTGGACAGCAGTATACAGGCAGTGCAAACAAGACAGGGACTGTAGGTTTGTTGTTAAGTAGAATCTGTTTGTAATTTGGAACGGGTACATTTTTAACGTGTTTAGCTCCAGCCAAAAAATCTTTTTTAAGCTTTTTGGAAAACATAGGGAAGGGTTATCACCCCTGTGACATTTGTTTTGCTGTATGTCCTCCTCTTCAGAAGATTTCACCTCACTTTTTGTCCCAATGACAAATGTTTTTTGAAAATTTGGGTTTTTTTGTGGAACAGGGATTGGAAAGCATCAGTGGAAAGGAGAAATGCTTTTCCCATATTAACACTTACAGGAGAGAATTTCCCTTCCTAGGGGAAGATTTCATCCCATTTCCTGTTGTCTCCTATCGTTTGCAAGTAGGAGTCGTTTGTAAGTTAGATGTTTGAAAGTAGGGGCCTGCCCTATATACTCAGCAGAAATTTGGGCCTTAGGTGTTGTTGTGGCCACAACACTGTAAGCCCTCACAGGGCCCTGCTGTTAAATATTAGATCAAGAATTGTAATTACATGCCCCTGTTGAACAGGGGCAAAAAAATTGGGCCTTTGGCGGTGGTGGTGCTGGTGCCACAACACTGTAAGTCCTCACTCGCTCTTGGTGGGCGCAGAAATGGGCCCTGCTGTGAAATATTAGATCAAGAATTGTAATTACATGCCCCTGTTGAACAGGGGCTGAAAAATTAGGCCTTAGGCACTGGTGCTGGTGCCACAACACTGCAACCCCTCACAGATACTCTAGTTGGAACGCAGGAACGAGCCCTGCTGCAAAGTATTGCATCAGAAATTGTAATTACATGCCCCTGTTAAACAGGGGCTGAAAAATTAGGCCTTAGGCACTGGTGCTGGTGCCACAACACTGCAACCCCTCACAGATACTCTAGTTGGAACGCAGGAACGAGCCCTGCTGCAAAGTATTGCATCAAAAATTGTAATTACATGCCCCTGTTCAACAGGGGCTGAAAAATTAGGCCTTAGGCACTGGTGCTGGTGCCACAACACTGCAACCCCTCACAGATACTCTAGTTGGAATGCAGAAACGAGCCCTGCTGCAAAGTATTGCATCAAAAATTGTAATTACATGCCCCTGTTCAACAGGGGCTGAAAAATTAGGCCTTAGGCACTGGTGCTGGTGCCACAACACTGCAACCCCTCACAGATACTCTAGTTGGAATGCAGGAACGAGCCCTGCTGCAAAGTATTGCATCAAAAATTGTAATTACATGCCCCTGTTAAACAGGGGCTGAAAAATTAGGCCTTAGGCACTGGTGGTGGCGCCCAGAACCAAAAATGTTCTTACAAGCTATCAGCGTGATCATTGAGGAGGAAGAGGATAATTACTCAGGATAGTCACTCAGCATCAGCATAGTCAGTCTTTGAAGGGATCTGAGATTTCAAAAAAAATTATTCGGTTACATCAGCATCAGGTGCTTGGTAGCTGGTGGTGATCCAAGACTGATTCATTTTTATGAAGGTCAGTCGATTGACCGAGTCGGTGGACAGACGCACCCTGTGATCGGTTACAAAGCCTCCAGCAGCACTGAATGTGCGTTCCGAAAGAACGCTGGATACAGGACAGGCCAGTAGCTCAATTGCATACTGTGCTAGCTCTGGCCAGTGATCCATCCTCAAGACCCAGTAACCCAGAGGATTTTCGGTGGGAAAGGTCAGATCTTGCCCCTAGGCATTCCTGCACCATGTAAAACAGATGCTGGCGATGGTTGCTGGAACCGATCATACCTTGGGGCTGCGGACCAAAAAATTGTCTGAACGCATCGGTCAGACGGCCACCTTCTCCACCACTCCTTCTTTGACTGACCGAAGCCTCAGCAACACGTTGTCCAGAAACAGGAGTTTGTAACCTCCCAGTCTCTGGGAACGCGTTGCACAGACCTTTCTGCAAGGCCTCCTGAAGATGTTTCATCCTCTGCTCCCTCTGCGATGGCAAGATAAGGTCCGCAACCTTACCCTTGTAACGTGGATCAAGGAGGGTTGCCAGCCAGTATTGGTCCTTCTCCTTGATACCACGAATACGAGGATCCTTACGCAGGCTTTGCAGGATCAGGGAGGCCATGCAGCGTAGGTTTGCTGAGGCATTCGGTCCGGAGTCCTCTGGGTCACTAAGGACGACATGGTCCGCAGCCACCTCCTCCCAGCCACGTACAAGTCCATGTGTTTCTTGGGACTGATCCCTTAAAGACTGCTGCTGATGCTGAGTGCCAGGCTCCACCTCCATACTGACACAATCTTCCTCCTCCTTCTCCTCCTCCTCCTCGTCCTCTTCCTGTGTGATTGGCAGGCACGCAGGAACACTGTCTGGATAAAGGGGGCCTTGAGAGCTAAGGAAGTCCTCCTCTTCCTGCCTCTGTTCTGCCTCAAGTGCCCTGTCCATTATTCCACGCAGCGTGTGCTCCAACAGGTGGACAAGGGGGACAGTGTCACTGATGCATGCACTGTCACTGCTCACCATCCTCGTGGCCTCTTCAAATGGTGACAGGACAGTGCATGCATCCCTGATCATGGCCCACTGGCATGGGGGAAAAAAACCAAGCTCCCCTGACCCTGTCCTGGTGCCATAGTCACACAGGTACTCATTGATGGCCCTCTGCTGCTTGTGCAGCCGCTGCAGCATGGCTAACGTTGAGTTCCACCTGGTGGGCATGTCACAGATTAGGTGGTTCTTGGGCAGGTTAAACTCCTTTTTGAGGTCCGCCAGCTGAGCACTGGCATTATATGACCGGCGGAAATGCACACTGACTTTCCTGGCCTGCCTCAGGACATCCTGTAAGCCTGGGTACTTGCCCAAGAACCGCTGCACCACCAAGTTAAGGACGTGAGCCAAACAGGGCACATGGGTCATTTGTCCCTGTCGGAGGGCAGAGAGGAGGTTGGTGCCATTGTCGCAAACCACCATTCCTGCCTTAAGTTGGCGTGGCGTCAACCACCTCTGAACCTGCCCCTGCAGAGCTGACAGAACCTCTGCCCCAGTGTGCCTCCTGTCCCCCAAGCACACCAGCTCAAGCAGCGCATGGCATCTTTTGGCCTGCGTACTTGCGTAGCCCCTTGAACGGCTACGGAGAAAAGCTGGTTCCGAGGACAAAGCATAGGTAGAGGCCATGGAGGAAGAAGAAGAGGAGGGGTGGAGGAGAGAGGTGTGTCACAATCATTAGTAGTGGCATTTTGGAGGCTTGATGGCGGAACAACCTCCAACACTACTGCACCTTGTCCTGCATCCTTCCTAGCTGCCAGCAGAGTCACCCAATGCGCCGTGAAACTTAGATAACATCCCTGTCCATGCCTGCTGGACCATGAGTCAGCGGTAATATGCACCTTACCGCTGACCGCCCTGTCCAGCGAGGCATGGACATTGCCTTCCACATGCCGGTAGAGAGCCGGAATTGCCTTCCGTGAGAAAAAGTGGTGTTTGGGTATCTGCCACTGAGGAACCGCACATTCCACAAACTCACGGAAGGGGGCAGAGTCTACCAACTGAAAAGGCAGCAGTTGAAGTGCTAGCAATTTTGCCAAGCTAGCATTCAACCGCTGGGCATGTGGATGGCTGGGAGCAAACTTCTTTCGGCGGTGCAGCAGCTGGGGCAGGGAAATTTGCCTGGTACAATCTGACATCGGTGTACCGAAAGCAGATTGCCCACAAGTACTTGGCTATGACACACCTAATTCTACACCTTCATTCCTCTCAGTGCAGGTCTCAGAGAGGACTGAAGGTATAGTGGGGTTGTAGATCTCAGCTGATGAGGAGCAAGGAGAGGTCCTCTTTGTTCTTTGGTGTGGGTCTTTTAGATACGCTTGCCAACGAACTGCATGGCAGGTCAACATATGTCTGGTCAAGCATGTGGTACCCAAGCGGAAGATGTTTTGACCACGCGAGATACGCTTGAGACATATGTTGCAAATAGAGACTGCAGCGCCCTGCACATGTGGAGCTTTGGGGTGTGATGCAGTCAGTGTGCTGCCCTTAGGCTGGCCCCTGGAGGACATCCTGCCTCGTTGGTGATGTGCCGCCTCCTCCTCCTCCTCCTCTCTCCTATCAGGCACCCATGTTGTGTCAGTGACCTCATCATCCCCTCCCTCCTTATCACTGGAGCAAACCTGGCAATATGCTGCAGCAGGGGGAGCATGACTGCCAGATTGCTGTCCTTCTTGGGCACCCCCTCTGTCCGTGCTCATGTTACTGCCTTCAACGAGCTCAGTATCATTATCAGAGCCTTCCAAACACTGGGCATCCTCCTGGAGCATGTACCCAACACTGTGGTCAAGCAATTCGAGGGATTCCTCAGGAGGACATGGTGGGGCTAGGTAAGGAGTCACTGATGACATTGAGCCGAGGGAAGAGGCCGCTGCTTTGCCAGACAAAGTACCCTGAGCATTGGGTGAGAGAGGATGAGGAGGATGAGGACGGCTTGGTCATCCACTCGACCAAGTCTTCCGCATGTTGCGGCTCAACACGGCCAGCTGCCGAAAAAAAGGCCAAGTGTGTCCCACGGCACGTGCTGATGAGGATGCACCGTCTCCACGAGCAGCACTAGACACAGAGCCTGCTTGCCCTCTTTTATTGGCTTGTGACTGTCTGCCTCTCCTTCTTGGCCTTCCAGACATACTAATGGCCTGTAGCTGCACTAGGCTGGGATATATATATATATATATATATATATATATATATATATATGTACTGATACTGCAACTAGCAAAATCAACTGCCTGCCTGTAGTATGAGAACACCACCAACCTTCTACAGGTAGCTTTAGCTGAACCCTGTGCAGAGCTCGCAAAAAAAATACTTGTAGGTTTAGCTGAACACTGTGAGGAGGACGCACCACACTCACTTGTACTTTTAGCTGAACACTGTGAGCAGTATGCACTACACTAACTTGTAGCTTTAGATGAACACTGTGCAGAGGTCTCACTACACTAACTTGTAGTTTTAGCTGAACACTGTGAGCAGAACGCACTACACTAACTTGTAGCTTTAGATGAACACTGTGCAGAGCTCGCAAAAAAATAACTTGTAGGTTTAGCTGAACACTGTGAGGAGGACGCACCACACAAACTTGTAGCTTTAGATGAACACTGTGCAGAGGTCTCACTACACTAACTTGTAGCTTTAGATGAACACTGTGCAGAGGTCTCACTACACTAACTTGTAGTTTTAGCTGAACACTGTGAGCAGTACGCACTACACTAACTTGTAGCTTTAGCTGAACACTGTGCAGAGGTCTCACTACACTAACTTGTAGTTTTAGCTGAACACTGTGAGCAGGACGCACTACACTAACTGTTAGCTTTAGATGAACACTGTGCAGAGCTCACAAAAAAATAACTTGTAGGTTTAGCTGAACACTGTGAGGAGGACGCACCACACTAACTTGTAGTTTTAGCTGAACACTGTGAGCAGGACGCACTACACTAACTTGTAGCTTTAGATGAACACTGTGCAGAGGTCTCACTACACTAACTTGTAATTTTAGCTGCACTGTGAGCAGGACGCACTACACTAACTTGTAGTTTTAGATGAACACTGTGCAGAGGTCTCACTATACTAACTTGTAGTTTTAGCTGAACGCTGTGAGCAGGACGCACTACACTAACTTGTAGCTGTAGATGAACACTGTGCAGAGCTCACAAAAAAATAACTTGTAGGTTTAGCTGAACACTGTGAGGAGGACGCACCACACTAACTTGTAGTTTTAGCTGAACACTGTGAGCAGGACGCACTACACTAACTTGTAGCTTTAGATGAACACTGTGCAGAGGTCTCACTACACTAACTTGTAGTTTTAGCTGAACATTGTGAGTAGGACGCACTACACTAACTTGTAGCTTTGGATGAACACTGTGCAGAGGTCTCACTACACTAACTTGTAGTTTTAGCTAAACACTGTGAGCAGGACGCACTACACTAACTTGTAGCTTTAGATGAACACTGTGCAGAGCTCGCAAAAAAATAACTTGTAGGTTTAGCTGAACACTGTGAGGAGGACGCACCACACAAACTTGTAGTTTTAGCTGAACACTGTGAGCAGGAAGCACTACACTAACTTGTAGCTTTAGATGAACACTGTGCAGAGGTCTCACTACACTAACTTGTAGTTTTAGCTGAACACTGTGAGCAGTACACACTACACTAACTTGTAGCTTTAGCTGAACAATGTGCAGAGGTCTCACTACACTAACTTGTAGTTTTAGCTGAACACTGTGAGCAGGACGCACTACACTAACTGTAAATAGTCTAGCTGCCTGACTGTGGTACTAATAGGATCAAAAGAACACCAGCAATTTTCTTCAGGTAGCTGTAAATACTGTAACAAGACAAGCCTGCCTGTCAGTAGGAAGATAACAGGAATGGATCTAGCTAAACTGAATACAGTGTATATATATATATATATATATATATGCAACACCTGGGATGCATATATATACACAATACACTGTAAGTGCAGCTAACTCACTGATTGTCCTGCCTAATCTAGCTAACTCAAATGAAATGACACTGTCTCTCTGTCTATCTATGTATCTCAACGCTGGAACACACACTACACAGGGCCGCCGTGCAGGCGGCCTTATATAGTGTGGGCCGTGTACTAAACCCCCTGAGCCATAATTGGCCAAAGCCACCGTGGCTTTGGCCAATTACAGCTCTCTCTACCGACGACGCTGTGATTGGCCAAACATGCGGGTCATAGTGCATGCTTGGCCAATCATCAGCCAGCAATGCACTGCGATGTCGCAGTGAATTATGGGCCGTGACGCACCACACGAATTTGGCGCGAACGGCCCATAACGTTCGCAATTCGGCGAACGACCGAACAGCCGATGTTCGAGTCGAACGTGGGTTCGACTCGAACACGAAGCTCATCCCTAGTCTCTATGAGCTTGCCACATCTTACCACTGGAATTTTTGCCCATTCCTCCTTGCAAAACTGCTCCAGCTCCTTCAAGTTGGACGGTTTGTGCTTGTGAACAGCAATCTTTAAGTCTGACCACAGATTTTCTATTGGATTGAGGTCTGGGCTTTGACTAGGCCATTCCAACACATTTACATGTTTCCCCCTAAACCACTCAAGTGTTGCTTTAGCAGTGTGTTTGGGGTCATTGTCCTGCTGGAAGGTGAACCTCCGTCCTAACCTCAAATAACACACAGAGTATTACAGGTTTTGCTCAAGAATATACCTGTATTTAGCACCGTCCATCTTTCCCTCAACTCTGACCAATTTCCCAGTCCCGACTGCTGAAAAACATTCCTACAGCATGATGCTGCCACCACCATGTTTCACTGTGGGGATGGTGTTCCTTGGGTGATATGTTGGGTTTGCGTCACACATAGCGTTTTCTTCGATGGTCAAAAATCATCAGACCAGAGCACCTTCCTCCATACATTTTGGGAGTCTCCCACATGCCTTTTTGCAAACTCAAAATGTGCCATTTTGTTTTTTGCTGAAAGTAATGGCTTTCTTCTGGCCACTCTGCCATAAAGCCCAACTCTATGGAGCGTACGGCTTATTGTCGTCCTATGTACAGATACTCCAGTCTCTGCTGTGGAACTCTGCAGCTCCTCCAGGGTTACCTTAGGTCTCTGTGCTGACTCTCTGATTAATGCCCTCCTTGTCCGGTCCGTGAGTTTATGTGTGTGGCCATCTCTTGGCATGTTTGCTGTTGTGCCATGTTCTTTCCATTTGGTTATGATAGATTTGATGGTGCTCCTAGGGATCATCAAAGATTTGGATATTTTTGTATAACCTAACCCTGACTTGTACTTCTCAACAACATTGTCCTATACTTGTTTGGAGAGTTCCTTGGTCTTCATGACAGTGTTTGGTTAGTGGTGCCTCTTGCTTAGGTGTTGCAGCCTCTGAGGCCTTTCAAAAAGGTGTGTATATGTAATGACAAATCATGTGACACTTAGATTGCACACAGGTGAACATCATTTCACTAATTATGTGACTTGTGAAGGTAATTGGTTGCACCAGAGCTTTTTATGGGCTTCATAACAAAGGGGGTGAATACATACGCACATGCCAATTATCAGTTTTTAATTTCTGAAAAATAGTTTTATGTATATATTTTTCTAATTTTACTTCACCAACTTAGACTATTGTGTCCTGATCCATCACATATAATTCAGATTAAAAAAACATTGAACCAAAGGCTGTAATGTAACAAAATAGCTAAAAAGCTGAGGGGGGTAAATACTTTTGCAAGGCACTGTATTAGCACACGTTGACAATATCATTTACACTACAAGTGGATCACTTTTACATATATATATCTAAAAAGATATGTAAAAGAAAACATAAACTCTCTTGAAGTATGAAAAATAAACTAAATTCAGCAAGGGCAGTCATTACCCATCTTTTTATAATGTCAGAAACATATTGCGTTGGCCAGAAATTACTGAAACAGAAATAATTCCTCTGGAATTGGGCTGAGCAGTAAAAGCAAACAGCACATGAAGTGCCACTTTGGACAGAAGTGGGTTTGGTGAACCTTCCACATCAGCTGAGCTGAATTAGACGTCCTTCGCACCTGGCAACCTGTCACACGCTCACCTTTTGTCTACCTCCAGCAAGAACATAGTGGAGATCAGCCAGTGTGTGAGTTGTCATTGCTGCTTGTCTGAGGGCCCTTATGTTTTCTACTGAAAGAAAAAAAAAAAAGAAAAACATCCACTGTAGGTTACATTGCTGAGCCTTGGTAAAGTGAGTGCTATTTTAAGCTGACATGATAGGACATGGCACATCTGATGCATCATAAGGTCTACAGCTGCTTGTCGGTTCATTGCTTATTGCAGAATTTTGCAGAATCTAGGACTGCGCTTAATGGCAGCGTTAATACTCAATGACCTTATATGGGGGGAGGGAGGGGGGGGTATCTTAAAAGAGATAGACAACAAAAGATGTCTTTCTTTTTTTTTTCACCGTGGTCAGGGTAAAGTATTTTAACTGGAGAATAGTGAGGAGACACATTTATCTTCAGCGGTGACAAGTGAGCAGCCACAGATAAGATTGTCAAGTATTAAACGTATACCCTCTGTGTTAAATCTTATGATAATGCCCATATCTTGCTGTTCCAGTGCTGCTCCCTTAAAGGTAGGCATTTGACCTTATACAACGTTAACCTTTTATTCCACAATAAGTGCAAATGATACATATATCGATACTTGCTTTAAGTCTGCTACATAAGAGAAGGTATTCTTTTATCCTCAAGGTTTTCCTCGGAGAGGTTTTCTTTTAAAGTCATCGTATACTCTGTGGGTATTTGATGTATTTCTTACCTTAAAGCAGAACTTCAGTCATTTTTTTTCAACTTTCCATCTATTAAATCTTCTGCCCTTGTTGTTTTAACTTTGGATAGTAAAACATTTTTATTTCTGCCAGTAAATACCTTAGGTTGCTTTGACACTGGGGCGGGGGTCCGTTAGTGGTAAAGCTCCGCTAGTTTTAGCGACACTTTACCATAGTTGTAGTGGTGTCTTTCGTCCGCTAGCGTCGCAATTTTAACCCCCCTCTAGCGGCCGAAGAAAGGGTTAAAAGCGCCCGTGTTGCGGAACTTATGAATTGCTTTTCAGGTGCTTTGGAAGCGCTGCCTATTCATTTCAATGGGCAGGGGCAGTGTAGGAGCACTGTATATAGTGCTCCTACACCTCCCCAAAGATACTGTTTGCAGGACTTTTTTTCCCGTCCCACAAGCGCACCACCCGGAAGCAGGCCTGTACTGGCCATCGGGACTACAGGGAGTTTCCCGGTGGGCCGATGGCTCAGTGGGCTGGTTTCAGTGACAGCCTGTCAAAGTAATGGCTTTCTTGGTTCGCCCTCAACTTCACACAGTGATGTGAGAAAGATGAGAAAATTACAGAGGAGAATAAGTGAAATAGTAAAAGAGGTTAGTGAGGACTCCTTATGTTATGCTACTTATGTTTTTTTGCACAATTGCGTATAGTTTATATACTGTTTTTGTGCTTGTTTGGACAAATAAAGTGGGCCGGTCTGGATGAAGTCCAGGGCCAAATTTTTATCCCAGTCCAGCCCTGCCCGGAAGTTAAAGCACTCCGGCTTTCACAATGGGGAGGCATGAGAGGCGCTTTTCAAGTGCTTTACAGGCACTATTTTTAGGCCCACTTCCTGTTTCTTGTCTGGTAAAAATCCTAGCTTTATGACATCATGCACAGCTCTCTCTCTTATGCCCTGTACACACGGTCTGACTTTCCGACGGAATATGTGCGATCGGAGCTTGTTGTCAGAAATTCCGACTGTGTGTGGGCTCCATCAGACTTTTTTTATCGGAATTTCCGACACACAAAGTGTGAGAGCAGGCCAAAAAATTTTCCGACAATAAAATCCGTTCGCGTAAATTCCGACCGTGTGTGGACAATTCCGACGCACAAAGTGCCACGCATGCTCAGAATAAATTAAGAGATGAAAGTTATTGGCTACTGCCCCGTTTATAGTCCCGATGTACGTGTTTTACGTCCCCGCGTTCAGAACGATCAGATTTTCCGACAACTTTGTGCGACCGTGTGTATGCAAAACAAGTTTAAGCCAACATCCGTTGGAAAAAATTCATGGATTTTGTTGTCGGAATGTCCGATCAATGTCCGATCGTGTGTACAGGGCATTACTCTTGTGAAAGTTTGCCAGGAAGGGAGGCGGGATGAGTCATAAGAGGGCCAATGAAAGCTGCAGAGCTGGAGGTGTGCCTCTGTGTGTCTGTGTAAATCCAGGAAGTGAACAGGCAGCAGCTTCAGCTGCCCACAGTTAAAAGGGCTGCAGCTAGACTTAGTGGAGGGAGATTTCTGCAGCATATTTGGCAAGTACAGAAACACAGTATATATAAAATAATATGCAAAGTGGTTGGAGGGAAGCCTCAAAATGGCAAAGATGTTTTTATTACAAATTATGTGAGCAGACTGCAATTCCTCTTTACCTACTACAGAAGCGGTAAAGGGAACCTGCTATGAAGAAAAGAAGACTTGCACCTGCAGCTGTTCACGAATGGAAATAAGAAGAACTAGAGTCAAAACTTTTTTATTTCATTATGGATAGAGTACGGGGGGGTTATGACCCCTATCATATTTTACCCATTTGTGTTCCATTGGGGAGATTTTCCTTTTCACTTCCTGTCCTAGGGTCACAACAAGAAGTAAAACGAAATCCATCCAAAGTGAGGGAAATCTTTGGTTGTCACCTGAACTAGTGTCCCCTTGGATGACTCCCCTTCCATAGCTGCCCGGATGACATCCCAAACTTTCACATTTTCTTTCACTTTCAGCAAGACAGAGAGGGTGAATCTCCCTAAAGTTCTGTCTTTACTTATACTTTAAAGTGGAACTAAAGAAAACAATACTTATCTCCAGCAGTTCGATGCCTGTGAAAGTCCTCACTGGCACCGACAACTTCTCCCTGGCTTCTTTCAGGTGCCAATCTTTGGACATCTTGATTGACCGGCATATAATGATGTAACTCCCGTGCATGTGCATGAGTTTAGTCATCTTGCCACACAGGCACCGTGCTGAAATGTACACTGATTAGCCATAACATAACAATAGTCATGAACACAACTTCTCCTGCACTTGGGAACGGATTTGATCGGCAAAGATGTGCTATATCTTCCTTTTGGTTAGATAAGGATAAGCCTTGTCTTGTTGCCCTCTGGGGAAGACTGGGGAAGTCTGATAATCTGGAACTACAAGACAAAAAAAAGAAAGGGAGCACCGACCTAGTGCATTATCCCAAAACCTAATTTTAATATAAAAAAATGGTAAGTATTATACTCACAGATTTAAAATAGAAAAAAAAGCTCATCGCAAGGTACAGCATCACAATTCCTTGCATGGTACGAATGTGACATTCAGTCCATAGTCCACCGTATTGTAAAATAGGAGGTGAAGATCCAATACCTAACATGTTTCGAGGTTCAACCTCTTCCTGTTGGCACATTGCATGTCTCTTATGCAATAAAGAACCTGTCTGCTTGCAGTTTTTTAAAATTAGACTTTAGTTCCACTTTATGTAACATGTTTTTGCTGAATCCCTCAATCTTGGAATTGATATTACAGTGTAATAGAAACATGACTCATGGTGCAGGCAGAGGTGTACCTAAGGTATCGGACACCTAGGGTTACCTCTCTGAGATGAGAGGAGACACTTTACTGGTCACACACCAGTGGCTCTGCAAAGTGACATTACCAAAAGAACTACTCAGGCACCACTGGGCTGAAATGTAAAGCTGAATTCCAGGTATGGCTATTTTGTATATTTCCATTGGTCCAGCAGTAAATTTACCAGCATGTTACCACTGGTATACAAATTATACCTATGTGTTCAGATCTGAACTTGTACAGGTGAAAAGTTGGCCATTATGACTGTACATTTTCTCCATCTCTAGCTCTGCCTCTATCATCGTGATCAATTTTACAAATGCCAGGCAATTCTAGTGGATCTCAGGGCTTGTGAATGGTTAACCTGGGCCCAGAGCATTCTCTACATAATATGCTGCTGTTTTCCAGAACATTGTCTATGGAGCATTTCAAATGTGAAAATTAGGACACAAAATATGGTACTTTGCATATTTTTTCTACTATCAGTGGTACAGTAAACACTTTATTTGAAAGGGCAGGCCTTCTGTAAATGAGTGTAGAGTCTCGGATTCCTAGAGTAGAACAGGGGGCTTGGTGGTCCCATTCCCTTAGACTTGTAATTTACTTGACTGGATAGAATCTTGTCATATTAGAAATAAAATACTAGGGATTTGCAAAACACCAATAAGGCTTTAAGTAGCCACTAACACTTTCCAAAGACCAGCAACTCAACACAATGATTTTTTCCTGTTAGTATGAAATAACCATGAGTTAAACTTAGTTAGCAAATATCCCAACTTTTGACATTATTTTAGAAAATGTGCAAGAAGCAAGGTCCAAAAACTCATAGCATCCTATTAGAATTCACTTTTTTATGTCAGGCCAGATTCTGATTGGTTGCTCTGGGTAATGCATTTTGTACTGAACACTTTGCACCTTGTACTTTTTATTAAAGTGTAGCTAGAGGCAACACTTCTTTTTTTCCTTTTCGTTTTGGGTAAATTGGACAGGGATTAGAACACCCAACAGTTTTTATTGCTTTATGTACCCTCTGTTAGGGAGATTCCCCCTTTCTATTTGTTGTGCTGACCGTTATCATTAAAAGTGGAAGTAAATGAAAATCCCCCATTTTGGATTGACACCAGAACAGTTATAGAGGGGAACTCTTCCAATGGGGGCACTAGTTCAGGTGACTCTGGTGACGCGACACCCCAGGATTCCCTCACTTTGGATTTTAGAATGATTCAATTTGAAAATACACTCCTTTATTAAACTGCAGATTTCTTTAGATAAGAAATTGCAGTACTCTCAATGATTAGGTTTGTCCACAATGTGATGCAACCTTTGTTAAGTGTGAACTATATATATATTTATATATATATATATCTATATCTATATCTATATATATATATAGATATAGATATATCTATATATATATATATATATATATATACATGTATATATATATATATATATATATATATGTATATATATACAGATATATATATATATATATATATATATAGATATATAGATATAGATATATTGATATATATCTATATATATATATATATCTATATATATATATCTATCTATATATCTATATAGATATAGATATATAGATAGATATATCTATCTATATATATATAATTTTCTGGGTATAATGAGAAACATGGCTGTACTGCTAATATAACTTCTATAACTGCTGACATCCATTATTACAAATTCTATCTCCAGGTTTGTTTTCCATATTATGCGACTCCCATACCAAAAAATATAAAATAATAACTGCTTGTCAGGCTCTTTATCTCTCCATTTAGGGATCAAATATATTAAAAAGAAAGTGTAATGTTATTGGGTAAAATTCTCTTTTAATTAATAACAGTATATTCAGAGCTAGTCTGTGTGCTTTCTTAAGATTTAAATGTCAGTTAATTTGAGGTAATAACTCTTAAACAAATCTTGATCTTCTTCAAAAGAAAGGCTTTGCTGCAGAGACTTAAAGTCTGGAATTTAGATAAATGTTTTAGGAAATAGTTAAGATTGTATTGTAATGCTTGATTTGGTTATTTACAACATCCATACCATATCAAATGTGGAGGTCCAGGAATACACCAGGATAGATAAAATAAAGGAGTAGAGCCTGTTCAAGTTGCAAAGTGAATGTTAGTAACCAAGGTGAAGCTGTGATCATAGGGGTGCGCACAGGGTGTGCTAGATGTGCCTGGGCACAGCCTAATCGCCCCATTCCCATTAGCATGGGGCAGTTACTGCATGGCATGCCCTAAAATGTAGCTTCTAAGGCCAAATTAGGGAATCTTTAGGTTGTAAATCCCCCCTCACAAAAACTCTCATTTCACCACATCCCTCTCATAACACAACAATCTTTAATTACCTCCCATTAACCACAATTTTTGTAAAAAAAAATTTGACTGCGCTCACAGATAAATAAAATCAATAAGTAAATAAATAAGTGAAAAAAATAACCTTGCAAAATGGATTTTCAAATAATATTTATATGAGTAATTCTTTTGCATATTGCACGTATATGAATTTTAGACTGTGAATGATGCTTTTTTGATGTATCTTTTGCACAGTTATTTATTCACTTATTTATTTATTTTACAGTCTTTGCCGGCGCAGTCACAATTTTTTTTTACATATTTTTTGGCCTGCTGTTTTTTCAGTGATTGCAGCTGCACAGATAAGTATAGTGATTCAGGTAGTGCAGTCCTATATTGATTTGAGTCTTTTTTACCCACAATTTTTGCTGAGTTAAGGAGAGGTCATCAAGCCCTGTATGATCTGATCTATGTACGATCCTGTAACTTTCCATTTTGCCGGCAAGACTACACATAACAGCAGGGAGTGGGAGAGAGCTGGGAGGAGGTGTGGGCGGTGCTCTCTCCCTCCTGTCTCCACACAAAAGTTACAGGATCGCTCTCATATCAGATAGTATATGTTTGGACAGTTTCTTATGTCATTTTGCTGTGGCCCCCCTGGGGACTCTTCGCGGCACCTCAGTGTGACGCAGCACCCCGGTTGAAAAACACTGCCTAATGCAATAGGCTATGCACACCTATGCCTGTGATCATTTTGAATACACCTTCATCTCATATTGAACAGCCATTAGATAATCAATCCCAATATTCTAATATTTAAATCTGTACTCAACTAAACACAGGGACTACAAAACAGAACATTTTGAGAAAAGAAGTTAAAATCCTTTACAGAAAAACTATGATGTTTTGGGTCAATTTTCTTTTTTTTTTCTAAGTGGAAGTTTAAGATAAAATGATGCTTTATGTTTTGTTTGTTCGTTAAAGCATAGCTATGGTCAAAATGTATAATCAAATATTAATTTCCACATTGTATTTCAAAATGTTCTAGCATATTCCTGTTAAACGGAATGATCTTGAAGTTTTTAAACGTACTTTGTGAAGTTTAGAGGTGGTGAGAGGAGGAGTTGCATGATGTGGAGTCAGTACAGGAATAACAGTTAGCTGGCAGCAAGGTACCATGGGATATGTAGTCCGTAGAGATCAAAAGTAAACAGCAGAGAAGTTACAAAGCATACAGGGAATCCAGGAAGTTGTGGGAAGATCTGGACAGCTGCACTGCAACAATCCACTTTGTTCAGTATAAACAATAAACCTAATGACAGATGGAACAAATACAGAGGGGGACAAGCAGGTAGACACATTTCCCACTGGGTAATGATTAAGTGCTGAATCCAGCGTGAAACGCGTCTACCTACTTGTCCTCCACTTGTATTTGTTCCATCTGTCATTTTTGGAGTGGATTGTTGGAGTGCAGCCACCCAGATCTTCCTTGTCTTCCATTGTGCAGGCTGGCACCTGACTTGAAGAGCTGTGAAGGAATCATAAGAGGCTGCTCACCTAGAGCAGTGATACAGAGTGTTGTAACGCTTAAACATTTTTTATGACAATAATTGACTTGTATTCAATACTTCTGCTATTTACTGTATATAAACTTTCACTGCGCGGCAAGTTAAAATTCTAGTCTGTGGCCTTTTATTCCAGGCATGTGAACGTGCCTGGAATCTATTTTTATGTAATATGCTCCTTGGACTGTTTAAAACTTTTTATTTTGTTTGTTTCTTTGCTGATTTGTTTTTGTATTTTATTTTTTACAGTTTTTTTACAGTTTAAATGTCAGCTCACAATTTTTCTTCTTAAAAAAGAAAGCAAATGAACAAAAATTGAAGCAGCAAGGGTGACTGTAAGCCAAAAATACTTAATAAAACATTTAAAATAAAAAACAGCAAATTACAGACATTATAATAACTATTGTTCTCTATTTTCTGTGCAGGGTCACACTGTGCTTTCCAAACAGAAATTACTGGAAAAACAAGCTGTTAAGCTTTACTTACAGCCTAACTTCTCAGCAAATTACATATTGTAGATGTAAATTTTCTTCCTGAATTTTTTTGTTTTTTTCCATAGAGATATGATGACACTTTGAGCAATCTTTTTCTGTATTACATGCATCCAACTGCAACAAAAGAAATGCAAAGATGATTCTTTTGTGATAGCAAAGATCATATGTGTGTGTGCTTGTGAGGGCATACAGTATCTGTCTCCAGCTTCCTTTCTTCTGCAGTGAAACAGTCAAAGGGCAGTCCACCCACAAGTAATAGTTCACCTAAGGGAAAACTCTACTTTGCTACAAAAAAAGCTATAATTTATATAACTGCTATACAAGCCATTTTGACATATAGTATTATTACATTGACTCATAGCTAGTTAAATAAAGTTTTAAAAATGCTTCCCTGCAAAGAAAATGACTAATGCTCATTAACACCCCCACCCACTCATGCTGCAACCTACACTAGCATCTCCAATGGACACACTTTCTGGTGAGTAAGATGTCTCCTGCTCTGCACTGTGGTTTCTTCTGATGACCCTTACATCAATATTGTATTCAGTAGTGATGTAGGGACCTTCAGGAAGAACCAGGGAACACAGAGGGGGGGCGAGGTAATCCAATACTCTCAGAGCTGTCAGTTGCTGAAGTTTTTTTAAGCAATTGAAGTGCTTGAAGCTGTGATCAGCAGTGTGGGATTGGTAAGAGGGGTCAATATTAACCTTGTTCTTTACAGGGAAGTCTTTTCTTAATGGTTCCTAAGTAAACTAGCTGCATAATAACTTTAAACATTATCTCTTGATTTCAATCTGCAGAAGCTGTAATTTTCTGATTTTGCTAATTCAGATAGTGTTTCATTGCAATATGGCAGTCTGGATATATTCTGTATATGCTCCAGAAATATAATTTACTATTGTGTGATTGCCGCATGGCTTTTCTACAAAGCCTGCAAAGAGATACAAGTCAAATTATAGCAATCCTTCATCCCTTGCAATAAGTCTTTTTTTTGGGGGTGAGATATTCGCATAAGACTCAAGGGGCACAATGCAATTCATCACTGAGTTTGTACCATGTGTTTATAATGAAGGTTAACTATCCCATTCAGAAAGCAGTTTGAGAATGAACATGGAAAAATGAATAGCAGACTTTTCAGGGCAGAGACATTTGCATTGCATGTATTTTGCCTTGATTGTTTTTTTCCAACAAAACTTGATTTACTTTTTAAGTGTAGAAGCCAAAAGGTTAAATCATGATCTGACATCTGAATGACTCAGGATTCTTTTGTAGAGAACTGTGAGTTTCTAGGATGGGAAATGTGGTACGGTTATGTTTTTTGGTGTTCTGCAAGTTGGCGGCATCTTTGGTGCAATTTCCAACAAAACACACCTTCTATAAAATGTGTTAACATACACATGAGCTGTGTTGGTGATGTAAAGTTTTAAAGGGGTTGGTTTAAATAATCTTTCATGTGTCAGTTACTACAGGGCTTTAAACTACTTATTATGCATTCCACTCTTACTAGGAAAATAGGTAAAAGCATTCTTGATGGCTGGTAAGTATGTAACAAGAAAGATCAGTGGCCACTTTGTGACCACTAGAGTACATATTTATTCTGTGTTAGTCATGTTGGCGACAATAAAATATTTTAAGCATTTTATACAGACAACTAGACCCCACTTTGGATGGTCATCAGTAGACTTTAATGAATCCCCTGACAAATGTCATCCTGTTGGCCTCAACGCCAACCTATGCTTACCTCTACATAGTCTATCCCCCCTTCAATCCATCATGAATGCTGCTGCCAGACTCATCCACCTTACCAACCACTCTGTGTCTGCTACTCCTCTCTGTCAATCCCTCCACTGGCTTCCGCTCACCCAACAAATTAAATAAAAAAAACTAACAACTACTTACAAAGCCATCCACAACTCTGCCCCCAGCTACATTACTGACCTAGTCTCAAAATACCAACCTACTCCTTCACACACATTTGATCATCCTTCACAGCTTTTGTTGTAAAGCGCTACGAAAACTGTTGGCGCTACAAAAATCCTGAATAATAATAATAATATTATTATTAATATGCTACTTTACATGTAAATCCCAGTAACAGAGTGAGAAACATAAGTAAATATGTATATGCAGTGACGTGGTTTGCTATAATCAATAGCTCTAAGAAAAAAACTTGCTTATGAAAGCACAATGTTATGGGATCTTACAAGTAATGCTGGTGTTGTGGCCAGGAAAGGGGATGGGCATTTCTCAGGTATACTTACTCTATAAAGATTTTATCCACTGGAAGAAAATGTTTAAAAACCAATATGTGACTTTTTTTTGTAACATAGCAATTTTACTGTGAAATCTGTACGCAAAAATGTGCTCAAAACTGACAGAAAGTGTTTGTTTTTTGCAGTGGTTCTGCTTGACACCACAACCGCTATCGGGGAATTAGGATGGAAAACCTATCCAGTGAATGGGGTAAGTTAGAGTCTTCTGACTTGTTTTTAGCTTTGTTTGTGATTGTAATTAAAATTTAAAAGCTGAACTCCAGACGAACTTAAAATAAAACATTAATTAAAGAGGAACTTCATACTCTCCTCCATTATTTTAATCCCCGCTTACCTGATACTGGGTTCTCCTCAATTCAAACACTTACCCACCCAGTGGATCCAGTGTTGTCCAGCTGAGATCCATGTCTCTTCTGCTACTACTCGGGTCCCGTGCCGCCATGTTCTTGTGTGATGTCATCAGGAGGCTGCTGGCTCTTCTGGGTTGAGGCCAATCCCTCCTGATGATGTGCTGCTAGACCTGCCCCCTTCTTCTTTTATGAATAAAAGACTATATGAAGGACATGCAGCGCCTTTTGGAATATGCAGGTCACATATTCCAAGAGACACTGGGGAACCACATCATTCAGAAGGGAATATGGGGGTGGGACCAACACTTTTGCACTGAAAAAAAGGTGAAAAAAAGTGATATGTATGTAGCAGAGCAGAGAAGGGTTGAAGAGGTGGAATCTTATTTTTCAGGATGAAGATATGCTGTTGTGTATTACTTAAAGTGAAACTACACTATATCTGATCACCACAAACCAAAAATGCTATTTAATTCATTTTTAATATTCAAAGCAAACTCACCAATCCATCCATCCATGTGACATGTCTCTATGCATTATTTTGCTGAGAAATCACATTGAAAAACAATCCTCTAGCATTTCTGGCCCTGGCAATCTTGAGTAAGGGCAGATGATTCATGAAGCATTTACTTCCTCAAATCCACCTACGCTTTGCTCAGGCATGCAACCAGGAGAGGGTGGGCTTAGCTGAGAAAGCCCCTCCTCCCCTACTGAAGACTCCTGGGATGTATGACATCATTTGCCTAGGCATGGAAACCAGGATGTAACTAAAGAAATGGAAAGAAAAAGTTTAAAACAAGCAAATATGATATACATTTCTATTCATTTACTAATGCTAGCAGCATTTGGATTAAATATAGTCAATGTTGATTGAGAGAGTGCAGTTCTGCTTTAAAGGAATAATTAGACATATTTATAAATGCAGATGGTAAGAATACATCAGTATATAGACCAAGAGAGGGTTGGCCAATAATAGAAGACAGTCGGACTATGCTGCAGTGCACAGTACTGTTAGTCTAACACAGGAAACATGCTCACAGGAGGAGAGAGCAAACCAGTGACCAGGAGCACTGCTGCTCCTTCAGTCATCAGACTGGGGCTTTATCCCAGACCAAATTGCATTATGTTGTTGCAGCATAGATCCAGGTTGGGCTGTCTGTCAGGGATGTCTGGCTGCACAATTTAGATTACATTTTCCCAGGTAGATGACAAGTTAAAGCAACATCATTTTCTTTATAAGAATAGGCGTGAGCAGGGGGTGTGCCAGGTGTGCCTGGGCACACCCTAATCACTCTGTGTAGTGCCGATTTCCCCTACTGCCTGTGTTGCTCCCCCCATAGTGCTGCTGGCTTCCTTCCTCTCCCCCTGGCTGTTGCCTGGGATGTTTCAGGATGGAGAGTGGGGAAAGGGGTTAGTCAATATGTCATTTACCACTTCCTTTTCTAAAAGAACATAGTGAACGCACTTACTCACTGCGTTCATTCATAACAGTAGCATTGTAAAGCGTTTTACTATGTGTTTACTATGCTTCAGTTTGTGAATGAACAGGAAGCCACTCAGTACAGAGCATTTCCCATGCATTCACTGTCCAGTGCAGCTGAGGCTGCAGAGAAAGGCATGTGTGTTTGAGCTTTGGGGTGCACAACCTAATGCAATGCACTGCGCACACCTATGTTTATAAGACAATTCACATGTATGTATATTTAGCTGATTGTTTGGAGTTCAGCTCAGAGTTGGTTATGCTACTCAGTTTGCAGATACAGTATAGTGAACACAGTTGTACTCTTTAGTAAGCCAGAATTTGGATAATGTTGTATTATCTGCCATTTAATAGATTGCTTATGGGAATATGTGGGGAGCATCATGTAGAAATGCTATCTTGACTAAAAGCTTATGAGGACTGATCTCTCTCTACTCAAAACGGATATCCACTTTGGTTTGAGTTTTTGTTATTTTGTTTTTTTAAGATTATTCAATTGATTGACTACAGACTGCCTTTAAATAATACAAAAAAAAGCAGACAACACGATAAACACTCACTAGACTCCATGGAGATTAGTTTAGTGTGGATTTTTTTGAGTTAAATATGTCAACAACATTGATTATTTTTAGTACAGTATTTTTAGTGCATATTCTTATCTCTAATGTATGGATTAATTTACAAAATTAATACTTGGAGAAATGCTTTATGTTCGAAAAACACTTTCCATTTGTTGGAAAATAATCAGCACTCACAACTTGTGTTCTGCTTAGTAAACACAACTCTCCAAACTTCATTCATTTATCCCAGCGCTCCTTATTTTGCCTGTTTTACGCTTGACGGAACTAACCAGATTGGGAAAAATGCAGCATTTCATGTGTGCTCTTCTAAGTAACTCCAGCATCTGGCTACTCAGACTAATGCCTTTCAAACATATGGCATATTTGCATCCATGTGTGGCACATATTTATAATTTTCCTATATAATGAGGATGCACCAATGAAAAGAATCCCAATCACTGTGTTTAAATCTCTTCTCATAATGCAACTTTGTAACTGCACAAAGGCTGGGTTACATAAATTAGGTTCTCTATGTCTATATAAAAGCTGTCTTTCTTAGGAGCCCTTTCATACTCACAGCGCCAGGGCATCAACTATAAAGCGCTGCTATTTTTAGCGGCGTTTTACCGTCATTTTAGCTGCACTTTTAAGCCGCTAGCGGGGCACTTTAAACCCCCCCCGCTAGCAGCCAAATAAGGGTTAAAAGCGCCGCTGCAGTGGCGCTTTCCCGGCACTGATTTCAATGGGCAGGGGGCAGGGGCACTTTAGGAGCGGTTTATACACCGCTCCTAAAGCGCCTCAAAGAAGCTGCTTGCAGGACTTTTTTTGATGTCCTGCCAGCGCAGCGCTCCAATGTGAAAGCCCTTTGGGCTTTCACATTGGAGTGACAGGAGAGACGCTTTCCAGGCGCTATTTTTAGTGCTATAGCGCCTGTAAAGCGCCACAGTGTGAAAGGGGTCTAACTGTGAATGACAGCCAGCGCTATACTGAGGTACAGTACAGAGGCTTTTTATGGCATGCACAGTTGCTTGGATCATTACAGCAGATGGCCTGAATTTTCATGAAAAATGTAGAAGGGAGGAAGTGAATGTGTGTTATTTAATTAAATATATATAATATATATTATATAATGCCACAATATTCTGTAGTGCTTTACTGAATAGCACCAGTCCCTGCACACTTGAGGAGCTTAGAGTGACTCCACAGTATTCATACACATACTGTATGTAGCCCTACCCCCTAGAGGGCTGCTGAATTTACGGGTCCTCCTGTTCTTGCACAGCCAGGCAATGCACATTTTTTTCCATACAGAGTCAGTAACCAGTTCATGGGCTTGTTTGTTTTATTGAGGGAAATCAACTTGGATAGGGATGAGGGATTATGGGATGCCCAACTTGAACTTGGTAGAACATCTTGAGAACAAACTTCTTTTCTATGTACAAAGACATTATCTGTATCTTAATGGATCAGTATCCAACTTCCTCTTTCCAGGAGCTCTATGTCCCCTTGGCAAAATTCACAAAGTCCCAACAATTGCAGGAAATACCAACCCACCTGGTTGCCTTGAAAAGTGTGCCAGAGAAAGGGATTTAGGTTAGCCGTGACATTGTCCCAATGGAAGCTTGCTAAATATTGCATCTGGCAGCCTTCTCCCATATTGGCCCTGGGGATCATGGGTAGAGGAACTCACACTGTCCCTTGAATCTTGCTACCTTGGTTAAGACTGGTTGCTGTTCAGGCCTCCTGCTGTACAGGTCTTCCCATGCTAGACAGGGTGTCTTCTGGATGAGACTAAAGGGTGGTGAAGGTCCTTCTCTTCACCTTCCTCTTCTTCCTTCCTGATCTCTAGACTTGAGGCAGAACCCGCCAGCCCCAAATTCCTCTCCAAGGCTTCACGACATCAACCTCAGCGCTCCATCTTCCACCCGACAACCACCACCTGCTGGCCAGGCTCTTCAATATTTATAGGCCCACCATACCACCCTGTCAGGCTTCCTGCCTGAAGATTGGTCCAACTCCCATAAATATTCAAATCCTTGCCTTTATACCACCGTCCACTAGTTTCTAGAAGTTTCCATGGATCTCCAGAACCATGGGGAGGTGATAGAAGCCTGGTCTGCAGAGCCTTCCAGCGTGACCTAAAGTTGAACCCACAGCAATTACCCAGACTCACTTAGCTTCTATGAGTCAGCTAAATTCTCCTAACTAAACTATACACTAGAGGGTGCTACATGTATATGCACACTGTAGGTTCAGTTATGGGACAATGACAACTAACCTACCAGTATATACTTGGATTATTGAAGAAAACCAGAGAGCAGGAAGAAACCCATGCAAGTATGGGCAGAAAGTGCAAACTCCATGCAGATTGTGCCCTTGGGTATTGAAGGCAGGGCCACATTTATCATAGTAAATTATATGTAACTTTTATGAGGATGTCATGCTGGTGAATATACACTGATCACTATAACTTTATGACCACTGACAGGTTTAGTGGATAACATTGATTATCATGCCACAATCCGAAAATCGGTGGGTCATATTAAGCAGAGAGTAAACATGTTGCCTATGAAGTTTATGTGTTGAAAGCAGAAAAATTGGGCATCGCAGTTTGTTGTGTATGAGGCTGTGTAGCCAGAAACTGGTCAGGGTGTCCATACCGACTCATGTCCACAGCCAAAAGCACCTACAATAGACACATGAGCATAAGTACTGGACCATAGAGCAATGTAAGAAGGTGGCTTGGTCTGATAATTCAAGTTCTCTTTTACAACATGTGAATGGCCAGATGTGTGTGTGCTGTTTACCCGGGGAAAATATGGCATCAGGATGCAGTATGGGAAGAAGGCAAGCCTGAGGAGGCAGTGTGATGCTTTGGGCAAGGTTATGCTGAGAAACCAAAGTGTAATGTAGGAGCACACTATATCTGTAAAGCGCCTGAAAAGCACCATTTAAGCCTCCCCAGTGTGAAAGCCCGAGTGATTTCATACTGAGGCGGTGCATTGCAGGACAGAAATAAAAGTCCTTTAAGCAGCATCTTTGGGGCGGTGCGGGAGCAGTGTATACACCGCTCCTAAACCACCGCGCCACTAAAATCAATGGGCAGCGCTGCCGAAGCGCCTGCAAAGGGATTTGGCAGCAGCACATTTTGGGTGCTTTTAACCCCTTGTTAACCCCTTCTTTGGGGTTAAAATCACCCCGCTCCCACCTTCACAGCGCCAGTAAAGCACCGCTAAATATATTGTCGCTTTACGGCTAACACTTGGGTCTGAGTGTGAAAGTAGCCTAAAAGAATAAAACAGTGGAAATGTGCATGTATTGCAGTACTGGAGGAAATATGTTTTTTTTATTATTATTATTTATTTATTATTTGGCCTTGACACCTTGATATATGCTTTAAATCTAAAATAGAGACCCTGCTTTGAATATGAATAGGTGAAAGGTATACTTTGAATAAATAAAGGTACCCATACACACAGATCTGAATGGCTGGAGACGCTTGGGAAAATTTGACCCTTTAATTCATGAAACAAGCTCAACAATGACTCAACAGAAAACTTCAGATCTCTTTGAGATTTTCTACACTGTTAACTTTTTGATCACACCACCGCACCACTTAGAGCCTGATATAAATGTGTGAAGTGAGGTGAAGCGCAGTCCTGCAAATTAAACACAAACATCCATCCACTATATGTAGGAGAGAAAAAAAAAGAGCTTTCCTTGCTTATGATTGGTTGTTTGCCTCCTACCCAACACTCATTCCTATTGGCCTGTTACTTTGATGGGCTGCCTCTCTGGCCAAATTAAATGCATGTGAGAGAAGAAAGGCTAAGCTTTGGCAGAATGTGTCAGTGTGTTGCCAATTTTAACCACCATCATTCAGCTTATTTTGTAAGCTACTGCAGGTATGTTCCGCCTGCGTAAAGCATTTGCCACAGATTCAGAATTTGCAATATTTGTCAGCCAGATTTATAAATAATGACAAATGGCACTAAATTCAAGCATGCAAATAGCCTGCATTTTTCTAGTCTTTGTAAATAACCCTTTTTGAGTTATTCTGTACAAGAAAAGTCTTCAGCGATCAAAGCTCTAGTGCAATTTACCATAACTTTCAACTCTTCCTAGATGACTGAGTCTCCTAATGAAATGATGTGGCTGCCAAGCAGTGTCGCTCGCAGTCTTAATCCCAAACCCAAAGCGAAAAGGCAATATTAAAATCATAATAAAATCATGCTAATTTTAAAAACATCCCCCCTGCTTCCAAATAGTTTCTTCCCCTGGCAAGGTCATACATGACATAACAGAGAGCTTCAATTAGTGGAAAGGCTTGCACTAGGCTGATTATTTGCAGTAATCTTTAATCAATGGCACTCACAGTATTCCGTGTTATGAAAGGCACAATCAGTGTACCCCCTAGAGTGCAATTGATTTGAGTACTGCATAGAAAATGCGTCTTCTATATAGCATTGTTACTATAAGCAGGCAAAGAAAGGGATGTTCTATCATAAGCGCTAATAAAAAGAAAAACACTTTAAGATCCTTTTCTTGTGGCATCGAAACAAGGGTTGCAAAGGTCAAAGCCAAAACTGATGTTGTGCTCTCTGTAGGCCCCACCATCCCCTCTGTATTTTTGCCACATAGCCATTATACTTGTTATTCACTAGTATTGTGCCTGTGATTTGACATCATAACAATCAATCAATAACCTTTGCTCCAGTTCCTTTTGTTTGTCTGTACAGGTCTTCTGCATGCTGTCTCAAACGTAGTGATGGACAGGAATTTCCTGCTGCTCCAAAGGGGTGCAAAGTTATCTATAAAGGTGTCTTAACATGGACATACAGCTTGTGAAGAACTCCCCTTTTGCACACGGTAGACTACTAAAAAGTCACCATAAGGCATCTTAAACACTTATCAGTTACCACAATTGGGTGTCCCCAGTTTATCAGTGGGCAATTATTATTTTAGTTGTGGGGAATGTGTACTATATGTGATAAAGAAGCACTGATTGGCTTCCTAATTGTGGCAAAATGTTACTATTTAAAGTGGAACTGTGCCATTTGGCTTCCCATTATGGTAAGCCTATCTCCGAAAGTACTCTCCTCCATGGTTGGTCTAGACTAACATTGTTTATCCATTGCTGCCACTGTCATCTTCTCCCAGTATTTTTCTGGGTTCAGTCACTGTCATGATCAGGGTTCAGGCTTAAGGCAGTAGCGGGACTACCACCGACCAGAAGGATAGGCACAGTACATTGGCAGTCACCCTGGCGGATGGAGTCTAAGTACTTACCGGAGTTCACCAGAGCTCCTGATGGCAGAGATGGATTTTGCTGCATGTTAGTACCAGATCGCGGTCCTCAGGATCACCCCACCAAGGGGTGAGAAAGCGGGGGTACAGCAGTGGATAAGCAGGTAAGGATCAAACAGAAGCGTAGTCAGTAAACAAGCCAGTAAAGGTCAGTAACGAGTAGTTGTGGGTTGGCATCAGGCAGAAGCATAGTCAAGGAACAAGCCAAGGGTCAATAACCAGTGGTAGCAAAATATGGATGGCAGCAGGTAGGTAGCATGTGAAAACGTGTGCACTTCCTATTATGTGTTCTGTACCTATCTCCATTACAATGTAATTCCTTTTATTAATAGAATATTGTTGAATACATGATCTCCTTTCTAAAACCCCACGAGAAACGTTTATAGACCTGAAACGCATCAGTGGAATGGAGAAATCAGACCTTAGACGTTTGTCCAACACCAAGATGTTTGTACAATGAACCGTTTTTATTATCTATATGTTCATGCTTTTCTATTCATGCTTTGAAAATATTTTGAATGTGTTGAAATAAATGGATATATTTTACTATATATGCTTATGGTGTACTGTTTGCCGGTATAGTCCCAATCTGGGGTTAGGGACAATCTTGTTTGGTTTTTGTTTTTTTTTTGTTTTTTTTACAAATCTTTTTATTCATTTTCCTTAACAGACAGACAAAACAAAACACAACAAAACATCATACACATTGAACCTAAGATATGTTAATACAGTATCAAGATCCAATCACCCTGCATAGCAACTATCAATTCAAGATATGAATTCAAAATAACAAAACAACAAAGCAACAACTTAAAGGGATATAATAATTAAGAAAAAAGTATTTTATCTGGGCCTAAATCTAGGCCTACCCCTTTGTCCACTCAAATGTCAAACCTCACCCCATATAAGAAAAAAAATCAAAAAAGGAAGGAGAGTAGAAAGCAGATATTAATCCCTTCTATCACCAATGGCCCCAAGTATCCCTTATGCAGAAGCTCTCATATTATGATTAATGACCCCCATTGGCAGCAGATGCCGTGTACGGTTTGTCCAGCCACTTTTCCCAGACTTTATCATATTTACTAGGGCAACCCCTATTAATATAGGTGTCTTTATACAACTGGAGGTTATTTTCTATCAATTGTTTCCAGTATAGAAGTGTAGGAAAGCAAGGTTTCTTCCAATGCATAGCAATGGCTTTTCTTGCGTAGAATAATGCTGTATTAGCGAACACTCGCTCAGACACTGTAGGAACGATAGCCTCTACCAGACCCAGCAGGCAAACAGACATTGAGACCAGTAAAGAAGCAGAGGTAATGGTATTCAATAAATCTACTACTTCCCCCCAGAAAATAGCGATATATGGGCAAGTCCAAAAAACGTGTGTGAAATCCCCCTGAGATGCTCCACACCACCAACAGTTGGAAGAGCAAGCAGGATTTATTTATTGACGTCTATAAGGTGTAATATATGCTCTATGAACCAATTTAAATTGAATTATGCGGTCTCCCAAAGATACCAGAGATTGCAGAGGGAAATCCCACACATATCTTCCATATCCAAATCTGGTATATCTCGCATCCACCTAGCTCTAAGACCTTCTGAAGGCGAAATAGAAATTAAAGTAAGATGAGAGTACAGTCTCGAGTTGGGCTTATCCAAGCACTCAGACCTGAGAACCGATTCTAAAGAGGATTGTATAATCCTTAGGCTGTCCAGTGGGAACTGTGCATGAAAAATATGGAAAAGCTGGAGATATCTAAATAGATAAGAACTAGGTAGGTTAAAGATTGAGGTAAGTGTAGAAAAGGTAGATAATTTCCAGTCAGTGACCACTTAAGAGAGTAATTTAATGTTATATTTAGTCCTTCATCATAAATAGTGGCATACCATAATCAGCAAATAAGACTATAATAACACACTACAAACAGCGCTAATGTTGAGCTATAACGGATATATGTGGCCAACTTCACAAACAAAAGTCCTTTGAGAGAGATGAGCAGTAGACACAGTGGTTCAGAAATCAGGCTGTGGTGGAGCGCAAGCGTCACTTCCGGCGTCGTGTAGGCCACGCCCTGACGCGTTTCGTCATATCCTGACTTCTGTTGAAGTCAGGATATGACGAAACGCGTCAGGGCGTGGCCTACACGATGCCGGAAGTGACGCTAGCGCTCCACCACAGCCTGATTCGCAACCAGGAAGTAAGAGATTGCTACTTGGGAAGCTGAACCGGCTGATGTTTACCACGGTGAAGTGCTGGGTTTAATACTTCCTTCTGATGTGCTCTTTTGATTGCAACATTAATGTACGTATAATTACTGAAGGGGGGTCTTTGTGTGATGTGATGGGCTTTTAATTAATAAACAGGATTACGCTATGTGCGCTTTTCTTTTGTTGTTTGGTGATTTGTGAGTCCTGATCGTCTGGGATTCCTCCAGAGTTGTGCTGACAGTGGCCTGTGGCTTGGATTTTTCTTTCCTTGGAAGCTTATGATTATTAGGCTCTGGTGAGTTTAACCCCCTGAGGGGAGTGTGTTCTCACAGGGTGGAAATGGATGGATCAGTGGAAGGTGCACGCTGAATTTCTATACTCTGATCACCTATGAACACTTTCTGAACCACTGTGTCTACTGCTCATCTCTCTCAAAGGACTTTTGTTTGTGAAGTTGGCCACATATATCCGTTATAGCTCAACATTAGCGCTGTTTGTAGTGTGTTATTATAGTCTTATTTGCTGATTATGGTATGCCACTATTTATGATGATTTATCTACATTTTTAAACGGCTGCTGCTCTATTATTATTTTGAGTTTGCACTTCTTTGTGACAGCAAATTGGTGTTATCTTTATATATTTTTTTCTTTGTTATATCACTGTTTCGGAGCTGCTTGGGTCCCTGGCGCTGAGTGGTGTACTTTTGGGCCCTTGAAAACACCTTTTTACATTTTATATTTAGTCCTTGCAATAAGCTCTGATACTTTAAAAAATTGAGGGTGAGTACGATTAAACCATAGAGGGCATTTGGAGAAATCACACTCTTGCATCTGGGACCAGCCTCCCAAGCTTGAATAGTTTTAAGCATTAAAGCAGTCAGCTGATAGGGTGCCCTACGGCCCCTAATTGTTTGGTGTAATTTCACAGAATGTGTTGTGCTGTCATTTAAAGATAATACATACTGTATGTGTAAAACAAGTTCATAAACTGTGTCCAAACTCATAAATATAAGATATCACAGTGACATCATCATGTCCCTCCAGAGAGCCTGTGGGCTCTTTGTGATATACCCTACTGAGTTTTACAATAAATTGTGGTTTTAATGTACTTCACTATGGCATTTCCTTGCTTTCTCCCTTATGGTGTTGAGGCATTCATGTGAGGCACAGCCAATGATTGGTTGTGTCATGCTGCCGATAAAAGAGAGACACTGAGGTCAGAATCCGCAGGAAGGGATTGGGAGCCGTAATCGTCTATCCATTGATTGATTTGGGATTTGTCATTAAAAAGTGCTATCAGGCCTCTTTTGATTTGGGGTCTGAATGTCTGGTAAGCTTCTGCATGACTACAAGGTGGCTGGTGCACAATAGGGGTGTGAAGATTTTCCTTTGTTTACAGTGGACTTTATATCTTTTGTTGGACTGTGATGTCATATACAGTGGGGCAAAAAAGTATTTAGTCAGCCACCAATTGTGCAAGTTCTCCCACTTGAAAAGATGAGAGAGGCCTGTAATTGTCATCATAGGTATACCTCAACTATGAGAGACAAAATGTGGAAACAAATCCAGACAATCACATTGTCTGATTTTTGAAAGAATTTATTTGCAAATTATGGTGGAAAATAAATATTTGGTCACCTACAAACAAGCAAGATTTCTGGCTCTCACAGACCTGTATCTTGTTCTTTAAAAGGCTCCTCTGTCCTCCACTCATTACCTGTATTAATGGCACCTGTTTGAACTTGTTATCAGTATAAAAGATACCTGTCCACAACCTCAAACAGTCACACTCCAAACTCCACTGTGGTAAAGACCAAAGAGCTGTCGAAGAACACCAGAAACAAAATTGTAGACCTGCACCAGGCTGGGAAGACTGAATCTGCAATAGGAAAGCAGCTTGGTGTGAAGAAATTAACTGTGGGAGCAGTAATTAGAAAATGGAAGACATACAAGGCCACTGATAATCTCCCTCGATCTGGGGCTCCACGCAAGATCTCACCCCGTGGGGTCAAAATGATCACAAGAACGGTGAGCAAAAATCCCAGAACCACATTGGGGGGACCTAGTGAATGACCTGCAGAGAGCTGGGACCAACGTAACAAAGGCTACCATCAGTAACACACTACGCCGCCAGGGACTTAGATCCTGCAGTGCCAGATGTGTCCCCCTGCTTAAGCCAGTACATGTCCGGGCCCGTCTGAGGTTTGCTAGAGAGCATTTGGATGATCCAGAAGAGGATTGGGAGAATGTCATATGGTCAGATGAAACCAAAGTAGAACTGCTTGGTAGAAACACAACTCGTCGTGTTTGGAGGAGAGAGAATGCTGAGTTGCAACCAAAGAACACCATACCTACTGTGAAGCATAGGGGTGGCAACATCATGCTTTGGGGCTGTTTCTCTGCAAAGGGAACAGGACGACTGATCCATGTACATGAAAGAATGAATGGGGCCATGTATTGTGAGATTTTGAGTGCAAACCTCCTCCCATCAGCAAGAGCATTGAAGATGAAATGTGGCTGGGTCTTTCAGCATGACATTGATCCCAAACACACCGCCTGGGCAACGAAGGAGTGGCTTCGTAAGAAGCATTTCAAGGTCCTGGAGTGGCCTAGCCAGTCTCCAGATCTTAACCCATAGAAAACCTTTGGAGGGAGTTGAAAGTCCGTGTTACCCAGCGACAGCCCCAAAACATCACTGCTCTAGAGAAGATCTGCATGGAGGAATGGGCCAACATACCAGCAACAGTGTGTGACAACCTTGTGAAGACTTACAGAAAACGTTTGACCTCTGTCATTGCCAACAAAGGATATACAAAGTTTTGAGATGAACTTTTGATATTGACAAAATACTTATTTTCCACCATAATTTGCAAATAAATTCTTTCCAAATCAGACAATGTAATTGTCTGGATTTATTTCCACATTTTGTCTCTCATAGTTGAGGTATATCTATGATGACAATTACAGGCCTCTCTCATCTTTTTAAGTGGGAGAACTTGCACAATTGGTGGCTGACTAAATACTTTTTGCCCCACTGTATTTATGAGTTTGGGCACAGTTTATAAACCCTTTTTACACAAATGTATAATCTTTGAGTGACAGCACGATCTGTGAAATTAACTTCATACTGCTTGTATATAACCTTTACTTGTTACTGTTATGTATTCTGCATGCCCATGGAACCCCTATCTTCCTCAATGCATTTTACCCAATTTACACATTTGTAACGGTCCCAATGTTCTCCAGCCCCTCTCTCAAATCTTGTGACCAAACTGGCAGAGGCAGCTTCCGTCATATTTTCTGTTAGGATTCCTCTTCTACAGCAAAATCGGTAATGAATCGGTAATGAATATAACTGTGTTTATCAACATCATTACATTATGTACCCCTATTGAGTGGCATATGTTTGTTGGGCTATCAGCTTATCACAAGTGCCCTCTATAGTGTGTACAATACTGTAATTACCAGTATTCTCCAACTATATACATATGAAATGACTTCAATGCAGTTCCACTGTCTACTAAGTATTTAAAAGACACTCACACCATAAAATGTATCATTTGCTTAAACTTAAAGCCAAATTTAAAGCAGAGCTTTAGCCCCCCCCACCGAAAAATTAAACGTCAGCAGCTACAAATGCACTTTCTCACTGGGTCGGCTGCAGAGCACTCAGCAGGAAGTGGGAGCAGATACCTGTCAAAAAACAGGTACCCGCTCCCCCTCACAAGGTGCCAAATATGGCATCGGAAGGGGGGGGAGGCAGACAAGTGGAGCTTCCCTTTTTGGGTGGCTCCGCTTTAAGTCCCAGAAATGCAGTCAATAGACATTGTACTGTTTTGATAGCCCTACCTCCCACTTTGCTTTAATAACAATTGCAGTGTGTCTAAATAGGACAGTGTCTTTTTCCTCACACTACCAGAAAAGTGGTCATCACTCAGCAAAGACCCAAAAGGTGCTTTCCAACATTTCCAAATGAAGAACAGTTAACAATCATTACATATGGACTAAAAAATGAAAAGAAAAAGATGTGAGACTTCCATTGGTATTTCTAATGGTTGTTTGTAGATTCCAATGTTCAGATTCCAAATGACAATTGGAGAATGAAACATTAGATCTTTCCCTCAGGTGGCTTTAATGATATTTTTATGTAAAGAATTCCATTTATGGAGGCTGACATCCAGATTGAGTAACATTTCTGAGCTTTTTTTTTTTTTTTTAAATGCTTTGTTGGTCTTTTGTCTACCGTACTTTCAGAGTTACAGAGCTGTGTTTGCAGTTAAAGAGATCTGGCTTCACTTGCTGCATTCTTGACCTTATTACTTATTTTCAGAAGGAGGTCAGCCAGGGCAGCAATGTGTACCTGTGGGTATCAGAAGCATATAAAACAGACACCTACTTGCCATAGCAGGTATCTCATGCTGCCAGTATTTCATTTCAACTCTCATGTAGAGTACCACAGACGTCCTCAGTATTGGGGTGCTATGATATGTAAACTTCCTAGCCCTGCTCCATCCCTTCTGCTTTCTGTGTCTCACTTAGTGGTGACTAAAGGACCCATTATAGTGATGGCCCAGTTGTGAAGCAAAAAAAAGCAGGAGTGAGTGGGAGACAGTGACCACAGCAGTTGGTTACCTTTTGCATATCAGAGCACCATAGTGTTCAGGACTACCAGAATGCTCTACACAGGAATGGTATGCATGCTTCTGGAGGTGTCTGCTCTGCTTTGGAATGTTGATAGATTTTTGATATATTAATTTAAATTATTAAAGCATAACTATAAAACAAAAATGTATTATATTGTAACTTACCAATCATTAGATGTGGTGGCTCTATTTGTTGTCTTGTTTTTCAAGCTTTTATTCCCCTGTTTTCATTTGGTTATTGGCTAGTAACACACCTCCTGTCTTGGGGTGGATACATTCACTCTTCCACTGTATCTATGGTGGAGCAACAGTCACCCATGGACAGAAGCATTGCTCATCAGTGGCGAGAGTAGGGTTTTATGGGTTATTATATTTACATGGACTTTACATAAGTGACTCCATTCACACCTGAGTGGCCCCATTCACACCTGAGTGTAGCGTCTTCAGGCAAAAAGTCGTGTGATTTTACCACGATTTTGCCACGATTTTGTACAGGTCAAAAGGTCACCCATGTAAAAAGCAGAAAAATGCCCAAATCGACCTAAAAAAAAGTTCCAGAACTTGTTTGAGCTTCAGGCATTTTGGAGCTTCTGGCTTCAGGCTTTTTGGAGTGGAGATGTGAACCATCTCCATAGAGAATAATTGATTTTTTCCCCTCCAGCGTTTTGTAGCTTGAGGCTTGAAGCTACAAAATGCTCAGGTGGTGAATGGGGCTTTAGAGCTAGTCTTACCTTTAAGATTAAGAATGTAATGGGTTCGTTTTTCCCCCTTATGTATCAAGTCATGCACTGCTGCCTCCATCTGTACAATTTCCCCAATGCTTTTTTTGTTCACATTTTGTTTTAATGGGTCAGTCCATACAAACCGATGTTTCAGCCATGACCGAAAGTAATTGGTTTGATTCCTGCACTGGTTTCCTAAATGCAGGGATTTCAAAAGTGAAATTTACCCAAGAAGCTTCGCACCCCATGGGTCTGACTGTCGTCTGTAATAATGACAGTTGTGTGGAGCCCCTAAATGTAATTCTAAGACCCCGTTCACACTTGAGCGTTTTTCAGCTCAAAGCTGAAACAAGCAAAATCCCATAATTTCAATGGTCCTTGTTCACATTTGAGCATTTTGTCATCTGTAACAAAACACCTGTTGCTCAATAAAGTACATGAGCTACCTTTAAAGTGGAGTTCCACCCTAAAGTGGAACTTATGCTCATCGGATTCCTCCCCCCCCTCCGGTGCCACAATTGGCACCTTTCAGGGGGGAGGGGGGTGCAGATGCCTGTCTAATACAGGTATCTGAACCCGCTTCTGGGCTTAGATAGCCGCAGAATAGCCGCAGATACCCCCCCCCAGTTGTGTTCTGGGAAACACACAGTTCCCAGAACACAACGGGGATCAGTGAAGACGTGCAGCGTGACTCGCGCATGCGCAATAGGGAACCGGGCAGTGAAGCCGTAATGGTTCACTTCCTGATTCCCTGACTGAGGATGGCGGTGGGGGCAGCCGAGAGACGAGCGATCAATCGGCTTTGGCTGCCGACATCACTGGACCCTGGGACAGGTAAGTGTCCATTTATTAAAAGTCAGCAGCTGCAGTATTTGTAGCTGCTGGCTTTTAATAATTTTTTTTAAGGTGGAGCTCCTCTTTAAGGAAGATTTGAGCGTTTTTGTCCCCATAGACTTAAATGTACTTTTTTTGCGGGGTTTTCTGCTCAAACAGCAGTTCTCCGCCCCTTTTTCAGCAGCACTCCACGCCTTTTAGTTGAAAAACGCCTATAATATTTGCAAATCTGCTCAAAAAGAGGCTCAAAAAAACCTAAAAAAAAGACGCTTGAAAAAACACTTGAAAATGCTCAGCTAAGTGTGAATGTAGCCTTAAACCTTAGTACAACCCTTAAACTTAATTTTTATTATAACATTAGACACAAAAACTCTATACCCTAAACTAAAACTGCTAACCTGTGTCTGATTGTAATCTAACCCCTAATCCCAATTGTTTAGGAGTCTGAGAGTCCTTTTTCCACACCCTGACCCACTTACACTCACTTTCCCTGCAATTTTCTTAGTGTAGTTTTAGACATAGCAGGACAAAGTCTGAAGTCAGTACCTTTGTTAGGTTTTTATTACAGTATGGGGTTCGTTGTGGAAATCCTGCATCCAATCTCTGAAACAAAATTGTTATCAGAATGGGAAGTGAGAAAAAATGCCAAGTGGGGACATATTGAGGGAAGTTCTCCAAGAAAGGTTTTAGCTTTCCCCTAGTTTCAAAAATTAGAATGTGTGCTTTTTTGATTTTTTTGTCCTGTTGGAGATTTTTACCTATTTCCTGTCTTGGCGACAAGATTTTCTTCAGACAACAGGAGACAAGTGAGAGGACGTTTCTCCAAACGGGCCACAGGGAGGAATGAAGAAACAAGTTCTCTGCTCTGCCAAGCACCACAAAAAAAAAAAAATTGGGATGGCTATAAACTTTAAATTGATAGTACCTCTAAACCTAACCTCTAAAGTATATTAAATATATAACTCTTTTTATCAAGACACAAGAATTAAACAATAAAAAGTCAGTAATTCCATTATCATTACATTGAAATTATCTTGTAACAAAAACAGCTGCAAATGTGAGCCTGAATGAGCACCAAAAACCATTGATTTCTTTGGAGATATAGGAGCCACCCAACCAGTATCTCCATGAATTAGAATAGTACAACTACACTGAGCAAAATTATAAACGCAACACTTTTGTGTTTGCCCCTATTTATCATGAGCTGAACGCAAAGATCTACGACTTTTAACATGCACACAAAAGGCCTATTTCTCTGAAATATTGTTCACAAATCTGTCTAAATCTGTGTTAGTGAGCACTTCTCCTTTGCCATACACCTCACAGGTGTGGCATATCAAGATGCTGATTAGACAGCATAATTATTGTGCAGGTGTGCCTTAGGCTGGCCACAATAAAAGGCCACCCTAAAATGTGCAATTTTATCACACAGCACAATGCCACAGATGTCGCAAGTTTTGAGGGAGCGGGCATTGGCATGCTGACTGCATAAATGTCCTCCAGAGCTGTTGCCCTTGAATTGAAAGTTTATTTCTCTACCATAAGCTGTCTTCAAAGATGTTTCAGAGACCTCCGCATCCAGCATCGTCACCTCCAAGATCGACCGAGACCAGCCACCCGGACGGCTGCTGCAACAATTGGTTTGCATAGCCAAAGAATTCCTTCACTAACTGTCAGAAACCATCTCAGGGAAGCCCATCTGCCCCCCCCCCCCCGCCAATACAGTAAAACTGCACATTTTAGAGTGCCCTTTTATTGTGGCCAGCCTAAGGAACACCTGTACAATAATCATGCTGTCTAATCAGCATCTGTGAGGTGGATGGATTATCTTAGCAAAGGAGAAGTGCTCACTAACACAGATTTAGACAGATTTGTGAACAATATTTGAGAGAAACAGGCCTTTTGTGCACATAGAAAAAGTCGTAGATCTTTGCGTTCAGCTCATGATAAATAGGGGCAAACACAAAAGTGTTGCGTTTATAATTTCTCTCAGTGTATATTATATTATATTATGTTATAAACATCTAGGCAAGGAATATTACTGTGTGTTTACTCAGACATAAACTGTACGGTATGTCTATTTGTGTATCTCACTCTATCTCTAATGTTTTATAAAATATGCATAGACTCAGGGTGTCTGGATGTTGGTGGTGTACCCCATGTGTATACATAACATAATTTATTGTTTTCATAAAAATGCTTGTGGTTCTCCCTGTTAGAGCTCTCCTCAGGACTTAAAACATGCTGTCACGGTAAACGTAGCTGAATTATGACTCATAAGTTGTCCTTTTTTTTTCCAAGCTGTCATGCAGGAGGTAATTAAGGGGAAAGATTTACATTCATAAACTGGTGCAGGAGATGACATAAGTATGTGAAGCCCTCATTAGCATTCTTTAGGCCTTTTTACAGCAGAGAGGGTTCACTTTTTTGGCAGCTCAAATTGATTAGCACTAATTGAAAAACTTATTGCAAATTGCTATGCTAATCAGGGTAAATCTAGTCCGAGCAGGTAGAGCACGATAAGAAGCTGAAATCATTTCTAGATTTGAGGCTTTGTTATTTTGCATACATCCAATATATCAGTGGATATATGCATTTAAAATTAAGCCATATTAAATAACACCCCCGTCCTCTTGTTCACATTTCTCCCCTAAATTAAACTTTAATAGAAATAAAAAGGAATGCAGAAGTGCTTATATGTCTAGAAGAAAATGCTGACCTAGCCTCATATGGTGGTTGACTTAGTCATCAGTAACCTCTAATAATAGTTAAAGCTTGTTGTTTCTTACAGCAATTAACATGGACATTGGCAAATGACCACCACCCTGACCACCACGTTGATAGAAAACAGCTGGTAAATGAAAAAGAATGATATTTTAGCTTTCTGTCATGGAAGATATGTGTTGGTATATTTTTGCACCAAGCTCCTGGTATACAGACTGATGACCCACCTTAAAGTCATCACCTGTTCTACTAGTGCTTCCTGTACCCTTAACAGCAACTGTACCATAGGTAAACCCAATGTGTAGGCATACTGTACGCTAAAGAGACTCTAGTACTGTGACTATGAAGGAGAGAGTGACTGTCTCTGGATATCACTGTTATATCATAGGGTAGGTGATATCACCACTTCCCTGGGTCGCCAACACTAGTCATTTCAACGCAAGCTGTGGAGGAAGAAAGAGGGGTAAGAAAATATAGAGGGATAGTATGGGGGTGCTTTTCAGACCATTAAAGTCAAATTACCCAATATGATCAAGGTGCCAATTTCTCTTTAAGTGAAAGTAAACGAAACCACTCTTTCTAGCTCTTCCAAATTATAGTGCTATAGTAGGAATAGCCCAAACCAGCTGCTTAATCCCCTTTATAAAGGAAGACTGTTCCAAGCTGCTACTTTATTAGAGATCCTCTAGGGCTGCAATTAATTAACACCAACCTTTATTTAACCCTTTACTTACATATATAACCTCGCCACCACCTGGATCCTCCAAGGTGAAGACTAACCTTTCATTGAAGTGCTGAAGTCCCAGCATCAGGATCTCTGAGACCCGTGTTGCTGATAAAACCTGCTCCAGCTACAACAGTGTCTTGTCAGGTGGTTGAACATCTAGGTGTTTAATATATGACATCAGTTGAAGGGGACCAGTGTCCAGGTAGAGCCAATCAATCTGTCCATGGTGGAATGCAAATTTAATCTTTATCTCCTGAAAAGCACTCACACGTTCTGGGATGTGTGGACTGTGATTGAAGGGTTTATGTCTTAATTGATAAAGAATTACTTCTATCTTGTGACATGTTATTCATTTGTTTAGACTTGAATCGCACATGACTGCTAAATGTTTGCACTTTTGCAGTTTATTTTAAACACTTCCATTTCCTCCTTATTATCAATTATGTAATGGTGCAAAATGCTGATTTTGGAGCTGTTATACACAGGATGCCATAATTACCGTTCATCATACAGTCGCGTAAAAAAGTAAGTACACCTAATGGAAATTGGAAATTTCAACATTTTTGAACAGACAAATATTAAATCTTCAATCAAACAGTGCCTACAGCTAAAGTGAATAAAAACACAGGCAACATTTGCTTTTAAAATGATTTATTCAACAAAAAATATTGATAGATGTAATAAGGGAATGTGGAAAAAGTAAGTGCAGACACTCCTAGTCTCAGGCGCGGGTATTGCTTCTATTACAAATATTACTTCTGGTAGGTGCTTTGTATAACTAAGTTTCCATGTATGAACTGCCAGTTTCAAATCCTTGCACAATATATCAATGGGATTCAAATCAGTACTTCAACTAGGCCAGTCCATAACCCTACATTTATTTTTTTAGACATTCTTTGGTGGATTTGCTATTATTCTTTGGATCATTATGGTGCAAAAGATCAATTTTTGGTTCAATGCTCAGATAGATGACCTCACATTGTTATCAAGCACACTTTGATATGATGCAGTACTTATAGTTAAGGCTATGGCTGCAAAATGCCTTTGCCCTGAAGCAACAAAACAACCCCAAAACATAACAGTTTCACCATCAGGCTTCACAATTTGTATGAGATTCTTCTCCTGATGACTGCTTTTGATTTACACCAAACATGTCTACTGTCACTGTGGCCAAACATCTCTATCATTGATTCATCAGTTCACAGCACATTGTCCCATAAAGCCTGGCCTTTGCCCATATCTTCAGTTGCAAACTCTAGTCCTGCTCTTATGTTCTTTTTGGACAGCCAGTTTTCCAATTTCAGAACAGCTTTAGAAACTAAAGCTGGCCAAACATTATACAAATTTCTTGATCAATTTTCTTTAGATTTACATTTGACTATGTAGTGCAAGGGCCTGCCTGCTTGCATATACAAATTGAAAGTGTTTAGGTGTGACCTCATATTATATGGTTTTGGTAAATCTAAAGGAAAATTGTACAAGGCAATTGTATAATATATGGCCAGCCTTAGTCCACCTTTCAGAAGAAAATTAAAAAATGCTTCCGTATTGCAAAAAGCAAAAATGTGCATTTTTATTTTATCTTTTGCATTGGAGACTACAAAGCACTGCAAGTGCCATCAGTGGATTGCAAGTGCAGTGTTCAGGCTCCTGCAGACTCTTCCTCCAGCTCACCCCTGTACTGATTTATAGATCTTCAGTTCAGAAGGAAGTATCTATGGACTTCAGATGCGGAGACATTACTGTACTTTTGCTCCAATGAAAACTACGAATTTCCTGCTGCAGATTCCTTTAAATGATTGATGAGTCTGTCCAGGTGCAGGCATCTTTCCAACAAAACCCGAAAGATGGTGGCTATCACTGTGGTAGTGCCGACTACTACAGTGATTTCCAGTTTTCCTAGTAGCCCATCAGGCATGAGATATGCCTACTTACATTGTGCCATTATGGACCAATTTAACTATGTAATACAGGTAATTCCTGGAGTTCAGCTTCATAGGCCTAAGTTCATCTTTTGGGAAAATTTTTTAAATACATATATTTTTGCAGAAAAAAATGTGCATTTATTATTATTTTTTTTTACAGGAGCCTGCAAAGCATTGCTGATCACGGGTGCAATGTCAGGCTCCTGCAGAAAAGCCCTGTAGCTTTGAGGCGGTACCTTCATATGGGCTGTCTGTCAGTCAGGGCGCTACTAGAAATGGAAATGATAAGATTTACATATGCAAATGTATTCCTAAAAAGGTATATAGAACTAAATGAGAAGTATAATTAGATGAAAAACAATTAATGAGAAAATACACTATTTTATTTTATTCAGTATAAAAACAGTTAATAATACATTACAGTTAATACGGTTGAAATGGATTCAGGGTGTGCAAATCCCCGATTCTAACAGAGCTATGGCTTACGCGTTTCGTGGACAAGGCGGATTTATCAGGGTCTTTGAGAATGGCACAATGTGATCACGTGTAGATTCTACAAATGTTTCATCACTTAATATTGCATAGATTTATAGAGTTACATCAGTGAGGGCTAGAATATAAAATGTATATAGACATTGATGCATAAATTTATACAAAGGTATGTGTTTAATGAGAAATTGTTAGCAATGTTTACTAAACAGATCTGGATGTTTTATAAAGTATTCAACAGACAAATATAGCTGCATTATCAGTCCACTAGGGTGTGTATGGCGATGCTAGTCAATGTGTGAGGTTAAGCAGTGATCAACTCTATACTGTTAAATGTTTAAACAGGTAATGCTGTGGTTTTGTATAGGAAGGAAAAGAGAATGTATATGTATATATATATATATATATATATATATATATATATATATATATATATATATAAATCATATTATTCTATCAAAGAGTTTTTCCCCCACTCACCCGGGAACTGAAATTGGACTGTACCGGCTCTGCGGGACAATGTGAGGCCTTTGTGCTCGTGGGAATACTCCAACCCCAACCCTCCTCAACCGAGAGGAAAAAGGGCAGGCCACTATACATGCAGATGAAAGAGCATGGTAAACTGAATGGTTGAAAGATGATAATCTCCCCTCCTTTCCCTTCCCCTCCCTCCCTTTCCCCCATCCCCTTTTTATTTCCCATTTTCCCTTTCCCTCTTTTTCTTCTTTTCCTCCCCCTCCCCCCCCTCCTCCCCCACCCCACCGTTTTTGACTTGCCTCTGTTTTCACTTTTTTGCTTTTTCTTCTCCCCCCCTTCCCCCCCCCCTCCTCGCCCACCCCACCAATTTTGACTTGCCTCTGTTTTCACTTTCTTGCTGCTTCTCCCCTGTCACACCTCACATACTCACATCTACTCTGTTCTGCTTTCCCTAGTTGTGGTTCACATGTCCATTTGTCTTTCGAGGTGTCTATTATTACTATTATCATCTTTCAACCATTCTGATTTTGTTGCATAAATTACATGGCTGCGTGGGTGGAACACCACACAGCCACACTGTTTTCAAAATATGACAGTGGTGACACGTTACATCCTAAATATGGGTGTAATGTGTAACATGCTCCAAAAAGTGAACTTATCCATTAAAGATCTGATCATATTGCAAAGTTGCATAACTATTACTGGGAGGCTCCACTTTGCCAACATAGGCATTCCAAGCATGAGAAAATGACAATACTCTATTACGCTGAGCAGTTTCTATTATCAGCAACAGATATGCTATTCCCAGTTTCCATTTCTGCATTTCCTGTTATGAATCTGATTGCAATGATACATGCTCTCACAGTTGATTTTTAATGTAAGCATAATTTTGGAGATCACTGTCTGATTAAATGTGCAAGGCCTCCAGCTGCTGTCTTTTTCTCCGATTTGTTGGGAGGTAGATGGAGCGTATGACATTAATATTAATAGCTGTTTCTCCCAATATGTGTCACTTCTGCACCAGAATCTGTGAGGACCTTTCAGAGAGTGGAATTAGGTAGCGGTTTCTACTTGTCTTATGATGCTGTTATGATGCTTTTCGAATAAAAATGCTTTGGCAGAGATTGTACTTAGCCTAAAGCATATTAAATACACCATTATTATATCCATGACTACACAAGCATATTTGTTCTCAGATAATTCTATTATGTGGGTGAAATATTTCAGATTATGTATCCGATGGGCTAAACATAATGATTTATGTTATATTTCATCTAACCTTTTTTCTATTCAAATTAGAAACATAATAGTTTTTTTTCCCTTATTTTCACTTGCAAGCCCACACCCTTTTTCTTATGGCAGCTGAAAGTAATCTGTGGAGCTGAAAGCAGATACTTGTCATTTGTTCGTTCTTGCTCATAATTGGAGTTTTGTTGTGGCATATTTATAAGTATTTAAAGTGTAGTGCACCCCCCCCCTGTAGGAGCCGATGATGACCGTAGTCCTATATCCCCTTTTAGAACACACACACCGAGGACTCCTTCCCATCAACTTCCCCCTGGCTTGCTCCAGTGAGCTTCTTTAGACCCCACTTGATCCCTGGATATGGATCTGCAAATAGGCCTCCCAGCTATGAATAGCTGAGACCTCTGTATCTTCCTCACAGCTTCCTCTAGGCCTCAGACTATTTATGGGCTCTCGCATCACCTTCTGGGCACACACCTTCCCTGGGATTGGCTGAAGTCCCATAAATATTCAGGCTTCCTGCTCTGTTTTTCCTTCCACTATACTTCTAGAATTCTCTAGAACAGTGTTTTTCAACCAGGGTGCCATGATAGGATACTTCTGGATCCTATAAACTCTAGTCCTGTCTATCACCTTATGATTATTATTCTTACCTCATTATTATTGCCGGCACTTCTTTGTTCACCACACCTAGATCTGCGCAGGGAACAGTGTATATACAAAAGTGACTCGACACAGATTAGATCTACACACTGTTCGATTTATTGGTCCTGGTACAGCATATTTATAGTACACATTCAAGATCTAGCCCACCCATAGGATATTACCATTTCAAGCAATGCCAAACACCTCCCCCATGTACATACAGTTATTTATAGCTTTTCTCGCCTGTCAATGTTCAGACAGTTTTTATAACAGCTTTTATAACACTACACAGGCTATCACATCACTTCAATCAAGGCATTCGTTTTGTGGTTAACGCAAACCTAAACAAGACTTCCCAGTAGAAACATCTCTCTTCCTTCCTCTTTCAGTGCCGTGAGGAGTCCTCAGGGGTTTCCGCAGCAACAGCCCGATCTGAGCGATCCTCTGTTAGCTCCAATGCTACAGGAGGGAGAGAGTACTGTCAACCCCTGTGTACAGAGGAGGCGGAGAGCTGTGCCCACACCTCCTCCGCTCTTTGCTCCTGTCTGTACTCTTGCCGGCAAAACAGAAAGCTTGGCTGGCTGCCTGACTGCGTCCTACCAACTGATGAAGTCATTGGTTGCTAAGGACAGAGAGGTGCAGAGGGGGGGAGATGCGGGTTAAGCTCTCTTCGTCCCCTGTACATGGGAGTCAAGCGTGCTCTCTGCCTCCTGTAGCACAGGAGGTAACAGTTAACAGGGGATCAGATCTGAATGTACAGGGAGGAGAAGAGCTGGGGAAGAAAGGGGGGGTAGAGCGCAACTCACACCCCCTCCTGGCTCTCTCCCCCTCTCTGCTGCTTTCACCACTGAAGGGACAGGATTTGTGCTAGTAAGAGCGGGGATTTGGAGGGGGGTGTGCTAGGTGAGGGATTTGGGAGCAGGTGGGGGCAAGTTCATAAGTCAAAGTATATCTAAGGCCAAAGCATATTTATTTTACTTGGAAATGGTAGAGCATAGTTAAAAACCCTGGTCAGTTTTTTGGGGGGAGGGAGTTCCTTTGACTTCCTGTCCTGGGACAAAACAGGAAGTTACAGGAAGACTCTCAAAAACTGAACCAAAATCCAGTCTTGAAGTGTTACTAAACCCAGGACCCTGCCTATATCTGGTCTCTCATAGTACACAAAACATAGATTATGCAATGATTATGCAAACATAGATCATGCAATTATTTTAGTAACTATAAACTGCTAAATACCTTTTCTCATCAGCAGTATATAGAAGTTTTGTGACTTCTATCAGTGTTCTGCCAACCACTGGTTAAAGCTTGTAGGATGAGTTTTCATTCTCCTCTGATTGTCCTATGAGGGTACATGACACCTGACTTTCTGTCTGGACAGTGCTGATTGGCCCTGTGTCCATCACATGCATCCTCCCTAAACAAAAAGCAAAAAACAAACAACAAAAACAAACTCTCTAGCAATACAGACCAAACTGAGCATGTGCAGAGTGCCTCCTAGCAGTAGATGGATTGGGGACTGTGGAAGAAGGGGAGGATCAGAGAAGACAGGATCAAACAGTCTTTTTACACAATGCAGAGGATTAACCCCTTAGGTTAAAGAGTGAGTATAACAAGCATGCTTTACTGCATATACAGATTGATTTTACTGTTGCGGGTTTAGAAACACTTTAAGCTGGGTATACACTAATAGAATTTCGAAGGTAAATTTGTTTGAAAATTCTCAAAACATTTGAAAGTCGTTCAAATGTAGTTTTTGTTTGCTTTTAACGTTTAATTTTGGAATTAATGCACTTTTCCTAAATAAAGACCATTCTAATTTGTACATTCGATTTTCTCATCACTGTGGTCAAAAACGAATAACGTTTTGACCCACTAATGTTTACAAAAATGAACAAATGTTCTTACAAGGTTCTTACAAAGAAAAATGTTGGGTGAATTCCTTTTAGTGTATAGCCAAGTTTAGGTGTTTAAGTGTCACCGCGAGAAGTAACCCCTTTGAAAGATTCACCTCTTTTATTGTTCTGCCAACAATTGCAATATTTTGAATTCCCATCACTTTCTTGCTCAGTGACAATGGTCACTATTACAAATAGAAAAGGGACACAAACATTAAAATATAAACAGGGTATACACATTCTATCCACAGCTTAAAAAATACACTTCCTAAAAAGCAGTAGTTCTCTCCAAGGGAACTTGTAAAGGTAAAATTGCTTAAATCAATGCAACTTAGATTTTTACACTTTTGATACCTTTAATATAAAGGGTTAAAGATATAACAGTATAAAGTATATTATTTAAGATATAAACAATGAACCCTTAATAACACTGCCGCTGTGCTTTGTGAATGGTAAAACAGAGGGAGGGAGCGGAGGCAAAACCCTGCTGTCTTTTCCTGCAGCAGCTCAATTGAGTTTACAGACAAAAGTTAACAAACATTGATTAAAAGGCTTTTTATAGAAAATATTAAAGTGGTATTAAACCCAAATGCATTTATTATATTACAACTAGAGTTGCAGTAATACTGCTATCTGTGCCGATACTTAGCATTTGCATGAGTACAAGTGCTCATGCAAATGTTCTGATACCTAAAACCGATACCTTTGAGGTGCATTTTGAGCCCATACAAAAGGAATGGGCTGAAAAAGCAGTGCAAAGAATTGCATGTAACTTGAACAGGAATGCAGTGCGATTCCTGTCCGTATCATAGGTGGTGTGATAGAATCACCCAGGACAGAGGCTTTTGGAGGGGACTGAATGCTAGCCTCTTGCCTACGGACTATGGGCCCTGGCATTTGAGGGAGCTACAAGCATTTAGGAAGATGTTCTGTTATGTTATTTAAAACAAAAGGACATTATTAAAAAGGCCACAATGGTCTCTGCCAGTGTGGGATTCATAGCAGATGCTGATGTCATCAGCAAGCCAACTGTCTGAGGTCCCCTGCCCTAATGTGTTTATTGTAAGTAGGTCTGCTATTGTGTGAAGGTGTTCTGTGTTTATACTTATGATAATGTATGTTGTAGTTTGTGAGCTAAGAGACGACAAGTCTGACCTGAAAGGTCAAACCTGAGTCACCTAGGCTGGTAAATGACTAGTTAGGTAGCTCATGTTAATTAATGTTTCTGGTTACAGTTTGTAATGTTAGGGTACTATGATCAGAAGGGGGGAACCTCTTTCTCATGTGTATTAAAGCCTGTATTCTTGTTAAAATAAACAGTTCTAGCTTTGCAGCCAGTCCTGCCTAGTTCTTGGTTGTAATATGTGGCTATAAAATCTAATATATATATTCAGACTGGAGGAAGTGGTATATGACGGAAGCACTCAAGTGGAGTGTGGGACGTTCCGTTACATGTGGTATCCTGCAATGCTCCTGTGTGAACCCAGGCTTGTCATAGTGACTTCAGTCTGGGTTCACTCAGAAGCATTGTGGGAAACCGCATGTGATTTGGACAGGAATTGCACTGTATTCCTGTTCAAATCATATGCGATTATTTGCAATGTGATTTGATCCCATTACTTTTGTATGGGTTTAAATCTCACTGCAAAGGTATCAGTAATTAGTATTGGTGAGTAATTAACCACAAGTATCGGTACTGGTACTCATCAGTACAAAACTGGAATGCATCCCTAATTACAACTTACCAATTTCTAAGATGTAGTGGCTGCATCAGTTTGTTACTGGCCAGATCACCAGGTGAAAACAAAGGGAAAAGGGTCTAAAAAAGAAAACAAATGCAGCCACCACATCTAATGATTGGTAAGCTGCAATATATTACATTTTTGGTTTAAGCTCTTTAAGCTTTTAAAAATGTAATTTATTTACTGTGTATATTTAATGTACACAGTACACACATACACCCACCAGCCACTTTATTAGGTACACCTGTTGAATTGCTTGGTAACACAAATTGCTAATCAGTCAATCACATGGCAGCAACTCAATGCATTTAGGCATCTGGACATGGTGAAGACGACTTGCTGAAGTTCAAACCGAGCATCAGAATAAGGAAGAAAGGGGATTTAAGTGACTTTGAACATGGTATGGTTGTTGGTGCCATACGGGCTGGTCTGAGTATTTTAAAAACTGCTGATCTACTGGGATTTTCATACAGAGCATGGTCCGAAAAAGAGAAAATATCCAGTGAGCGGCAGGTGTGTGGTTGAAAATGCCTTGTTGATGTCAGAGGTCAGAGGAGAATGGGCAGACTGGTTCAGGATAATAGAAAGGCAACAGTAACTCAAATAACCACTCGTTACAACCAAGGTATACATAATACCATCTCTGAATGCACAACACATCAAACCTTGAAGCAGATGGGCCACAGTACCAGAAGATCCCACCGGGGTGCCACTCCTATCAGCTAAGAACAGGAAACTGGGGCTACAATTCGCACAGGCTCACCAAAATTGGACAATAGAAAATTGGGAAAACGTTGCCTGGTCTGATGAGTCTCGATTTCAGCTGCGACATTCAGATGGTAGGGTCAGAATTTGGTGTAAACAACAAGAAAGCGCATGGATCCATCCTGTCTTGTATCAAAATGTCACAAAGCTCAAATCATCGCACCACTGGTTTCTTGAACATGACAATGAAGTTGATTTACTAAAGGCAAATAGACTGTGCACTTTGCAAAATGCTCCAGAGCATAGGAAATGAGATGGAGGTTCACTTTGCAAAGAATACCCAATCACGTACAAGGAAAATGTAAAAAACAGCGTTTTTGCTTGCAACATGATTGGATGATAGAAATCAGAAATCAGCAGAGCTTCTGCTCATATACTAAACTCTGGAGCAACAGCACTTGCAATGTGTACAGTTTATATGCCTTTAGTAAATCAACCCCAATGTGTTCGCTGTACTCCAATGACCTCAACAGTCACCAGATCTCAATCCAACAGAGCACCTTTGGGATGTGGTGGAACGGGAGATTCTCATCATGGATGTGCAGCCGACAAATCTACAGCAACTGTGTGATGCTTTCATGTCAATATGGACCAAAATTTCAGAGGAATGTTTACAACACCTTGTTGAATCTATGTCATGAAAAATGAAGGAAGGCAAAAGGGGGTCCAACCCGTTAATAGCAAGGTGTACCTAATAAAGTGGCCGGTATATATATATATATATATATATATATATATATATATATATATATCAATCATATACAGCATTTATATACTTTATACATTTAATTAATTGTGTTTATGTTATTTGGTATATAGCCATTTTTGTAACAAGTATTCTGCCGGACACAGAACTCTGTCTCCTGCCCATCCCTTGTGATGGTATAAGAATCACAGATGAGTGCAATCATTGCACATATTCTGTATAAGCCATCAGTTCAAACCAAACCATTTAGTGCAAATAATTATCTATTTATGTTTATAGTTTTGCATCATCTCTTAATTGCTGGACTAGAGTTTTCCTGAAAGTACACTTATCATGTAATGACGGTTCTGGTAAAAATAAAATGTAAATGAACATAATAAATAGCTTCCAACTGTCTCTTATTTAGATGGGAAGTCCCTGTTTTGAAACCATACTTTTTGGCCCCCAATTCTTCTGTCTTTCTTTTAAAGTGGAAGAAAAGCCTAAGTCTCTCTCCCTACTCTAAAAAAAGGTTCCCTCACCCTTTCCCCCTACCTATCCTGCCTAAAGCCCCGTGCACACGGGCCGAATATCGAGAGACGTCGGCCGGTTAAAAAAAAACAGCCAACATTCGGCCCGTGTGTATGCCAGCGGGTCTGACAGAAGCAGGCTGTTTGGTTGGCTTCTGTTGGAAGAGCAAGCTGGAAAACCAGCAGTCGACCGACTCCCGATCAGCGCTCTCAGCCAATAGTAGAGAGCTCTGACCGGAGTGTTCTGATGGGGGGGGGGCACACAACAGCTCAGCGGGCGAGATTGCTGTACTAATATCAGATCGTTATTACATCGACTCCCATCGGAGCTGACAGGCTTTTTTTTTCGTTCAACCCACTGGGTTGAACAGATAAAAACTCATAGTTTATACCAGGCTTGAGTGTCGGGAAAGAGCATGATTTCACACACATTCCAGACACACACACAGTGTGAACTAGACATGTGCACAAAATTTGTTCATTTTCGTTTCAGTCGTTATTTTTTTTTTTTTTTTCGTTTTTCAGGTCATTAGTTATGACCGCAATTCGAAAATTCGAAAATAAGAAAGAAAATCCAAAAATTAGAAAGAATAACTAATAATAACTAACTATTAAATTATAGGTATTGGAAATTCCTTTAAAATTTGGCTGTTAGTGAACAAAAATATAACAAATTTATCCGAAGTTACTAACTATGCGAAATAACGAAACAAATGGAACGGAACAAATTAATAATAAATAATAATATTAATAAAAAGGTTTTCGGATTTTCAAATTTTGAATTTACGAATTTACAAATTTACAAATTTACAAATTTTCGATTATTCAAATTTATATTCTGAAAAATTGGTCAAACAGATTTTCATTAATTCGGATATTTCCAAATTAACAAATTTGTCGAAATTCTTTATAAAACGAATTCTTAATAAAACGAATTGCACATGTCTAGTGTGAACCTAGTCTTAGAGTCAGACTGTAATCAGTGTTTGCTTACTATTACTAGAATTACATTTCCAAGCCTAAGCTCAGTTACTATTAGTGTGTACTAGGCGTAACCAGCATAAAAAAATTCTGCACACATACCTATTTACATCTGCTCTAGTTTGAAAAGGAAAAGGGCCTCACCATCAAGACAGTAAAAACCCCTAATTGAAGTACACAAATAGATAAACACAATAAACTATAATTCCATAAGAAAAAAATAGTGAACAATACTGTAGTTGGTGGAGTTCTTGCTATCTTTTGATCCTCGGATAGTTTTCGGCTTCTTCAGGAGTAGAGGGGAGGCATCCATGTTATTGTCTTCATCTATGTGTGTACTTGTATCTGGGTTTTTCCTACCTTGATGGTGGGGCACATTTCCTTTTTAAATTACATAAATGCTAAAGCTTTTTAACTGAAATTATCTACCGTATGTAAAAATGTTTCTTAGTTTTATTTTTTTGTTTGTCAAGTCTATGGGGTACCAGTAAAGTCCGTTTCCTTTTATGTCTCTTCTATATTTTAAGATCTTATTGAATTCAGCTGAAAATAACTGTCACTTTTTTGAAAATAAGGATCCTTATTCTGGGGTTTTAGCTTTCTGAAATAAGCAGATCATGGTTTATGTTGGTTGCAATAGCATTTACTAAATACATTTAGAAAGAAGCATCCGTACAGTTTGAGAACATCTATATGATAGCTATGAAAACAAGAAGTATTCTGCACAAATAGAAGGATTGCCTTTGAAATGGAGATTAGAGAGGCAGAAGATTCCTTAAAGTATAAATAAAGACAACACTTTTTTTTGGACCATGTAGAAAGGAATTAAAGCACCTGTCAGGTTTTTCTTGCTATCTGCGCCCCTGTTAGGGAGATTTACCCTCTCTTTTTGTCATTTTTACCATTTTTATTTTTTTTAAGTCCTGTGGTGTCATGAAACACACTCGAAAATTTACCACCTGGTGCAAAAAAAAAGTGCACAAATGAAAAGTGAGAACACACATGGGCCTCCTCTGAAGAGAGAAGATGGGCCTTGCCCTGATCCCCCGGGGTGCAAGGCTCCTGACAGGGACTGGGCTGCTCACTGGCCCACCTGGCCGAAAACCAGGTGGGCCTGTTCTCTGGGTCTGTGAGGTCTGCAGAAACAGACCAACCCCAAGTACTAGGTAGGGCTCCCCCGAAGGGAGGCCCCATAAGGGAAGGAGGATCAGACCAGAAAGCCATGTACCCCCCCTCCCAAGAATTTCAGGGCAAGCCTGAGGACTTATATCCTACTAATCAGAATGTGAGAAAGTGCACAGAGAAAGTGACAAAACACACAAAAAAAAAGAGGAAGGGGAAGAGGATAAGTACATTGTTCCATAGTAAAATACCATGGCAGGCCCTTCGGCCAGGAATATAAAATTCCTCTGGTCCTAGCCAAAAGGCCTGGCCCTAGAAGCAGGTGCAAAAAAAGTGTGACATGGTGCAGTGGCCTTGGTGCCAGTAAAAATCAAACTGAACCCCACACTGTGAGAGTTACGGCACCCCTGGACTGCTATCCCAGGAGCACATACACCACAGGTTTCTCATATAGCCCAGCCCTCAGCCAGACAAATGCAGCCCCATCCCTTCCAGGAAGGCATCAGAACTTAGAGAGCTTAGGGAGAGCCTTGCCTACAACCAGGGACAAGAATCAACCCAGGAGGAAAAGGACCTCCCACTGCCTCCACCATTTCCCACCTTATTACATCAGGGAAATACTAACTGACTCCCCAATTGGTGAAAGGGAGTCAGGGTTCTTTCCCTAACAACTGATAAGAACAGATACTAATAAATAATAAAGAACAGATACTAATAAATAATAAAACAAAATCCCAAATTGTTGGTTATCTCCAAAACAGTAATAGAGGCTAATTATTCCAATGGGAACACTAGTTGTGGTGACAATCTAAGATTCTATCTTTTTGGAGGGATTTGGATTTGGAGGGAGTGAACGGGCATCTTCCCAATGGGACACAGGTGGCAAAAAAACTGTGGTACAACCCTCCCTTACTCCAAAAAGAAAAAAAAAAGTTTTGCCTTTAGTTCTACTTTAATATTTTTGCTATTTGACACTCAATTCCACCTCTTATTGTAGAGATGAAAATCATAAAGACATCTAAACTTGTACAAAACTGTGCAGCATTGTATAAAGATTTGTTCCGTAGCGTGTGCAACCTATTACCCTTTTATTTCCAGTAAGAGGCTAGGATTAGATGGAGAATGGACTCCAGGGAGAGAAAACAAGAAGGTCAGCTCTAAGAAATGCCTTAGCTTTCTTACTAGCAGGTCCTTTATGCTCTGCAATCTAATTATAAGTGCAGAACCCTGTATCAAATGTCTGTGAATATAGACAAGATTTTTGATATGATATATAAAATGATATGAAATGATTAAAAAAAAAAGAACGAAACCCTAAATAACACAGTAAAATGAATATGAAAATCTGGTTCAGCTGCTAAGAAAATAGATATGGTTTCTTTAATGTGCCTTTAAAGTTAAACAACAGTATTTCTGTAATCTTTACCAAACATTCAGAAAGATCCAGAGGATTTCCCAGCTGAATGCGGACATAATGCTATCTCACTTTACCGAATAACCTCCAGTCGAGTGGCCTCAGTTTTTGTGTTCTGTTAGAAAGCAGCGCTCTCCTGGCTTTTGTCTGCCAAGCAAATGCCAACAAATGCTTGCACAGCTTGACTTCTTTATACCACATTTATTTGTTCTGTGATAAGGACAGGCTGATGTGCAGCTCGAATAAAGGAAACACTTGAATGATGCCATTCTGTGCAGAGATTTAGAAAGGAGCGCTGGAATACAAGAGGGACTGACCACATGACAGAGCATACCGCACTGCCAGACTCTGATATAGAAGATTGCCCGTAGGTCAGGAGCCAAAAGCTGTTGTACTGTGTCAGCCGCTGGAAAAAGCAAAGAAATTGAAGGCACACTCTAGTCTAAAAATAAATAAATAAAATAACATAAAAAAAGATTTAAGCTGCTTGTTCAGGGATTTTGTTTTATATTCAGGCATTTCCACTATAGCAATCATCACAAGTTCCTTTTCAGTATTAATTCTTCTTCTTTGCAAAAAACTGATGTTTCTGGAGGCATTGAGAGCATTCGTGCTGATTGGTGGCTTGTGGGAATGGTGGAGGAGTGATGTTTATAACAACCTGTTTCTCCACTAATCAAATCAAGGAGATCAAACCCAACTCAAGTAAACTTGAAAATGCTCCCTTGCAAAGGGTCTGTGCCTGCACTGCAAGCAAGGGAGAATTTTCAAATTTCCTGGAGTTTGGCTTTCAAGAGACTCTGTCACCTAAAGCTGACTACAAGGGGAGTGCTTGCATACATACTCCGTAGTATTCAATAGACATGTGCAATTAATTTCTTTCCAAATTAGTTTTTTAACAAAATTCAACAAATTCGTTAATCCGGAAATATCCCGTTTAACAAATTTTTCCGAATAATCGGAAATTTGGAAATTCCAAAACCCAAAAATGTGAAAATCTGTAATAATAACTAATAATAACTTAACTATTACTATTAAAGATTGTAAGCTCTAAGGAGCAGGGCCCTCTGATTCCTACTGTATTAAAGTGTATTGTATTTGTACTGTCTACCCTCAAGTTGTAAAGCGCTACATAAACTGTTGCGCTATATAAATCCTGTGTAATAATAATAATACTAACTATTAAATTATAGGTATTGGAATTTCCTTTCAAATTTGGCTGTTAGTGAACGTAACAAATACGAATTTATCTGAAGTTACGAGTTATCCAAAATAACGAATGCCGTGTCTAAACGAATTGAATGTAACAAATTAATATCAATAAATAATAATAATAAAAATTGTTTTATTATTATTAATTATACATTTGTTCCATTCAATTTGTTTAGACGCAGGATTCATTTTTTGGATAAATAGTAACTTCGGATAAATTCGTATTCATTACGTTAATTAACAGCCAAATTTGAAAGGAAATTCCAATACCTATAATTTATTGGTTAGTTATTATTAGTTAGTTGGTTATTCTTTCAAATTTTGGGTCCTTCTTATCTTCAGATTCTCGAATTTACGAATTTTCAAATTTACAAATTTACGAATTGCGATCATAACGAATGACCCGAAAAACAAAAAATAAATAAATAAAATAACAACGAATGAAAGTGTCTAGTATTCAAAATCTCCTGCTTCAGCTAAATGATAGACTGTTTTGGGTAGTGTTGAAGTTCGCCAAGTCTCTCCATCCAGCCCCAGGCTCACATTCCATTTGGCCCACTGGTCTAATATATTGCTTTAGACTGATGTCTTAGACAAGTGATGGCAAACCTTGGCACCCCAGACGTTTTGGAAATACATTTCCCATGATGCTCATGCAGTCTGCAGTCTAGTTGAGCCGCATGGGAAATATAGTTCTAAAACATCTGGAGTGCCAAAGTTCACCATCACTGCCTAAGAGGCCGGCTGTTTTCCTTGTTAAATCACTCCCTCTGTAGATGAAGCTGTGAGATGTCACTCCCATTGCTAGTGATCTGGATTCAGCTGTGTTCAGGCCATAGACATCTCGCTGCATGTGGCTACAGAGGGAGTAACTCTAAAGGGACAGCCAAGTAGCCTCTTTAGCAAACCTACCGCTCTCTAGTGGCAGAATCGCCCATCTGACATTTACAGATCACTAAGGTGGTACAGATGGCACGAAGGAATATGCATGTTTCAGTATGCCAGTAAACCTGGGACACAGCCAGGGCTTTTTTCAGTAGGAACATGGGGAACACACTTCCGGTACTTTTAGCACTGAATGTATGTAATGTCAAGGGGTGGTGGGGTGTGCTGGAGGGTCTATTGTTGCTGGCTGCTGGGGAAGGCTATTGCTGCTGACAGGAGATCTATTGTTTCTAGTCGATTTTATTTGCTTGCAGGGATCTACTGTTGAGGGATGAGTCTGTTGTTTGCTGGTTGCTGGAGGGTCTATTGATGCTAGCTGGTGGGGGATCTATTGTTGCAGATGGGTACTATTATTATTGGGGTGGATCTATTGTTACACAGGGTATTTTGATGCAGGGGGTAGATTGTTGCTGGGGGGGTTTATCATTCAGGCCAGAGACAGAGCGACATCTCTGAGCATCTGACTACAGAGGGTGTAATTCCATAGGGATGGGCAAGTAGTCACTTTAGCAAACCTACCACTCTTTAGAGGCAGAATTTTCCATCTGACATCAGCCTTTACAGGCTGATTGTACAGAATTCAGGATAGGATATACAAGTTTCAGTACCACTGAGACACAGCCAGGGCTTATTTTCAGTGAGAACGTGGGGGGGGGGGGGGGGGGGGCGACATACACTTCCAGCACCTTTAGCACTGAATCTATGTAATGGGGTGTGCTGGAGGGTCTATTGATGTTGGCTGCTGGGAGATCTATTGTTACAGATGGGGCTATATTGTTGCTGGGGTGGATCTATTGTTACCTGGGGGGTATTTTGATGCAGGGGGTATATTGTTGCTGGGGGGTGGGAGGTCTATTGTTGCTGGTTTCAGAGGTCTATTTTACTGCTTTTCTTGTTATCATTAACAAATTCCATACAAATTGCCTTGCACCACAAAATTATACTTGGATCTGTATTCTCTAGAAGTGACAGTACTGGGTGGCGGGTAGGTGGTGCAACCAAGGGAAAGTGCTTGGAGTTTGAGAGACAGGCAAATGGTATCTGCACCTATTTTATGAGAAGAAAAACACTGGGCACAGCAGGTGGTACTGAATGCTGCTGCACCTACTGTATGTAGAAGTCCCTCTGGGTACCCTAGATATTGAACTTGAGAAATGTTATGTCTAATGCCGTGTACACACGTTTAGACTTTTCAGCTACAAAAGTCCGACAGCCCATCCGACAGACTTTCGACAGACTTTCGACAAGCTTTTGGCAGACTTTCAACGGACTTTCTAACTACCGGACTTGCCTACACACGATCACACCAAAGTCCGACGGATTCGTACATGATGACGTACACCGGACTAAAATAAGGAAGTTGATAGCCAGTAGCCAATAGCTGCCCTAGCGTCGGTTTTTGTCCGTCGGACTAGCATACAGACGAGCGGATTTCTGGGTCCGGCGGAGTTACAATGTAAAGATTTGAAGCAAGTTCCAAATCTAAAGTCCGTCAGATTTGCGACTGGAAAAGTCCGCTAAAGGTCCGGTGGAGCCCACATACGGACCAGTCCGGAAAACTGAATTACTAATGGCAAAATCAAAAATAACATGTAAGCCCCGGTTCACACAGGTGTCCGACGACTTATGCCGCGTACACACGAGCGGACTTTATGGCAGACTTTGCCCGGCGGACTTTTCTACGTACTTTACGACAGACTTTCTGAATGAACGGATTTGCCTACACACAATCCACCAAAGTCCGTCGAATTCGTACATGATGACGTACGACCGGACTAAAACAAGGAAGTTCATAGCCAGTAACCAATAGCTGCCCTAGCGTGGCTTTTTGTCCGTCGAACTAGCATACAGATGGCGGACTTTTCGATCGGACTCGATTTCAACGGATTAATTTAAAACATGTTTCAAATCTAAGTCCATCCAACTTTTGAGAAAACAAAGTCCGCTGGAGCCCACACACGATCGAATTGTCCGACCAAATCCCGTCCGCCGGGCAAAGTCTGCCGTAAAGTCCGCTCGTGTGTACGCGGCATTAGCCGCCTAACAAGTCACGTTCCGTTCTGTACTATGGAACCGTTCTAATAGGAACGACTCAAGTCGCTCCGACTTAGAAAAAGGGTCCTGTACTACTTTGGGACAACTTCAGGGCGACTTGCATTGACTTCTATATAGAAGTTATTTTGAAAGCCGCTGCTGAAGTCGTGTGCAGGTCGCCTTACAGAGTCACGCTGCAAGTCGGGCTGCCCCTGTGTGAACTGGGGCTTAAGGAGTACTGGATAATTTTCTTACCTAATATTATCCTCTCTTGTAATTACTAAATGGTAATATTGGGGTAATATTGGAATATTTTCACTTGGGGAAATGCATTTGTGGGTCAACAGAAGTAATTTCCTCCCTGAATGTGGAAGGATTAGCAACTCCGTCCTGGGGGGTGGGGGGGGGGGGGGGGTTTGTTGGCATCTTTTTTTTGAGTGATTGCAAAGAGCAGGTACAGGTTTCCCCATAGGCCCTGTGAATTTTTTTTCTCAATATAAATGCAATGGATTGCATGAAATGTAAGTAAACTTTAAATTAACTTGAATTAAAGCAGTACTAAAGTATCTTTTTGGTGTATATAAATGTAGCACAGGACAATATCTGAAAACTTTAAAAAAAGGTCCAGAAACACCTTCACTGCGATCCTGTTATAGCCGCAGCCTCCTGCTCCCTCACATGATCCCTCTCCTGGGGACTACATGTCATCATCCCCAACTCCAGTGTGCATGCATGTCCCCAATCAATCCACAAAATCCACAAAATCAGGAGCCACTTTCAATCTCAGGCTGCCCTGGCTAGTTGATGGAGGCATCATACTCTTTTTGGCATATAGTCTTTTCCTTAGGACCCTGCAAGCCAAGAAACCACCCTGGAAACTCAAAAGCCAGGGCCAGCAATCGGGATATTGGTGAAAGTGCAGGAAAAGCTATCTTAAAACATAAGAGCTGCATACAATGTAAGTATTGAGGTCAGCTGTTGAAAATGTTTTTAAAAAATTCATAGTTATATATCACTTTAGGTAGAATTGTAGATGATATACATCTTAGATGGCATTCACAGGTCCCTGAATGATTGTGCTTATTAGCTTGGATTTGTTCTTTTAAGCTTCACCTTCTTAGGTATTTTGGATAGTTTTGATATGATGAAGAAGAACAGTAAGACAAATGTATAAAAAGAATGTATAATGTATAAAAAGAATGCATGGCCTGTCTTGTTATTGCATGGGTTGGTGAAGATTCCTTTTCCTGTGAATATGATATTGATATTGTCAACTGTAGGTAGACCACCAAATACAGACAACATGGCTAATAACAGATTAATTACATTCCCCATTGAGGATAATAGATGTATCAATGTACAATTTTGGCTGATACAGCAAAGTGTTATGCCCTGTACACACGATCGGACTTTCCGACAACAAAATCCATGGAATTTTTCAGACGGATGTTGGCTCAAACTTGTCTTGCATACACACGGTCGCACAAAGTTGTCGGAAAATCCGATCGTTCTGAACGCGGTGACGTAAAACATGTACGTCGGGACTATAAACGGGGCAGTAGCCAATAGCTTTCGTCTCTTAATTTATTCTGAGCATGCGTGGCACTTTGTGCTTCGGGATTGTCCACACGCGGTCGGAATTTACGCGAATGGATTTTGTTGTCGGAAAACTTTATAGCCTGCTCTCAAACTTTGTGTGTCGGAAATTTTGATGGAAAAAGTCAGATGGAGCCCACACACGGTCGGAATTTCTGACAACAAGCTGCGATCGCACATATTCCGTCGGAAAGTCCGACCGTGTGTACAGGGCATTAGAATGATTTATGCCATTCTATGGGATTGATTTACTAAATCTGGAGCGCGCAAAATCTGATACAGCTCTGCATAGAACCTATTCAGCTTCCATTTTTTTTATATTTGGTCAAAGCTTAATTAAACAAGCTGAAGTTCAAAGCTGATTGGTCAAAATGGTTCTAGAGTCAGACTTTTTTTTATCTTAATGGATTCTATGCATTAAGATAAAAAAAACTTCTGTGTGCAGTAGCCCCCCTCAGCCCCCCCAATTCTTACCTGAACCCCACCTCGATCCAGCGATGTTGTACGAGAGCCTCGGCTGTCCGGGACTCTCCCTTCTCATTGGCTACCGCTGCTGTCAATGAATGTCAGTGAGCCAATGAGGAAAGAGAGGAGGTGGGACCGGCTCCATGTCTGAATGGACACACAGAGCAGCGGCTCGGCTCAGGTGCCCCCATAGCAAGCTGCAGGAGGCAGGGGACCCGAAAGGAGGAAGGAGAAGAGGAGGATTAGGGCTGCTCTGTGCAAAACCACTACACAGATCAGGTATGTATGACATGCTTGTTATTTTTAAATGAAATAAACAAGACTTTAGTATCACTTTAAAGTGCTTGTAAACTCTAAAAAAAAAAAAAAAAAAAAACAACCTGCAAGACAAAGGCATAATGAGCTAGTATGCATCTAAGGAAATACTTACCTTAGATTAAAGCTATTCCAGCGGTCCCTGCACACTGCTGTGACCGGCGACATGTCTCCCGGAGTTATTTCTGGGTTTGCGGGCTCCGGCGCTGTGATTGGCTGGAGCCGTGATGACGTCATTCCCGCACATGCACGTGGGAACAGTCGGTCACGGCACAGCTCCTCAAGAAGTGGCACGAGCGAGCCGCTTCTTCAGTGCATATGTGCCAATGACGTCGGCACATGCGGATACAGTGAATATCTCCTTAACAGTGCAAGTTTGGGAGGTATTCACGGTGCCTACAGGTAAGCCTTATTATAGGTTTACCTGTAGGTAAAAGTGATGTAACAGGGTTTACAACCACTTTAAATATGCACAACTGCACCAGATTTTGCACTCTCCAGTTTTAATAAATCAACCCCTATGAGTATTTGGGCAAAAATGTGCAAAACAATGATTTCTATACAAAATGAGATTGCCTGGTGGAATGATAATTGCTTTATACAATAAATAAACAAATAAATAAAGTAGGGATATGCTTTAACATGAACAATTTTGCAGCAAATTAAAATGAAGCATTTGATTGCCTGCTAAGGAAAACTCCTCACATTTCCTTTTCTCCGGTTTAATAAACTATTCCTAGTGATCATACATTTATCCAGAATTCATTTTTAAATATATGAAAAAGTACAGTGAAAAAAAAAAAAACTGTTAAAAATAATTAACTTGCTTACTTCAAATTGGCAGGCAATCATCATATGCATAATTAGCACATATTGGTAAATGTACCTCAATATATTCAGAGGCTTGGGACAATTAGGGATGTAATTGTCGGAGCTCTAATATGCATCCCTTAGGCAAGCAAAAACCGAAAGATGAGTAGCAAGGGAGGGGAGTCGAGGTACAGCATAGCAATAGCATTGACGGAGGGGAACTATGGAACACACAAGCATCAAAAACATGAAAATGTTTATTAAGTGAGAAAATAGACAAGATACCTATAACTGCAAGCGTGATGGTGTTTGGGAGTTTAGTGATCTATTTTATTGAGAAAGAAATAGAGAGAGAGGAAGAGAGAGACAATTCTGATTCAGAGCCAAGATGTGGCTAAAATGAAATACCGCCAACAATGTTTTATACTGCAATAAAAAAAAAACAAGACCCATTGAGACTGAACTGCAGCTCATACAAGCTTCTGCCAGGCTATACATTTTCTCAGAGATACATCCTGACTGGTGTCACACCTCCATCATTTAGAAAATCTATCAAGTCTTAGATCGTTCCTACCGCATTTGCAGAATAGATAAACATGGGCTTAAAGCAAGAATAAAAACTGATAGCATCGCAGCTTACTGGTTCTTAGATGTGGTGGCTGCACTAGATTTCTTTTTTCACTATTTTTTCCTTAAAGTGTAGGTTCACCTTTACAGAAAAATCTGTAAGGTGAACTTACACAGGCCCCCCTCCTCATCCCCCCCAGTCCCGCTGACCTGGAGCGCGGCGATCACCCGTACTGACACATCGGATCGCTGCCTCCAAATCTCCAAAACGTACCTCATCAGGAGGTACATTTAGGAGCATGCCAATTGGTTGGCACCATCACATGGGTGGCGCCGACCAATCAGAACCCACATAACCCATCCTGTCACCGTGGGCGAAGAGGAGAGAAAGCCACAAGGATTTCAAATCCCTGGACCGGGATGGGGAGGGGGGTCCAGTGTAAGTTCTCCTTACAGATTTTCTGTAAAGGTGAACTTACACTTTAAAATTATATTAACCTCCCTAGCGGTATTCCCGAGTCTGGCTCGGGGTGGAATTTCAGAACCAAAAGCGATAACCCCGAGCCAGACTCGGGATCGCATCGCAAGATCCAGGAAGAGCTTACTTACCTTGTCCCCTGGATCCTGCGATGTCTCCCCGCAGTGTGAGCGGCTCGTCCTCTGCTCGATTCATCGCGGAGCCAAGCTCTATTCCCTGCGAGCGTTGCGAAGCACGGGGATGGAGAACGGCGCCAAATTCAAAAAGTGAAACACACACAATACATACAGTATACTGAAGTCTTACAGATTACATTACTGTATGAAATTATTTCACCTCCCTTTTGTCCCTAGTGGTTTCTCCAGTGTCCTGCATGCAGTTTTATATTATAAATACTGTTCTTTCTGCCTGGAAACTGGAGATTGTCCATAGCAACCAAAACCGTCCCTTTACATCAAAAGTGGTTTTAGACCAGCTAGAAAACAGTGATAATAAATTAGAATCACTCGCAGAATTGAGCGATAGTGATTCGTGGGAAGATCTGTCGTCAAACACTGAAAAGTAATGACAGTGACTCATTCTGCAACTGAGCAAATTTCAGTGTTTTTGATTTGATTAGATTATTGAATATTTTTTATTATTATTATATTATTATTTGTTATAATTATTTATAGTTATTTATTATATTATAATTTACGATTTCGTGTTTCAAACTTTATCATACCCGGGATGTCTACTAGACTCTGATTTGGACAGATTTAAGTGAGTTGTTCCTAAGAATTACAGGCCTACAATATAAAGCGCCATATTTCAATGCAAAATAATTGTATTGCTTTCAGCATCAAAAATATGAAATTATCATACCGCCAGGGAGGTTAAACCCAAAAGCAAACATCTAATATTTTGCAGCTTATCAATACCTAAATGATATGGCTCCATTGGTTTCTTATTTAGACTTTATTTCTTTATTTTCTGGCCAGTAAAGCTTTGTATACACAGGATGTAAAGAAAACTGTTTTACAAGAAATTTGACTTATTTCAGCCTGTAAATGAATGCACCTCTATGTTGGCCAAGGTGGCCATTTTCACATAGTCATTTATTGGCTTGTTAGAAGAGGAACATTTTGAGGCTGAAAAAAAAATGCGCCACCAGCACATCCAGGAGAGAAGTTTTTGGGCAGAAAATAAATGCATGTAATTGTGCCTGAACATAGGCACATTTAGAGCTTGTGCATGCATTCATTCCAATAGCCAGATTGACATGGATGATTGAAGGGAAGGAAATATACTCCCTCTACACAGTCTCCTAGGGAAACAAGCACAGCTGAGGATGTCTGTCATCTGCTGTGTGCTGGATGTGGAGCAGAGCCATTTCCTGGGATTGATTGGTGTCAGAAGTCACTGCAGATAACAGAGGGGGAGAGATCACTAAGTGCTTTGGATTGAGGCAAGTACACACTAGAATGCTATGCTTTGTTCATTTTTCATTTCAGAGGTTTACAACCACATTAAGTTTAACCTGGTAATCCTGCCTTTAACTCATTTTCTGTCCTAAGGTGACAACCTTACTGAGAAGCATTGTCACTCTAGGGCAGGGAGTGTGTTAGGACTACATACCCTCTCTTCTCCATAACAGGCAGAGGTGTTTTGTAGTCCACAGAGATAGCAGGGAAAAATGCTAACTGATAAAGAAAAAAGTTGTAATAGCGATGCCCATAAGTGAACAATCAATCATAATCATTCAATCAATTGAAAAAAAAAAAAAAAATAGTGACTTTCATAAATACTGAGTAACAATAAACTGCTGTGCTATAAAATTGCTATACACATTGATACATTGAAAAATACATAAACACATATTAGGTAAATAGATAAAGTCCCAACACTCCACACATAAAGTGCTCTAGTGCATCTTCATATTTCAATATGTGCTACACCATATAACAAGAGGGCTCCGTCACCAGGTGAAATGCTCGCTCACCTCAGGACAAGACCCTCAAAAGGGCCAACACAGCATAATGGTAATCAATCTTGTATACCAGATAGTGGGTTATTTGCTCACTTCCTCCCCTTATGATAAAACTTCCCCAGGTGGGATGACTCCACAGAACTCTCAGAATAAAGGAAACAATCTCCAATAGTGCAGTATCATTTAATAGTGCAGTATCATCAGTTTAAATGCATAGAGAATATCAGCCAAGCTTAAAGAAATGCACTCACATTTATTCAGTTAAAAACAAGCAATATAATATAACAGAGTAACAGGGTCTCACAGCATCCAGATCAAGTAATGACACAAGCCACCTGGCTCCCCCCTTTATGCGTTACGCCACTCTCCCACATGGCTTCTTCAGAAGGAGACAAATAACTAACTGATAACAGTCCAGAGGCAGAGAGTACAGGAAGTTATCAGCTCACAACAATTACAGCTTGATGAATAAGATATCTTTCTTCCCTGTTCCACTGCCCATGTCTCAGATCTATGTCAGAAGAAGACTCATCAGCATTCAACACAGTTTTGGGAGTGATGGATGCCCGGTCTCCCACACTGAGGTTTCAAATGCCTGCCTCTAAAGTGATTTTAAAGACCTGTTGTTTTTTTTTTTGTTAAAATAACAAACATGGTATACTTACCTGCTCCCTGATCCTCTTCTTAGGTTCTGCGCCGGTGCTCCAGGCTCCTTACCCTTGCTGAGTGCTCCCATAGCAAGCCACTTGCTATGGGGGCATTTGTGCCTGTTCGCTCCCGAGCCCCGCTCTGTTTGTCCATAAGACAAACAGAGGGGGGCTTGGCCCCGCCTTCTCATCACTGGCTGTGATTGATAGCAGCAAAAGCCAATGGTTCCCGCTTCTGTATTTGAGGTAATGGGTAGGGAGAGTGCCAACAGAGCCTAAGCTCTTGTGCACATTGCCAGATCAAGTTTGGGCTCAGGTAAGTATAAGGGGGGCTGGAGGGAGCTGCATGCAGAAGGTTTTTACCTTACCGCATATAATGCAGTAAGGTAAAAAGACCCTTTACCTTTACAACCACTTCAATTTGTGCTTTGGATAATTGTGATGATTGATGACCTAAATGCTCTGGACCTTTAGATCACAGACAGCCTAATTGCCCTTTCACACCGACGATGTCAATTCTGGTGAGCAGGGATTCCCAAACAGATTCCCTGCTGAATTGGAGCAGAATGGAAGAGATGTCACTTTTGTGGCATCTATGTCTGTTCAGATTTTTCCTTCAACCCGAACTGGAGATATATGTTATGTCTATGGACATCAATTTACAGCCAATTCATCACATTTTAGGTCCAAATAACTGGAAACTTTTCCCTTTTTTTTTTTTATATTGGACCCAGACTCAGTAGTACTTGTCTGCCTGCCAATAGACTGACAGTGACCTTCTGTAACATTCACCTGAAAAACTGACAAGTGGATCTGAATGAAACGGCTGTGTGAAAGGGTCCTAAATTGCTGTAAAATTTTTGGATAAAAGTTGTGGTCCTCCTTTTGGAGACTGTAAACTGGGCAGATCATAACACAGCAAAACCTTGCTATTGTGCCTTCTCGCAGTGCTTCACAGTTGGGGTGAGGTTTTGGTGTACATACTGAACATACATTGTGAACATCCTGCCTTACAGGAGATACCCCAAAATGCACATGATTACCTTTATTAGACAGAAAGCCATTTCTGTGCCCTTTTTTGATTTAGCTCTGCTTTGTTATCTAACTTTCTTTGCCTTGATGGCTAAGCTCTATCAAGTGCCAGTGATAGTGCCTTTTGTTTGGCTCTGAAGCTCTCTCATTTACGACTGAAATGACAAATAGAAGAGCTTACCATGAGGTCAGAGACTGTCTCTTAAATCTGCAATTTTGCTTCAGAACTAACATGAAGGACACATTCTCTTTGAGGCTGAACCCCAGGCATTTAATAAACACAATGCAGTTCTGTAATCTTTCATACACCATTAAATGTATTTGTTAAATGCAAGCAGCTGTCTAAATTTGACCTAGTATCAGCCTCCTGCAGCCCCTGTACAGCAGAGCTGGAGTGTGAAAGGAAGAAGCAGTACAAGGAGACGATCAGTTCACATGCTGCCAAGAAGCATGCTGACAGTAAGAAAAAGCATAGTGACAGGGAGTTTAGCTCATCACTGTTCCACTTCTCTTTTTAATGTCCATTCATAGGCTGGGGCAGGTTCAGGACAACCTGGGCTCGGAGGAAGTGGGTTGAGTGATGCTGGCCATCAGATTGAGGGCATCTAATGGCAATAAAAAGTATTGCAGGGAACTATTCTGCTTTGAAAGTGAATGAAGCAACAAAAATATTGTTATCTTCTTTTTGGCTGGAGTTATACTTTTGAGGGATACTTGAACATTATTTAATTTGGTTTAGTTTTGGTGCTGAAATTTCTGTACAAAACAACTGCACTTTTTTGTTTTGCTTTATTAACCTTATTTTTGTGTAACTTGAAACTCAGATTTACAGTACTTAGCTCTTACCTTGCTATTAAAAAAAAAAATGCTGACTTGGTTGATGTGTAAATAGATAACAGATAATTTATATCAACTACACAAAATTTCTTTTGAATTTACACACGGGCCAAATGCCGGGAGACATCGGCCGGTTCAATAAAAACCGTCTGACATTCGGCCCGTGTGTATGTTGGTCTGTCCGACAGAAGCCGGCCGTTTGGCTGGCTTCTGTCAGACGATCATGCTTGAAAACCAGCAGCCGATCAATTCCCGATCAGCCTTCTCAGCCAATAACAGAGAGCGCTGATCGGAGTGTTCTGGCGGGGGGAGCCGTCCCCCTGTCAGAACACAACAGCTCAGCGAGGGAGATCACTGTACTCACTTCACATGGTTATTACACCCTCAGTTTTTTTTTCGTTCAACCCAGCGGTTGTAGTGTGTACCAGGCTTAAGGCTCCATTCACACATGAGCATACTGGAATCACGGACAGAATTGCGTGTTTCTGCCCATGATTCTAGAATCGCAGCAAAACACGGGACCCCAAGTGTGGTGCGATTTTGCCGTGATTGTTGAGTGACAAAACGCGCTAAAATCATGAGAAAAATTGCAACGCAAAACGCGCCTGAATTTGGTACATGGTTTTTTTTGGTGCGTTTTTGGAGCAGAGGGAGGCCCATTCAAATGAATAGTTCTGCTCCAAAAACAAGCCACAAAAAAACACAAAAAAAAAATTTTGGTGCAGTAGGTGTCGCTGCAGTATGCTTAGGTGTGAATAGAGCCTTATGCCGCGTACACACGAGCGGAATGTCAGACAGAAAAAGTCAGACGGGAGCCTTTCATCATATATTCCGATCATGTGTATGCCTCATCGGACTTTTTACGTTGAAAATTCTGAGGGACCAAGAAATAGAACATGTTCTAAATTTTTCCGACGGAGCCATTTCCTATCGGGAAAACGGCTCGTCTGTATGCTGTTCCGACGTACTAAAAATGACGCATGCTCTGAAGCAAGTACGAGATGAAAGCTATTGGCTACTGGCTATTGAACTTTCGTTATCTAGTCTTGTCTGTGTTGTACATCACCGCGTTCTGGACGATCGGAATTTGGTGTGACAGTGTGTATGCAAGACAGCTTGAGCGGAATTCCGTCGGAACTCCGTCGGAAAAACCTTCAGAGTTTATTCCGATGGGAAAACCGGTTATGTGTACAGGGCGTTAGGTTGCTTTTACACTGATCTGCTGCAAAAACACATATGCATTTTTGGCGCGATTTTACCACGTTTGCAGTGTGATTTTTAAAGGACATGGGATTCAAAAAGAACACCAAAAATGCATTGCGGGTCTGTTTTTGCCGTGTTTTTATTGAGTTTTCCATTGATTTCAATGGGAAGGTGCTTTTTTTTTTATAACTCCCCACACATGCTCCAAAAATGCTAAAGGCAGGATTTCTTCACCGCATAGGAAGCGTACCGCCCCAGTGTGAACACATTCATTTCTTGAACTTTTCAGGTGCTTTTTTTTTTTTAACGCAGAAAAGCTAGAAAAAAACTTGTCAGTGTGAAAGCAGCCTTAGGCTTTACAAAGGAATTAATTAGAACATTGACGACAACAGGTTGCTATATAACATTGGCATTATTGTGTTCCGCTGAAACATCTCCAATGTCTGAGATATCGCAGCTAAAGAGACGCTGCATCAGCCAGTGCTAAAAACTGGAAATAATGAGCACTTTAAGGCACAAGCAAGGAATCACGGTTATTAACATATTATGAGTCAGCAAAGAAAATCACCATTTAGGAAAATGCAGTCTGCGTTGGTTCGCTCTGAAGCTGTATTTTCTGGCTAATGTTTTCCAGGCAGAGAAGAGCTTTTGACTTAATATCCAATTCATTTGGAGTGAGCTTTCCATACACAAGTGGGCATGTTTAATAGGCAGACATCCTCCCATGGAAATAGCCTCTGTAAGCAAGATGAAGGCATAAGTGGCTGATAAGCATTAAGATATTTCTTTTGCTGCCTTATTTCATAGCCGACTCAGATAATATTTATTACCAAGAAATGTGTAAGGGCATCCAATTGTAATCATCTGGTTTAAATACTGCATAATAAACCTTTTATTTCTCTAGGATTAGGATAGGGGGTATTTTTGAAAGCTGCTTGCAGAGCTTAAAGTGTGTCAAAACTCAGAAGAAAACATTTAATACATTGCAGCTTACTAATGCTCAGATGCGGTGGCTGCATTCCTTTTTTTTTTTTAACGTGCTTTCTTTTATTTTTACCTGATGATCCTGCTAATGACAAACTGTTTAGGATGACAACGGTTCCTCAATGCTTTGTATTTGTTGAAGAGCAGCGTTGTCACTGTAGGGCAAAAAGTGTGTTATGACTATAGGAGACCTCTTTCTCTCCTCATCTTCATAACATAAGGGAAAGGAGTACTGTAGTCCACAGAGAGAACTGGGAACAATGTTAACTGTTATGGTTGCTCTGAGCATCAACAGGTATGTTTTGCACTTATCAATCAGATATACCAAAATGCTATATTTAGCTAAGCAAATAAGTTGAAACTAGGTTGACTGCATAGGCGTGCGCACAGGGTGTGCCAGGTGTGCTTGGGCACACCCTAATCACCCTGTGTGGCACAGATTCCCCCTGTTTAAACCTCTGATGTTTCACCAAAGCCACCTAACGGGGCTTCTAAAAAAAGAATCAAAAAAATAAAATTGTAACAAATATTAAAAAAATTAAATAATACATATAAAAACTATTGAAACCATCCACTGCCCTGATGACACCAATCTCTCCCCTACTGACACCACCCACTGCTCTACTGACACCAATCTCTGCCCTACAGACATCGCCCACTGCTTTACAGACACCAGTCTCTGCCCTACAGACATCGCCTACTGCTCTACTGACACCAATCTCTGCCCTTCTGACACCGCCCACTGCTCTACTGACACCAATCTCTGCCCTACAGACATTGCCTACTGCTCTACTGACACCAATCTCTGCCCTACAAACATCGCCCACTGCTCTACTGACACCAATCTCTGCCCTACAGACATTGCCTACTGCTCTACTGACACCATCCACTGCTCTACTGACACCAATCTTTACCCTACAGACATCGCCACTGCTCTACTGACACCAATCTCTGCCCTACAGACATCGCCCACTGCTCTACTAACATCGTCCACTGCTCTACTGACACCAATCTCTGCCCTACTGACACCGTCCACTGCTCTACTGACACCAATCTCTGCGCTACAGACATCGCCCACTGCTCTACTGACACCGTCCACTGCTCTACTAACACCAATCTCTGCCCTACTGACACCGTCCACTGCTCTACTGACACCAATCTCTGCCCTACTGACACCGTCCACTGCTCTACTGACACCAATCTCTGCCCTACTGACACCGCTCACTGCTCTACTGACACCGCTCACTGCTCTACTGACACCAATCTCTGCCCTACTGACACCACCAACTGCTCTACTGACACCGTCAGTATACAGTGGGGCAAAAAGTATTTAGTCAGTCACCAATTGTGCAAGTTCTCCCACTTAAAAAGATGAGAGAGGCCTGTATTTGTCATCATAGGTATACCTCAACTATGAGAGACAAAATGTGGAAACAAATCCAGACAATCACATTGTCTGATTTTTGAAAGAATTTATTTGCAAATTATGGTGGAAAATAAGTATTTGGTCAATATCAAAAGTTCATCTCAATACTTTGTTATATATCCTTTGTTGGCAATGACAGAGGTCAAACGTTTTCTGTAAGTCTTCACAAGGTTGTCACACACTGTTACTGGTATGTTGGTTCATTCCTCCATGTAGATCTCCTCTAGAGCAGTGATATTTTGGGGCTGTCGCTGGGCAACAGGGACTTTCAACTCCCTCCAAAGGTTTTCTATGGGGTTGAGATCTGGAGACTGGCTAGGCCACTCCAGGACCTTGAAATGCTTCTTACAAAGCCACTCCTTCATTGCCTGGGCGGTGTGTTTGGGATCATTGTCATGCTGAAAGACCCAGCCACGTTTCATCTTCAATGCTCTTGCTGATGGGAGGAGGTTGGCACTCAAAATCTCACAATGCATGGCCCCATTCATTCTTTCATGTACACGGATCAGTCGTCCTGTTCCCTTTGCAGAGAAACAGCCCCAAAGCATAATGTTGCCACCCCCATGTATCACAGTAGGTATGGTGTTCTTTGGTTGCAACTCAGCATTCTCTCTCCTCCAAACACGACGAGTTGTGTTTCTACCAAACAGTTCTACTTTGGTTTCATCTGACCATATGACATTCTCCCAATCCTCTTCTGGATCATCCAAATGCTCTCTAGCAAACCTCAGACGGGCCCGGACATGTACTGGCTTAAGCAGGGGGACACGTCTGGCACTGCAGGATCTGAGTCACTGACAGCGTAGTGTGTTACTAATGGTAGCCTTTGTTACGTTGGTCCCAGCTCTCTACAGGTCATTCACTAGGTCCCCCGTGTGGTTCTGGGATTTTTGCTCACTGTTCTTGTGATCATTTTGACCCCAGGGAGTGAGGTCTTGCGTGGAGCCCCAGATCGAGGGAGATTATCAGTGGTCTTGTATGTCTTCCATTTTCTAATTATTGCTCCCACAGTTGATTTCTTCACACCAAGCTGATTGCCTATTGCAGATTCAGTCTTCCCAACCTGGTGCAGGTCTACAATTTTGTTTCTGATGTTCTTCGACGGCTCTTTGGTCTTCAGCACAGTGGAGTTTGGATTGTGACTGTTTGAGGTTGTGGACAGGTGTCTTTTATACTGATAACAAGTTCAAACAGGTGCCATTAATACAGGTAATGAGTGGAGGACACAGGAGCCTCTTAAAGAAGAAGATACAGGTCTGTGAGAGCCAGAAATCTTGCTTGTTTGTAGGTGACCAATTACTTATTTTCCAACATAATTTGCAAATAAATTCTTTCAAAAATCAGACAATGTGATTGTCTGGATTTGTTTCCACATTTTGTCTCTCATAGTTGAGGCATACATATGATGACAATTACAGGCCTCTCTCATCTTTTTAAGTGGGAGAACTTGCACAATTGGTGGCTGACTAAATACTTTTTGCCCCACTGTATATACACATGTACACACACATATGTGTTTGAGCTTTGAGGTGCACACCATAATGCAATAGGCTGTGCACACCTATGATTGACTGTGACTATGCAAAGTATTTTTTTAAGCTAATTTTTGCTTGCATTTGATTGGATTATTGAACACAACGTCACTAACTAAACCTAATGAACAATCATTTTGCTAAGTGATCAGTTTCTATACTTTTGGTAAGTTTATCCCAATGTGTCCTGGTGAGAGAGATTGTGGCATTGATTTACTATAGAAATAGAGACTCACTGTTCACAGTGCTAAGTAAGATAATGCCGGCTTCACTTTTAATGCTCATTTAATGCACCTATTGCTTTTTGCAGTCCAGCTAATGCAACTTCCTGTGATGGGGTGGCAACAATCCTGCACTGCTCCTGAATTCAGAACAGAGTTTCCATTCTCATGTAGCCGGTGCCTGCTTGCACTACAGTGAAATTGCAGGATTCGTATTGAATGCCGGCGGGTGTCAGCGGACACACGTCCACTGACATCCGCCTCTCCATAGGGAGCTATGGATGATCCAATCAGGTCCGCCTAAAAAAACTGACAGGCGGACCTGATTGGAAAGCCTGTGTGAAACCAGCCTATGGGAAAGTATTTACAATTGCCTGCTATTCTTTCAGTGTAATCACCCCCCCCCCCCCCCGGCTTTTGTCTGGAATGCAGACTCACTCAGGGCTGGGATGAGGGGGGGGCAAGGGGAGGGTCAGGAGGGGCAGCTGCCCTAGGCAGAGTATTTTCAGGAGGGCAGATGGTGCTGGATTGCACCCTCCTCATCACATGGAGGAGAAACTGTAAACAGAATACTGTGACTGACACACTACCCCAATTCCACCCCCGACCTTTACCGTTGCTGTAAAAACTGAGCTGAGGATGTGCAGGTGCCCATTCTGTGCCTCCTCTCTGCAGCAGCAGCTAAAAGGAGTAGCATGTTCTCTCCTAACTTTAAGCACTGTCAAAGTCTGGCTGTCTGGATTGGGGCTGTCACAGTCTCAGCAGCAGTACAGATGGGCTGAGCAGGCAAGAAAAAGTTCATCATAGCCATAGACACTGCAGCACTGCTCACTGTTCAGCACAGCAGTCACAAGATCTCGTCCCAGTCCAGGTCACAAGTTCCTGATTCAAGCATGAATGGATCCTGACTTAAGGTGAAGTGCTGCAATATATTTGTAGATCAAACTAGGCTACTGTCACAAATAACACAATAGTGATTTGCTTATTTTTGTAATTGCTAGAATTACATTTTCAAGCCTAAGCTCAGTTACAGGTATTCTTTATTCTCAGTTTCAAATGCCTAAAATCTCTACAATAATTAATTCATCTTGGGATATTTGTAGTTAGCTCCACCGATGCAGGGACATTTTTCCTTCTAGTGACTCAAACTCCTTTTAGTTATAGCACCGACACAGGGACAATTCTTTCTTCCAGTCACATCACTGACGCAGGAATATTTTTTTCAAATGACACCAATGCAGACACATCTTTCCTTCTGAAAATATATGTGTCACTGGCGCAAAAACCTATCCTATCAAAAATGTGTTAAGTGGTGTTTGTAGCTGCTGCATCCAAAAAAATATTTTTCTAAGAAAAATTTAAAAATGCTATATGGGTGGATGCGCTGCTCCCATCTGTGCTTTCTATATTACCTGTGTATGTGCTATCTTAATAGCCTATTTTGGTTCACCATCCACCTAAAAAATTATGTTTCATTTAAACAATAATCATATGTTTGTAAATTCATCACATGTGAAACAACAACTTAATCCAAATACTTTAAATCATATAAAAGTCCAGTAATATATGTCACATAATGATAGACTTTTCTTCATATGTGTTGCAAATCATCCGTTATAATTGCCGTGGGCGGCGTGCTCTTGTGTGTTGTGTCAGATTAAAGTGACTTAGTGCTTCACCACCACCTGTGAGATTTGCCACTCACCAGATAAATCTTTAAAACTGCACCTTTGGTTCATTAATAGGGATAACCACTCCACTCAAAGGAAACTTTCTCCAATATCTATACCAGGTCCTCAATGTTCCTCATGCAAACGGATGAAAAACAATCATGGCGCAATAACGTTTAAAAACCTTTATTCCATACATAAAAAACACTTTGCACTCACATTTCCAAGTGCCATTTAGGCCGGCACGGAGCTTCTCCCGCAGTTAAGGACGGGTGGGCACTGCAGCCCGGTTCGTCTGGTATATGCTAGGTAGTCCCCGTTGCCGCTTTCGTTCCCCCCTGTTTGCGTTCGCGTCCTCTCCAAACCCCGTTCGTTACCGATCACGTGGGTGCGATAATCTCCCAGCAGCCTCTACGCGTTTCGCAATCAAATTTGCGTCATCAGGAAGCTTCCTGATGACGCAAATTTGATTGCGAAACGCGTAGAGGCTGCTGGGAGATTATCGCACCCACGTGATCGGTAACGAACGGGGTTTGGAGAGGACGCGAACGCAAACAGGGGGGAACGAAAGCGGCAACGGGGACTACCTAGCATATACCAGACGAACCGGGCTGCAGTGCCCACCCGTCCTTAACTGCGGGAGAAGCTCCGTGCCGGCCTAAATGGCACTTGGAAATGTGAGTGCAAAGTGTTTTTTATGTATGGAATAAAGGTTTTTAAACGTTATTGCGCCATGATTGTTTTTCATCCGTTTGCATGAGGAACATTGAGGACCTGGTATAGATATTGGAGAAAGTTTCCTTTGAGTGGAGTGGTTATCCCTATTAATGAACCAAAGGTGCAGTTTTAAAGATTTATCTGGTGAGTGGCAAATCTCACAGGTGGTAGTGAAGCACTAAGTCACTTTAATCTGACACAACACACAAGAGCACGCCGCCCACGGCAATTATAACGGATGATTTGCAACACATATGAAGAAAAGTCTATCATTATGTGACATATATTACTGGACTTTTATATGATTTAAAGTATTTGGATTAAGTTGTTGTTTCACATGTGATGAATTTACAAACATATGATTATTGTTTAAATGAAACATAATTTTTTAGGTGGATGGTGAACCAAAATAGGCTATTAAGATAGCACATACACAGGTAATATAGAAAGCACAGATGGGAGCAGCGCATCCACCCATATAACATCTTTCCTTCTAGTGACACCATTGATGTCAGGGCACTTTTTCCTTTTACTGACACCAGCAACGCAGGTGCTTTTTTTCTGCGTGTGTTGCTAATAATTAATAACTCCACTCCACCCCCTACTCCAAGTAGAGAGGGAAAAGGGGGGCGCAGTTTTGCATCTTCACCCTTGACACTGGTTGACCTTGTCCTAGCACTGCATTCACTATATATTTTTATGGAGATTCTCTACTGGATATATTAGCAGTGCACTATAGAGAAGCCTGGCTGAGGCTTACAATTTCCTTGGCAGGGTCATGGACAGTGGAAATCCATTTTAAAATCATATTATATTAAAGTGAAACTCCAGTTTTGCTCAGAAAAAAATCGAAAATCCCCACCCATGACAACTATATTCAGGGCCTTAGTGAGGTTAGTCCTTCTATCACCACAGTAAACTACAGCAGAGCTAAAAACAGCTGTCAGTGTTTCTGGGATTTTTTTTACGCTTGTGGAAGACTGCGTTAGGCATACAGGGTTAGTTTCAGTGCTGGCCAAGATGACCAGAATCTCTGAGGGAAATAAATCTACACAACTAAGACAGCTAAGTTAGCTTTGATAGATACCAACTCCCACTAGGCAATCCGAGTGGAAGTTTGGTTCCTCTCTCTTTGCCTGTAGCCTTCTGGAACATGGGATAGGTCCCAGAAGGCTGCAGAACCATTCACAAAGCGCAACGCAAGGAGACACAGCCAGCTTCCCTTAATAAACATGCCGGCACTGGAGACGGGGAAGACCGGCGAAAAGCCAGCCCTTGTAAAGACAGCGCTGGATGCCTGGACAGGTAATTGTTTCTTTCTAGGGTGAAGATCCTCTTTAACAATACAGTGATGCATATGTGTTATCTTCACATGCGCACAGATTTTCCATGTTTAAATAGCCTCAACGGCCCCCTAATGAACCCCGAGGCCCCAGCCGCATTGGCTGCTATGGCTATTGTTACATCACAGGGAAAATCATTTGCAGAAGAGATGACAATTCTATGTTGAGGCAGCTTCAGACAGATCTGGGCTAACAGATAGGTAAGACAGGTTGGAAAACTTTGTCCAAACTCCAATAACTTTTGTTCCCCAAAAAAACCTCCAGTGGAGCTGCTTACCTTTTTAGACATTAGAGTAACACTTGAAAACAGTAATTTCTAAATAATGAATATAGTTTGCCTTGCTTATTAGAATGATAGCATGTGATAAAACTGTCTTTCGAGAACCCGATGCAACTAAAATTGCATTTTTGGCAATTATACAGGTAGAACAACCATCATTTAGCTCTTATAACTTATAATGAGTATTATAGCACATAGGTTGCCATGAAAATGACATTTGGATTGACATTTAAAGGATAGTAGCAATGTATAAGAGCTTGAGTTTCACACAGCAGTCATGTTGAAATAAAATTGAAGCGTGTTTCCTTCTTCCTGGCGTGTCAGGCATGTCAGCTGAGCCCTGGGAAAAGGTTGCCTACTCTAAGCTCTGTCAAGACCAGCTCACTCCTTCAGCAGATGTGGTTGTTACTGTATCTTCGTGAAAAGGACAATAGGAACAGGCACGTTTTGTTTTTGCCTGTATTGCTATTACCAACCCAGGATAGAAAAAGCTGCTGTCTAAAACTGAAGGGTTGTTCAAATGTCCATAAAAAATTCATATCGTAGGTCTTCAAAACCGATATCAGTATGTATAGTTTTAGCACATATAGATTGTTTTTAACCCTCAAAGCATTCCATGTTCATCACATTTAGGAATGCCATCTTACGGATATATTTCTCTAGAAAAAAACAAAGTGCATCAACCCATAGTATAGCATGTAGTCAGATGAAATAAAGGAAAACTGGCTTCTGGCTTCAGCCATGGGAATGGGTTATCGGCTTTTTGCTCTGCAAATCCTCTAAAATGTTTTTAGAGGCTTCTGGAGACCTGGCACTGCTTGGTGGAAATGACCAGGAGCATAATAGGGGTTCAGCAGACATCTACTTTGTTGAAGGTGATGTTATTATCCTTGAGTGCTGGATCATCTTTTCACAAGATTTCACAAGATTTAGTATTCTCAGTGTTCCTAGGACCTCAACAGAAGGATCATGATGTCACCTTCGCCTAGGCAGTGGCACTATTGGAAAAAACTGTAAAAAATATATATTTTCCAACATTTCCACAGGTGTATTTTTTCTAAATTAAAGTGATAGTACAGCCTAAACATTTTTTACCTTCATGCATTCCTTGCATGAATGTAAAAAATGTTTAGGTGTCAGAATCCCGCCTCACACCCGCTCCCCTTTTACTTACCTGACCCTTCATTTGATCCAGCACTGTGCACGTCTGCAGCTCTTCTCTCCCCTCGCTTCCGGATCTCACAGGCTTTGCTGGGACACCGGCTCCCAGTGCTGTCAATCAAAGCCAGTGACGAGGGAGTGGGGGGCGGTGCCAAGTCCCGCTGTCTGTGTCAGTGTACACAGCAGCGGGGCTCGGGTTCGAGCACACATGAGTGCCCCTGTGGGAAGCGGCTCCCCCATGGGAACCCAGCTCTTCCTCTCTCCTTAACTGCTAAATACCTTTTCTCATCATCAGTATATAGCAGTCTTGTGACTTCTATCAGTGTCTGGCTGCACACTGGTTAAAGCTTGTAGGAGGAGTTACCATTCTCCTCTGACTGTCCTATGAGGCTGCATGACTTCTGACCCTCTGTTTGGACAGTGCTGATTGGCCCTCCCAGAAAGAAAAAAAACTTTCTAGCAATACACACCAAAGGGGATGGATTGGGGGCTGTGGAAGAAGGGGAGTATCTAACACAATGTGCATATTTAACCCTTAAGGTTCCACAATGAGTATAACAAGCATGATTTACTGCATATACAGACTGATTTTTCTGTTGTGGGTTTAATAACACTTTAACTAATGTAAAGGTCTTATGAAATTCTTATAAAAAAATAATCTTATTCAATTACATGAATTCATGGATGGTCACATGACATGCTGGTTCTCAGGTCTTCTTCTGTGGTTTGGTAGTTTAGGAGGGTTTAGCCTTTGGTACCCACATCACTTCCTAGTGGTCTGGGCACTGCTCTTTGGCTGCCACAACTGGCTATCACAGGGTACTCATAGGGTCCAGCAGCACTTAGAAGTGATGTTATGAGAGGATCAGACTCAAGACCGGTCAGCCAGACCAGTGAAGAGAATGGAGAACTTCTTCTGATCACCATTACCACTACCTGGAAAGGTGACCCCTTTTGTGTCACCAACATGAAAAAAAAGTTTTTTGCCTATACAGTAGATATACAGATTAAAGCTGAACTAATTACACATTTTTTTTTTTTTTTTCACGTTTTGGATAGAGTGGGGAAGGATTAGGGCAACTTCAAGTTTTTATGGCTGGCTGTCTCTGCTGGGGAGAAAAAAAAAATACTGACAGGGGTGTTATCATTTCTCTACTATATCCACAAAAAATAAAAAAATGTTTTGACTATAGCTAAAAACTTTAAATTTCAAATTTGGCTAGAGCTAACCTTGAAGTGAAAAAAATGAAGAAAAATCACACTGGGATTGATTTATTAAAACTAAAGAGTGCAAAATCTGGTGCAGCTGTGCGTAATCGCCAATCAGCTTCTAACTTGAGCTTGTTCAATTAAGCTTTGACAAAAGAACCTGGAAGCTGATTGGTTTCTATGTCGAGCTGCACCAGATTTTGCATTGCTAAGTTTTAAGCCTGGTACGCACTACTACTACATACTACTAAACTACTAAACTATGCAAAGTTAGTATAGCGATCTCACCTCCTGAGCTATTGGGTTCTGACAGGGAGATGGCACCCCTGCCAGACCACTCCGATCAGCGCTCTCTGCCATTGGCGGAGAGCACTGATCGGGAGTTGGTCTGCTGCCGGTTTCTGCTGGTTAGGGTGGCATACACACGTGCTAAATGTTGGCCATTTTTTTTTTAAATGCCCGATGTCTCCTGACATTCGGCCCATGTGTACGGGGCTTTAGTAAATCAATCCCACTGCTTGCTACAGGAACTGAGAGCAGTTATTCTTTATGCTATTTTTGCTGATAAGGCCCATAGTGATCCTAGCAAATTAAAAAAAAAAAAACATCTGCAGTCTTAACTTTGCAGTTCTGCATTTGCATTTGCAGATGTTTCAGAAGGTGAATTTTTCCATTAAACGTTACTATCTATCCTTCCCGTCTTTTCATGCATGGCTCCCCAGTGCAGAGACCACAGGGATGACACAGTTAGGGTCATTTACATAAAGCCTTTCATTTTTTATTTTTGGTCCAGCACCATTGTAATGGATATCACAAGCATCTCCAAAGGTGGAAAATAAAGTCTAAACTTTGAAGTGTAAATGACAGCGGAAAATACATATTCACTGGAGTGTTACATAATAATTGCCGTATAGCACATCAATATCTCTGTGACATTCATTTTAGGCAAATGTTAAGGCTAATGTTTGGCTGCTGATTGAACCTACAATGCATTTATTTTCAAGGAGGTGCCAGGGAGCAGTAGGCTTTTCATAATTGAGAATTTCTCCACCACAGTAATTACCATAGCCATCAGGATACAGCCCAATCAATTGTAAATGATTTATAAATCACACTCTTTGTGTATTACTTTCATTTGTGCACGCTACAGTTCATCTGCATATAGAAATAAAACTCTCGATGCACACAGTATAAAATGCAAATGTCACGAGTCTCTAATCCATTTAGTAGCGCCAGAAGCAGGTCAGGGGGAAAGTAAAAAAAATATTTGGTGGAACTCTTTCAGGCGGCATTGCCTTTTGTCAGGGTCCTTGGGTGTACTGCCATGAATTAAAGATCTTTGACATTTGTACTGTCTCGAGTGTGCAGCTAAATCCTTATCAGGTTTATAGACCGCTGTTCAGCAGATATGGACACTCCTCCACAGCCATGGGGTTTAACTGTTTCTCAGTTACAGCAACTGCTAATAAAATTATACAGTGACTTTGCTACCACTTCCTTGTAAAAAAAAAAAAAAAACAGTAATCATAATGATCCCTCGTTCCAGTGTTTCTCAACCTTTTTTTAGTCAAGGCACCCTGTAAAATGATGCACAATTTAGAGGCACCCCATTCTAAAATGTAAAAAAATAAACAAATGAAATAGTTTCCGGGCAATATTCACGCATGCAGGACACCCAACATTTGGAGATGATTTATTCTTCCAAAGTCAATACACCTTTGCACACTGGTACTGACTAGTTTTCCAATGTTTCTCTTTTCCCTCAGTTTTTCTCCCTCTCTCAGCTAATGTGACCCCAGTGCCGATAGACAAGGATGCTGTGCAGGCACGCAACATCCTCCTTATCAACCGATGCTGTTGTTAGTTGTTAGCACAAGAGGGTTATAATTGTGCATAATGAAAACCTTTGGCTGGGTGAAACTAAAAGCCAGGCTTCATCCACCCACTGTCTTGTACAGAAATGTTTGGGCAAATTTTAGGCATTTTGCCAAGGCACTCCTCATGCCTTTTAACATTGTCACAGGCTAAGCTGCCCTTGCCTTGTAAGGAAAGTTCTTATGAGCATCACTTAAAGCAGAATCTAAATCACTTCCACTTGCTCCTTGCAAACACCGATATCTTCAGCTATCTTCTAGGTTTGGGATTCTTTACCATTTTTATTGTCTGAGCCGGACCATCAGAATTCCTATGCTTGTGCACGGGAGTTAATTCATTTCTGCACTGAGGTGTATCTTGACTGGGCACTGGGCTGTCCATGCACACTTTGGAACAGACTTGCTCATCCATGTCTTCATGGACCTTTCTTTGTGCACTGGTCCAAATCATTTGATGGAGGGGGGATTATGGTGTGGGGTTGTTTTTCAGGGGTTGGGCTTGGCCCCTTAGTTCCAGTGAAGGGAACTCTTAAGGCATCAACATACCAAGACAATTTCATGCTCCCAACTTTGTGGGAACAGTTTGGGGAGGCCCCCTTCCTGTTCCAATGTGACTGCACACCAGTGCACAAAGCAAGGTCCATAAAGACATGGATGAGTGAGTTTGGGGTGGAGGAACTTGACTGGCCTGCACATAGTCCTGACCTCAACCCAATAGAACACCTATGGGACGAATTAGACTGCGAGCCAGGCCTTCTGGAAGAATGATCAAACATTCCCATAGACACACTCCTAAACCTTGTTGACTGCCTACCTAGAAGCTGTTATAGCTGCAAAGGGTGGGCCAACTCAATATTGAACCCTACAGACTAAGACTGGGATGCCTTTAAAGTTAATGTGTGTGTGTAAAAGCAGGCATCCCAATACTTTTGGTAATATATTGATAATATATAAAGCTGAAGGTATATGAAAATCCCTTGCTTCCAAAACCTCCTCCATCCTCCACCTTCATGGTCAGTGAACAAGGACATGTAAAGAGAATTTGTGAGTGGTAAAAGGATGTGGTCAAGCTTAAATTTTACAGGAAAAAATCAAATGTTGGTATAGCCTCAGCGACCTATATCAATGGAATTGCCTTGTTGTTTTTACATGCATTTTCTCAGAAAGTAACCTCTGCTTGTAGGCATGGGTTCCCCTTTAACTTGTGGCCACTCCCCTTTGGAGGTGTGATTTGGGATGGGTAGAATAGGAAGGGGGCAATGTGGGATTTTTTACATCATAAGCTATTAAAGAAAGGGTGGATCCCCCTAGAGCCTGGCAGTGGGACTGGACTTGTGGAGGCCTAAGGCCCGGACAGAGCTGCATAGATGAAAATAGTAAGAACCACAGCGCCCCTCCTGTTAGATAGTGGAAATGACTTTGTGATTACCAGGATATGGGAGCATTCAGCACTATATTCTATTGCCATATTCTTAAGTTGTGTATATTGTGTACACTGAAGACTATACTAAGATGTGGGCTATTGTACTTTGGGAAATTGTTTAAGTAAAGTTGAAAGCAAAGATATTTATTGCCTCATCATTGTCTCAGCTGGGGCAACAATACTTGGATAACATGGTTTAAGCTACTTGGTGAAAAAGAGTTATGCAGAGATGTTCAATGTACTTGTGCAAGCCTGGTCGGCTCAGGAACAGGTGGTGATTAGGGGAGAACAGTCCCCCACCTGGCAGTAAAAGAAAACCCCCTCAAGTGACATGCAGTGGTTTTGCACAGAGCAGCCAGGTCCTCCTCTTCTTGAGTCCCTCTTTGGTGCTCCTGGCCCCTCCTTCCTGTTGTGTGCACCCACAGCAAGCAGCTTACTATGGGGGCACCCAATCTGAGCCACAGCTTTCTGTGTCCATTCAGACATGGAGCCGTGGCCCCTCCTCTGCCCCCCTCTCATTGGCTCACTGACTTTGATTGACAGCAGCGGGAGCCAAGGGCGCAGAGCTGCCATCTCAGCCAATGAGGAGGGAGAGTCCCGGGCAGCCGAGACACTCCTACAAAATCGCTGTATCAAGATGGGCTCAGGTAAGTATTAGGGAGGCTGAGGGGGGGGGGGGGGGGGGGCTGCACACAGAAGGCTTGTTATGTTAATGCACAGAATGCAGTCCCTGAAGAAGACGATAATACCTACTCCAATGCCTGATCCTTAGATTTCCAATTTATTGAGGAACTATGCACTCCAAATGATCTTCTGTATCTGGCACACCTCTGGGTGCGATGGATACCTTGTCCCCGGCTACCTTGTTCCATCTGCTTATCCTTACATCTATATATGCAAATTAATTCTGCGCTGCTCACAAAAGAGACAAAAAAAGCAGCTAGCACAACCAACAAAGTATATATGGAAAGAAATAACAAAAAGTGTAGCGCTAAACCATATCATAAGTGACAATAGATTGGTAGGTATGCAGTGAGGGGGATCACCTATGCAAAGACCTATACAAAGATGGGAAGTTCTGATATGGGTGTTATAACTAAAAGGTAACAATAGTTAGTCCTTATGTAGACATGTTATAAACAGGTAATTCCAGTGTCCCAAAAAAGGCAGATCAGCTCACTACCACCAGGAGAAGAAAAGGCTTACCAGATGTGGTGGACCCGACAGGGCATACGCCGAACCGGGTCAGATAAGGCTTAGGTGGTAAGTGGCTGTGGGTGTCTGTGGTCTCACGGATTGCTGGATTCCTCCAACTGGCACCCGGGTCCTGGAAGGTGTGGGGAGTCCCAAGAATATAGATGATTCTATGGATCCTAGGAGGGATGAGGTGTTCCGTGGGTGGATCCCTCAAATCTGTTTCCATGTGTTCATCTCTAAAAGGACACTGGAATTACCTGTTTATAACATGTCTACATAAGGACTAACTATTGTTACCTTTTAGTTATAACACCCATATCAGGACTTCCCATCTTTGTATAGGTCTTTGCATAGGTGATCCCCCTCACTGCATACCTACCAATCTATTGTCACTTATGATATGGTTTAGCGCTACACTTTTTGTTATTTCTATCCTTACATCTATAAAGGCTTTTTCATACTTGCTTTGGTCTCTGAAGAGTGATTAGCATTTGGCTCACTCTTCAGAGAGCATTTGACAGGTGGTGAGGAAGTGTTGGAAGGGTACAAACAAGTACAAAATGCAATTAGCAATGTGATTTATGGTAGATATTAAGGCAAAAAACATATTTCCTATTTTATTTTCAATTTAGGTAACTCAGGGACAGGACTCAGAAGGGCAAGAAATTAGAATGGGCAGCACACACACATGACATTGACTCTCACAGTGACACTGACAGCAGTGTGCAGCAGCACAGATGATGACACCTCACCGACATGACACGTCTCCTGGGTCCCAGTGACAGTCTCTCTCCACACCAAGTTATCCCTTCAGTCCACTCCAGGCCAAACAGCACTGACAGTCCTGCTCCCGACTTGCCTTGCCCCCATCCCGCAGACCCACACTCTAGGCTCCGCCCACTCTGCTCGGCTCCCTTGCATCATGACATCACATAACATGCTTGGAGTCGGCCTCCACCAGACCCGCCCCCCCCTGCCGGTGCTGCCCGAACACACTGTAGCAGGCACTGGGATGGTCTTGGCTGGCTCTTGATCGTAACTGTGCATGCGCAATTATGAGCCAAGTCCCACAGCCATACTTTTTACTGGCATCATTTTCCTGTCACTGGCATTTACTGGCAGGAGCAAAGTGACAGTTTTTTACTGGCTGCCAGTAAAAATACTGACGGTTGGCAACACTGGTCCTAGGAGATACAGCAAGAAGCCTGTGTAGTAGGGTCAACACAGAAGCATCCATGGTACACTTCCGTGCCTTTAAAAACTCATTCAGGCTTGCGATTGAGGGGCGATAAACCCCTGTGGTTGACCTGCTTTTTTGCTGCCCCAACTGCTCCCCCTTTAGCTGCACAGACGGTGGTTGGGGGTGTACGCATGCCGCGGCCGCGATAATTTGCTTTGTGGCTGTTGCAGGACCTATTCAAATGAATAGGCCCTAAACAGAAACTTTTATGTAAATAAATTGTTAGTACTAGTAGTAATTCCTTATAGCAAACAGTCAGATTCAGTTCTGCCTTTGAGTTGAATAAACTGCATTGTGTGTTGGCTGGCCTTAGTAGCTCACTAATTGCTTTTTAATGTTTCTTTCAAAAAATGGTACTTTAAAGTGATTGTAAGGGTTTGTTTTTTTTTTCTAAATAACAAACATATCATACTTACCTCCACTGTGCAGCTCGTTTAACACAGAGTGGCCCTGAACCTCATCTTCTGGGGTCCCCTGGTGGTTCTCGCGGCTCCTCCCCACATCAGATAATTCCCTAGGAGAAGCGCTCTCCCGACGGGGTTACCTTGCGGGCACTCTCCTGAGTCCAGCATTTGCTTCCACAGACACAAATGCTGGACTCCGCCCCGCTCCCTCAGCACCCGCGTCATTGGATTTGATTGACAGCAGCGTGAGCCAATGGCTGTGCTGCTATCAGCCTATCCAATCAAGAGCCGAGAACCCCGGGCAGAGAGACGGCACGTCCCCGCCTAAGTAAAACGGTGGGGCTGGGGGGGCGGTCACTGGCAGGTGTTTTTTCACCTTAATGCATAGAATGCATTAAGGTGAAAAAAATTGAAGGTTTACAACCCGTTTAACTCTTCTAAGATTTAATATTCTGGAAAAAAATCAGCTTTGTGTCTGGTTTGGATCATGGGCAATATTATATAACAGATATTGTTCTAACAGCTATATTTTCCCTAGTTATGAAATTGCATTTGGCTGGGGGGCATGCAGACTTAACACTATACATATTTCAAAAGTGTCTCTCATGGAGGTATGCTTGAATTTCAATTGCTTTTCTATTGGTTCTACTGTTTTTCTGCATCATTCTCTGCCACTTATCAGATTAGCTTAGATTAAAAGATCTTTAATCACATCAATACCCGGCACTTTCACCCTATTCCTCACCAGGCCAATCTTCAGCTTTTAACGCTGTCACACTTTGAATAACAATTGCACGGTCATGCAACACTGCACCCATATGACATTTTTATCACTTTTTTTACACAAATAGAACTTTCTTTTTGGTGTTTTTAATCATCACTGGATTTTTTTTTTTACTAAACAAATGAAAAAAGCCGAAAAATTTTGAAAAAATAAAATAAAAATATTCTTCTTAGTTTCTGTAATAAACTTGCGCAAATAAGTAATTTTTCTTCTTCACTGATGTACACTGATGAGGTGGCACTGATGGGCACTGATGAGAAGGCACTGATGGGCACTGATGAGGGGGCCCTGATGGCCACGGATGAGAAGGCACTGATGGGCACTGATGAGGTGGCACTGATGGACGCTGATGTGGAGGCACTGATGAGGAGGCACTGATGGGCACTGATGAGGAGGCACTGATGAGGCTGCGCTGATAGGGGTCACTATTGGGCACTGATAGGTGGCACTGATGGTCACTGCTGACAGGCTTGCTGTTTAACGGCTCTCCTTTCCTACCACAGACATTGTGGGAGGAAAGGAATTCCGATAACTGGCAAGTCTACTTACATGTGAGAAGCTGTGATTAGAGACAGCTGATCACATGGTAAAGGGCCTCTGTGATTGGCCCTTTATCCCGATCTGTGATTAGCTCTGTCCAAAGGATACAGTGATCACAGAGCACCTCCGATGTGCCCCGCAGGTGGTGCGCAGGGGGCAGGGTTCTGGGAGGATGTTTATTGATGCCCTCCTAGTAGCCATCTTTTGGCTATAGCAAGTAGTTACACTGAGCAACTGAAATTTGGAGATAACCCCTTAAACCCCTACTAGTGTGTCAAAGCTGTGCGCACTTTACACAGTTGCGAGGTGCTCACAGAGAAACCCCATTCACTTGAATGGGTCGCATTTAGCAAAAACGGCTGGGGGTATAATTCCTGCTATGGCTGTGAAGCAAGGCATTGTGGCTGTGGCATATGTACTCCTCTGGCCGCTGCCTCTGCAGCTAAAGGGGAACAATTGAGGGGTAAACCTCTACTGCCCTTCAACTGCTAGTATGAACAAGCCCTTTCACTCCCACTTAAAGTCAGGTATGTACTGGCCATCAGGGAGTTTCCCGGTGGGCCGATGGCCCGGTGGGCCGGTCAGGGGCAGTCCTGGAGCCGCTCCTCTCTGACAGTGAGTGATCGCGATTTCACTCCTGTCAGGAGGAGCAGCTGCCGTCACTTGCTGGAGAGAGCATTAGGCTTTCTGCTCCCTCCAGCCTGAAGAGGGAGATAGACAGCTGGCAGACTTTCCTTCCTCTCTCCCCTTATCACTTGTTATCACATGACTAGAGAGAAACGAGAAGCTGCCTTCAAAACTGAAAGTACATGGGGGAGAAGAGGGAGGACACACTGATGTGAAGGGGGCTTCTAATGGGGACTCTGATGTGAAGGGGGCTGCTGGTGGGGACTCTGATGTGGAGGGGGCTGGTAGGGACTCTGATGTGGAGGGGGCTGCTGGTGGGGACTCTGATGTGGAGGGGGCTTCTGATGGGGACACACTGATGTGAAGGGGGCTGCTGATGGGGACTCTCTGATGTGAGGGGGGTGCTGTTGGGGGCACTCTGATGTGAAGAGGGCTGCTGGTGGGGACTCTGATGTGAAGGGGGCTGCTGTTGGGGACTCTGATGGGAAGGGGGCTGCTGATGGGGACACACTGATGGGAAGGGGGCTTCTGATGGGAATATACTGATGTTAAGGGGGCTGCTGGTGGGGACTCTGGTGTGAAGGGGGCTGCTGATGGGGACTCTGATGTGGACACACTGATGGTAAGGGGGCTGCTGATGGGGACACTCTGATGTGAAGGGGGTTGTTGTTGGGGACTCTGATGTGAAGGGGGCTGCTGGTGGGGACTCTGATGTGAAGGGGGCTGCTGGTGGGGACTCTGATGGGGACACACTGATGTGAAGAGGGCTGCTGGTGGATTCCCTGATGTGAAAGGAGCTGCTGGTGGGGACACACTGATGGTAAGGGGGCTTCTGATGGGGACACGCTGATGTGAAGGGGGCTGCTGATGTGGACTCTCTGATGTGAAGGGGGCTTCTGATGGGGGCACTCTGATGTGAAGGGGCTGCTGATGGGGACACTCTGATGGGGACACTCTGATGGGGACACACTGATGGGGACGCACTGATGGGGACACACTGATGTGAAGGGGGTTGCTGATGGGGACTCTCTGATGTGAAGGGGGCTGCTGATTGGGACTCTCTGATGTGAAGGGGGCTGCTGATGGGGACACACTGATGTAAGGGGAACACTGTTGGGGACACTCTGATGTAAGGGGGATGCTGTTGGAGACACTCAAATTTAAAGTGGGCCGGTTGTGATGAAGTCCAGGGCCAAATTTTTGTCCCAGTCCAGCCCTGGTTAAAGTTGTATTTTTAACTCCAGATTTCAGAGATCAGAGTAAAAAATAAGTGCAAAATTGTATTGGTAAACCAGGTAACATCAGGTAAATATAAAAGATATTAATGAATGCAGCCCTTTTTTTAGTAATCATCAATAAAGGATTACTTTTTAAAGGCAAGTGGTGTATACACCTGAATTTGACTTGCAGCCATGCTGCAGTGCTCATATGCTAACAAGAAGCATGCTGATAGGAGGAGAAAGAAGAGTGATGCCGTGTACACACGGGCGGACTTTTCGACCAGACTGGTCCGACGGAACAAACCCGTCGGACAATCCGATCGCGTGCGGGCTTCATCAGACCTGCAGCGGACTTTTTCGGTCGAAAATCAGACGGACTTTAGATTTGGAACGTTTCAAATCTTTCTGCCGGAACTCCGCCGGACCCAGTTCCTATCGAGAAATCCGCTCGTCTGTATGCTAGTCCGGCAGACCAAAACCGACGCTAGGGCAGCTATTGGCTACTGGCTATGAACTTCCTTATTTTAGTCCGGTCGTACGTCATCACGTACAAATCCAGCAGACTTTGGTGTGATCGTGTGTGTAGCCAAGTCTGCTCGTTCGAAAGTCCTTCAGAAGTCTGTCGAAAGTCCGTCGAAAGTGTACACGGCATAACAGGGAAATTAGCTAATTTGTGTGCTGCTTCTCCTTTCACTGTCCAGTCACAGGCTGGGGGAAGGAAAAGAACTGTGAATGTAACTTAAAGTGGAGCTTTATGACAAAAAATAAAAGTGGGCAATGAGGCAAGATTTTTAAAGTTACTCACCTACCTGCCCGCCCCTATACTGTGAGCTACACATGTGCAACTCATTGTACAAATTTGGCAATGCCGAGCTGACTAAGCTTCCAGTCATGTGCATGAGTCACATCACCTCGGGCAGCTGGCAATTGATACCCAGAAGCTGGCCAACCCAAGTCAGTAGCCAGTGGGAGGTCTGGAATGCCGCATTGCTGAGCTGAAGGTGAGTAAAGTTCCACTTTAACTACAATAGGAAAATATCAGGTCTCTCCCCCTTGCTAGACTAGGCTATGTGCCAGAACTGGATAATCTCAGGACTGAATGGTTAGAGATTCAAATCCTTTAGCAGGTAAAACAGCTTCCATGTTTTTTTTGTCTATGTAATTGTTTAGCTTTAAATAGCCTGTCTTATACAGGATTTAGGAATTAGATATAACTACATTGTATTTTCCCTCTATGGTATTGGTTAAATCTTATACATTGCTTCTTGCTTGCTGGCCCACTTATGTACCTGCAAGTCCCATTGACAATTAAAGTGTTACTAAACCCAGGACCCTCCATTCATTATATCTGGTCTCCGACAGTACACAAAACATGCAAATGCAATTATTTTAGTAAATATAAACTGCTAAATACCTTTTCTCGTCAGCAGTATATAGCAGTCTTGTGACTTCTACTGGTGCCTGGTTAAAGCTATTAGGTGGAGTTTTCATTCTACTCTGACTCTCCTATGAGGCTGCAGGACCCCTGACCCTCTGTCTGGACAGTGCTGATTGGCACTATGCTGATCACATGCACCCTCCTAAGAAAAAAAAACTCTCTAGCAATACACACAAAACTGAGCATGTGCAGAGTGCCCCCAAGGCTCTGTACTATCAGCAGATGGATTGGGGACAGTGGAAAAAGGGTAGGATCAGAGAAGACAGGATCAAATAGCCTTTTTACATGCAGATGATTAACCCATTTGGTTCCACAGTGAGTATAACAAGCATGCTTTACTGCATATACAGACTGGTTTTACCGTTGTGGGTTTAGTAAGACTTTAAGGTCCTTCTCTAGAGTCCAGGGAGATAACATAGGAAAAGATGACATTTGCACAGAGCAGTGGGGAAGATAGGTGCTGTAAATGATTTAAACAGTTATTTCTGTGCTGGGTACCCTGATGTTCATAGATAAAGGCTGCATCTGAGGTCTGTATTTGGGATAAGGAAGGTATGAGTGGTAGACTTTAGGGGTCATTAGTTAAAGTATTCTTCATTCTTTATGAAAGTGCTTGCCAAACATGAAAGATTACACCATAAAGATTAATGATTTCCCTAACCAAAAAAATTGGACATGAAAAAAGTACACAGGCATTGATGCCAAAGAATATCGAACCAGTGCTTACTGGTACAGTAAATGCACGTTTACTGTATACAATAGATAGAAATGTCAAAAGATCACTTATCCGATGAAAAATTTATAAAAAATTGCAAAAAGTTGTATTGATCAAATTTTCTGCCAAGATTTATCTATGAAATTAATTCTTTCTTAGTTCAACAAACATTCAGCTTATAATTGAAAATTCTTGAAACTATTATTTTGTCTTTAATAGTCTTACTTCAGGACTTTGATACAGCCATGAGTATAAATACATTTCTTATTTACTAAAGCTGGCCATACACAAATCTGAGGATCAAAGGACCTGGGTGAAAATGTGTCAATCAAACAGTGACTGCCGCTGATTGGTTTAGGTATTCTCAAAGCTGCGGGTGCTGGCTGTCTGAATACAATGGTAGGCAGCAGGAGATTTGCCCATCTGCACCGTTTAGCATGGATGAAGGAATCTGTTAAGCCGCGTACACACGGTCGGACTTTTCGTCTACAAAAGTCCAACGGACGCTGACGGACTAAAGCTGGCTGGTAATCCGATCGTGTGTGGGCTTCTCCGGACTTTCAACGTACTTTTTTAGCCTCAAATCCGACGTACTTTAGATTTGAAACATGCTTCAAATCTTTACGTCGTAACTACGACGGACCCCGAAATCTGCTCGTCTGTGTGCTAGTCCGACGGACAAAAACCCACGCTAGGGCAGCTATTGGCTACTGGCTATGAACTTCCTTATTTTAGTCTGGTGTACGTCATCACGTACGAATCCATCGGACTTTTGTGTGGTCGTGTGTAGGCAAGTCCGTTCGTTAGAAAGTCTGCCACAAGTCCGCCGCAAGTCTGCCGAAAGTCCTCCGGAAGTCTGTTGGACAGGCTGTCGGACTTTTGTAGCTGAAAAGTCCGACCGTGTGTACGCGGCATTAGATTTCTTCCATTCAGCCAGCAGTCTGAATGAAAGAAATCTTTGAATGTATGGCCAGCTTTAGAGGTGTTAAATAGGTCAGCAATTTATAGTGTTAACAAAGAAAGCTTATAGTAAGGAGAAAGAAATGCCTACACCAGCAATCTGCCCTTAAGGCACTGTTCCTATCACTGATTTAAGGCAATACTCCTCCTACTGACTCCAACAACGGGGCATCATTTCTTCCACAGACACCAACAATGGGGCATCATTTCTTCCACAGACACCAACAATGGGGCATTAACTCTCCCACTGATATAATTCTTTCCACTGACACCAACAGCGGGGCATAATTCCTCCCAATGATATAAACTTGGAGCACTATTCCTTCCACTAAGACCAACAGTGGGGAAAAAATCCTCCCAATGATATAAATGATAGTACACTATTGCTCCACTGGCACCAGTGGATGGGGCATTATTACTTCCAATGACACCAATGATGGTGTACTATTTCTCCTACTGACACCAACAATGGGGCACTATTCCTCCCACTATCCCCAAAGATGTGGCACTATTCCTCTTATGCTGTGTACACACGGGCGGACTTTTCAGCATCAAAGGTCCGACGGTCTTTCCAACGGACTTTTGAACGACTGGACTTGCCCACACACGAACGGACTAAAGTCCGTTCGAAAGTCCGTTCTTTTGAACATGATGACGTACGAAGGGACTAGAATAAGGAAGATCATAGCCAGTAGCCAATAGCTGCTCTTGCATCCATTTTTGTCCGTCGGACTAGCATACAGACGAATGGATTTTTCAACTGGACTCGAGTCCATTGGAAAGATTTGAAACATGTTCCAAATCTAAAGTTCGTCTGATTTTCGACAGAAAAGGTCCTCTGAAGGTCCGATGAAGCCCACACATGGTCAGATTGTCCGACGGATTCGTTCCGTCGGACCAGTCCGGTCGTGTGTACACGGCATTACTGACACCAACAATGGGGCACAATTCCTTCCACTGACACCAACAGTTGGGCATAATTCCTCCCACTGATATAAACGATGGGACACTATTTTCCCACTGACACCAATGATGGGGCATTATTGCTTCCACTGACACCAATGATGGGGTACCATTCCTCTTGCTGACACCAATGATGGGGCAGTATTCCTCCTACTAACCCCAAAGATTTGGCACTACTCCTCCTACTGACACCAACAATGGGGCAATATTCCTCCTCTTTTTGGCCACAGGTACTATGTCATTGTTTGACTTCCACTGACCACCAAGCGTAAGGTATTGTTTACTCCCACTGACACTGGGGAATGGTTTTACTCTCCCTGGCTACAGTCTGGCCACCCTAAAATCTGATGGACAGTAAACTGACCCTTTGTTTAGAAAGACCCCTGACCTGGACAGGAAGATCCCTTTAGGGAAGTTCTCTTGCACTGTATCAAGTGAAAGCCTAGCCCACTACACTGCAACCTGACCTGGATGTCTGGGATTTCAAAGAACACAATTTAAACTTTGATTAAACAGTATGGTTAAGATTTGTTGCACTGTTATACATCTAGAGCTGAAAAGGCAGCAAGTATGGTATTTTCATCTGTAGGTACACCATAAAAGGGAATGATGAATACTGTAAAAAAGTTATACATTAATGTAGCTCAATTTCTAATATGAAGCTTGCCTTTATGAAATCATCTGGTTTTATTTGCAAAACCCAAGCAATGGACTTATTGTATTTCCTCCCTTTTGGTCTGTTAAATTTACCAAAGTTTTATTATATCTGTTAAGTGCAAACAAATCCTGTTAATTCTATTAGAAATCCAAACCTGTCCCATGTCTTGTTCACTTTGCTTGTGCTATCCCAGTGAGTCTAGTTAGGGTGAGGGTGTAGAATTCTGTGGTTTAGCAAAAAACAACTGAGCAGAGCTTACACTATTTCTTGCCATTTCAGTTTAGAAAAAGGAACAGAAAAATTAGGAGCTGAGTGCATTTATGGCAGATTAACGGATATTTTTCTATATCTGCAGGCTCTTTAATCACTTCAGCTCCAGAAAGGTTTTACCCTCTTCCTGACCATGCCATTTTTAGCGATACTGCACTACATTGCTTTAACTGACAATTACGGTATTGTGCGACGCTGTACCCAAAAAAAAAAAAAAAAATGTATGTCCTTTTTTTCCCACAAATAGAGCTTTCTTTTGGTGATATTTGATCACCTCTGCGGTTTTTATTTTTTGCGCTATAAACAAAAAAAGACCATTTTGAAAAAAATATATTTTTTTTTTTAACTTTCTGCTATAAAGGCCAATTTGTATTCTGCTACATGTTTTTGGCAAAAAAAATTCCAATAAGCGTTTATTGATTGGTTTGCACAAAAGTTATAGCATCTACAAACTATGGGATAGATTTATGGACTTTTTTTTTTTTTTTTACTAGTAATGGCGGTGGTCAGCGATTTTTAATGGGACTGCGACATTGTGCCGGAAAAATCTGACACTAAGTGACACTTTTTGGGCACCAGTGACACACATATACAGTGATCAGTGCTAAAAAAAATGTCACTGTTACTGTACTAATGACACTGGTAGGGAAGGGGTTAACATAAGGGGCGATCAAGGGGTTGAATGTGTTCCCTGGGAGTGCTTTCTAACTGTGTGGGGGATGGTTGTACTGTAGGAAGACAGAGATCCGTGTTCCTGCTTAGCGGAAACACAATATCTCCATCTTCCTAACTAGCAGAACGGCGATCTGCCTTGTTTACATAGGCAGACCGCTGTTCTGCCTCTCTCTGAATGTTCAGCAGGTTTCCGACAGACATCGGGTCCTCTGGACCCGCTAATTGGCTCCCACTGTGTCCAATCACAGCGGGAGCGGGGCTCCCGTGGTGCGTGCACCACAGGGTCCTTGAAAAAAATCTCATACAGGTACGTGATTTTGCGCTTAAGGGCTGCCTGCCTCAGTAAATGTACCTGGGGCGGTCCTTAAGAGGTTAAAGGGTAAAAACATGAGTTAATGTGAATGCATTGCAAAGATGTACTGCAATATATATTTTTTTGCCCTCACACACACTTTAAAGGGTAAATGTGCTGACCAATGAGAAGCATATCTGAGACTTTATTTTCCAGTAAGATATCCCAAGACAAAGAAGTGCTGACCAATCAGCACTTGCCATTGCAAGCATTATGATGGATACTCACTTCAGGGTTGTGTATTGTGGTGTACAGTGTATAGTGGGGTATCATGGCTGATATGTGCAGCAAGATCTGGAGGGATAAGGACAGAAGAGTGTGAATGTGAGTATAGCAGTATAAAAACTCACTTATTCACATGACAATTAGCAGCTTACAAGACAGTATAGTGATATCAGGCATGTATATGTAGAAACGTCATTCAGGGTCAGCTTTCAGGGATGGACCATCACAGGACAGGATGAGCTTCCTTGGGAAGGATTGCAGCACCTGTAGCTGTAATGCATATGAGACACCACTGGGGGCAGCAAACTAAGTGTAGCAAAAGGGGAATGAAAAGCATGTAATGTAAATAGGAACTCACAGCAGAAAAGGGTTAAGAGCCTTTATAACATGTAGGTCTTCTGCCTCACGTGGGTCTGATCGTCCATTAATTATCCAGATGTAGGAGAGCCGAGCAGAGTTTAGCTGTCACTGGAGCCTATGGATGTGGATGGGAGTCTTGGAGAGCACTCAGAAGGAAGCTCATCTTGTTCTATGAAGGTCCATTCCCAGAAGTTGACCCTGAATGACCTTTCTACATGTAAATGCCTGATATCACTACATTAGCTTGTAAGTTGCCAATTGTCATGTGAATAAATATGTTTTAGTCCTCATGCACGCTGGACGTTTTTGAACGTTTTTACAGCTGCTGTTTTTGGCTTCAGACCTTTTTTTCTACAGTCAATAAACTCTCCAACATGTTATCCTATTTGTCCATGTACACATAGGCTGTTATCAACTGTTTTTGGCTGGGGTATTTTATGGCTGTAAAAAAAAAAAAAAAGAGTAGTAGGTTCTGAGAGGAGTTTTTCAGCTGTAAAAACTCTGTAACCTCAAAAAACGCAGATAAACGCTCAAAAACCTGGCTCAACTGAATTTTTTAACATTTTTGATCCCATTGATTTAAAAAAATAAAAATAAACGTTTAAAAACACTAATGCTGAAAAACGCTAAAAACGCTATTGCATAAACGCTAAAAAAAAGTGGAAAAACTCACTGCAAAGCTACTTGCGTTTTTGAAATGTTATTATAATGTCCAGCGTGCATTAGGTCTTAAACTGCTACACCCAGATGCATCCTCTATGTCCTTATCTATTACCATAGAGAATCTTCAGTCTCTTGAGAGCTGCTGCACGCCAGTGTTTTGGAATCACTCCATGACCTCACCTGGGAACCCCCAGGCCATCTCCCTCCAGTGTGTTGGTCACATACCCTTTTGTGCCATATCTCTCCACATACATAGTCTGGAGGGATGCCCGGGATATTTGGAGTTAGTTCACCTTTTCATTTTTTGTGAAAAGGTGAACTTACCCATTAAACAAGACAGTGCTATATTTTAATATAATGGGGCAGTCTCTTCTTTTATAGTAAGGCTTCTAGAGGAAGGATAAAAAAGAAAAAACGTTACATCATCCACTAGGCAACCTAGGCAGGAGCTTAGTACCCGGTATTTCCAGGGGGGGCAGCTACAAACTTCATGTTCCTTCACAGGTGAGGATATACTGTGTTTGTAGGCAGTTTGTGTCTGATGGGGTCATTTAAAGAGATTGTAGGGGTGAAGCTGCTACTTTGCCTAAAGCCCCATTTTGTATTAATCCGGCACTGCATAAGAGTGATGTAAGTACCAGAATAGTAAATATAGGGAAGGATCAGTTGTACTTGGGCCCATGAATTTATGTACTAAACTCTCTCTGTACCTTGTGTAGATATGCCTAATGCCGCGTACACATGACCGGTTTTGCCATCGGAATAAACTCTGAAGGTTTCTCCGTCGGAACTCCGATGGAATTCCGCTCAAGCGGTCTTGCGTACACACGGTCACACCAAAGTCCGACCGCCCAGAACGAGGTGACGTACAACACGTACGACGGGACTAGAAACAGGAAGTTCAATAGCCAGTAGCCAATTGCTTCTGTTTCGTACTTGCTTCAGAGCATGCGCCGTTTTTGGTCCGTCGGAACAGCATACAGGCGAGAGGTTTTCCCGATAGGAATTGGTTCCATCAGAAATATTTAGAACATGTTCTCTTTCTAGGTCAGTCAGAATCATTGAAAAAAAAAGTCCGATGAGGCATACACACGATCGGAATAGACGATGAAAAGCTTCCTTCGGACTTTTTCTGTCGGACGTTCCACTTGTGTGTACGCGGTTTTAGAACAGATGAAACTACTTGAACATGTGGATGAGCTCTTAATGCCAACCACATGTAGATCAGAATCCCTGAATGCAGCCAAGTGCACCACCATGTCTTGTGGCCTTATCTGCCTCACACCCTGTGAAAATTCATATGAAGCATTCCTACAAGCCAAATCTGACAAGTGATATTCATTATCTGTTTATTAGGATACACATCCTTCCAACAAGTCCTCCTTATGCATACTATATTGGCAAAAATGCTGCAGGGGAAGCTTTACCTAAAAATCCTTTCATGGGTTTTATTTAATTCATTTAACGGAGTCTTGCGGGAACATTAATGCCATGCACTGGCTTTAAAATTATTGCACATATTACTTGAGATTTACAAATGCTGGAAATGCCTGTCCTCCTGGAATGGGATTTAATTACATTCACTTTTCTGTTAAAATAGTTGTAGATAATATTTCTTTCTACAAAATAGCTGAGTATTTTACCTCTGAAGAGGCAGATGGCCTTTCAAAGATTTGGCAACCTGAGCACTATGTCAAAGCATTCAGAGATGGCAAGAAAAGGCTATCCTCACAATTTAACAGATGCTACCTTAAATGTAATAAAACTCAAATCCAGCATAATTTTAAATAATCCCGACCATATGTGTCGCCTTAGTCACACAGACTATAATTGTCTTGGTGCTTGTTCTGTGTTTTTCCTTCTCACCTTGAAATGCCGCTGAAAAGCATGAGTAGTCTAAGGCAGATATACAAAAACATGAAACAAAGGAGACTGGAACAAAGGTGGCTAGATTGCCTACAGCAACCAATTGGATTTCATCTTTTAAATTAAACAAAAAAACTCCTAATTTTGTCATATTTCACTAAATTTCTTGCATTTATAAGACGTAAGCTCTTGGTTAGGGTGTTGTTCCCATCCCCAGACTTTCTTTACTCTTTGGCAGGGTCAGAACGATGTGTAATTGGTCCCCATAGCAAAACAATAAAGGGGCCCTCTACCTCTCTATTCCCCATATAAAAGGGAAATTCCTCTAGTGATATTGAATAAAAATTGCTTTAAAGTGGTTGTAAACCCTTACAGACCACTTTTCGCTACAGGTAAGCCTATAATAAGGCTTACCTGTAGCTACCCTGGATATCTCCTAAACCTGCACGGTTTAGGAGATATCCCCTGTATTTGCATGTGCCCACATCATCGGCACATGCGCACTGACACAAACTAAAGCAATGGCACAAATGTGCCGTTGCTTCAGTGAGTATGCCGTTACTGCGCGCATGCGTGGGAGTGACGTCATCGCCATGCCGGAGCCGCGATACCCAGAAGAAACCCCTGGGAGTGATGTCGCCGGCCAGTGCTGTGTACAGGCAATGCAGCGAGGGCTTCAATTTCAGGTGAGTATTACATAATGAGCTAGTATGCGATGCATACTAGCTCATTGTGCCTTTGTCTTGCAGGTGTTAGTTTTTTTTTTTTTTTTAATGGGTTTACAACCACTTCAATAGAACTCATTTATCCAAATGTATTTGCCAAAATGTATTGCCAAATCACTGCAGCCAAAAAGTGCTGGGCTCCATATGCCTGTTATGCCGCATACACACAATCGGACTTTACGGCATACTTTGCCCGGCGGACGGGATTTTGTCAGACAATTCGATCGTGTGTGGGCTCCAGCGGACTTTGTTTTCTCAAAAGTTTGACGGACTTAGATTTGAAACATGTTTCAAATCTATCTGATGGACTCGAGTGCGGTCGAAAAGTCCGCTCGTCTGTATGCTAGTCCGACGGACAAAAACCGACGCTAGGGCAGCTATTGGCTACTGGCTAAGAACTTCCTTGCTTTAGTCGGGTCGTACGTCATCACATACAAATCCATCGGACTTTGGTTGATCGTGTGTAGGCAAATCCGTTCATTCGGAAAGTCCGTCGTAAAGTCCGTCGAAAAGTCCGCCGGGCAAAGTATGCCGTAAAGTCCGGTCGTGTGTACGCGGCATAATAGTTGCAAGGTTTGCTGTGACTATAGTTAATGCCTTGCTGCTTAGCAATTGTAGCTGCGACTACTATAGATCCACCTTTGTTTAAAGTGTAAGTCAACCCAAAAACATTCTTTTAGTTTTGGATGGAGGGGTGGAAGAATTAGAACCCTATCAGGTTTTTACAGTTGTCCGGGGCTCTATTAGGGAAATTTACCACGCTTCCAATCCTGCTGGCAATAGAAATTTAGCAACAAGGACAAAACAGAAACAAACATCTGGGAAGGGTTCTAGCTTTTCCCTACTCTACTAAAGAAAAGCATTTTCATACACTGTATGTGTATGTGGCTGTTGGAGAGTTCCCCTCACTTCCAATCTGTTAGCATGACAGAAAGGGTTTGATTTACTAAAGGCAAATAGACAGTGCACTTTACAAAGTGCAGATGCACTCTGCAAGAGCAGTTGCCACAGAGCTGAGTAAATGAGGTTAAGCTTCACTTTGCAAAGAATACCCAATCACGTGCAAGGAAAATACAAAGAACAGCATTTTTGCTTGCACCTAATTGATTGATTGAAGTCAGCAGAGCTTCTGCTCATTTACTAAGATCTGCAGCAGCTTCTGTGTGCGGTATCCCCCCTCCAAGCCCCCTAATGCTTACCCGAGCTCCCTCTCGATCCAGTGATGTCCACAAGAGCCTTGGTTCTCCAGGTATTCCTGGAACAAATTTATCATTGCTTCCGTGGGGGGGGATCAGTACTCAGATGCCCCTATGGGAAAAAAAAAGACAATTGTATTGCTTGTAGAAATTAGGGGTCTAGTAAGCATCTTTATTGAAGCAGTTCCCATTTTTTATTTTCAATTATTTGATGCCTTTGTGCTGCAAGCAGCCCCTAGGATTTTCTAGAGATACAGTTTGCTTACAAAAATGATTGTAGCAGTGTGTATAATGAGATTTTTTGGGATTGATTTACTAAAAGAAAATAGGCCTTTTACTTTGCAAGGGAGTTTTTCTAGAGCTTAGTGAATGAAGTAAAACTCTGCTGACTTCCATCAACCAATCATGTGCAAACAAAAATGCTGTTTTTTTTTTTGTTTTGTTTTTTTATTTGGTATTCTTTGCAATCTTAAATATCTATAAACCAATACATTTGCCTCCTGACTATTCAGAACCAAATTTGTTTTTAGGCTACTGTTCCCCCTAGTGGTGAGTAATATATATAAATAAGAGTTATAGATGGCAGCCACCTTCATTGCATATGTTGTTGAAGCCCTTTTACGTGTGAAACATGTTGAATTTTGGGGTTGGGGTGCTCACTTTTTGATGTGCTCTATATTATCAGGGGACACAGGGTACAATTAGTCTCTTCATGGAAAACCTAATTTGAATACTCCTACCAGATGTTTTATCCCCTGCATCATGATTTTTGAATGTTTGCCAACGTATGTTATTTTTAGCTGTGTATGAATAAAAGTTATGTTTTAGGGTTTAGTGGGTTTTGTGCTTAGAGCGATTGATGCACAGCTCTCGCATTAATCTATCAAACTGAAATATTACCACATTCAGTATGCTTTGGGGAAAATTCCTTTTTTGAAATTCAACTTTCCCTTTAACTTGAACAATCTATTT